>CM031239.1:759810760-761024675 GCA_018340775.1 Taxus wallichiana var. yunnanensis | reverse complement strand
GTCTTATTTAGTCTTTAAATGTGCACATAGGTTAGTTACTTTTTATTATTTAATTAGAAAATAATAAAGTGCACATTAAGTGAGTCTTTTAATATTTTAATTAAGTTTTATTTGTTTTCCCTCCAAAAGGGAAAAGGTCAGCCATTTGAATGTTGCACCCCTTATGTTATAAAAGGAGGTTGCATGGCCATTTTGGGCATGTTGATTTGATCATTTATGTCTCTCCATGCTTGGAGAAATGGGATGTATGCCCAAGGGATGTATGCCCTAGCTCTCATTGTGCTCTCTCTCTCTCTCATTCGACTTGGAATTGAAGCAAATCTGATTTTGATAAGGATCCATTTGTGTGTGTGTTGCATCTAGTGTGTGGCGAATTGCTTGGAAAAGAATTCCTTGCCCTAGCGAATTTATTTATGGTGCAAATTTGATTATTATTGCATGATTTGGAGCATATTTGTTGGTTTTCAGATCTGCTATGTTTTGCAATTAATTTCATAATTTTTAGAGATGATTTGATGCCCTAAATGTGTTGGGCGACCTACTTTTTAGGGAAAAATTAGGGTTTTGTGTCTATTGTGCAAAAATTAATTTTGGAATATTATTCTTCATATTTTTGTGGCCCAAAATCCAAAGTTTGAAGGTTTTTGCTTGATTGGTTAAGTGGGAAATAATTTTAGAAGTTGCAGCAGTCTGGGGTTGGATTATTAATTGTTTGTGACACATTTTGATGCTTAAAAATTGTGGTTTCAGTTCAGATCTGTTCTTGGCATTTTTGTGCATCAAAACAAGCTTTTGGAGGGTGAAAACAGTTGAGGGAAGTGTTGGTTATTAATTTATTAATTTTTGCTAACCCTAGCGCCCAAATCTGGAAGTTTAGATGTTATTTTGAAGGGGTTTAAGTGCTCAGAAAAATCTGATCTTTAGTTCATTGGAAAGCTCTAAAATTCTAGTTTATTATGCACTTGGTTTCATGCAAAAATATGGAGTAGTGATTGAGTTATGAATTTTTGAAGTTTTCAATTGTTGGCAACTGTTTCAAATTAATTCACTGCTGTAATAAAAATCAGAATTGAGAAGAATAAAAATTTGATTGTCTCCACCAATCTAGCTCACCACCTTGACCACTTCCAACCCCATTTGGGTTGTAATTGGTTGACATTGGGCTATTTTAGGTTGATTCAAAAGGATCTAATCCTTCTTGGTTCGATTTGGGTTGAAGTTGTTGTAATTTTCTATTTGTCCAAAAAGGGGACATTACAAGATGGTATCTCTATTGTGCGGCTTTTCCACGCAAAGTGGTGTTAGGGGACAGCGACAAGTTTTGACAGAACAACCCAACCTTTTTATATCGTAGAAATGTGTGGTGACGGCGATGCGGTGGCTAATGTGGAGGGAGAGTGGGATTGACTGCCCCATTGGCACCAACAATCATCAAAAGACCATGTCCCGAGATACACTCACAAGATGACAAAATCTAGCATTAGGACAAAACACCAATACCAACAGACTTGAGCTGGTGAGAGGGAAAAGTGAAGTGAACAATGAAACTATGTTGAGTATGGAGTGGACAAGTAGCAAAATCCTCAACATTTTCGCTACATTGATGAAATGCATTAATAGTTTACACTGCCAACCCATGTTTCTTGGCCATGTCAAGAAACTCTTTCAGTATCCAAACCAATTGTATTTCACTGAGGCCTCTCATTCATCAAGTCCTAACCAAGCATCCATCATTATTCCCTCAACACCGCAACATTTCAAAGCCTAAAAGACTAGCATTCATATCCTTTCGTCTATTGACAGTATTATTATGAGTAATTTTGTCCAAAGAAAGCAAAACAAACAAGGCCTCCCCCTAACTCATGCTTATTGGCAATACTAGGAACCAAAACATGGCAATTAATGCTCAGCTGAGAGTTAATATTTGTGGAATTTGAAGACTCAAGATTGTGACATAAAAGCCATATGGGTAGACAATAAACAACCACCCAACTTTGGTACATGCATTTGGGTTCATGGGGGGGTGAGTGAATCGCATTTTTATCTAAGGCTACTAGATGATGGAGATGGGTTGTGATGGGTTCCATATAAACAAAAACAAGAGGAGTATACTGCACGTCAATCCAAAAGGGAAATCAGCCAAGGCATTAGCAATAATATTACATCCATGTGGTTTATGTTGAAAAAGGATTTGAGTGAAATCGATAGTGTGGAGAACCATCTTTTGAATGACATTTAATTGGAGGGAGCTCGAGGTGCATGTGGTGGTGTAGAGAGATGATGGACCGCCTGGGAGATCATTCCAATGATGAATTGGGAATCCCATTCAACAATGAGCCTTTGAATATTATATTTACAAGTCTGTGCTACTCTATGCTGGCAGGTTATCAATTTTGGAAAGTTGTTGGTTTGCGAGCCTCTATAGCGGGCATATGCGAGACAACATTTCCCTTTATCGTCCCTCGTTTTTCCCCTGAACACTTGCTTTTCTATGGTTGCATTTGGCAGCCCCATCAAAATTCAATTTATTCCATCCTGAGGGAGGTGGGTCCCATTGGGTCTAGGGAGGAATGGTAAACCAAATCATGAGGAAATGGGAAGGAATATTCCCTTGTTTAGCTGTCAGGAGATCAGTCATGCTAGAAGAATGCAGACTCCCCTCGTGGGTGGAGACACGGCATAGAGCAGTACTCTGAAATTCTGAATATACGCTTTAATCCGATGTCCAATGGTTCAAATAAAATGCAATTCATTGTTGGAAATACATGAATTTCATTCATCCCACAAATGCCAAAGGATGTGTTCTGGTGCAATATGGGTTAGATGTTGGATCATGGGCATATTTGCACTGATACTAGACCAGGTGTGCAAAGCTTGATTCATTGTTTTCCCGTGTTTTGCTCTGGAGGGAAACCAGAAGTTGACTTTGTCCCATAATGCAGCTGCCAAGGGGAAGTGGAGACAAAGTGTTGAATGGATTTTGCAGCTTGAAGGAAAATCAGGCGGATGGAAGGTCTAATAAAACCTCTATGTTGTAGATTATCCATTGTGAGGGTCTTTCAGTGTGTAACCAGCCATTGAAAGGATTCGATGTTAGACCAATTTGCGGTATGCCATAGATGGTTTCACTTGGATTCTTGAGTAGAGGGATCTTAGTTCAGGAGGTCATATGCTGAGGGCATTGTGACAATCCCGGAGGAGGAAATCGGCCATATAAGAGAGTCGGATCCCTGTGAGGGGATAATTAGCCTTTGTAACAAGATATTCTGAGTTTTGTTGTCTGACTCTGGGCCCAACTGGGAGGGCAATGACCAACAGCTGAAGGAAAAGCCCAGTCGCTGTAACCTTGCTGATCTGTGGTGCAATAATATGCAACATGAATCTATCCCTTGTTGGGAAGAAGAGCTTGGAATGAAGGGTCAAATTTATGGGACAGAGCAGAGAAGTCATTCCGGCTTGATGTCTAGAATGGGGAAACTCTTCCATCTCGATATGCCAACTCAAATAAGGGCATGTATTTAGAAATCATGTTAGAAGATGCTTGTAAGTGGCAGACATTTGTTTGGGTGGTGGATATTGTTCAGTTTGCAATTGTGAACCGTGCTGATACTTTTCAGCTAGTATTAGCTGCCAGGGCATTCCTTGTGTTTGATGGAGTCTGCGAGTACATTTCATGGCCAAGGCATGTTTGAACAACTAAAGATCATTTATACTAAATCATCCATTTTTTTGCCTTGGTACTCCGACTCCATGCTACCAAAGGAAGCTTGAAATCATCTTGTTGCCCTTCCCAAAGAAAATTTCTAAAGATGTGTGTGATGAGTTGTTCTACTGAAGTAGAGAGAGGTAGAAGAGACATTGCATAGACCGGAACTGCCTTGATCATTTGAATCTTTCCAGCAAAGCTAAGCCATCTGTTGGTTGAGTTAAAAAATTTGGATCTGATTTTTGAGTGTTTGATCCCATAAACTGGTGGTTTTTTAGACATGGAGGGGAAAGCCCAAATAAATGGTGGGAAAGTGACTTTCAGTAAAAGGGATAACTGGGAGGATTCGGAGGATGTACCGATTTTTACCTGCTGAAATGTTGAGGAAGAAGATGTTGGATTTAGCATCAATGATCAGCCGACTCGAAGCAGTTTGGAAGGTGTTGAGAAGGTAAACAAGTGGGTGCAGTTATCTAAGTATCAAGGTGGAAAAGAGAAAAGTATCATCAGCAAAGTGAAAGTTGGAGTATTGTGGGCCACCTTTCACTGAGGCAAAACCATGTATTCACGTTACTTGTTTTGTGTGTTGAAGAGAGAAGTTGAGGATTTCACTCGTAAGGATAAGGAGGAAAGAGCTAAGTGGATCACCTTGCCTTTTCCCTTAGTAGAGTGAAAGGACCTCCCATTTTCTTCATTAAGAGCCATGGTGAAGGTTGAAGTATAGACTACTTATCCACTGTATGAAGTGGTCATTGAACCCAAATTTGGAAAGTGTCTGTTGAATGAGAATCCAGTTACATCTGTTTCTTCGGAAATATCTAATTTTATCATTGTCCCTGGCCTTTTTGAGACTGTAAGGAATGCAAGAATTCTTAAACTGCAATAATGCCATCCACTATTTTCCAGCCTTGAACAAAGGTAGATTGAGAAGGATATACAACGCAGGGAAGGTGGATTGTCGATGGGTTTAGGAAAGGATCTTATACATCATGTTGCACAGGGCTGTGGGTCAGTACTGACGTAGTTGATGTGCTTTGCTGATTTTGGTAAGAAGAATGAGTTTTGTGCTATTCATCTGTTTCAGCATTTGCTTATTTTTACACGATTCTTCTATCACCTCAAGCGATTCAGATTTTAGATGATCCCAAAAGGTTTGATAGAAAATACTTGTGAGTCCATCACGTCCTGGTAGTTTTCCCAAATCAAAGGAGAAGACCACTGCTTGGAGTTCCTATACAGTATAAGTTACAGGAAAGAATCATTATCTTCAATCTGTAGCAACTTGGGGATGTGATGAAGAACTCGAGTCTGACCTACCTCAGTTTCAACTTCAGGAGGCGGTGCTTCTAAAAATCTTGATAGTTTGAGATGGTGTATGGCACCACATCACTCTGTGTAGTGATGTATTTCCCATTGGGCTGTTGCAACCATTGGACTGTGTTCATTTGTTTGGGATTTTGAGCGATGGCATGGAAGTACTTAGTGTCGGATTCCCTGCTTTTATCCACTTGTCCCTAGAACGCTGAAACCAATGGAATTCCTCTTTCTTATGTATCTCAGAGACAGCATGAATGGCTTGATGTTCATCCCTTTCAATTGTTGAAGTACACCCTTGCTCTCAAATTTGAATATGAACAGTGGATAATCTGTTGCAAATAATTTCCTTTGGGATTTGATTGACCAAAACAGATTTGTGGCATTGATTGATTTGGTCCCTTAAAAATTTCAGCTTGGTAAGAAATTGGTACATATGGTAGCCAAGAGAGATTGGAGAGGATGTCCACAATTCAGATTTTTTTGAGATAAGGATGGATTTTTAAGCCACTTGGATTCGAAGAAAAACTAAGGCCTTTCGGTGGGAATGGAAGTGGATGTAATGTGTAGCAGAACAGGTTAATGATCAATCATCAGACAATGTTGTTGCTCCTACCCATGCATCCATCGGCTAATTAGGCACATCCAATCGTCAGATAGATATATTCTATCCAGATTTTCAGTAACATATCCTCTTCCTCTAATCCTATTAGTGCAGGTAAAAGAACCTTGAGAATATTGTAGTTCCAGCAGGTTGGTATCACTTTTCACTTTATCTACGTCCGTTGTTGTCCAGGAGTTGAATCCTGTACAGCCTTTTTTTCACAAGGAGAGCATATCATGTTGAAATCTTTGATCAATATCAAGTTGGATACATTGAGACTTGTAACCCAAGAGGTCAGCATGTCAAGCATTTGAATCTGAAGGTTACTGCTTGGGGGATATATAAACACCGAGTATATGAACAAGTTGATACCGTTCATGTGAGTGAAAAACAACAAATTGTCCAAAAGGAAGGCAACGTTTAGAAAAAATTCATACCTTGCTGGATTCCAATGGAAAAGGATCTGATTTGCTTGACTGAACAGCATTTGTTTGGTGCCCCAAGGCCCATGGAACAAACTCTTTTCTCGTGTACACTCTTGTAAAAGAACCATATTTGTATTTTATTGCTCGATAAGATCTGTCAGGAAGTGGCATTTATTGGTGGTGCCCAAACCACAAATATCCCATGAGAAGATCCACATCAAGAGTATGTCATTGAGGTAGGTCATTCCTCTAGGTTTTCCTGGATGGTCGTTGTCATTGTAGAAGGTGCCCATATTTGTAACATACTTTCAGGAGTTATGTTGATACCATGAGCCTCCACAGTATCAATTTGGTCCCTAGAGGCTTTCCTTTCTGAAAATCTTGAAGAGTTTTAATATGAGTTCCCATGGTTAAAGATTCATGGGGATGTAATCCTTCTGTGGTTTTTGTTGTCGTCTTTTCCCCTATTATGGATAACCATCTTGGAGGTGGCTGAGGAAAATTTCATTTTGGAGACTGGTTTTTGGATTAGAGTATTGGTAGACGTTTGAGAGGGGTATATAGTTCAACCATAGGGAAAGTGTGCAGCTTTAGAGATGCATGATCTGTCAAAGCCTCAAATCGGCTATGCAAGGGAATGGGGATTTCGGTGTTGGACTGCGGTTTTCATTTGTGGGTGAATGCAATCTGAAATTTGGTGAGTGGAAGAGTGGAATTAACATCTGAGACCTTAACTAGGGGGCCAAAGTTGCTGATTTGTCTAAGTTGGTTGCATTGGATTCTGGGTTGCTGGAGGTTGCAAGGGGCTTGAAGCCTCTTGTTTGGGGTAGACACATGCAAGATGCCCGTGTTCATGAAAAATGCTACAGCAGAAGGTAATATTTTCATAATACAGAGGTTGCTACCATTTGATTCCTTCCATATCCAGCTTCCATTCTTCACCTTGCTCTTCCTCATATCTGTCATTCAAGAGTCTTAACAACTCTGCCTCTCTGTATAAGAGTCCTAGATAGATCTCTAACTCCTCTGCACATTCCTCTTAATGCCTCTTACCCTATGTTTGTCATCAAGCTGCTGACTGGACATATGTTTACCTTCATCATGTGCCAAGCTAGGCACCCCTTCAGGTTGTACTTCCAACAGATTTCTTCCTTCTAACACCATATTAGCTGCTTCTTTTGTTTTCTCTCCAAGTGCCTCTTGCTTGTACTTTGTCTTCTCCTTCACTAGTCTTCTTATTCTCTAGATTCTTGGTCAAGATGTTCTCTTCTTTTCTCAGCTGCTGATCCTCTAGAATGAGGATGTTTGAGTCTCCTTCATTACTAATTTTCTTACTTTGTCTCAGCTCTACAAGCACTCCATTAGGTGCTTCATATCTTCTCTCAATGAGCCTGCACAAGGGCCCAAATGATTCTCTATTCAAGGCACTTTCTAATGCCATCATCTCACCAATTTGCAAACCTGCATACACACATTCAAAAGCAATATTAGAATGAAAAGTTTGAGGCCAAATAGCCCCTTGATATGCTCCTTGAAACATCAGTCAAAAATAGGCTGGTTGAGATCAAGATAGAGGCAGATCCAAGCATAGTTAAAAACTCTTGGATTTTGGTGTACTCTGATACTGTGATGTTTTCGCCAAAAGCAGATCCAATCTTGCGTATACTAGATTTGTGCCAGTATTCACTAGGTAGCAATGGCAGCCGAACCCATACTAGAACCACACTCGGAAGATCTTCAGTTGGATTAAAGACAGGGAACCAATGTTTCATAAATAGATCTGATTTATTGTAGAACAAGGCTCCTCCATGAAAGGCCCGATGGCACTGAAGATGGCCATTAAGTAACCCTTGGGAATCATGATAATGTCCACAGCTCCCAATGGGTTCCACTAAGCTTGGACCTAGAGCTTGAGAGTTTTGTGTCCTAGAAAAGCTCCCATAAACTGCAGATGAGGGCTTTTTCTTTGAGGAGCCAAAGGCAATTTTCCATCATGTCTAAGGAGAGAGATCTTTGGGGGCACATCCATTTTGAGGTAGCAACCATTTGTTTTCTTGGCTAGAAAGGAGGTCCTTGTGATGATTCATTGAGTGTAATGTCCTTTTTAGGGCGACTCGGGAAATAGCTAAAAGCTCACAAATACGGGCACCTTCTACAAAACCGGAGTCAGCTCCACTAGGGTTTCCCCTTCCTAACCGTCATACCGCAGCCTTTTCGGGCTTTGCGGGAATTTATTGCTATAGTCTCTCCTAGGTTTCTCGCCCTCAGGCGTCGACCTCGCCATCTTCAAACCCGGTTGTTTATTTGCGGCGGGAGATAGTGGAGCGAGCAATGGCGCCATGGCAGTGGCGACCAGAAGTTCATCCCAAAGGTTTTTCACGAGGTAATCTTTCTCCTCCTGATGTAGTTTTGCCCATTCCTGAATTTAATGTTGCTTGTCAATGGTTAGAATAGTTTTGCCTCATTGGGTATTTTGTGGGTCGAATCCCCCCTGAAAGCATGCTCAAATCCTAGGCTAACACAGTTTGGACCCCTCATGGGGTCCGCCAGATAGCATTGAGAACATAACCAAGGGTTTCTTTCTTTTCGTTTCTCGACCTACTAATACACCCAATATTCGGCTAAGCAAGCCACTTGGTATGTCCGTAACTCGTTGCTTGTGTTAACACCCTGGCACAAGGACTTTGTGGTATCTGAATATACCGCCCTTAAAGTGCCCTTAAAGTTTTGCGCCGAGTTGCAGAGCGGTTTTCTGGATGGTCGTTGTCATTGTAGAAGGTGCCTTCAAAACCCTTCCAATCAGCTCCACTTAAGTCTCTAAAATTATGATATATCATCAACAATCATATAATGCAAGAAATCTGATTTTTAATACCCTAGATATGGAGATATGAATTTCAATGAAACCCTTGTCTGCAGTGTTACTTTAAAAATTCACAACTCAACTTAGGAAGCTCCAAAATTCATGAAACTCAAGATATTGGCCTTATAAATTATGAAGAACAAGCTAGTAATTTCAAATTTGCCAAATTAGTAACACATACCAAAAGTCCACTCCAAGGTAGGTCGCTCCACTCTAAACAAATATAATATTGCACCAAAGAGACCACAAATGCACACACAAAAACCTCATGAAGGGTTTTCGTCCTTCACAAGTTTCCCAACCAAGGGTTTTCGTCCTTGGATGAGATCCTCAACCCAAGGGGTTTTATCCTTGAGAGAGAGAGAGAGTAAAAGGGCTACACTAGCCAACTTTCACCAAGATATGAATAATCATCAAAACATGTTCTAAACTAATGCCAACAACCTCTATTTATAATAAGAGGGCGGTGGCCAAGTCTTGGGGCTCTCAAATGAGGCCGACCACAATTAGACTTGCTTTATTATTATTTTCTTTTTACTTTTTGGAGCCTACATGCTCACCAATCTCTTTTATTTTTAATTTATTGTTGGGCGCTAGGCTCACCAACAAATACAATGCCAATTAAAGAAATAAACACAAAATTAAGCACATGATGACATTGTTGGCTTCCTCTAGCTTGTTCCCTTGGACCCATGAGGAAGAAAAATGGGTCAAGGTCTTCAAATGGAATTATCTCGAAAAAGGGGACATAACATTGAGCATGATATTAAAGAAATTCTGGAGATCCGCTTTACCTATTATAGGACTTTCAGCTGAAACTGCAGATTTAGCACTTCTGGGACACTTAGGGGTGGTGGGTCAAAGGAGGTCATGGCCTTCTCGATAGGTGGAAAATGAGATATCAGGTCAGCCAGCTGGTGTGATGGGCAGTTTGAAGCAAAAGGAGGAGAGAGATGGAAAATGGGTTGCAGGTTCATCAATGGGAGATTGAGTTCAGTCTTTCCATCTGAATCTCTTGAAATCTTAACAATATTTAGTATTTGTGAGTTTTCTCTTTCTAGCTCTTTCTATAAAGGTCTTGTTGAGTGAGGTTTATCCTACAAATTAATGGCTAATTAAAGTTAAAAACCAAACCATGAGGGATATTAAACGAAAGTGTGGTGTGTTGAATCCAACAAGAAAATCTAAGTCAATGTCAAACCTCTATCTTCAAAAGTAATTCCCAACCGAAAAGGGTCTTCATTAACCAACAAATCATTTTTATTTTTTTTTATGTAGAAGGGGTGATTCAGGAAATATCTACTAGGATTATAGACACTCCATGGAAGTAGAGCTAGGTTTATAGGTAACGTCGTCGGGATATAAACGCTAGTTGGAAGTGGAGCTTTTCCCAATCATGAAAGTGATGTCTCTTTCGAGCTATAAATGTTTGACTATTTCTATAGACTTAAGTTACCTTGGGAGCAATCTGCACAATCTTAACCTAGAAGGCTCATTTGTTCCTTGATATTTGATAAAACTCGAAGTACTTGGCTAACTGAATACACAAATCACACAATTGAACTCTTTGGAGATAGGTTCTCAATAAAGAATTTACTATGAAAGGAAATGACTTTATGAATACTCCTTAACATTCTTCTTCCAATATTTCATTTTTTTGGATGTCCTTTATGCAACCAAACATTTTGAATCCTCTTAATGCTTAGGAGCATTACCTATGAAATAGCCATTTGTTGTCACCAACACACCCAAATTTAAGATTTGGGGCCACCAATTTAGACAAACCAAGGGTTGATAATGTTTGCTTTAAAATAAAACAAAAATCCTAAGACACTAAATTGTGGAGGATGTGTGTGATGGCAACACTCCATTGTGATCCTTGTGTTGTCATTCGAAATGGATTTGGATGGAATGTCTACGATAGATTTTGGTGATCTAACAATGTGGAGGTTTCTCGAGGAAGGGTTGTTACTTATTATGGAGGCCTTAGTGAATACTTCATGGCCCTCGTCTCCCCATATTATTACAAACATTTCGAATAGGAATAGTGATTATGGACCACATTTACTTCGATAGAGGGTTGCAATCATTGTAGATCGTGTTGGGGATTCTCTAAATAATATGGGTGTACAATATTGATAAATTTTAGTGTTCCCCATATTAAATTCAAATAAAATATGGATCTATCAATGCTTTCTCTATATGGGTCTCATTTGACCATGAAATTGACAAAGGCAACAAAAATGCATAAGAGATCTAGGCACCGGTGATCCGCACCACGAGGCCCAGACGCCATGTTGGACACGGACCTTATAATTTGGCTAGAAACTATGGATTATAAAGAGCAAGCAATGGATAAACTGTTACAACAATAAACCAAAACGCATAAATACATGCAAAATAATGCAATTTTGTAATGTCTCGTGCTAAGGACAAATCTAAGAAATTCTGGAATTTCCCTGAAACCCTTATACAAAATATAACAACAATCTGATTTTTATGCAAACTTATAAGAAAAAAAATACAACAATCTGAAATCTTCCTTTATTTATCAAATAATCACAATACAAAAATACCCAGAAGGCCCAAAGCATCTAGAAACCCTCTTGGTACAAGTAGATGATGAAAAAAATTCCAACCAAATTCTAAATTTATTTTTATTTATTGCCACATCATAAAGCATGAAAAATACCGCATTAGATTATGGCAATTTTCTCACAAAAGACGCTCCAGATGACAAGAGGAGACCAAAAGGAGACGCTGCAAACTGAAACCAACCAATTTCGTCCATTGTTGATGCCCTAAACGCTGATCTGAAATCCAAAGGGGTGTAAATAGCCCTAGAAATGGCTGCAAATCATGTCCTAGCTCTCCCGGACTGAAGTCTGGTGGATTACCTCTCCACTAGCTGAATTTCTTCACTTGCAATGCAGTTAAGCAGAAAAAGTAGAAAACGTGCCCTAGTTGAACTGCAAACTAACACAAATTGAAAATAGACGTGCCCTAGCTCTGATGATCTAAAATTACGCTCAAATGTGACCCCTGAGTGAAGCCACCAAGAAGATATTGAGGGTTTTCGTTCCCAAATTTTGATCATAATGAAGGTTTTCGTCCTCGAGTAATGGATGCTAAGAGGGTTTCTGTCCTCAATAGTTGAAAGTAGAAGCAGAAGTGCTCGAATTCATAAAATCAAGATGATAGATAGATGATAGATGCCCCAAATGAACCCCTTCATCCTCCTTTTATAACATCTCTTTCCTCTTTCTTTCAATTTTGATGGCCGACTTACTTTATTTAAAAGTCACTTTTATTTACATTTATTTTAATAATAAAACATAAGTTGTCTTATAATATAACATAATGTTACATTTGTAGACTTAGTTAAATCATTAATTTTACTTTAAGTATTTAAAAATATTTTTATGTTAATAATAATATTATTATTAAGTCACCCAAAGATTAGAAATGGACCGGGCCCAACTTAAATAAAATTATTAATTATTTTAATCTAGAAAAGGACACATTACAAACTTTTGTTCATTTGAGAAAGGATAAAGTAGAGATTGTAATGTCCTCCTTTTCAAATTAATGTTGAATGAGGACTTCTTGCCACTCTCTTCATATGGCCAAGAAGAATAAGTGAACAAGGGAAGTAATTGATCTTCATTTCAATTTTCCTTTATTATTTTTAATGTTTTATTTGGTGTTTCACTCCTTAAGGCAGGTCAGTTGGGGTTATAAGACCCCAACAAGAGATTAGAAGATAAAGTAAAGCTTAAAGAGGTCGGTTCTCACCCAAGGGGTCTTGGCGCCAACCAAGGGATATAAAAGAAGGTTGTTTGGCCTCATTTGCACATCATCTTTGGCGCATATACACTTATACTTGGTTTTTGGGCTGATTGCTCAATACCTTTCCACTTGAGGACGAAAACCCTCTTGTGTGGCATCCAAGGAGGACGAAACCCTTCTTTGTGGCTTAGTGGAAAACGAAAACTCTCCATGTTGGTGAATTAAAGACATCTATTGAAGACTCTCTTGTTGATTTGGATCTAGGGCATCAAGAAGAAGACCTACAAGAGCTTTGACATATTTTGGAGCCCCTCTCCTAGGGAGCAACTAGGGTTTGAGTGTGATTTGGTGCCTTCTAGGGCACATAACTCATTTATTCTTTGATATTTTGATTTATCATATTTTATAAGGCTAGAATCTATAATTTGGTTATTTTTAGAGGAGTTTATCTATTGTTTTCAGTCTTTGTTTGTGGCTGCCCTGCTGCTGCTGTCATAAATTTAATTACAGTTGGGTATCATCTCTTGTTTTCTCCATTTCTTTGATGCAAATTGGATGGATAATTGTTGTCATACTTGAAATAATTATTTATAAGTATTTTCAGCTATTGTGCATGGTTATATGGTGAGTTAATGTCCCTATATAGTCGTTCTTTAGGGTTTCAAGGAATATTTAAGCTTCGTAGTAAAAATCATAATTGTCTTCACTTGGGGTTTGTGTGATTTCCTTGATTTACAATTTCATCCCTAGAAAGAGACATTACAAGTACAAGGGTGTACAATTTTCAGCAAGCTTAAGAATGAGGATTCCCATTCAATCAAAAGGGGAAGACAGTTCCAACTGATTTCCTTAAATTGGAATGTGGATACGAGATGTGTATGAAATGTTTGATACTCGAGGCATGCTAACACGGAACTATATGATCTATGGTTGTTTGATCGTCACATTAGGGTTGAATGGATCATGTTAATATACATCAATTACAAGAAGGCAATCACAACAAACGACAATTGCATAAGATGATGGTTACAAAATGGTTCATCTTACGCCCAAGTATAAATCCGTCTTTCGTGGGTGTGGCGGTTGAAATTCCAACATCACGGTGAGCTAACAAGTGCTCTAACATGGCACAAACATAGAAAGTGCCACTTGGCGCCCTACAAAGCAACACAGAGCTACCATGGTGATGTAGAGTTCAAAGAGTCTTGCCTTGTGACGGCAGAGTATCGCATGGTATATCGTAAGGCATTACATGTGCACATAAGTGTACCACATGGTTGTGCATCTAGCGTGAGGTGCCACGAGGCCGAGGAACTCAAATTCCTTGAGAAGGGCATGGTTGCAAGCAAATGAATTGAGAACTAGGTACACTTGTTCGTTTCTTTACAAAATAGGAGGACAATAGGCCTAATCAATGACAAAGACACCGGGCATGGGCCATATAGGGAGGAGCACCTTGATGGATATGGTATCAAACCTCTCCTAAGTATGGGCAAGAGACAATATATCATATTGGCCATGCAACCATTGACTCAAAGTCACAGAGCAAGATGACATAGAAATGGACCATCCAGGTACACAATGTACCAAAGGCCCTCCTATTTGTTCATCTCCTTACCCGTAGTGTTTTTATATAAGAACCAATGTAGCAAAAGGAGCATTGTCACAATTCAAAATCCCGAGAGATTCTTTTGTCTTTTGTAATGTCCCCTTTTTCGAATTAATCCATTTAGAAGACTTCTAGCTCATTCCACTTCCCGTGGGTTAGAAGAAGGTGAACAAGGGAAGTATTTGTTAATGTTTTTAGCCTTTTTCCATGAGCATTTACATTTTCTTTTAGTGTTTTCCTTTATGAGGCAAGTCGGTTGGGTTGGAGGAATTAAAAGGCAAATTAAAAGATAAAGCAAGCTTCTTTATGAGGTCGGTCATGGGGAAACTCCCTCATGGGGTTTGGTGCCACCTAAAGGATATAAAGGGGTTCTTAGGCTCATTTTGGGCATGCATCTTTATTATAATTTTACATTACTTGGTTTTGGGGTTGATTGCTCTATTTCCATTCTACTAGAGGGCGGAAATCCTTTGGTGTGTGGTGTACCCAAATTTCATCCTGAAATCTGTGACTACCCTATTCGAAAAAATTTCGTACTTTTAAAATAATGGGTCGTTTTGTGTTTTTATTGCCTGAAAGTTCTTGTATTGCGTCAAGATATTCCCAAAGAGCCATATTAGCCATTTTCGCCAAATACCCAGATGCCCAAAATTGTTATATTCTGTCATCGGGATTTGTCTGCAAGAAATTTGTATTTAATTATTTTGAGGCCCGTATGAGGCAATTTGCACTCTGATTTAACCTGTTGTGATCGAACATATCATTATTCCTATATACCAGAAGGGTTTTAACTAGGAATAAGTTTTGGGCTTTATTTGTGACTTTTGGCAACTTTTTGTGTTTTTGTGTTTTCCGTTTCATTTTCTGTGAAATTTCTCTAGATCAATTCCTTTGCGGTTTGGCCTGATTCTTGGCCTGGAGTAAGCTGGGGATCACATACGCACATTGTGTCAGAAGGAAGTCGCCATCGGAGGTCCGGTTCACTGGGAAAAGGCGAAGTCGTGCACTAAAAAGCCCCTGCGGGGTTGGGCGCATTTTTGGAAAACAAAGGATTTAAGTGGATCATGGGAAAAATAGAAGTAGCAGGCAGGTGGGATTTTATTGCCTGCCTTGAAGTACTTTTTTCCATGATGGAAAAGTCACTTAAGCTGCAGTGGGAAAATTAGAGGCAGCAGGCAGGCGGGAATTTATTACCTGCCTTGCAGGGTAAAAATTCCCATGGTGAAATAAAAGAAAAGTGACTTAAGTGAAATCATGGGATTTTATGCACTGTATGCGGGGTAAATAATCCCATTGTCAAAGTCAAATCACTTAAGTGGATCATGGGATTTCAGGGGCTGCCTTGCAGGGTAAAAATTCCCATTGCCATGTGTTTTTAAAAATAGAATTCTATTATGCTAAAAAGTGCGACCCACCTTGGGTGAATAATAATGCATTAAATAAATATTTGTTAATATTTATTCACCCAATTTTGGCACCTAGGCTTGTGGAAAAGTCAACAAAGGGAAGTGGACAAAAGGAATTTAAAAATAGAATTCCAAAATTAAATAAATTTAATTTATTTAATGCAGCCCCTTTTGAGAAGGAAATAATACTTTTTAAAGTATTAATTGATTAAATTAAATTCTATTTTCAGTGGCTATGGTCAAAGCACACTGTGAAGCTTAAGTGAAGTGAAGAGTGGATGATTAAATTGATTAAATTTAATTTAATGGATGGTTGTCCTTAATCATGCAATTTTAGCACACCAGTTAAAGAGAAGAGCATGATTTTTAATTAATTAATTGCTAGGAATAGGAAGGGCAATTATTAATTATAGAATTATGAGGGTTATATAAGCATGGGCTGCCATAAGGATGAATTATTTAATTCACAGGTAAAGAAGTGCAGCCCGGAGGAAAAGTGCGCCCCATTTGAAGAGGATTTTTGCTCAGACAAAGGTGGATTTGATGCTAAAAGCTTCTAGTTTTGGCGCATGCTTTGAAGAAGGTTGATTTGTGTCTGCATAATTGTTTGTAGAAGTGATACAGGTGCTCAGGTGATGTTGGTAAAATTCATGCTTGCTTTGCATGCAAATAAAACGTCAAATTTTGGGGCAGCAGGCTTGAATTATGCAGATTTTTGTGATTAAAATTCACTGTGCATGCTCCGGTTGCCATCTTTGTCTGAATTAATTGCAGGAGTTAGATACAGGTGCTTTTATAAAGAAAAGGAACTTATATCAATGTCCAATACATTGAATATTTCCTCGAATCTGAAGGATTATCCAGATCTGCACCAGTTTTGAAGAATTCCAGTCAAATAAGAAGAAAAAGAATTGTTCAGACAAAGATAGACAAAGCTATGGCAAAGAAAGATGAAAAAGAAAGCACAACGGAGTCATGCATCACTTCTAAATTTGCAGATATTGGAGACACGGATCTAGGCTCGGAACCTCTTGCTGAATTGATAGAATCCGAGATCCAGAGAGAAAGACTTCACTCATGCGTGCGGGAAAACTTCACTCATGTGTGCAGATTAAAAGCAGTGGAATTATTCGAGCTGCAGCTTTTCCATCCACAACCCAGTTGCCAAAGTTTGTTATGCAGGTGCAGATCCATATCCAGATGCAGATGCAAATCCATATGCAGATCCAAATCCAGATCTCATAGTTGCAAAAGCTTCAAAGCAAAAGGCTTCATCCTCTTGTTTCGAATGCAACCCGTGAAAAAGTCAGTGCGTGGAAAATTCCTTCCAAGATCTTGTGCAAATGCTCCCATCTTCCAGTTGAAGCCTTCATTGAATTTTCATTCATCCGGAGTGCTTTCCAGAATTTTTAATTGCTCATATGCAATTAAAAATAAGGATGATGAGTTATCTACGGCAAACATTGCATTGATGCATGTATTGGAGAAGAACTGCAAAAGCTTCAAGGATAAAAGAGAAGACAAGGCGAAGGCAAAATCCAGCTGTTTCCAATTCCAGCTTGTTTCCAGATCCAGTCAATTCCAGCTTGTTTCCAGATCCGGCCACTTCAGAGATCCGGCTACTCCCAGATCGAATCCGGCCGCTTGAGAATCAAAGGCAAATCCCGTTTGAATCGGCTACATACGCAAACATGAAAAAGGACAAGCTATGACTTTCCTCTTCCTTCTTCTTTCCTCCGACAAAGTAATTGAGCGATCAATTAAATTATACAACTTAAAGTGATTGGTTTAAAAGCCATTACTTGAAGAAGTCAACTACTTGGAGATAGGTGGTAGGCGTGCAAAATAGAAGGTTTTATTTTCAGTTGCAAATCATACATGTCATGCAAAGAGGAATTAGGGTGGGAGATTGCCAGTTGTTTCTTTTCTAACTTCCACATGTGCCAGTTCAACTAAAAGCTTCCGACTTGTAATTGCCCCTCTACATTCTATAAGTAGAGGAAGAACCTTCGGGTTAATGATCAGAATTTGTAAGCAAGCAATCTTGTGTTCTAGACTTTGTGCTGAACCCCTGAGAGCCACTTGGAGCAAAGGAATACAAAGGAGTAGGTTTCCGGAGAACTTTGTGTCACGGTGTACTGTGTTTCTTGCTTTTAATCTTAGATCTCTTAATAAACTTTGTGTTATTTTAGATCTAGATCTAGAGCTGCCTTTGTTTTAGAATTCTGTGTTTATATCTATTGGATTCTTCTATGTGCATGCAATCAGCTCTGCCATCTACTGATTGGGATGCACATCTTCCCCATTTCTTTTGTGTTTATGTAATTACCTTCTTCTATAACTTTTCCTTTCTTTAAAACAGTTTTGCTTACTTACTTTTGCAGCATTGATTATGGTTCATGAACTGAGTAGTTAAAGTAAAACCCCATTTAGATATTAGCATACTTTAATTGACAAATCTGACACGGGAGCCTCACCGGTTAAATGAGGGAGATTTATCTCATGATTGCCTAGGTTTTGTGCTATGCAGAAAATCTAGCCATGTGAACCTTTCAACAAGGAAGACGAAACCCTTCCTTGATAATTGGAGAATGAAAACTCTTCAATTAATTGTTCCAAGTGCTTCAAAGAGGTGGATAAGGCCTATTTTCAGCGAGGGTTTGGTTCTAAGGTGAAATTTAGCCCCTCTCCTAGGGGAGCAACCCACCTTGGGGAAGAGATTGGTGGTTTCTAGGGCAAGCACCACTCAACTCAGCCATCATTGCATTCTCCATATTTTTGGCAGCCGGAATCTACTTTGTACTTCATTTTTAGGGCTTGGAATCATTCATTTCCAGCCATTTCATAAGGGCATACTCTGTTGTCATTTATTTAATTTCGAGTTGTGTTTAAAGGCTGATTTCTTGGTTGATAATTTTTTAAAATATTCCTAAAGTGCCTCTATATACTTCAAATATTGTGAATGGTGATATTTTGATGAATTATTACTTTTTCCTTGCTGTTGTTCTAAAAATCAGACTGCTGTTCACTGTTGTTCTATTTTCTAGTTGGCTGATATATAAAAATCAGAATATTTCAGTTTGGGTTGGTGTTATCTCATTGCTTTTCAGTTCAGCTCTAGAAAGAGACATTACAGTTTTCTTGGAGAATAGGAAGAGTTGTAGTTAATCTCTTTCCCTTCCTTTCATACCTAAGTTTAACCTCTAACAATATAAATAGATAGGACTCGAAATATAAAAGATATACGGATATTTGTATGGAGTTGAAATTAAAAAAATTAATATTAAGAGGACAATCTCCTTCTACAGTCTTCCTTGTTTAGTGAATAGTTGTGTTTATGAGTTTTCTTTTTTGCTTGTACTTCAATATTGATTTTAGTTCATATTGTTTCAATGTCTACGAATAAACTTATGGAATTTTAAAATCTTTGTTTACTATTCCTTTAATATTTTTTACAGCTAAGCCTTGTTGTTTGTCTTATATACCCCTCGCAAGCCCTGATACAGATTCAGTCCTTCTGCAGATATAACCTGGATGATCCAAATACATTCAGATTCGTCTATGGACGAATCTAGGTGTATCTGGAGCATCACGATGTATCCAAGGCGAATCGTATCCAGAACTTCAGGACGTATACAGGTAAAAAACGGTTTTTTTGCTTTTTTATTTTTTCAGCATTAAAACATGAAGTGCCAAAAAAAAAAAAAAATTAAAACACAATATAAACTCTAAAAAGTCAAAAACATAACATAAAACAACACAAAATACAAAATCAAAACACTTGCCTCTCGTTCCTCTCATTGTGTGGTTACCTTTCTTTGAGGCCTTCTATCTCACAAGCAGCCAGAGTACAAGGAAGGGGCGACAAAGCATTAGGATGTAGACCCAGCGAATGTTGGCTTGGATGTTTCCATTTCCCACCCACCATTACTTGATGTGGATTCTTTTTGGACCCTTATGGGAGTTCTAGTGGAACTAGGAGTGCTACTCCATGTGGTTCTAATGAGCCACATCGCGATGTTTATGTTGATGCTCTACCTCTTGATGAAGAGCAATATGATGAATACTGATTTTGATGTATTAATTAATATTTATCAGAAATTTTTGTAATCAGTTGGCATTATATAAATTATAAGTTGTGTTTTGTGGTTATTTTAATTTTTTATATGATATGGTTAATTACTGTTTATTAGGCTTGGATTCATATTTTTATACTTTTGTATGGCTGTATCTAAGGCCAACCCATATCATCGCCGTACCAGCAAATCTAAATATTTCTCTCTGTGCCTGTATCCAAAAAAATTCGGACTTAGTGGAGCACTACAGGAATTCAATTTATTTTGCTTTCATTGTTTGAACTTTAGTTGTTCTGTGTTACATGATCCATCTAATTTTGACACAGGGAGTGGCGAATCTGGATTCCTATCATTTTACTGCAGACTGTTATGGTTTTACAGCAGAAGTAAAGGGCCTTGGAAAACACTAACTCTCAAATTTCTATCTCCAGTCATATCTCTAAGAAAAGAAACAAAATTATTATTTTTGTGCACTGACGGAAATTTTTAAGCAATTTAATTTCTAGCGAGTTCAATTTGGATTTCTTCGTAGTTTATGTAGCCCATGTCAGGTTTTTTTCCAGAAAGCAATGGTTTTGAACCCATCAATGTTGCCCGTGAATTTCCTGATAAACAGTCCTTACACCTCGGTTCCTCAATTTAAAACTGTATGGTAGTCCTCTACTGATTAGAAGACCTAGAGGCCTCCCTTTGCATTTTCTGGGTAGAGTTTGTCTAATTAAGATTGTGAAAGATATTGATGATTTCATAGAGAAATCCATTTCCACCTTGAAGAAGATGAAGGATAGGACCTCTCTTACCTGTGCACAACAATATGTATACATTTGGATCCAAGAAAAGAAATATCCGAAAAGATTGATCAGTTTTTTCTGGACATTGTTGGAAATGGATGCTGAACTACAAAAAAGTTGCCTTCAAGTGAAGCTCGTCCATCTGAATAGAATCATTGGCCTTGCATGGTACTGGTCGAAAAGAAAGCTGTTCCAAATGTCTGAAAGGGATAATAAGATCCATCCAATTGAGTGCTGAAAGAGCCTGAGGGCTGTGCTCTAGCAGAGAATTCTTACAGAGCTTACCATCATTGGGGCAGGTTCAAGTCCCGCCATGACTCCCCAAGGCAGCACCTCTTCCCAACTTCCCACAACAACAAAAACTAGAGCCCTAACAGAATTCAATTTTAAGATAACGAGAATATATATATATACATAACCGAAGTATGTCAAGGTAATTTAAAATTCAGAAAGTTACAATGGCAAATTAAGAGTGCTATAATGATTCCAACACCCAGAAAATCTAAAACAAATAGTATAAAACTGCTTATGAAGCAAAAGAGCATAAGCACAGATAGATAATGCAAACCGTTTACCGTACATAAATCAATATAGACAAAGCCTTTTAGCACAGAATAATCGTGTCAAACCATGGTCCCTGGTAAGAAAAAACCGTAGATAGACATAGGGAGAGAATCGAAGGAGAACAAGGTTCTGCTCAGCATCAGAGACAGAATCAAGAGTAGACGAGGGACGAGACTCCTTCTCAATCACCACAAAAGAGCCAATACAAAGAGTGATGCTTCCCTCATGAGAATCGTAGGAGGACACAAGGTTCTCCTTTTAATACCCCTTGTAACATTGGCTGAGAATTCACCAGATATGGAAAGAAAATTCCCCTGCCCCTGTAGTAGCCTACCTTCCAAACCAGGAACGATAATATGAAGTCTACTGTCATCTTGGATTCCTTAATCGGCGGCCATTTCTAATCAAAAACTGAAAAGGAAGATGAGCAAGCTAGGAAAACAAGAAAGTGATTTAGACACGATCAAAGAAGTAGGATCTGGTGAAATTTCAGAACATAAGCAAGAGGCATGTCAGATATTCAACTGCAAGCAATACGATGGGAAATTCAGGAAGTCCAAATTTAAGTCCTGGGCAACAGAAGACTGCACGTGACCTGATCAATTCCTTCAGTCCAAATCTTAGTATTTAAAGAAGCATAAATAAACGCAACCAAAAAGGTAATTCATACAGAGAACGAAAAAAGTTCAAAGATGAGACACAAAACAGGGTCTCCGATCATTGAAATAAATAAGGCAGCCGTTGGACTTATTTCAGTCTTCTATTCTTTGCAAACAACTGACAAAAAGTTGTAAAATACACAGGCACGGACAATATTTACACCTGATAATGTAAAATGTATAGGAGCAAATTGCGATTCCTTTAATTTGTGACATAATCATGCCGAGTAAGCAGAAAATTAGTAAAATACATTCTTCAACTTCCACACAACTGAAAACTCAAAACTCAAAAACATTTCTCCAGAAAACGTAGCTTGTAAAAGAATTGGAAGATATTTCGAAATCTACCTGGAGATGTTCACAGCAGAAAACTCTGGTTCACCCTTTGAAAAACTAAAGACGTGAAATTCAACCCCCGACCTCCGATCATACGGGGGGAATTTTTGTGGGGTCAGTGGTCGCCGGTTCAATTCCCCGCCCACTTCTCAGCCCTGTGTTACAAATCTGTCGTAGATTTTCCACATTTGAACGAAGATACCTATCTGAAATTGTGAATGCTTGTGGTATTCGTGGGTCGGAAGGAAAGTTTGTTTTAAACATTAAGAAAGCAAAGAAATAATGTTGAACATGGTAATTTCTATTAAAATAGAATAAGTTCAATGGTATGAATGTTGGATTTTAACAAGAGCCGCAAGGCGGCCAGTTCCTGCCATGTATGCTGCAAGTAGTTTGATATAAATTTGATTAATTGGTTAGACGATTTATTGCTTAAGAGCTGGAAGGACATAAGAAAAATGGACCTTGGAAGTTGTAAAATGTTGTTGTAGGTTTCAAGGCAATTTACCTATTTGAAGCTTTTAAGTACTGCAAAACAAATATTGTAGGCTTCTCTAATGATCTTTCTAAAAATTGCAATCATAATCATATATCTTGGATATGGTATACTAATCACTTGAACATCGAAATAGGTGGCATAACAATTTAGCATATATATGCAGTATACTTTTATAATGTTTGGAGTAGACACAAAAATTTAATTAATATGTTTATAATTAATATTTTTATAAATAATTATTTTTAAAACCACCAAAATTTATAAGTATACTTTTAAATAATGAAAAGTATAAAACATATATTTATAAATTTTATTAATAAAGTAATATGTATTATATTTATTTTAAATAAGTTGTGTTTGTTATAAAATATAAAAATATAATAAAATAGTTAATAGTATTTATGTATAATTAATATACATTATATAATATTATTACTAATATAATGTATTTATTATATATATTTTTAAATATGGAATTTAATATTGTTATGTGTATTGTGTGTGTTTATAATTATTTATAATAATTAAATAAAATATCAATATGATTATACTAATAATTGTAAAATTATGTTTTTATTTATGTATTATAATATTATATTATAATTAATATGTATTATTGAATGTGGATATTGTATTCTAATGTATAATTAATAATGTTTATTTATTTTTTATTATTTTAAAATGTTAGAAAATTGCTTTGGCAATAAGACTAAAAAATAGTCACATCATGTATTGAATTGAATTAATGATTCTCATAAATAGTGTCAAAATCTGATATAAATGATAGGACACTTGTCACTTTAAAATTTTATCATCTTAAAATGTTATAAAATTGTTTTGGCAATAAGACTCAAAAATAGTCACATCACCCTTGAACACCAATCAATTGGCTAGAAAAATAAATATGTTAATTTAAAAAATGTTTAAAATTAGTCATAACTTTAGAATATGACAAAGCTAGAAAAAATAAAAACTTCTTATTGGCCACTTTTGAAAAATTAATATGCTACATTGAAATGTATAGTATTCTGCCGGAGGCAGGAACTAATAAAGTCCACGAGATCAAGTTAAACTTAATTTGGCAAAGGTAACTAGAAGGTAGATGTAACAACCCAAAAAAATCACACATAAACAACACGGTAAAATACGAATAATTTTTATTTTTTTTGACACAACACACGACACAACATGTCGCCACCAAGGTTACTAACTAACTCTGTGAACAACTCGATACAAGGATGACCACAAAGGTAGCATGGAAATGTTCACACCCATCAAGGATAATTCACTTTTCTTTTTGACCAGACAACATAGGAAAACACCACATAACGCACTTACAGATAGGGCAAGCCATAATGAGAACTTTTGAAGGTTATTTATTTTAATAAAACATCTTTCGATCCTTAACTTAAGTTTTCTAGGACTCTAGATATGATTCATACAATTCCTCTTACAACGCTAGGTTTCTTACGTTTACTCTGAAGATAAATTTGCTTTCATTCTTCTCTATTATGACCTATTATTTGCTTAGTTCGTTTATTTAGAAGAAAAGGGTAAATTTAAATTCCACAAGGCCATCTATTCACAATAACGCTTCTAGAACTCATTCATGCCCATATGACAACATGGGTTTGCGTTCAACACACATAAGAGAAGAAATACAAGGTGCCTTGGAAAAAGGTTAGAGGGAGAAGGTCGAGTTGAAATCATCTTTAGGACCTCATTAATTATTACCAGGCTTTAATTGAGGCTTGCGAATTTATCCAGAATTATCAAATATTTTACATAGGCTTCACTGAATGAGTATTACCAAAGAGAACAATTTACCTTCCAAATGGTGGAGAGATAGATTTGCAGGGTTTCCAAATTGTTTTCTCTAGCTTATTAAATCTTATTAACTTCTATCAACAAACAATTCATTTCACCTTAGGATCGTTTTATAAATTTCACCATAAAAGGGATAATGTTCACTAGTAGGGCTAGGGATATCATGTTACATAATTTTACTTACTGAATGATAGTCTTGCATTTGATTACTTAAAGAATTACTTGCTCTCAAGTTGGTGACCCCTACATTACTTTATTTGAATACAACTTTTAGTTTAACTTATATAAGTATTAAACAACCCATGTTAGTTTACTTATGACATATTATTACTAAGTCATAGCAAGATTTAACTCAACATTCATTCTCGATGGTAAAGTTTAAGAACACTCATTTACAAGAACAAAACGAGGTTACAACAACTCTTAAAATACCGATAATCCAACAAGGTCACTCAACAAGCAGTAACCAAATTTTCTTATATTTTCAATGATAGTCAAACAATCTAAGGTTTCCAAAGTTAAGATGACAATGTCCACAATACATTATACTAAGGCGTTGATCCTCTTCTAAATTTTCCAACGGACGATATCAATAGTTGAACAACGTAAAAGGGATTCGAGCAAAAGAACTTCTCAACTGAGGTTGATGAAAAAAATTTACAAGTCTATCCCTCATCTACTCATGCAAAATCCATCTGCAAAAAATTTTCTACAAGAGTCAGTTCACGAGAACTGAGCAAGATAAGGCTACACAAAACCACCATAACTGTTATCTAATAATACCATGAAAGGAAGCACTTTATTACAAGAATTGGGTCAAACCTCTAAACACTATCAACACCTCAAGTTATAATAAGTCTCCACCATACCAATCAAGGAAGAAGACCTGTACTTCAGTTAGGAGTAAAAAGCAACGAAATAATAACAATCGTATGAGAAAGGCCCTTGGCCCTATAAGGAGAAATAACCAATATAACAAAAAATAGGATTCCCATCAAGTAAAAAAATAAATAATAATTACAAGATTGAGATTTGATATATAGACCAACCATCTAGAAATCTATCAAAGGTACCAAACGCATAGGCTAAAATATTATATTTTTAAAAGAACAAGAGTTGATCGGTCCAAGAAAGGGGAACCACGGGTTTCAAGAATTAACACAAAAAGCCATGTATAATTGAGTTTCAAACCTGAAATCACATAGAGTATACACACAACATAAGCTTCGAATCAAAGGCAAAGTATACTAGTTTTGGCCATTAACTCCAAGAGATTTCCCAATCATTCCAGAAGGGCCAATGACTTATAGGCTAGTAGCAAACATGCGAGAGGAGAAGGGAGTTCCATCAAACAAGAGTATATGAAAATGTCATCAACAAATTTTATAACCCTAAATATTTAAAAACCTCCACAACAATTTTGAAGTTCGGTTAATTTAAAATAAATTTCCTATTTCCCAAAACAACAATAATTTTTAAGGCAACCCTTGGTAACATAATCAACCATTCAAACATAGGTACAACATAAACTACTAAGTTTCATTATCAAAACAACTCCTTCGCTATAACTCCATAATACTATCGATTGCAAGAAAGTTTTCCCCAAGGTTAACAACGTTCAAGACAATTTTCATCACAAAACATTAAGGTACATAAGTGCATAGAAACTGTCCAATCTTAATTAACAACACAATCATTATAAATGGGAGGAAAACACAAGTTAGAAGACTAGATTATTTCACCAACAATCTTCCGAGAGGGAAAAAGACCAAAATAATTCTAGTAATAGTGGGGGTACTAGATTTGCACAATTAAAACCTCGAACTTAGCTAATCCGAAAAACTAGTTACGATTCAAGTTGAAGGGGACAGTCAAAGTACCTCCTAAGAATGGCTTTAAAACCTAGGAACAAGACTGAAGCTACATAGGAGTCTAAACACACGAGGTTGAAACACGTTGCACACAAACTTATTCATTCTAAAAGTTTTAATACCGAATCTCTAACCTGAAATAGTCCAAGCATTGATTACACTAATCCTACAACCTTTTTTTTTTTTCGATGCCAAAAGGGTTATCAAGTGGGCTTGAGAGATCATTAACAATATATGTCAAAAGACAAAGAAGGACAAACCTGGGTGATAGGAAGGAGCTTCATAGTTATTGCACGCTTACTTTAACGACTGCTAAATACTAGCTGGAACAACATAATAACTTGAAACTCTATCGTAGAGAAGAGTATATATATATATATATAAAGGAAGATCGATCACTCGAGCAAGAAAAACATAACACCCAAAGGAGAGAACACATGCATGCTTTCCACTAACATATAGGCAATGATAACAGCTAAAACAAGAAGAAAGCAAGTAAAGGAGTGACCTCTCACGAAAAGAGCGTCCAAAAGACAACCAATTCAAGGAAATGGTGATTCGATTCCACGATAAACTAAATATAGCAATGCAGTAGAAAAGTGTAGAAATATCTTGCATGTTTCTCCGGCTTCAACAGTCATACAGACATCACACGGACCAGCAACAATAATCTTGAGGTCGCATCTCCCCTTTTCTACCGAGCTGGGAACTCAAGCTCCATTCTCATCTATGCTTAGCCCCACAGAGAGCTCCAGTTTACAAGCAACATCAAACGGAAAGAATAATGGTCTCAAGGGTTGTCAAGACTATGGTATTCACAAGATGGTTTTAATGGAAAAAGGCCCAAGATACACACGTGAAAGGCGAGGACAAGACCAAACTACACAACCCTCCAAATAACCTTCCACCTACGTCAAAAATGGGCGCCAGAAGCGGAGACAGAGACATCAAACGAGAATAAGGAACATGGATATTAGTTAACTGAAGAAGAAGATGCCTCAAAAATAAATAAATAAATAACATAAGCAAAGAGAGGGAGAATCCACGAAGCATGCAAAATGGGACAAAATGCCACCAGGCGATGGGGGAGGGTCTCATTGAATAGTCACAGATGTTAAAAAAATACATGAAAGGGATCTGAAAACAAAAATTACTTCACCTCCCGTAGCCCAGTGCCTCCAAACTGCATGCAACTCGTTTCCTCCTAAGGCACGGTCAAGCAGTGTCAAAGCGATCGATTCACCTAATCCAACATTCACGCGGCCAGAGAGACAAAGTGGCGATTAAGAACAGGAAAATACATCCATCGAGCAAGGGAAATAAATCAGGCCCACGTCCCAGAAAACCAAACAATCGTCAGGGGAGCACTGCTTTGTTGAGCAAAATGTATAAACGAGAATGATTTCGGCGGCTTCACTCCCCCCAAACTAGTACGAAAAAAAAAAAAAAAAAAAAAAAAACTACACTCGCTCACACGGCCAGAGGGAAGGCGTCCACCGATTTTCTACGCACTTTCGAAATCCTCCGTGAAGCAAAGGAAAGTTGTAATAAACTCACAAATGTGAGCTTCCACATGGGCGCGTGACCCCCAATCCGTTCAGCAAGTAGATCCCAAAAAAAAATGTGGCTAGCAAGCCATTACAAAAACAAAGTCAAAACACAGGCAGACAAAACCCAATAAGAGTTCAATCACGCTTCCCCAGATCCCAGGTAAGATCCAACACGTTTTCCCCTTACAAGAAGGTGCAGAAATGACAGGTTGTTACTTCCTCATGCGGCCATTTTCAAAACTGATGTGAAATCCTTCAAAACGTACGCCAGGTTGGTCATTAATAATCAACATGGTTCACATAAAAAAATGTCTATTTTGGGGAGAGATCCATGTGATACGCAGATCCTATATTTCTTCCCATTCGAGCACGTCTTTTATGATTTCACGAACCTAAACTATATTTAATTAGTTCTCCTTAAATGTCGAGTAAAAACTTTCATCCTCATTTCTCTGCTTATTTTATATGATCGCTTTGTTTCAATAAGTCTGGTACTTAGATCTGATCTGAAATAAATAAAAGCATACAAATAGTATTATATAACGCCTTAAGCGTAAATATACATGTATAGTTTTAGGCTAGATTGAAAGAAGCCCTAACCTAATTCGATATTAACATCTCTAATGACACTTAACGTGATAGAAACAAGGAATAAATAATGGATCCACAATATCCACTTTAAAAGACATCCATTTTATAATCATGTTGTACACGGTATCTTTGAGAAACCGAAACATGAAGTGAAGAGCATAGAGGTGAGCTGGGTTATGGCGGGAGCAGCATGGTAGGCTGGTGGTCAAATTCACCACTAACTTGATAATTATCTAACTTGGCATACATGGACCAATTTTATAACAAGGGGAAAAGAAGAAATTGTGGTTGAAGGCATTTACCCAAACATTAACAAAGCATACAAGGGCGCCTAGACGGCCAAGGATAAAAACTTTGAACCTTAAACAGAACACTACGTCCTTGACGATGGCGCCACCCATGAACCAACTTCCCTTGCACGAATCAAGGCTCGATCCATGAAGCGATCAATCTCAAACAATAAAATCGCTTATCAAAAATTAACAACAAGGTTGATAACAAATCGACGATCAGATAACGAGGTTAACATCGATCGATAAATAAAAAAATAATAATAATAATATTATTATTATTACTATTATTATTACCACTTATTAATACTTATTAATCGTATTAACAAGAACCAACTTACGAGCTTGATAAATCGAGCACACATTTTTCCTTTAATAGGAGGAAAATGTAATGGACGAGGCGAGGCCAACCACAGAAAACATCGACATGACACGAGAAGACATGACGGAGTGGGAGAATTCCAATCGTTTTCTGTGACAAGGGCGAAGCCAACAAGAGATCAACAGGAGCACCACAACGTTAAAAGCTTAGCGACATGGTCGTTGGAGAACGGGGCATTACAGTAGAGGGATATGACCCCTAAAAACTCTTTTAAGTTTTGTACGGACACTTTATATATATAGTCTTATAATTTAAATGGGAGTGCATAAGTATGGAAGTAACGTGGATTAGAAATATTTATGAATTAATTTTCATAATAATTTTATTCGGAGACATATACGATGGGGGAATGTTATGATGGATATAGACTTATGGAATGAGGGATCACACCTCTCTTTTTCACTTTTCTTAAAGAGATGTTTTCCATTTCTTTAAGAAAAATTTATGCTAGTTTCAAATCTACATAGAAATGAAAGGGACTAAAAAGAATTTGGAAACACTTAAGATCATAAGTAGCTTCAAATTTAAAGTTTTAATTTTTTATCATTATGTCTATAGGTGTTTTTATAGTGGATGTGGAGTGATCTCTCGAGTGTAATTTTCATCAACCATCTAATGGTAGATACAATATTTGCAACATAAATTAGATGGTCTATCTTTTGATTCATTCACATGGCCAACACTTGCCCCAGATAATATTGTTTTTTTCTAAAGTTGTTTAGACCAATTGCAATCTCTACAAATATGAGTCCTAAAATGCTATAAATAAATACAGTTTCCCTACCTTTGTCAAGATATTCTAGGCCTGTGGCAAAATAAGAGTTAAGGAAATAATATCTATAACTATATTTGTGGAACACATGTTTTCCCTAGTAGTCAAGTTTGGATTTCCCATGAAGGTGCTAAAAAACATTTCTTGAAACTCTCATCGTGTGTGATAGCAAATTGTTGGGACATCCTCGAAGCTACCATTTCAATTCTCAAATGCATATATGAGATTCAAAACTTCAAACAAACTAAATGTCATCTAATCGAAAAACTTAACACCATTACCCTTTTTGCCCTTATTTTCTCAAAAAATATTATTTCTTCCAATTGTGTAAGAGCGGGGAAGTTGATCAATTCACATTTACCATCATGTTGTCGGCTTGTGCAAAACATCTAGCTTCAAAACAGGTAAAGAAAACCTAAATCAGACACAAGAAAGTCTTCGAAGGCGATAGGGAGGTTACTCTTTTCAAACCTCAACCATCGCACTCCTCCAACTCTATGCCTCAAGAAGTCACACCCATGTTGTATATCTTATGATATAAAATTTCCTTCTTTATGGGTTGGTCATGCCTAGGGTTCGATCCTCAACCCACATTTTCCACGCGTCCTCTTCCTTCAACTCATTTAAATTGCATGTTCTAACATGAAAAATATAAGGAAAACAAAAAACAATTGAATGAAGATCTAGATAGGAAACTTTAGAAACTTGATTACGAGAAGAAGTGAAAAATGGCAAGTTAAATGTTGATAAAATGAAGGCCATTTGTGTTGATCTTTTTGTTAAATTTTATTTCACTTTTTTCCATCATGCATCAGCTCTTTTGAATTGTGTTGACCAATTTCTTTGGTGTCAAATGGTTTCTGATTCACGCCCATAAAATAGTTGATTGCACTACTACATAATGTGTAAATAGTGCCATATTTTTGCTCTTTTTACATCGGAAAATCGATCTTTTTGGTCTTTTTTGGTGTGTTTCTTGCAAGAAATAGTATCGAATTTTGCAGCGCAAAAACAATGCGACTAGACAATTTTAGTTATGTCGATTTGCACCTGACTTTATAATGCATTTGTGTTGGAAATTCATGATGACAACTAGGCCACTATCGCAACCACAAATGGCGTGAATGTGATGCTGAAAGTCCTTAAAAAAAATTAAAATTGCAAGTATAATTATTTCAAATATGAAATAATTATATTACATTTATTTTTTAATGTATGATTTTTAATGTTTGTAAATGTAAAACAAAGTTGTCGTTGAAAGCACCCTAAACTTTACAAAGAAAATTACATGACTAACTAAGGAAGGCTAACACCATTGCCACCTCTAGTCAAGGTTCTAAGTCTAGGAATGTAACATTAAGATAGAAGCTTAAAGGAATGCTTAACTAACATGAATATAATTCAAAATCTAACTAAACATGCCTACTAATATGTTCAATTACCTAACATGGGCCTAAATAGACCTAAGAGGGCAATCAAATTGGTATGGTTGCTACTCCAAACAAGGTGAAATGGCCTCTCCAAATGACTACATGGTCATTTTGGATATCCATCTACTAACCCCATTGAAGACTTTAGGCAAGGATTGAGCTTGGCTATAAATCATATTTATTATATGAGATGCAAATCAAAGCATGGTGTAAAGTATTAAGGTAAGAGGTGAACTCTTTTTATAGTTTTCCTTTTGGGAGAAACTTGTATTTTGGTGCATGTGGGACTAAAAGCCCCAAATTAGATTAGAATTGTTAATCATGATTAGGACTTGTTAATCACAATTAGTGAATTATCAAGTGATTAAGATGTGTGGAGCCTTAATCAATCGTTGAGAGTCAACTAGGAGGCTAGGATAAGCTTTTGAAGCTTGTCGAGACATTGTGGAGAGAAGTGGGGTGATTTTGAGTGGTTGGAAGAGGGGTTTAAGCTAATATTAGGGCATATTGACCAAAATAAGGGCAATATAGGTTAATTAGCTAATAATCACTAATTGTCTATTTTGAAGAGGATTTTGACTTACGATTCGTCGTAAAGTGGCATCTGAATGCGAAAAGAAGTTTGGTAACCAATTGTTGGCGAGAAAATTTGTCTTGTGGACAAATTGGTGGGTTTCAAGCCAACACTATGGGAATCTAAGTCCCTCTACTTGAATGTGTAGCTTTCGTATGTGCATGCATAAAAGGTGGATTTCAATGGTGGCCTTTCGACCAGAGATCCAACAGGGGCACTCCACTAACCCTGTGGCAAAGCTAAGAATGTCTCACTAGAGAAGAAACTTTGTCTTGGAAAGGGGAAGGGGAGTGGAAATGGAGGTAGGAGAAAACTAATGTTGTGAGTAGAATATCAGATGCCCACACACATTAATTAGAAATTTCATTTACATGCATTTATAGTTAGAAGAAAAGAAAATCCATCAGGAGAAGCTACAACCGAATAAAATTCATTGTGTGTAGAAAGGTACCAATCAATCCCTCAATTAAAAAGGTGAAAATTCATTCTTTTATTATTGAAGCTAAAGCAGAGTTTGTACAGAGCTTTGAGAATAGAGGAAATTCTAAGGAGAAGGGAAAATAGAAGAAGTATGGCATTTTTGTCTTTTCCAGGTACATAAAGCACTTTGGTCTTTTTTGAAATCAATCGCCAACCCTTTGGAATGGCTCTGAGGAGCCATTATATCCTTTGCCAAAATGGTTACAACTTTACAAATCATTTACGCCTCTTCAAATTCCTCCATTGCGAAGAAAATGCTCATGGTGGGTTAAAAACCAGATCTTGCAACACAAACGTTACATTTGATTTGCCAGTTTGAATACAGACCGTTTGATTTTCTCTTATAACTTTGAAATCGGGTCGTCCATGTGGTAGGAAGAGATCGAGCGGAGTGCATGGGGAAGCCCTTTGCGTTTTACGATTTTTTAGAGATTTGGCAATTTGGAACAAATTGGCCCACACCGCTTTGACTTTTCAACTTAGGCATGTGGCACGTTTTCATTGGAAATGGGGTCGCAACCCTTTTCTCAACATTTTAACCTTTTTGGAAAAAGGCTCAAAAACTCAAATTCCTCCGCCCGACCCACTGCTCCGATTGAACTCTTGACACGTGGCATCCTTTGATTGGAAATGGGGTTGCGGCCCTTTTCTCAACATTTTAACCTTTTTGGAAAAAGGATCAAAAACTCAAATTCCTCCGCCCCAGTTGCTCTGATTGAACTCTTGACATGTGGCATCCTCTAATGGAAATGGGGTCACGGCCCTTTTCTCAACATTTTAACCTTTTTTGGAAAAAGGCTCAAAAACTCAAAGTTCTCATCATTCCGCTCTCCCGCTTTGACTTTTCAACGGCAGGCCCGAGACCTTGGTGGATCCACGGAGCATTCTAGAACTTTTACTTCACTTTTGGGAATTTGGTTAAATTTCCAAAAGTTCCCAATGGCCCGCTCGTTTGCTTTGACTTTTTAACAATGCAGGCTTCACCTTTGACTTTTTTCCCTGGGCTTCAACTTTGACTTTTTCCTGCGAGCTCAAAATTTGACTTTTACCTTTATAGCCTAATCGAGGCTACGGGTCACTTTTTAACTTTTCACTTTTTTTACAAAGAGGCTCAAAAACACAAATTTCTCCATCGACCCACTTCCTAATTAGGTATGTCCACATACCCGTGGATGATGGGGCCAAAATTTGATGGGGAAGAAAACACCCATCGTTCCCGACTGTGGGAAAAATACACAAGAGGAAGAGAACTTCATCATTTTGAGTCTAATTTTTGAATTTCCTTCATGAGCCGGAGGCATGGAGGCAAAAAAATGATTTGAATGACCCAGTCCATAGAACAAGCGAACAATTTTGATCAAAAAGGAGATTGTAAAGAGGATATTACATGCACAGACCAAGAGATGGAGAATTTCTCAAAATGAGAAAAACAAATATTTAAACAACACTAGGGCACGGATTTTGCTATTTCTTGAACTTTCAACTTGGCTTAAATACTTTAGGAGGGCAAGAGCTCGAAATTTGAATTTAACTTGGAAAATGAAAAGCGGTTTTCGGGAGACAACAATTGGCTCTAGCTTGAGGACATGGCATGGACTGAGCATGACGAAGACATGGTATGAGGATCCAAAATCTCAATTTTTAAACCGTATAATGTTGACTAGTGCCTTATTCATTGGGCCTTGCAGAGTCATGTACAATTCTGAGAAAGAATGGAAGAAGGAGGAAACACACAAGCCAAACCACACAATAAAAACCAAACAAAACTAAACCAAAACCACACAATAGAAAAGGGAAAAACACACCTACAAAATCACCTATGGTACAAGGTGGGGACAACCCACTTTCACTGATGATACAGTTTCAAGTATTTCCCACTTCGAGGAAATTCCAATGGTGTTCCATCCAAGTATGAGAGGAGAAAACATTCTCACCACAAGCTCCATGAATTTGGAATGGGCCGAGCCATAATGAATCAAACTTTCCATGGGCCCTTTGGTTATCCAGTAGAACAAAATCTCCAACACTTGGGTTCATACCTTTGAGGTAATTAAAATTAATAAAATTAAAGTCAATATACTTTAGATATGGTGAAAGGGTTTAATTTATTAATGTTTTTTTGAATCAAGTATTGGGGGTAGGTTGGAGAGAGGTGGGCCAAAGGAAAGGGAGGTTTAATTTAAATATAAAACTAAAACATTTGAACTCTAGTTTTTAAAAGTAAATACCTTAAAATCTCAAAAGGAGTGTGGTCATAAATTAAATTATAATCTCTTTTTAATAAAGAAATCTAGATTCTTAACCAAGAAATAATAAGATGGTAGAAAACTAGGATTGAGTATGCTTTTCAACACAAGTGATATTATTTCACCATATTAATTATTTGAAGAACTATTGATAAATGATTAAAGTTTAACATATATAAGGTGAATTATAATAGGTCTTCAATGGATTCAAACTATCTTTTGAGAGGAAATGTGTATTAAAAAAAAATGAGTGAGAAATATAATATATATTTTGTTTAATATATTAGGGTAGAAATAAAAAGGGGTGAATAAAATTGTAATTGAAAAATGGGTACGTAAGGTACATGGAAAAATAAGGGGGTATTTTCATTATAATAATATAATAGGAGGGGGTATTATCAATTGAATAATTAGAGGTAGAAACTAGAATTAAGGGTATTCTTTAATACCCTTCGAACGCACGTGTTATACCATACTTTTACTAAGTGAACCCCCATTGCTCGAACTTGGATGGCTACCCTTTGGGATCTTCTCTTGGTCCCCATTAGATAAAGTCTCCACCTTGAATTCTTGCCTTTTCCCTCTTGTCAAAGATCTTCTTCACTTCACTTCGATTGGTGTTCTTTAATTCTATCCACCACTTGGCATCTGCTTTCCTCCAGGCCTTCTCCGGAAGAGGATCCTCTTGTCAATGGAGTCTTTATATTTGACCATCTCCTATTTCTTGTTTCTATTAACTCAAGATGAGTTGGCATCTCAATGTGAGGGGGATATCTACGTCACCTTCATATAACATTTTTAAAGGTGACATACCTATTGCCTTCTTAGGAGTGATCCTATCGAGGAAACAATGCATCATATAACTTCTTGTGTCACATGCATCATTCCTAGTTCCAAATCATTCTCATCTACCACCTTTACGAATAATGGTCACAATGTTCTTGTTGCTTGACTCGATGCCCATTTCCTTCTGGGCAATAGTCGAGAAGAGTGAGATAGGGAGATTCCAAAGCCATAACAAAACTCTGTGAGCTCCTTGGAAGAGAAATAGGTGGCATTGTCTACAACAATTTTCTGTGGTATTCCAAAATGAACAATGATATTCTCCTTGATGAAGTTGTAGATGTTTTGAGTTGTCAGCTCATTGCTTGGTTGGAATGGCTTCCACCCATTTAGTGAAGTAATCAATTACAGTGAGTACATAAGTATGCCCTACACTAGAATGAGGATTCAGAACACCAATAAAATCTAGCCCCCATTGTTGAAATGGTTCTTCAATCACCACTTTGAGCAATGAGTGGCAATGCAATGATTGTGGCTTTCCAACAAATTGTTGGCATGATTTGCATTTGGAAACCCAATCTTGAGTGTCTCGCAAAGATGGAGGGCCAATAATATCTCCCTCTCGAGGATCTTTTTCTCACGGTGACCATTGCATTGAGAAATGTCCACCACAAGATTGATCATGATATGCCCTGAGTAACTTTTCTTGCTACTCCTTATCTACACACCTGAGGAAACAACCATCTATGTCTCTCTTGTAAAGTGCATGATTCTAGATCACAAACTTGGTTACCTTTAGCTTGAGTGTCCTTCTTTGTTTGTAATCAAGATGAGGAGGGCATTCTCCATAAGTGAGGTAGTAAGCAATGTCAACATACCACTCATCAGTAGTGGTGACAAAGAGCGCATGTGGCTATCTCAAATAGGTTGAGAAAACATCATTTTTTCTCTTGAGCCCGAGAGCTTTGTCTTGAAATTATTGGCACAAACCATTTCCTCTTACCAGATTAGAGGGTCTAATCTCCAAGTCATACTCTTGAGTCTTTTTAATCCAACTTCCTCTCTTAGCCCCATGATCTTGTTGAGTCAAAATGGACTTGATTACATTTCAAGGACCATCACCTTTGTATGGGAATAGAGAATGTAGAATCTAAAAATTTTAACAGCTTTGACCATTGCGTAGGCATGTTTCTCTAATTGGTTGTACTTTAGCTCATGATTTTTCAAAGGAAAACTCATGAAAGCAATGGGTGCTTCCAAACCTTCATCATTTTTCTGAACAAGGACAACAAAGAGTGTATGTTCTAATGCATAACAATACATGATGAAATCCTTGTTGAAATCTGGAGATACAAGAGTTGGAGCTTTGGCAATGGCTTTCTTGATCTCCTCAAATGCTGTTTTTCCTTCCTTATTCCACTTGAAACTGCCGAGGCTTTATCATGGAAGTTATATGCTTAGTCAGTTTAGAAAACTCAAGCACAAAATGACGAAGGAAGTTTACCTTTCCAAAGAATGAATGAACTCCCTTCTTGTTGGTTGGTAAGGCTAGTGTTTGGATAGCTTTGATCCTCTCAAGATCAATGTGTGCTCCATGTTTGTTCACAATGTCCAAAGAAACTCACCTTCTGTGACTCCAAAAATGCACTTCTTTGGATTTAGAGAAATTCCATGTTTCCTACACTTTGTATGGACTTTCTCCTAATGACAGATATAATCTCCTCCTCTTTGAAAAAAATGTGAGGTCATCAAATTAAATGATAACACAATGTTTCAAATCTTTCAAGGCCAAGTCCATTGTTCTCGAAAGTGGATCTAGCATTGATCAAGCCAAAAGGCATTTTGTGGTAGGCAAAAGTGACCCAAGGTGTTGTGAAGGTTGTTTTGTTGTAATCTTTTCTGCCACATTGATTTGTTTGTACCCTGAGAATCCATCAAGCAAAGAGATTATTTCAAATCCAATGACTTCTTGCAAAATGTGATCCATGATTGGAAGAGGGTAGTTGTCCTTGAGAGAAGCCTGATTCAGATTTCTGAAGTCTACACAAATCCTTATTTCCCCATTCTTCTTCCTTACTAGCACAATATTAGCCACCCATGTTGAATGGTGGATGGGGAAGATGATTCTAGCATTGAGCATCTTTGTCACCTCTTCTTTGATAACATCATAAATCTTTGGATTGTAGGGCCTTTGTTTTTTCTGAAGGGCTTAGCTCCTTACTTCAAAGGAATGGAGTGATGCATTTCCTTTGGCTGAAAAGATTTGAGTTCATCATAGGAATAGGCTAGGACATTTGAGTACTTTTTTAGTAGAGCAACAAACTTTCTCTTCTCTTTTGGTGAGCAACATTTACCAATGTTAACCATCCTTGGATTCTCTGAAGTGCCAATGTTTTCTTGATCAAAATCAGATGGACACTAAGAAGACTATTTTTCTTTCTCTTGGATGAACCTGTCATGCTTGTCAAAGAGGTCTTCTAAAGAAACTAGGCCTTTGGGGATTTTGTTTCCTTTTAGTTTGATTACTCCCTCTTCATCAATTCCCTTAATTCCTTCCTTCTCTTCTTTGGGGATTGATTCACGATGTGGGTTTTCACTTCCTTCAAAGAAAATATTATTGAAGTTATCCCTTTGTTCTAAGAAGGCTAGGATCTGATTGTCATCATTGAAGACCTGCCAGTGATTTGCATTATCTGGTATACTGGGTCTGAACACCATCTCAATGGTCACTTTATCCTTGCCAAAAGAAGGATGAGGTGTCACTAAGGAAGTTGACACTGCTAGAGAATCAGCCTTTTCATTCTTCTCCCTAGGGATAGCTTCAATGGAGAATGCATCAAAGGATTCAATGCAGTCCCACACTCTTTCTATAGTGCCTAAGTCTGGGGTTTTTCACCTGATATTGTTGGTGGACCTGTTTTACCACAACCTTTGCATCACCTTTGCATCTCAACTTCTTGATTCCCATGTCCTCTGCTGTATTCATGCCTAAGAGTAATGCTTCATACTCTGTTGTATTATTTGTATTGTCAAATTGTAGCTTGTAGGAAAAAGGATATACCTCATTGGAGGGAGAGTATAATACTACACCAGCTCTTGAACCTGCTCTGGAATGACTGCCATCAAACTCCATTGTCATTTCGGTCTTCTTCTTCTTCCATGAGAAGTGGAAAGTCCTCTTCCTTATGTGATGTAAGGAGGTAATTTCCAAGCCCACAATCTTGAAAAAGGATATCAGCTCTTGGATCATCATACTTCCTTATTGTGAACTTCATTTTTCTAATTGACAAACTTCTTCATTTATCCTTTCACTAGGATAGTTGCAGATGACCAATCCATTTTTATTTCCCCCTAGATCTCTACAAAAACTTCTACTCAACAACATACTAAAAGATGTTGGGATGTCTGCCACCAAAATGGTCAGGAGTATCTTCTTGTTAGGGTAATCAGCTAGTGCAACCTGAGCATCCTTAATCCTTCCTACCAATGGAACTTGTTTGGATTCCATTAAGTAGCATGTGCCATTTACCCGGGTCAAAGCGAGGCCAAGATCATTTGCAACTTTTGTTGGCATCACATTATCTGAGGCTTAGAATCTATAATGTAATTGTTCACCTGGAAACCTTTGATGAGAAGTGAGGTAAAAAGGCTCAACTCTGTTGGTGGTGGAGGCACTGAGGGCTAGCATGTTTTGAGAAGATGGTGTGGATGGTGTGGGAAGTAAGCCTTTAGAATTAGAGATTGGGGATGTAGAGTTACCACCCTGAGACTACCTTGATGAATCTTTCAAATTGGGAAGGATGTGTTTGTAGGTATTCAATTTCAGAGAGCTAGACTTTGGTTTTGCTAGCATGCTCTACAAAGTCAAATGAAGTTATGGTAGATGAGGAAGAGGTTCCAGTAGTGGATGAGGACTTAAATGGTAGATGCATCATTACTTTTGGTGTTGGGTTCTCCTTTTCAAATGTAGCAATTGGCTTGGAAGGAGATGGGGTGTAGCCTTTGATTGAAATTTAGATGTTCTTGCAGAACCAACATTTAGAAGAGAATTGCTCTTAACAACTTTTGAGTTGGGAGAAGAATCAAATAACTTACTTGGCACAACAGTGTGATCCTTGACAACTGGTGAATCTGATTTCTCTCTAGCTGATTCCATGGAAGGTGGTAATGGTGATCCCCTGCTAATGATCTTGTTTAATGGAGGCTTTGGGGAGCTATATTCTTTGTTCTTCCTACTCTCATTCTGCAGAATCGCCGAGGTGAAACACCATTCTTGGATTGTGCACGAGTGAAAACAACACATGAAAAACTTGGAGCTTCTTCATCACCTTCCTCCTCATCATCAATGTATTCAATCAGGCCATTGTGCATGCCAACCTCTTCAATTTCAAGATAGTTTTCATAGTCATCCATGCTTTCTTCTTTAGTTTCCTCAATATCTGTTCCTTCTTCTGATTCCCTAGTGTCACAGATGGCATTGATTGGTGGTGCTTCAAGAGCAAGCCTATGAGGAGGTGGAGCAATTCTTGGTCTATCAGGAGGATTTGGTCTCCTTGGAGCATTCCTCATTGTGATTTGTGACAGTTGCTTCTTCAAAGCAACTAGGTCATTTGCCATTTTTTGGAACATTGGATCAATGGTGACTAAATTTGAACTCTGACCTTTTTCTTCCCATTTGGTCCTTTCACTTTTTGTCAAAAATAATTAGATCATCATCAGTCTCAATTGCAAAGTCTTGAAGCTTCCTCAATGTTCTTGGTTGGGATCTTCTGAGGAAGAAACCAACTTCTGATGGCAAAGCACTGATGAAGAACCTTTTCAAGTTATTTTGGGGGTATCACATCTTTTGGGATCCTTCACAACCTATCATACCTTTACAAAATCTGCATTGATTCGGAGGTCTCCTTCTTCATCTGAACCAATTAGACCAGCAGATCCTGACAATCTTCTGTGCTCTTGAACCTATGTTCAAATGCACTTCTTATATCTTCCCAGCATGTGACAGATCTTGGGGGCAACATGTAGAACCATTTAGCAATCTTTCTTGGAGTGACTCCACAAAGAGCCTAACTGAAACATCTTCATTTTCAACTCCCAACACTCCAAAAGCAGTGATGAATGCTTGCTACATGTTCTTCGAGGAGCTAAGAACCATCCCCTTTGAATTTTGGGAAGTTCTTTCTTGAGCCTCTTGGGAGCTCATGAAGTGGTTGTGGAAGAGCAAGTGGACCAGTATTTCTTCCCCATGGTACGTTAGGCTTGTGTACTTCATGCTCATGATCACCCATTCTATTCTTGTTTCTAGCCTCTAATCTTGTTAAGGCTACTTTACATTGCTCTTTCTTCTGCTTCAATTTGGAGTCTTTATATTTCTTCAAGTTGAGCCCTTATCTCCTCTTCATCTCTTGCCTCTCTTTCAATCTCTTCAAATGTGGGATCAATTTGTCCTCCTTGCCTCATTTCGGTGTATCTTCTATTAGCCAACTTGAAATTTTATGCTCTTCTCTGGGGTGTTGGAATTTGTCTCTGCCTTTCCAATTCAACAACACGTTCCTCTTCTAGGTCCAAGAATCCTTATGGCAATGAAGTATTGATTGACACTTTGTCTATTATGCCAAATATCTTCTCTTAGATCAGAAGCAATGTCTTCTTGGATGTGAAAGAGTAAATCAGGTCTCTCAACAAGAGGATTTCCCAAAATAGCCATGATTTACATCCATGTAGTTTGTGTGATTATTCAATCTCTAGAAAATTTTCTTCTAGAATCTTTTTTTGTATTTTATGACCCTGAGGTCGTTTTTAGGTGCAGATGCTGCAAAATTTGCCCCACAGTGGGCGCCAAAAACTGTTGGCGAGAAAATTTGTCTTGTGGACAAATTGGTGGGTTTCAAGCCAATGCTATGGGAATCTAAGTCCCTCTACTTGAATGGTGCAAGCTTCGTAGGTGCATGCATAAAAGGTGGATTTCAATGGTGGCCTTTGACCAGAGATCTAATAAGGGCACTCCACTGACCTTGTGGCAAAGCTAGCAATGTCTCACTAGAGAAGAAACTTTGTCTTGGAAAGGGGAAGGGGAGTGGAAATGGAGGTAGGAGAAAACTAATGTTGTGAGTAGAATATCAGATGCCCACACACATTAATTAGAAATTTCATTTACATGCATTTATAGTTAGAAGAAAAAAAAATCCGCAGAGAAGCTACAAGACCGAATAAAATTCATTGGTCGCAAGGTACCAATCAATCCCTCAATCAAAAAGGTGAAAATTCCTTCTTTTATTATTGAAGCTAAAGCAGAGTTTGTACAGAGCTTTGAGAATAGAGGAAATTCTAAGGAGAAGGGAAAATAGAAGAAGTATGGCATTTTTGTCTTTTCCAGGTACAGAGCACTCTGGTCTTTTTGAAATCAATCGCCAACCCTTTGGAATGGCTCTGAGGAGCCATTATATCCTTTTCCAAAATGGTTATAAATTTACAAATCATTTACGCCTCTTCAAATTCCTCCATTGCGAAGAAAATACTCATGGCGGGTTAAAAACCAGATCTTGCAACGTGAACGTTACATTTGATTTGCCAGTTTGAATACAAACCATTTGATTTTCTCTTATAACTTTGAAATCGGGTCATCCATGTGGTAGGAAGAGATTGGAGTGGGTATGGGGAAAGCCCTTTGTGTTTTATGATTTTTTAGAGATTTGGCAATTTGGAACAAATTGGCCCACACCCCCGCTTTGACTTTTCAACTTAGGCACGTGGCACATTTTCATTGGAAATGGGGTCGCAACCCTTTTCTCAACATTTTAACCTTTTTTGGAAAAAGGCTCAAAAACTCAAATTCCTTCCATGACTGCATTTGCTCGATTGAACTATTGACACATCCTCTCGATTGGAAATGAGGTCGACCCTTTTCTCAACATTTTAAACTTTTTTGGAAAAAGGCTCAAAAACTCAAATTCCTCTGCCAAACCGCTGCTCCGATTAAACTCTTGACACGTGGCATCCTTTGATTGGAAATGGGGTCGCGGCCCTTTTCTCAACATTTTAATCTCTTTTTGGAAAAAGGCTCAAAACTCAAAGTTCTCCGTCATTCCACTCTCCCGCTTTGACTTTTCAACGGCGGGCCCGAGACCTTGGTGGAGTTGCAGGAGCATTCTAGAACTTTTACTTCACTTTTGGGAATTTGGTTAAATTTCCAAAAGTTCCCGATGGCCTCGCTTGTCTGCTTTGAATTTTTAACAACGGGCTTCACCTTTGACTTTTTCCCTATGGGCTTCAACTTTGACTTTTTCCCTGCGGGCTCAAAATTTGACTTTTACTTTATAGCCTAATCGGGGTTGCGGGTCACTTTTTAACTTTTTCACCTTTTTACAAAGAGGCTCAAAAACACAAATTTCTCCGTCGACCCACTTCCAATTAGGTATGTCCACGTACCCGTGGATGATGGGCCAAAATTTGATGGGGAAGAAAACACCCATCATTCTCGATTGTGGGAAAAATACACAGAGGAAGAGAACTTCATCATTTTGAGTCCAATTTTTGAATTTCCTTCACGCAAGCCGGAGGCATGGAGGAAAAACAATGATTTGACGACCTAGGCCATAGAACAAGCGAACAATTTCGATCAAAAAGGAGATTGTAAAGAGGATATTACATGCATAAGACCAGAGATGGAGAATTTCTCAAAATGAGCAAAACAAAGATTTAAACAGCACTAGGGCACGAATTTTGTTATTTCTTTGAACTTTCAACTTGGCTTAAATACTTTAGGAGGGTAAGAGCTCAAAATTTTGAATTTAACTTGGAAAACAAAAAGTGGTTTTCAGGAGACAACACCAACAAAGCGTTGTTAATTGACCAAAGTAGTAAGAAACATTGGTTAATTAGCGTAAATCACTAATTATAACGGAATTGGTGAGAATGAGAGTGATTTGTTTGTTTTGGCAATAAGATTACAAAAGTGGAATTCGGTGTGTTATAGTCATATGTAAAACCAATATTGAATACCACTTGAATAAACACAATTAATGAGATCATATTAACATTTACTCAAATTAAACAAGATTAAAATGTTAGGAAATAATTAAATTAGTGCTCACGTGTTTAATATAATATTGTTAGTGAGTTCGTTTATGGGGTTATAACAACCCACGTAAATAGGTTTGGAGGAATATAGGGTAGTTGTGAGAACACCCGTAGGATAGTGTGTTGGAGAAATTTGTGGAGTTTGTTCTCCTTGAATGTAGGAGAAACTCCTATATATTTTTATATTGCTAATTAAATTATTGTTGTCGTGCAAATGTGCAACAGGGAAATTGGAAGTTTCCAAGCACGACAACTATACCCTGTGCCAAAATTTTCATGTTTTATCATTCCTAGGCACCCTAGGTCAAATCCATCAGTTTGGTCACCCCTTATTTGATGTCAAATTGGTCCCCTAGGTGATTTAGGAAATTTATTCATTCCCCCTAGGTGATTTTAGGGAGTTTTGAAGAGATGCTATCTTTTGGCAGTATTGGGAAGGGCTATCGTTGGCCTTCCCATGAATGGATCAAACCCCCGGAGCGGAACGGAAGGTCCAAATTCAACATGGAGGTGAATTGAAGACCGTAGAACATCATCAAAATTATTTTGGAAGGTTTGGGGAAGTTTTGAAAGACTTGGAGCGATCACGAGTAAAAATAGGGTTCAAGCCTTGGCGGTACACATGCCTAAAATAGTTGTTGGGATTCAAAAGAAGATTTCAGGAGCTCGAATGGAGTTATGCGTAGAAAAACATCTTTGGAAAGAGTATTCTAATACCTACACAATGGTAAAATCATATTTTTCACAACACCTTGGCGCATAGGATTGGTAGGCAATTTTTCTCAGGCACAAGTGGAGTCTCAAATCAAAAATCCACTTTTTAGGGATCATATGGTTGAATCAAGACATTATACCCCCACCATTGGATCCAAAATTCCATTTCTAGTCAGGATCATATAAAAATTTACCAATAAATTCCACCAGGGAGCTCAAGTTATCATCGTTCCAAGTTACCCTCTAAAAGGTAGTTGAGGACTTGGTCATTTTTCGGGAGAACACGTGTCAACGCCGGGAGCTGGCGGGATTTCATGTCCCCGATGTCCCCGAGGTCAGGTAAAAAACCCTTAAAAAAATTCTCATAGCCCCATGTGACCTCACGAGACCCTCATGTGACCTCCAGACTTGATGCAGTTCGGCCCCAGTGCTTTTTGGAGCATACATTCCCTGTCGTCGATCAAGTGCCACATGTTAGCTCCAAGACCACCGTGGAGATTGATGTCCATTATGTACCTAAGGTGAGGGAATCATACATGAAAAATGCACCTAGATCCTATGGGAGTCTTTTGGACACCCACGTGGATCGACTTTCGGCCCCAGGGTGCATTTTTGGAGCATCCATTCCCTGTCGTCATCGATCAAGTGCCACGTGTCAGCTCCAGGACCACCGTGGAAACTAATGTCCCTTATATCCTTGAGGTGAGGGATGTCAGATGTGTAAAAATTCACCCGTCCCTATGGGGAATCTTTGGACACCCACGTGACCGAATTTCAACCCCCATATGCATTTTTGGAGCATCCATTCCTGTCGTCGCCGATCAGCGCCACGTGTCATCTCTAGACCACCGTGAAAACCGATGTCCCCCCGAGGTGAGGGACATAAAACATGGAAAAATGTTCCCATCCCCTATGGGGAGTCTTTTGGACACCCACATGACCAACTTTCAGACCCCCAGTGCTTTAAAGCAACGTTTCTCATCTTCATTCCTTGTCGTTGGATCGACACCACATGTCATCCTCTTGACCACCATGGAATTTGATGTCCCTAACATCCCTAAGGTTAGGGACATCAAACATGAAAAAAATTCACCCAAGCTTCTCCCTCCATGCATTCAAAATTTAAAAAATCTAATTGTCACTCAGTGCTTTTAGTGCTTCTAGTTGTTTCCACTCATGTGCACAAACAAACTTCATTCTTCCTCTGCAACTTCCTTCCATCACTTTTCCATTGCAAAAAATCAAACCATACCTACTACAAATGTACTCCCCTTCCACTCCATGAAAGCACACATGTCTAAGAAGGAATTCTTATCAAGCTAAGAAGGAGAAACGAAGAACAACGAAGAAGAGAAACAAAAATCTCCATAGCCAAAAAATAGAAATCTAAACAAAGCTTGCAAACTAGTTCATGAATTAGTGAACTATTTGTTGTTTTTGTTCCTCGACTTTCCTTAAACTCAAAAACATAACCTCAAACTCTCCTCTCATGTGACAGAGCATCCACAATGAAGAAAACTCCTTCCGCTCAACGAAGAAAGAAGTGTGATTTCCGTCAACTGGTTGTCAGTTGAAGTAGAATTACACGTGAAGCATCGAAGAAAAAACCTACATCAAAAATATAATTTTCTTCACAAACGAAGGATAAAACAAGACCTATAATTTTGAGGTCCATTAATGGTTGCTACACTCAAAAAGCGCTACCAGTCCAAAAATTGAAACTTTAAAATCTCCTGGACTATTAAGCAGGCAAGCCTAAAATTTCGAGAGGGGTGATATTGGGGAAAAATTGATATAAAAAATTTCGTTATACGTCAATCCAACCTCTAGAAGAAAAATTTCTAAAAATAGCAAGTCTACTACATAGGGACTGCTATTTTGGGAAAGTCATCGACAGAAGAACCTGCAAAGGAGGCAAAGACATTGGGGGTGCACTCGTTGAGAATTCACTAGAAGCAGATATTTTGGCACTTATTAAAAAATAGAAAGTGGGCCCACGAGCACCTTCTAAAAATAGAAAGTTGATCAAGAAGGAACGAGGAACGCAAGGAGAAAGAGGAAAATTGAGCCACAACATCCAATTGAAGATCGGGGACTTGATTTTTCACACTTACTAAAAATAGTAATTTGCTTCTTCTAAGGGAGACATGAAGCCAAAGTGGGACGAGTCGGGAAGCGAGACAACCCTTCACCTGCGAGTATGATGTGGAAGACAACGATGTCTTATACATGGACCTGAACAACCTTAATACTTGCATGACCTCCAAGGACTGAAGGAGGATCAAAGACCAAATATCCACAAGTGGCTTGTTCTTTGTTGTAAGACACCCAATGTTTCAGACAGAGTCTTGAGCTAGTCCTAGCCTACTCTTTCCACTACTATTCTAAGACACGAACCATCCGAGTTGATAAATGGTACAACAATGGCGGTCATCATCCCTAGGACCATTTTAATATCTCTAGATACCGACATCCCCAACATGGTCGTCATCTCAAAGGAAAGGGTTATGCATGATTGGGAAACAATGGATTCATATGTCCAAGGAGTAGCACTTGGCTCATGGTTGAAAATAGGAAGAAATCCTTCCAGGATGCCTAAGAATCTACCAAGGTGTGAGTTCCGAGAAGGGTATTATGATGTCATCACTCTCCTCAATAGAGTTATGGGTGAAGCAAGCACGAGAGATTTCTAGGACTGGATGGGCCTTTTCATCCTAACATTGACAAAAGGAAGTAAAGAATTGATTGGGGGCAGATCATCAGTGATAATCTCCATCTGCAACTACTCCAAGTGCCCACGATAAAGAAGTTCCACATGAATTCTTACCTAGTCTATCTCCTTGCAAGCTCAAGATCATTCAAAGGATTGGCTCTCATGTAGAACATTGCTGCCAAGGTACCTGCATTCGAGAAACTTCCATAGTTGGTAATGGAAGAGAGCAATAAGCATTTCTCTCACGTGAACGATGCATTCACTATGTACATGGTCCGAAGCTTAGAAGGGGATCTCAAAGCTAGGATGTCACCAAAAGTGGCATCCCTGATTAAGGAATATGGCTCGTACTTCATACAATTCTCAACATTCTCCTACATACGAGTCGCTGGCTTTGACCAAGCTCATTGAAACTACCTAAGTACCTCAGTGACCAAATTGTATTGTTCGAGCTCTACAGAAGATCACTCAAGTGAATAACAAGCTCAGAAGTAGGAGAAATAAATTGATTTCATTCCCCATATCTCTAGGGGAGTTCACGTGCAAAAGCTCAAATGACACATCTCACCTAGAGGCCACTTTCACACATTTGACTTTGCATTCCTACATCACTAGGCCCAACTTTGACATCCGAGAAGAGCCTGACTTGTTCTATGTCCCAGAATTGCAACATGAGCCACAAGTCAAAGACTACTGGGCCAACTGTATTGACGAGTTTGAAGTACGTGAAAAGGACCACATGAGGATGAAAATCAGTGAGATGAAGAAATTCAAGTTCTCTTGGTATGAAGACATCTTGCATGATGATGGGACAGAGATGTATGATCCTAAGTACGTAGCAGTCAAGATGTCCCCAATGCCCCAAATCAACTGACATGTTCATGAATCAGGAGATATATCGAATGGATTGAAAAGGTGGTGAGGAGAATGAGGAACTAGTTTTAGAAGAAGAGGACTATGATCATTCAGTCATGAGGAATTTCTCCAAGCCAGAAGCAAGCTTCACATCATTCGTCTTCAAAAGTGGTAGAGGTGACTTCTAACTCTAAACACTCTGGAGCGAGCTCAAAAAGGAAAGTCATGGAATCAGAAGCTTCTCCCGCGAGAAGACACCCAAGAAAGTCAAGGAAGGAGAAGTTTCATTGGCATCGCCGCATGAGGAAGACGTGGTCTCAGTAATGCAAACATAAAATCCAGTAGCAAATGCACAAGTGAACAATGAGTACATGGTTCACGATCCAGTCTTTGAACCATTGCAAGAGGTCTCACCTCTTGTTGACACCAACACCTCTCTCATTCAAGACTTTCCCCCTCCTTCAGAACAAAGAATGGTTAGTATACCCATCATTGGGCCCGAATCCAATGAGATGTTTTCGTGGATGCAAGTGTAGACACCTAATGTATGCTTACACTTAGCATTTCATCCATTCAACCAATTAACGACACTTCGTTGATCAACCCTTCTTTACTCCATTCTCAGATGCCTATGTGACACTCTTTCAATATATTCCTCCTATAATCAACTTATTTGGCTAATATCTCTCTTATTAGCTAAACATTCCTCCTTTCGACCATTCTGGAGAATCTCCCGAGTTCTCTCTATACCACTTTTATTGGCTTCGTAGGCTATCTATCGGTCCACAATTGGTTATCAGACCCCTCCAAACTCTCAATGAGTCTCTAATCACTTGCTAACCCTAGTTAACTAGCCTAAACCAAGCTTAACTAAGCCTAAAGCATGTTTATCCTAATCTAATCTAAAAGTGATTTTTGAGCTTTAGTCCCACATGCACCCAAATTCCAAATTCTTCCAAACCAAAAACTATAAATACAAGGCTAAGCCTACCCATTCAAACTTACAACTTTACATAACACAAAACCAAAACAAGCCTAAGAAAGCTTAAGAGCTCATTTGCATTAGCCAAGCTAATAAGGCATTTGATCTTGGGTCATCCACCATTAAAATAGCTTCATCTTGCACCCATGTTAGGTTAGTAATGGAATAGATAAACTTGGCCATGTAGCCATTTAGTGAGATTCATTCACCCTCATGGAGTAAACAACAAAACTGATTGCTTAAGTCTTTAGTAGGCATATTTTGTTAAGCTTTCAAGAATAGAGGTTAATGTTATTTGTTAGATTTCTTGTTTATTTCAAGTTTTAATACATGTAAATAGGATTCCTTGCTCATTTCTTATCATATGGTCCATTAAGGGACTTTGCACAAAGCTTTGGGGTCTTACTCCATTTCAATAGCTCTTTAAAACCTTTCATTGAACACATTTGGCATGTCCAGTGGGACACTTATGTCCATCCTCCATTAATGGAGGTATTTTGAGTTCTTCAAAGTTCATTTTCAAGTTTTTGGATCAAATCACTTGTTATTTCCTCATTTCTGTTTCTAACACTAGATAAATGACCTCCATTTGCATGTATTTTGTGGGTTTGATATAGAAATAGGACACTTTGACTAACCTTTAACCTGTTTGCTTTTGAAAATTTTCAAATTTCATGATTTTTGCAGATTTTATAGGGGGTGCGTGTAGGTGTCATTTCAGGCGCGTTTGCGTTGAAATAGGTGCACACATTTGAAGACTGAGGGGCACGTATGCGTCAAACTGCATTCACCACCAATCTTTTGGAGGCCATAACTTTTGCTCCCGACCTAGAAACGACTCTATTTTTATTGTGTTGGAAAGGTATTGAAGAGAACTACACAATGGAATCATAAAATTAGGATTTTGACTTACCAAAAATTTATGGTTTACATTATTAGGTAAATAGTCATTTTCTAACGTATCTTAAAGTTCAAAAAAATGTTTTCTTGGCCATTCTGACACTTTGAAATATTTTTGTAGCACTAATCAGTTGTTTACATGGTTATTTTGGTTTTATTTTTGACTAACTTAGTTAATTGTTTCATTTCTTAGCTTTAACAAGGTTTGTAAAGTGTGTATGCTCTCTCCTCGTGCCTTTAAAAGCAATCTTGGAGATCAAAAACACTTGTACAACTCTGTATCATATGTTAAAAACACTTGTTCTAACAGATAAAGTAATTTTAATGTGATTTAGTAAGAATTTTCACACTGTGTATGCTCTTCCTTCGTGCCTTTTGGTGATCTTAGGAATAAAAAGCAAGGTGTAAATTCCCTTTATTGATATCAATTTACAATGGAAAATTACTAAACTTGTTGTCTACGAGGCCTAACGCTTGTCGTAGAGAAAGGCGTCAAAGACAAAACACAAACCCACTAATACACATGTTTCTTACAGGTTACCAAATGGTTTGCCACTTAAAACCACATTAAGTTAAGCAAGATAAAAAAACACCATATTCAAAACATTGTATTGCAACTTTCGGAAAAGGTACGTCCCTATCTGCTCAACTGGAACATAACCCCTTTGGCATAACGCCTTAAGCTACAACAATGGGGGTGGTTCCAGGAACCCTAAAGTAATCCACCACTGAGTAACCTCGTGGATGAAATAGGAAGCGCTCCGCTTACCCACTTGACTAGTACGCCTTGTGAGATAGAGTTACCGGTTGTCCATATGGTGACCCCAGGGAGAGCACACATGGACGCACTAGTTTCCCTTTGTGCTCGAAGGGGGTAAAGTAAAGCCGAGATACTCCCAAGATAGGCAAGGGACTATTTGGGTAAATCGCGCTCGCTTAAGACAACTTTGTAACACCTAGTTGAGAGAACTTATTAAGGAGGCCATTCTATCTTGGAGCCCACTTTACTAGTCCTTGTTGCGTCGAGCCACACGAAGTGACAACTTATTTGGAGTCTAAACCTTGTTTTTTGAACAAGGCAAAGAGTCCACTTAAGTTTGACCTAAGTGCCTTTCATCATGAAAATTAGATGATATTTCACTTAGCTTAGCTTCTTTCTTGCCTTTGGACGAGGCAAAACTCTGCCCAAGTGACGTGTAGTTTATTTTCACATATTTTGATCTACACCTTTGCATTCTTGTTTCCCATTCAGGGACAAGGGAAGGCATCTTTTGGGAGTGTTGTCATAGATAGTGTTCACCACTTTTTTGTCCATTTACACTCATCCATGTTTACGGATGAGTTGTTAAATGTCTAAAGTGTGTGGATGTGTCCTTATATCTTTGATGACCACTTGATCTTGATTTCAAGATCATCATCATAGTTCAGATTGATTCATCATTTGAACTCCCTTTGACATGTTACTTTGTTCCCATTGTCTCGACACAATCAAGATACTTATGTCATGTTTTTCATAAATGTGATATAAGTATTCACATTATGGCATTACGTTGCGCACATTTTAACACATCCTCAGTATACCTTGACTTGGTTTTACTTCAAATATTGTCCAAAATCTTGAAGGGTGTCACTTACTTTGTTTGCATCGTTTCGATACCACTTTGACACTAATATCTCACTTCTTTGTGAAGCTTGATTAACATGTCCAATTGGTGTGGTTACGTAGCTTACATGTGTAAACCTCACCCTTTAACATTTAGGCCTTGTTGGTTGTTGAACTTGTCGTGGTATCCTTTGATTGGGAGTCATACTTATGCTTTGTTAATACTTATGCCTTGTTCATTTTGAACTTGACTTAAGCATTAACATTTTGTTGATCATCTTTGTGTCAAACTATCATTGAGACATGCATTTGCATAGGGAGTATTTCCTTATTGATTGGCTTTGTGTTTCACACTTACATGATTGTTCCTTGTGATTATTCATTTGGAAAAATTGTTTTCTAGGAAAATCTTTTTGATCTCATCGAGATTGCATCATCACAATGTCTATTTTCCTTAGACCTTCTTTAGAAAATCATGCACGCATCTCCATACTTACCAAATGTCTAGTTGGTTGCCCTTATGCTACCCAAATCGACATGTCACTTCCTTCCCTTTGAAGGAGTTCCATCACACTATCTAGGTCTAGGCATTCACACCTAAACGACACCAAAAATGATTGACTATCGCATGGTTTCTCACACTTACTACAATATGGAACCTAGGTTTAGGTATTCACATCAAAATATTCCCATTACAACTAAACCTCGTTTGGTTGTTCATGCTAGAGGGCCCATCAGGTACCCTATTCCCCACCTTCAACTCATAGTCGGTGGTATGGTTTGGATGCTTCTGATCTAAATTATTATTCAAGTTCCCCCCACTCTTCTTCTTCTGATTCAGATCCAAACTACCATTCGGACTCCCATGCTTCTTCTGAAGATTCAGATCCCAACTATTATTTGGATACCTCTAGATCAAATCCTGAGTCATGGTCCTCCCTTTCTTCGTAGGACCTTTATTCCAACTCACCTCAACAATGTCTTCCTCCTTTAAAGACTTGTGTGACTCCAAGTTCCATCGATCGAACATCTAATTTGGTTCTTGAGTCACGGTCATCCCTTTTTTGTAGGACCTACTTCATTAGTCGTCTCAACGATCTCTTCCTCCGTCAAAGAGTTTCACGACTCAGGTTACCTCTAGTCAATCATCTAATTCGACTCCTACGTCACAACTTAACGAATGGCTATGTGATCCTATTTTCTCTCCTACATTACATCATCTTCTAGAAAAGCAATCTAGGTCCAGATCCAAATTGTCCATTCATGAGATTCCTATCACCAATCCTACTTCCTCTCTTGAGTAATCTTCTTCTGTCAATCAATCTTCCTCCTTATCGGACATATTTCTTCTATTCAACCTTCTATGACTAAAGAAAAACAACCTCTACTAATTGATTTCTCTCAGAATGAAGAAACAATCAGACTACATGATGATATCCCTCTAGAGGATAACAAACAAGGGTTCTTTCTTGAACTTGATATGCTCGCATATTGGGGAAAAGAATTTTATCCCTTTTGTCATAATATAAAGGAAGATCCTAAAGTCATGGAAATTGATTCTTCTTCTATTCCATCTTCACCTTCTTCTAAGCATGATGAGATGTCAGGGTCTAGCATTGATCCGTGGCCTATCTTCTCATTGCCCAATCATTCCTTATCTATTACCATTCCTCAATCAAAATATCTCCTTGGGTCACCATTGGGTAGCCCATCATCATCTTCTTCTATCCTGGGGCCACATCCTAGTAGCCCTCCATTTTCTACTTGTGGGTCACCTCTTGGTAGCCCATTCCCTTATATTCTTGGGCCACGTCCTAGTAGCCCTTCATCCTCTTCTATCTATGGGATACCTCCCGGTAGTCCCTCCTCGTCTATACTTGGACCACGCCACAGTGAGCCCCTTCGTCATCTTCTTCTATTCTTGGACCATGTCCTTGTAGCCCAATTTCTTCCATCTTAGGGCCATATCTTGGTAGCCCTTTGTCATCTTCTATTAGTGGCTCACCTCCTCGTAGCCCATCCTCTTCAATTCTTGGACCGTATCATTTTCATCCATCACATATTTCTTCTATCAATGGTTGTGGCAAGCCTACGGTCATTTCTCACATCAGTTCTAAATGTCAACGTTCTCTTTCTTCTCCTTCTCGGGGTTAGAAAATTCACATGTCAGCTTATAAGAAACCCAAATAGGTTCATTATCAAGCTCAAGTCAAGACTTCCAAAAGCTCCAAAGTTCCTAACAAATCAAATGATCTTAAGGTTAAAAATCAATCATGATTCAAGAATGCACATCAACGTAACCATCAAGTATGGCGCAAAGTGTATAAACCTATGGATAGGGAACTCAAGATCCCACATATGAAATCCATGTTTTAAGATAAATCACAATCATTTGTTGAGTATGAGCTCACCATGATCATCGAGATTGGAGATAATATTATGCTTGATAAACAAACATGCCTAGTCTCCCTTATCAAGGAAGTTACAAACATCATTGTTGGATCTTACCATGCAGAGTGACTTTGTTAAGTCCCAACCTCTTAAAACTATCAAAAATATAAAAATCAAAATAATTCAAAAATACAAAAACATTGGGAAAACACAACCAAAATCAAAGGTACAAAGATCAAACATTGCAGATCAAGTATTGTGTGCACATGGATGTTCTTTCTTCCTTTCTTTCTTGCTCTTCTTACGTAAGTCTTCCTACCATTTTTATCCTTTCGGTAATATGTTGGTTATCTTATTTGCACGCATTTTGCGACATTTATCTCTATGATATCTGTTTGACCTTGGTCTTTTATCACCTTGGTAAATTAAAGAACGACTGACCTCTTAGAGATCCTATCACAATCAACATCTAATAAACTTGTTGCGAAGAAATTTTGGACATATTTGTTGACACTAGGCAATTTCATCATTGCAAAACCCCTTGTGAAATAAGAAAGCTGAAATAAGTTTTGAAAGCAAACGAATCAAAATCAATCAAAAAATCAAAAGCTAAAAGTTAAGAGCAAAAGTAAATTGATATATAACTCTCTCTTGGGGTATTTCCAATAATCTCTATCGAGAGCTATGGGCCTTTGTAGTAGTAGAGAAATGTTGTGATTAGAATTAAATACATCTCTATCGGGGTTATGGATGCACAGGTCAGCAGCGGAGCAATGTACGGTTATCCTTCCACCCTTCATTCACAAATCACCAATTGCCTTTCAAAATAAATCATTCCTACACATTGGCTGGGGTGTCTTCACTTTTGTCTATTAAATATTCACTTTAAGAGGTAATTAATTTCCATGTACACACACTGGATCTCTATGAGTAAACAAGATTAGTATGTTACCAAGTGTCTTTTTTTGGACCTTATTCAGACTCTTACTCTAGTATGTATCTTGTCTCACGATTTGTGCCTTTATCTAATCACTTCTTCATCGCAAGGCTTCTAAGATACATTCATATCATTCACATCATTCTTCTACTTCATTCAAAACATCCATTTATATAAGATTACTTTTTTTCCATGTTTACGGAAACCTTTGTCCCCTTTCGCAAAAAAAATCTTCTCCTTCCTTTCTATCATGTGCTTTTAGGCAACTTACACTGCTGGGCATCCTTGCTCCTTCCCAACACTTCATTGGTTTACGTTCATCATCATGTTGAACCTATCCATAATGGCCTTGGGTCCCACTTCTACCCATGAAGAGTTTGCCTTTGAATACTCCCACCTAATCACTGGGGAATTTTTACATCTTCACCTTTCTCGTACGCACATGGCCTTATGCCCTTTTACATCCCATCTATCTCTAGGGGCATCCACACTTCCTCATCTTCTGCATAGTTTGAAAACTTTCAAAAACAAAAACATTAAAATATGTTTAAAAATCACAAAAACATTCAAATATGTTTAAGAAAACTTCTAAAAATTGAAAATTATCCAACAAAACGTCACTCTTTAGTTCTCACCTATTCATGTGCACGACTCACGGATCATCTTGATCTACCTCCATCAACAAAATCTAAGCTAATTACTTTGTTTGTACTCTGGGGCACAATGAGTTGCACAGTCTTGTTTAAGTAGTGCACATTGCTTTTCATAGGACCGAAGTGTCCTCCGTTATTCCCCTTGCATGTATCCTTGCTTGGGGCACCATCATCAACCCTTATCGTTAATTCGAATAGGTTAGAACTGAATCTTGATAACAAAAACATGGTACTTGTTTCTCTGTTAGGTTTGGCTTGTTTACTTTCTCGTATTGCATTGCATTTTGTATGTTGCATGGAGTTAGGCATCTTTTACTTTCTCGTATTGCATTGCATTTTGTATGTTGTATGGAGTTGGTGTTTTTAGCAATGGACATTTGTTCGTATATGGCTTTTCATGTCATACTACACTTTTGTTCATTCTTTTTAATAAGGACCAATGATGAAGATCACTTAGCAATATGATGAAAAATAAAGTTGTTTAAAAGGCATTGGATGGATATTACCTCATTCACCCTTCCTCATACTCTTTTTTTTCTTCTATATCCTTTTCTTCTTCTTCACACTATTCTTTCTTCTGTTCTCTTTCTGTCATATTTTTGATCATCAATCGAGTTCTTCTATCACCCCATCGACAATCGAGGGGGCATCCTTCATTCTACTCATTTTTCTTCTATCCCTTCAAAATTTTCTACTTGTTTATGCTTGTCTACTTTCTTTGAAGTGATGTCGCTTACACCACCTCAAAGAGGGGCAAATGTAGACACCTAATGTATGCTTACACTTAGCATTTCATCCAATTCAACAATTGATGACACTTCGTTGATCAACCCTTCTTCGCTCCATTCTCGGATGCCCATGCACGACACTCTTTCAGTTGTATTCCTCCTATAATCAACTTATTTGGCTAATATCTCTCTTATTAGCTAAACATTCCTCCTTTCGACCATTCAGAATCTCCCTAGTTCTCTCTAGACCACTTTTATTGGCTTCGTAGGCTATCTATCAGTCACAATTGGTTATCCAGACCCCTCCCAACTCTCAATGAGTCTCTAATCACTTTCTAATCAAAGTTTAACTAGCCTAAACCCTAGTTAACTAGCCTAAACCAAGCTTAACTAAGCCTAAAGCATGTTTATCCTAATCTAATCTAAAAGTGCTTTTTGAGCTTTAGTCCCACATGCACCCAAATTCCAAATTCTTCCAAACTAAAAACTATAAATACAAGGCTAAGCCTACCCATTCAAACTTACAACTTTACATAACACAAAACCAAAACAAGCCTAAGAAAGCTTAAGATCTCATTTGCATTAGCCAAGCTAATAAGGCATTTGATCTTGGGTCATCCACCATTAAAATAGCTTCATCTTGTACCCATGTTAGGTTAGTAATGGAATAGCTAAACTTGGCCATGTATCCATTTAGTGAGATTCATTCACCCTCATGGAGTAAACAACAAAACTGATTGCTTAAGTCTTTAGTAGGCATATTTTGTTAAGCTTTCAAGAATAGAGGTTAATGTTATTTGTTAGATTTCTTGTTTATTTCAAGTTTTAATACATGCAAATAGGATTCCTTTCTCATTTCTTATCATATGGTCCATTGAGGGACTTTGCACAAAGCTTTGGGGTCTTACTCCATTTCAAGAGCTCTTATTAATCAACTTATTTGCTAATATCTCTCTTATTAGCAAAACATTCCTCCTTTCGACCATTGAATCTCCCTAGTTCTCTCTAGACCACTTTTATTGGCTTCGTAGGTCATCTATCACCACGATTGGTTATCTAGACCCCTCCCGACTCTCAATGAGTCTCTAATCACTTGATAATCAAAGTTTAACTAGCATAAACCCTAGTTAACTAGCCTAAACCAAGCTTAAGTAAGCCTAAAGCATGTTTATCCTAATCTAATCTAAAAGTGTTTTTGAGCTTTAGTCCACATGCACCCAAATTCCAAATTCTTCCAAACCCAAAACTATAAATACAAGGCTAAGCCTACCCATTTAAACTTACAACTTTACATAACACAAAACCAAAACAAGCCTAAGAAAGCTTAAGAGCTCATTTACATTAGCCAAGCTAATAAGACATTTGATCTTGGGTCATCCACCATTAAAATAGCTTCCTCTTGCACCCATGTTAGGTTAGTAATGGAATAGATAAACTTGGCCATGTAGCCATTTAGTGAGATTCATTCACCCTCATGGAGTAAACAACAAGCTGATTGCTTAAGTCTTTAGTAGGCATATTTTGTTAAGCTTTCAAGAACAAGAGGTTAATGTTATTTGTTAGATTTCTTGTTTATTTCAAGTTTTAATACATGCAAATAGGATTCCTTGCTCATTTATTATCATATGGTCCATTGAGGGACTTTGCACAAAGTTTTGGCGTCTTACTCCATTTTAATAGCTCTTGCAAAACCTTTCATTGAACACAATAGAAATGGTCACCCCCGACACTCGCACTGTGCATCAAGTAGCAGCCCCTGATCTATCAGTGATTGTCTCATTAGCTAAAGGAAAAAGGTCAAGAAAGATTGCACATAAAACATCATGATTCTATAGTGGGGAGATTGGTAATCAGTACATCAAAGTATCTCGGCCAAAATTAATCAAGCCACTAGAAGAGATGACACCAGCCGACTACGAGATGAGCACAATCCAATTGGGACTAGCTACTCATGAGGGAGACTTGCACATATATCAACAATCTTTTGCTCACATGGTGGCAAGGAACAAAGAATATAAAGAGAAGATTGAGGTACTAGAGGAATAAGTACAAACTCTTTCAGCTTATGTGCAACACCTGGTGGAACCAAGCACTACAACACTTCCTATCGAGAAAGTGGTACCCATCGATAAGCTTAGATCCGAATCCATCGGAAGAACGCAAGAGCTCACGATGCGGGGTGAGCAAAAATGAATGGATCGATCAATCTCCGTAAAATGGAAGCCAATGCTCAGAGAGGTAGTCAAGATCTTTGCGTACATGTGCGCCATGACCAACAGAACATGAGCGCTCAAAGAGGATGCGGGGAAAGAAAGAGATTACTGGGAACCTCTGGGACCAGTAGTGAGTGAGATGAGTAACACCCATCGTTAGGAGTTGATCGACATGAAGTTATTTGAAACTCCTACAAAATACTTGACACATGTATGGGTGAGGGCCTTGACAATCATATTTGAAGCAATCAATCAGGTCTTCACAGAGCTAGAGGAGAAATAATAACAAGCATACAAGCTGCAACATAGTATAAATCAGAAAGTTCAGAAACTTGGAGTACCTACAATGAGCGAACATATAAATGCTGATGAGTTGATCGGCCCTTTCGAATAATATGTCAAGAAAGGGGTGGGCAACCCATTGTCCTTCACTAAGGATAATCTTGACTTCTTCTCAGAGATCTGAGCCTCCATTGCACTTATCGTAGAAAAGCATTCATCGTGGTTTGGGAAGTGCAAGGACATCAACAGTGTGACCGATGGATGGACTGAAACCTTGAGCTACATTCACATCCCTCATGCCAACAAAGTAGAACCAACAGTAGCTCGTTTCAAACAAGATCTTGGAAAGATAGAAGCCTTCTCAAGATCACAAAGTGGAGAGCATTCAGAGAGTGGAGCCAAGTCCACCACAAAGCAGCTCATCCTTCAACATAATTCTTCTTCTTCTTCCTCTCTCTCTTCTCTTCTCATACAACACTCTCTCTCCTCAATGTTATATTTTTGCATTGAGGGTTGCACTTTTTAATATGACTTAAGTGACTTTAGAAATATAATGTAACTTTAAGTCACCTTGCTATTATAAAAGGGACTTAAATATTTAAAGTGGAATATGAACAATCTTAAGTCATATTAAGGTATTTGAAAAGTCACCGGGAAGATGAAGAGTTGCCTCCTCTTCTATAAATTATAGCAAGCTCCTCATTTGAGGGTCTTCTTAATTTTTCTTCTAAAAATTCTTAGATGTTGGAGTTGTTTTTTGTGAATTCATGAGAGAGATATCCTTGTGAAGAGAGCAAGAGATAGCAAGTTTCTTCCATTTCTCCCACTAAAAATGTCTTCTACTTCCCACACTATGTACAAATTCTTCTTGAGCTTCAATAAAGGAAGAAGGAATTTTAGCCTCTTTGATTGAGATTGAGGATTTTATTAGTACTTTGTGTTCATTAAGCTCTATTTAGTCTTGTTGTTGTTTTGCAGATTTTGTTTTCTTCGAAATACAAGTGCATGTAATGAAACTTCTAGCTAGTGTGTGCAAGTCTCTAATTTTCTACTTGCAACATTAGTTTCTCCTTTCTAAATATTCTCACTCCCCTTTCTTGCCTTCGTAGAAAATTCTCTCTCGAGATCTGCATGACATTTGCCACAGGTTAGTGGAGTGCCCTTGTTGGATCCCCGGCCAAAAGGCCACCAGGATAAAACTCACAATTTACTCACGCATGCACGTATGGTAGTTGCACCGGTTAAGTAGAGGGACTTAGACTCCCAGAGCGTTGGCAAGATAACCACCAATTTTTTCCCAACAAATTTTCTCACCAAAAATTATATATACAAGAAATTCATTTGTTTATTGTCTACAAATCTGCTCATACCACTTCATACAGTATCATGCATTATGAGGTCTTTAACATTATGTGGTCAGATCCATTATTATTCATGGTTTCCCGTGCATGGTTTCTTCTTTTGAATAAGTTTTTTTATTTTAGAATCAAGTATTTTATTGGATTTGTGTATTTTCTAGATCTTCGTATTTTCCAGATACTATTGATAGTAACATTTAGAGGCATTATTCATGATTGTGTGTTGGGAGTTGTTGAAGCACATGTTTTGAGGAAATCTTCATGTCCACTGGGATCAAGGTATAACATAGGCGTAAAAGATTTTTTTCATTTTTATAACGTGTTCCACATTCAAGTACAAAATCTTGTTTAAAGAGAAAAATAAAATTGGTCCGCTCTGTCAGATCTCAAGGCAGGTTATCACGCTTGAAATTGAAGATGTATAGACTTGCAAGGGACAACCATGTGTTGTAATGTCATGTACTAGAGGAAAGATTATATATCTATTCTTCTGATTAGTCTCTAAGACTGCATAAGAAACTTCTTGTTGCTTATTATTCTCCACATCGTCGATATTCACGTCCACCTCTGCACTGACCTCCAGATGTATTTATGTGTATGCGTGTGCCACAATCTCATAGATCTATTCATTGCCATCTTTGTTGTGAAGTGGTTTGCTTTTGTTACTGACTTGGGTGTTCCTTCCTAGAAAAAGATAAATGTAAGATGGTCTCGTGTAATTGATGATGAAGAAGTGGAGAATCTGGATGTTGAGCACGTTTGTGGGTACATGCGAGGTCTTAAATAGTGCAAATAAAAAGGCACACATTTATCATGAGCTAATGAAAATAAAGAAGGTAAACATGGGGACAAATGTTGAACCCAAAGAGGTAATTATTAGTCCGAATCAAAGGTTTCTAAGATAATTAAGTTTTTGTGTGATTTCTAGGACTGATTTCCTAGAGGCTATCATGAGTTAAAAGGGGTATATCACTCTTTGGGTGAGATGAGGATCAAGTTAAAGGAAGGTGCGCACCTGGTTAGAAAGAGACCTTATGTGATGAATCCTAATCTGCGTGTCAAGGTGAAGGAAGAAATTGATAGGATGTTGAATTCTGGAATCATTGAGCCCATTGAGGAGTCATAGTGTACGAATTTGTGTGGATTATAGGGAGGTGAATGTTACATGTGTAATAGATCCCTTTCCCACACCATTTACAGAGGAGATTATGGAAGGCGTTGTAGGGCACGAGATCTACTCCTTCATTGATGGATTTTTGGATATCATTAGGTAAGGATAGCTAAAGAGGGTCAAGAGAAAACAACTTTCACCGCTAAATTAAGAAGTTGTGCATACATAGTTATGCCCTTTGGGTTAAAGAACACACCTACGGTCTTTTCACACATTGTTGTGCTAGCATTCAGGACTTTATTCATAAGTTCTTGTAGGTTTATCTGGATGATTTGATAGTTTATGGGCTAGTAAAAGATCATTATGACAATTTAAGGCTTATGTTTGAGAGGTGTTGGTAGTTGAGCATCTCCTTAAACATTAAGAAGTGTGTTTTTGTTACACCTTTTAGGACATTCCTGGGACACATTATTTGTAAAGAAGGCTTATTGGTAGATCTTGCTAAGGTTGTTATTATTTTGGGCTTAAAGGAGCCTACTAACCAGAGTGAGGTGCACAAATTCTTGGGGCACACATGGTATTACAAGAATTTTATCAAAGGTTATGCTAAGATTGTCGCGCCCTTAGAAGAATTATTGAAGAGTAAAGGAAAGTTCCATTGGGGTGAGGCAAAACAACGCGCGTTTGAGACATTGAAGGAAAGGCTTACTACAGCTCCTATTATGTGCTTTCCTTCATGGACCAAACCTTTTCATATGCATTTGGATGCCTCTAGCATGGCCATTAGCGCAGTATTATCCCAACATGGGGAAGGTATTGTTGATCATCCTTTTTTTTTGCAAGCGGGAAGTTGATTGGCTGAACATATAATTATACAACTACAGAGTGTGAGGCGTTGTCCATGATCTACATGTTGCATAAGTTTAGATAGTACTTGTTGGCTACCCCATTTATATTCTATATAGATCACATGACACTTAAGTACTTAGTGAACAATCTCATTTTGCAGGGGCGCATATGCCATTTAATTATGTTGTTCCAGTATTTTTTTACGGTGGTGGTTAAACCAGGAAAGAGTGATTCGGACCGAGATCATTTATCAAGGATTAATTCAAGAGAGGACACACAGATCATCGAGGATACCATTCCAAATGCACAACTATTCAGTTTTAACCGTGCACCCTATGACTTAGAAGATATTGTTGTCTTTTTGTGGAATGGTGTGGCCCCTGAAGGAATTAAGAGTATAGAGAAGAAACAACTTGCCATGCATGCCACATGTTACATGTTGATTAGTGGAGACTTATACAAACTAGTTTGGGATGAAGTTTTTCGCCGGTGTGTGCTTGAGCATGAGCATGAAGCCATTATGGAGGAAACCCATAATGGTATTGCGCAGTGGACATTATGCAGGAAATGCTACTGCGTGCAAGATCTTATTGGCTAGTTTGTGGTGGGAAACACTGTACAATGATTGTAAAGAATATTATAAGGCATGTGACCATTGTCAACGCTTTGGGAAGCCTAGGCATAGATATGAAATGCCTTTAAGGCCTATTTTTAGTGTAGAACCTTTTGAAAAGTGGGCAATTGACTTTGTGGGTCCTATTTCCCCACCCGCACGTAGGACTAGGTCGCATTGCATTATAACTTGTACATATTATCTTACAAGGTGGGTAGAAGTGGCACCTATAAAGGATTAAGGCAGCTATGACAACAAGGTTTTGTGGGAGAAAATTATCGCGTGTATGGATGCCCATTGAGTTTAACTAGTGATAAGGGCATTCATTTTCTTAATGATACCATTAAGATATTATTGGTAGAATTTATGGTGGCACATCACAAAACAACACCATATCACGCTCGAGTTAATGGAATTGTTGAGGCTTTCAAAAAGATATTGAGCCACACATTGACTAAGATTTGTGACGTTAGAAGGAAAGACTAGGATGAAAAAGTCTTTGTCGTTATTTGGGCATACATGACAACTTATAAAAGTTTGAATAAAGTCACACCCTTTCGATTAATGTTTGGTGCGGTGGCTATTTTACTCGTGGAATTTATGTTACCTTCTCTACATATTCTATGCGCATGGGGTTTGGATGATGAGCAAGCACTTGAAGAGTGCATTGACAAACTGCTGCGATTAGATGTAAAGTGTCTGCTATAACACGATGGAGTTAGATGATAGAAAAGGCCGGGAAAAAGGCATGGCATGCTAGACATATAAAGATAAGAAGTTTAAAGTTGGACTGATGGTTCTTCTGTATGATTCAAAGTTTTTGCGCCACCCTAGAAAGCTTAAATTGCATTAGTTGGGACCGTATATTGTTACTTACATACTTGATTCAAGCGCTTGTGTTTCCTGGTTACTTCAACGGGAGTAGGCTGAAGCCCTACTATAAATAAGTCTTCTTGGTGTTTGTAATAAGGCAATATTTCCATTAGATTAGATTTCCTTTAATGCATTTTCCTTTATATGTGTTTCCTTTCAACGTTGGTATGCTTTGTCAATTTATTTCAGTGTTTTACATAATAAGTGTGTTTGCATGCCAAAAGCTGATTAATTTTTAGTGAATTCATGCATAAAGGACCGCACATATGTTTAATGTGCGGTGGATCAAAAGGATTGACTAGTGCCTTAGTACATATACCGATGCATCATAAAAGTAAGTCATAGGTGCTTAGAGAAGAGATAGACTTGAGAAGACATTTCAAATAAAGTGCTCGGATTGAATACGGGCGTAGGAATTTGGACGCTTAGTGTAATGTGAGATAGGCTACAACATTGAAAAATACATGGGATGGGGCAAATTGGATAAGTACTTTGGCGTAGGAAACATGCGTAAGGAGATTTGTGGCAAGAAGTAGTGCGTGTGCGAAGATTATGACTAAGACACGTAAAAGTTAGGCGTGGAAAGACAAGGCGCAATGCACGAAAAGCACGAGAGATAGAATTAATGTCATGTACGGTGGTAGTTAGGGAGAAATTAATGATCTAGAGGATTTTTTAGTGTACATATCTTCCCTGAATCTCCCCAAACCATTGCAAGCCTGTAGAGCATCTCAAGAGCTTTTTGTTGATAGGTGGAACTCTGGTGTCACCCAGATTTCATCCTAAAATCTGCGACCACCCTATCCGAATTTTTTTTGTACTTTTAAAATAATGGGTCGTTTTGTGTTTTTATTGCCTGAAAGTTTTTGTATTGCATCAAGATATTCCCAAAGAGTCATATTAGCCTTTTTCGCCAAATACCCAGATGCCCAAAATTGTTATATTCTTGTCGGGATTTGTCTGCGGGAAATTTGTATTTAATTATTTTGAGCCCCGTTTGAGGCTATTTGCGCTCTGTTTTAACTCTGTTATGATCGAATATGTCATTATTCCTATGTACCAGAAGGGTTTTAACTTGGAATAAGTTTTGGGCTTTATTTGTGCCTTTAGGTAATTTTTCGTGTTTTTGTGTTGTCAGTTTTGTTTTACGTGAAATTTCTCTAGAACAATTCCTTTCTTTGGGTAAGCTTGATTTTTGGCCTGGAGCAGCTGGAAAACATATACGCACATTATGCCCGGAGGAAGTCACCATCAGAGGTCTGGATCACTGGGAAAAAGTGAAGTCGTGCACGAAAAAGCCCCTGCGAGGTTGGGCACATTTTTGGAAAACAAAGGATTCAAGCTGCAATGGGAAAAATGGAAGCAGCAGGCAAGGTGGGAATTTTGTACCTGCTTAGCAGGGTACTTTTTCCCGTGATATAAAATTCACTTAAGCTGCAGTGGGAAAGTTAGAGGCTGCAGGCAAGCGGGAATTTATTGTTTGCCTTGCAAGGTAAAAATTCCCATGATGAAATAGAAGGAAAGTGACTTAAGTGAAATCGTGAGATTTTATTGCCTGCCTTGCAGGGTAAATAATCCCATTGTCAAAGTCAAATCACTTAAGTGGATCATGGGATTTCTGGGGCTGCCTTGCAGGGTAAAGAATCCCATTGTGAAAAATTCTTAAAAATAGAATTATATTATGCAAAAAAGTGCGCCCCCTTTGGTGAGATGATGGCAGCCTTTAAGTGGATTTAATTAATTATTTCTCCTTCTAAAATAGGCGCCCAAGCATGGAAGAAAGTCAAGAAGTCAAAGGGAATAAAAGAAATAGAATTAAATGGATTAAATTGACTAAATTTAATTTATTTAAAGGCTGCCCCCTTCATGTCAAAAAGTGTGCCCCATTTAGGATATATTTAATGATTTTTGAGGCATTAAATCATTAGATTAATTTCTATTTTCAGTGGCTATGGTCAAGGCACACTGTGAAGCTTAAGTGAAGTGAAGTGTGAAGGATTAAATTGGATTAATTTAATTTATTGGATGGTTGTCCTTAAACATGCTATTTTTAAAGAGAGAAGCATGATTTTTAATTAATTAATTGCCAGGAATAGGAAGGGCAATTATTAATTATAGAATTGTGAGGGTTATATAAGCATGGGCTACCATAAGGGTGAATTATTTAATTCACAGGTAAATAATTGCAGCCAAGAGGAAAAGTGCGCCCCATTTGAAGAAGGATTTTGCTCAGGCAAGGTGGAAACAAGGCTAAAAGCTTCCAAATTTGGCGCATGCTTTGAAGGAGGTTGATCTTTGTCTGCATAATTGTTTGCATAGGTGTTACAGGTGCTCAAGTGTTGTTGAAAAGATTCATGCTCTCTTTATGTGCAAATTAAACACCAATTTTTGGGGCAACAGACTTGAAAAGTGCAGATTTTTACAATTAAAATTCACTATTCATGCTCCGGTGGCCATTTTTGTTTGAATTAATTGTAGGAATTCATTACAGGTGCTTTACAAAAGAAAATGAGCTTTAATCAATGTCCAATACATTGCATATATCCTCTGAATTTGAAGAATTGTCCAGATTTGCACCAGTTTTGAAGAAATTCGACCAAGTAAGAAGAAAAAAGAATTATTCAAGACAAAGCTGGACAAAGCCATGGTAAAGAGAGATGAAAAGAAAGCATGATGGAGTCATGCATCGCTTCCAAACTTGCAGACATAGGAGACACAGATCTAGGTCCAGAACCTCTTTCCGAATTAATTGATAGATCCAGAGCGGGAAAGACTTCACTCATGCGTGCGGTTAAAAGCAGTGGAATTATCTTAGCCGCAGCCTTTCCATGCACAACCCAGTTGCAAGAGTTTGTTATGGAGTGCGCTAGATCTTACCATCCTTCATCCAGATCAGTGCGTGATGCTACGAGAAAGACAATAATTCGTTTGGACGCATAGTTCATCAATTACTGTTTGAAGATTCCAGTGCGAAAGGTGGTGACTTCCATTAGTCTTCAGGATGTCGGCGGCAGGTGGGAGAAGCATAAAGTTGATTGCATGAGCATAATGAATAGCAGATACATGAAGAAGCCTAGATCTCCTTCAAAGTTCCCAAGAACTCTTCTGCGGTCCAATTTGGTGCAGGAGGTCGATGATGTGGTCAAATTGCTATGCAGGATGAATGGCGAGGCGAATGCTTACACTTTCCGTACATGGATGTATGCTTTCATCAGGACCATTGAAGTCAACAAAATTGATTCCATAATCAATTGGTCGGAAATTATTAGTGACAACATTGGTGAGCAACTCCGGAACGTGAAGCGTACTTTCAGCTTCAAAATGACTTCCTACTTGGTGTATGCTGCAGCTTCACAAGGCGTCTTTTCCAAGTTGGATAGATGTGGTGTTCTTTCTAAGGACCCCATTTTGAGTGCTACCCACAGACTTATTGTACCTGCATGTGAGAAAGATTCCAAAATGGTCAATGATGAATTCTTCTATGATTTCATTTACAGGCTAGACAAAGATTTGAAGGCCAACAGGGTAAGCAAGGAAGCGTGGGAAGTTGTGTCCAAGATTGGTAGTCTATTCATTCAGTTTGTGGATTTCACATACCTTAGGGTTACGGGATTTTCTGGAGAACTAATAAAGATGCCTAGGTATCCGAATGATAGATTGATCGCCATGGAGCTAAGCAGGCAACTTGTGGAGCTACACGACCTTCAGTCAAAGTGGCACAAGTCTACGGGCTTCTTTCCAATCACTGTGTGACATTACAGTTGCATTAGCATTCATAGAGCTCGAGGGATGGAGACACAGATGTTATCCGAGTATGAGCAAGAGTTCTTCCCCACACGGCTGAACTTCGATCCATTTGGAGTAGCCAGGAAGACGATCTCCCAAGAGTATGCACATGTGCCTTCATTAGAAGATTTCTGGATGAAGTGTAAAAGTGAGTACGAGGTTAGAAAGAGAGATTTTAGCAGACTGTCAGCAAAGCAAGTGTTCAAATTTGGACTAGCGTGGATACCTACGGATCTTAAAGATGATGGGAATGTGGTACTTGACACTTACCATCAAATGGGAGGAGATAAAGCCATACTTCAGGATAACGTAGGAGGCTGCCATACACTTGAAGAAAGATCTGGAGCTGTTTTGGTGAATACTTCAAACTGGTTGCTGACGAAGGGATATTGCCTTGATGAAGTATTGATGAATCAAGTCATGGGAAACTTTGGCGCTAGGAGATTCCCTCAAGTGGAAGCACGGAGGAGAAAGCAAGCAGAAAGTTTGAGAAGTTGAAAGTACACAAAAGATCTCAATCTAAGGAGAAGATCACTTCCACGGACATGACTTTGGTTCCAGCTTCTCCAGCACCCAGTACTTCACCAATTGTTGCACCTCAATAGGACACTTCCATGCCTCCACTGAATCCGGCAACATTCATCTTCTCTCCTTAGCCACTCCGTTCAAAGCACCTATTCCAGAGGAGATGTTGAAGCTGCAGATGGCGGAGTTCGAAAGAGCTTTGTCCTTGGATGATTCAGAGGATGGCAGCCATAACACCGTGGCACTTTCTGATGGAGAGGAGGCAGAGCGGGAGATGGTAGTGCACTCAGCGACTTCTCATTCTCCAGAAGTAACTTCTTGGAATGGTTGGCTTCGTCAGTTGGTTCCAGAAGCAAGAGTGGAGATGAACTTAGAAGAGCATGACTTGTAGCTACTCCAGAATCTGGGTGGAAGAGATAGAAGGCCTAAAGTTGCTAAAGCAACTTCTAGGTTGATCATCGAGGAATCAGGGCAGAAGTTTGCTGAGATATCAATTCCGGCAGGAAAGAAGGAGGAGGAGCTCACGGTAGAAGATGTTACAGTAACCAGAGTACCCCTCGGTCAAGCCACCACTGAAGGATTGAAGCAGGACACGCAGACATTGATAGATGCTCTATTCCTTAGGCTTGACAGTGAAAAGGTGGAGAAAGAAGAACTTCAGAAGCAGGTATCTCAGTTGTGTGAGATCATAGCCAAGGTTGCTAAGCCTTCCATTCAGCCCATTTCAGAGCAGGTGAGTGATCATCTTATGCAGGAAATGGAGGATGCAAGCAATCAAGTAAAAGCTATTGACGAATGGAAGGATTTGATTATGCATCAAGCTTTTGTACAACTTGGAGAAGTGCCAGCCCGCCTAAAGGTTATGAATGATGCGGCAAATCAGCTGCAGCAACTGGTGACAAGCATCGTAGATATGAACACGATTCGTTGAGAGTAACCTGAGTATTTTGGCCAAGATCAACAAGCTGTCGAGAGATGTATTGGTTGTGGAGCAAATTGTACCGGATGGATCAGTTGAGAAGGGGAAGCAACTAGAGTTTGCAGTATCTTTCGTTTAGAGATCTGTAGAGTTTTGTTGAAGAGGATGTAGGCACTTGAGAGTAGGACATCATCCTTACCAGACAGTATCATTTCTTTCACTGAGGAGGACATGGTCGGAGGTGTTACTTCATACGTGTGGATCGTTCCTAGCAAGGTGCCTAATTCCTGGAAGGGTCTCTTCTGATGGTACAAAAGAGAATTGATAAAGCTACTAAGCCTTTCAAGATGAATTCTATCGGTGGGTGGTGGTGCTGCATGACGGATATTGCGAGGTTTGGGCCGAGCTTGGAAGATGTGGAAGCATGCATCAAAGTGTTGAATGAAGGGTTGCTGCAGATTCAAGACAGAGAAGAAGTAGTGGCTAAAACAGATGGAAAGATGTTGAATTACATGTTCGAAAGTAAGTATATCCGATATCGAAAAAGAAGAAGACATAAATGTTACAGCTAGCATGACTTCTTCTATTATTTCTTCTTCTATTTTCTATGTTCCCGGATGAAATTGTAAAACTTTAAAGTTATTGGTTTTGCAACCATTACTTAAAGTCATGTGGAACCATTCTATTAGTTAAGTGATATATGTGTCACTTAAGGAGAAGTTAGTGGAGGATGATTGCCAAATGTCATCTTTACTTGTTGTTTGTGTTTTAGTTCAGTTAGACTTCCCATTTGTACTTTCCCTCCTACATTCTATAAGTAGGAGAAGAACCTCCGGGTTAAGGATCAGAATTTGTAAGCAACAATCTTGTGTTCTAGACTTTGTGTTGAACCCCTGAGAGCCACTTGGAGCAAAGGAATACAAAGGAGTAGGTTTCCGGAGAACTTTGTGTCACGGTGTATTGTGTTTCTTGCTTTTAATCTTAGATCTCTTAATAAAATTTGTGTTATTTTAGATCTGGATCTAGAGTTGCCTTTGTTTTAGAATTTTGTGTTTATATCTATTGGATTCTTCTATGTGCATGCAATCAGCTCTGCCATCTACTGATTGGGATGCACATCTTCCCGTTTCTTCTATATGTTTATGTAATTACCTTCTTCTATAACTTTTCCTTTTTTTAAAATAAATTTACTGCCTTTGCAATTATTGATTATGGTTCATGAACTGAGTAGTTAAAGTAAAACCCCATTTAGATATTAGCATACTTAAATTGACAAATCTGACATGGGAGCCTCACTAGTTAAATGAGAGAGATTTATCTCATGACTGCCTAGGTTTTATGCTATGCAGAAAATCTAGCCAACAAACTCGAAGTCGGAGCTCATACACGAAAGATATTACAGGTCAAAGTTTAGGTTTGAAAATGGTCAACCCTAGTCAACAGTCCAATCCGGACGTGACATGTGGCAAAATGGTAGAGGTTTTTTTGTTTTGACCTCCAGTCTTTGACAAACGGTTAAAAATTTGGCGGAGCCACGCTTTTTGTTGGCTGGGGCCCTCAACCGAGGTTTGCAAACTCTTTTGTAGGAGGGGTGCCTTTTCCGCCTTTTCATATTATCGATATTATATTTTTGATTTTATATGCCATTTATTCTCTAACATTGCCCATGTGGGATTATTGTTTTGGAGGATTGAATTTTTCCATTACAAGACTCTATTTGTACTTTACAAAGCTCAGGTGAGCTATTTGTTAGCTAGGTGGGGTGACTAACTCCTCACCAAGTTGATCACACTATGTTTACCACATTGTTTGGGCTAACCTCTATATGCCCGACAATAGTGTATAGGAGGATTATCTACAACTCGATCTATGATGAGTCATCATCGTAACTTTCGGGCAACATTGGTCGTTTCCACATACTGAGCCAAAATCCTATCAACTCAAGTATATGTATATAGCCAAACAAACCTATATACCCGACACATATATAATGGGTGGTTCAACAATCAATGGCCAACTTGACTGGTCCTCGTGAATATCCACGTATCCATTGCAACTTGGGGGCGATTAATACAATGTACATCAAGCCAATGAAACCAAACATGCACACCTTGACAACATGAACCAAAAGCTTGATAGAGGATGTGAGGCTTGATAAAGGGCATGTGTGGCATATGCCACAAGCTAGATTGTTAGCCCTTGCCTTAATAAACAACGAACCCACCGTTTGTTTGGAGAATGTGGGACTAACCCCACGCATTGTGCCAAATGGTTGGCGCCAAAGAGAGGGGACTGTGAATCAACCTCGAGACCTCCACTCTCTAATCAAGGCACCTAACCAAGCTCACCTAAATGGCTCACTAGGTAAATAATTGGGCTCACTGATTTTTATAAAGACACAAGCATACTGTGTAATACCGGAGATAGGGAAGATTGCAGAGATCCTCCGTTTTGAGGCACTTAGAGGTAGAATCAAAACTTGAAGTAAAAATCAAAGTTGCTCAAAATTTTGATACGAAGACATTAGAAGTCTTATTTTTCCATGAAGTGTTGTATATTTTTGGTGTAGGCATTTAAAAGTCACATTTGCAAGGGAATCACTGCTTGTGGAAGCGTTGTAGGAGCCATATCAATCTTTGAGCAGTTTATGGTATTGTTTAGAGTTCCTTGAGTCATAGATCATCTCATATGTAGGTATAAAGGTCTATTAGTCATTATTAAAGGGTTAATTGTACTTCATTGGATGTTGAATAGATCAATTCTCTTTTCAAGAATCCGGAGATGTAGCCTTTGGGTGAACTCCGTTATCAAACTTTTGTGGTGTTCATTTTGTATTTTTGGAAGATTTTGATTAGATAAAACATTTAAAATAGTTTATTTGATTAATTGATAAAGCAATCACATAATTAGTTAAATTGGATTGAAGGAAAAATTCAGTATCCATAACCCACAATAGTAAATGAATGCACATATCAAATTTTGGAATCAAGAATTCAGTTTGAGTGCATTATAAATTCCACTTGTGAATATTTTAATGGATTTGTACTAGATTCAAATATTTCACTAAAGTTGGAAAATTAAGATAATTGATTGTTCGAAAGAGTTTGAAATTTGGGTTTTCAAGACACCCAAAATTGGATAAAAAAATACTCTTGATCAATTTTAAATATGGAAAAATTTAAGAATCTAGAATTTTCAAAAGTACTATTAAAAACAAGTACAATTTTTAGATCAATTAATGAGGAATTTTAAAATGAGCTCTAAAGTCATTGTGTGTAACGTTATTGTTACCTTACATCGTTTAAGTTATTGAATTGCGAAGTGTGATGAAAGAACAACAAAGTGCTTAAGTGTGAAGAAATAACTTTTGGTTAACAAACCATTTGAGCTCACGACACAATAGTAACAAGACTCCTTTGGTGTGTTTGAGTTGTTAAGGTTGTGAGATAGAAGAATTTTCTCAAGATATAGGTTATCGCGGAGGTAGAATTATGGCTAGGGTTTCATAATTCAAAGGGTTTTGGTCTGAATTCGAGTCCTGTAAGTAGAAGGGAGTGCTACCATTGGAGTTACATAGCAAACTTGTAAGCGAGAAAAGAACAATGACACCTAGGTGAGCCTTAGTCATGGAGAAGGAGGCCAACGAAGTGACAGGGAGAAGAATGTTTAGTAGAAATTTTGTATCCAGAAGGGGTGATCAAAGGAGATCATGGGCATCAAAGATAACACAATGTAAAATTAGTGATTTCAATCATAGGACTGAGAAGACCATGAAGGATGTCATTGTAGAAACCATCCGTAGGACAAATAAGAGGATGACAGATGGAACTAGGGTTTTGGATGATTCAGTGAAGAGACTGTTAGAGAGCATTGGGGTCATGCAACTCCTCGAGTTACCATATTTTAGAAAGCTCGACCAGTTGTACTAGTGGCTGATGTCACGTGTACATGAAGACTTATTTTATTTCATGGGTAGGAGGATGAGGATCACCGCTAAATTAGTCAAAGAAAGCCACGAGGGTTTACGATTGAGGTTAGAGATTGTGGGTGATCTAACAGATGATGAGGGAGTTGATGTGACAACCACTACATTCAAGTATAAAAGGGGGATGAGCATTCAAGGTTACGAACATAGAAGATATGGCTAAAAAAGGTTTGTAACGAGACTTACAAGTTACAAATTAGGCACTTTAGAGAGATAGACCGAGGTCAATCAACATTGGCTCATATAGCGCAAAAAAATGGCAAGTAAGACTTACTATAACATTGTAGGTTATATAGCAGAGAGCCTAGTAACAAAGGCACATCAAGCTAATAAATGTGATAAAATAACCTGGGGTGCTATTTTAATTTTGATAGTATTCAGTAAAATCGGTGTGCCCGATGGGCCAAGGGAAAGATTTTGGGAGTATCCTTGGAGAATAAATCACCTACGCAAAAGTTTTCAAAGTATACCTATCATGGCTCCATTTCGAGCACTTATAAGGAGTGCAAGGAGAAATGGTTTAGAAGGATGCGCCGGAATTTGAAGGAGAGTGGCACGTACCATGTACGCTACCTACAATATTAGATGGAAAAGAAGAGTTCATGGTGTACCATCACTTCAGACTAGGGAGGTTCTTCATGAAGACAGGAAAAAATATCCCTTGGTGTAAGTTACCCTTTACTTTCACCGCGCGCTATTTTAAAGATTCAATGAATAAATTGCATAATGTGTGAAAGCTCCAGTTTGATGTTGATAAAGTAGACATAAATATACATATCTTGCATAAGACATATGTATGGCCAAATAGGAAGCATATGTAGAAACAATGGAAACAAACAACATTGATATAACTTCAGAGACCTTGGCCATGGGGAAAATTGAGCTGCGCACATATATGTATATCCGAGGCTACGGTTTAAGGATGGGAAGGTGCTTACAGGAGAGGACTTAGCTTTACTAGGTCCTCTAAAGGGGAAGAAAATGGTGGGCACTAGGAAGTTGGTGAGCATATGCCTTTAAGAAAGGAAGAGCCAAGTACCTAAAGGCTTAGAGAATGTCTTGGAGCAGCAAGAAGAAGAACAAATATACAATACATTACTGGATCATACTAGAAGATTGTTGTGCAAAAGGTGTACAAGCATGGATACATCGGCGTTGGGCCATCATAGCTTGATTAGAAGATCACCATGCGTAATCTGGTGAAGAACACAAAGGAAGAGAGGAGGAAAAGGTGAAAGTATATTCCGGTCAAGGATAGTGAGGAAGAAAAGTTTTCATATAAGAGCACACAAAATGATGTTTCCACACCTAGTTTGGAGGCATGAGAAGATGAGGAGATAGGCAATGACCAACCTATGTTTGAGGAGGATGTACCTAGTATAGGTGCACATGGACCAAAAGAAGAAAGTTATGCATTGGTGGTGATACAAAATTGGTAGAACATGTTGCGCGCTAGGAAAAGGAGACTGATGGGGAAGAAGATGTCCACAGAATCTTTCATACTGAGGCACAAGAGAACATAGGTGAGAAAATAAACAAACCTAAGGAAGATGAGGTGGTAAGAACACAAAACCTTAGCTATGTTGATGACACATGACCAAGATAAATTGTGCTTAGGTTCTATAATATTATGCCTAGAGAATAGTTATATGGTTGGGACTTGATGGATCTAGACATGGTGACTACATGCACTCGTAAAAAATTGTCATGGAGTATGTAGACTCACATGGATGAGCTTGAATTTGATGTTTGTGAGGAATCATGTGTGTCACGAAGAATGAGGAGGGCGCCACATTCTCGCCATATCACCATCAAGCCAACTCAATTCTCGGATGAACAGGTTAGTAATGCATTAACTAAGGTGTTTGCAGAAGTAGTGTGCCAAAATATTGTCAAAGAAATGTATATTTGGGCCCTATTAGAAGATAGAAAGGATAAGGATACTAAAATGAAGTGCTTGATAGAGGAGAAAGAGAAAGCTGAGGCAAAGATGTAGAAAGTTCTTGACATGGCAAAATAGATTGGGGATGAGATCTTAAAAGTGAGACCACAATATGAGGAAAAGGTGGCTAGAGAATTCCCTTCTTCCCTACATTATTTGCGCACATTAGTTCATATGGTATTAGATGAAGGACCAATGTGCATGCCAAAACCTAAAGATGCTGCAACATAGGTAAAAATTGAGGGTAACGTTTGCACTCAAAATTACCAGTTATGAGTCCATACTACAGACATTAAGAGATGAGATGAAGAATGGAGAAATTACATTAAACATATTTGTGGACCCTGACGTAATAATAAGGACAAGGACTATGGAAGAGGAGAATTAGGTCCTTAAAGCAAGTAAAGAATGAAGCACTTTGGTGTGAGGAGAGGCTCACTTTGGTAGAGGAGAAGCAAAATGTGCTTGCAACAGCCTAGGACCCTCATAAGGATTGATTCAAAGAGATAGGAAAATTAATAGCATGGTGGATGGATGTTATGAAAGGGATGGTCTCTAGCATAATGAATGTTATCGAGTCTGAAGAATGAAGGGGAGAACATGACCTTAGATGAGATGGATGGGGTGCTTATACACATCCCAGATAAGACTAATAAAGTGTTGAGTTATTGGAATGATATTGAAGCGAAAATTAAAGCAGACTATCCAGAGTTGCTTATATCTGCAGAAGTGTAGGGCACCCAAGTATTCTTTCATTATTTATGTACAATATTATTTTGTTCCTTATTCTTTATTCTTAGAGGGATCGGTCATGGTTATCCATTGTCGAGGTAGAAATGAAGTTAGTGTGGGGTAATGTTGGGCTAATGACTGACAACCCGAGTACCGAAGGCCCATAAGGATTGGGCTTACGGATAAAGGGTGCGTAGGTGTGCATAGAATTATAGGAAACAGGCGTGCCCAAGAAAGCATATAATTAGGACTTAGTCATTTTCCAGTATAAGGTTAATTATAGACATGGAGAGCTTAGCATGTTTTGTAAAAGACTTGGAAAGCACACAAAGGCTATTTTGGACAAGTGGAAGATCCATCGACATGCATCATTTTGGAGCCATTAATAGGATTAGACTGTAGTTATTATTAGATAATCTATTAATAGCGAGCTTGCATGCTTTTGTAATTATCATGTAAGGGCGCATGGCTATTCTTAGCATGCAGTCTATTTTGAGGGTGCTTAGGTAGTGAAGGGAAAGTCCCCACTACCTATAAATATGTATTGATTTACACATTTTGATTATTCATGTTTTGTTAGAGTTATGCTATTGATTTATGGGTGTACATGACTTATAGTGACAGTATTATGTATGTATGAAGCTTCTGTGTTTTACAACAATTAATATAATGGATCTTTGTGGTTGGATATTGATTTTAGACACATCTATGACTAGTTCTTGCATGGTAAACTTAATCTTGGTTCTTGTATGAGTAATCTTGTATATGGTTATGATTTAGATCTAGTTCATAGTGTGTTTTATTCTTGAATGGATATTATGGATTTGGAATATTTGTATAATCATGCTAATTTTTTGAGTAAGTTGTCATAAAAGAGGAACTTGGTACCCTCACATGCTTTGGGTGAGCACTTAGTTCTGGCTGATTGATGTGTCGCCCCACCTTGGGCTGTTGTGGGTAAAATAAGACTACAACTGGCAAATGGAATTTTGGTGTCTACGTTTTCCTTGTTGGAGGTGAAGTAAGTGATGTCACTTCAAACATAGTAGACAAGCATAAACAATAAAATTTTGAAGAAAAATTAGTAGAATGAAGGATGCCCCCGAGTGTCGATGGGGTGATAGAAGAAGTCAATTGATGATCAAAAATTCGATGGAAATTGATAGAAGAAACAAGGTGGGGATAAGATTGATTTTTACTACCCTAGAGATTTGGAAGAAAAATTAATAGTGATAAGATATGATAGTGAAGAATATAGGAATAATTTTTCATCCAATCTTTCAATAAGCAACTTTGTTTCATCATGTTCCCTATGACCTAAATCATTGGCCCTTATTAAAATAAATAAAAGTGTAAAATAACATGAAAAGCTATATTACTAACATTTGTTCATTGCTAAAAATGTGTAACTCCATACAACATACATAATGTAATGAAATATAAGAAAGTAAACTAGATAACCTAACAAAGAAATAAGTACAATCACATATACTCAAACAAACAACATTCAAGATAGTTGCACCAATGTTTTTGTTATCAAGATTTAGTTCTTGAATGTTCATGTTTTAACAATAAGGGTTAAAAATGGTGCCCCAAACAAGGATACATGTGAGGGGAATAATGGGGACACAAGTAGTCCCATGAAAATCATTCGTGCATTATGACATAGTCTGGAAACTCATTGTTGCACGAGAGTACCGACATAGTAAGCAAGCCAACTTTGTTAATGGAGGTAGATCAAAATGATCCGCGAGTCGTTTGAGACAAGAACAAGCAAGAACCTAAGAAAGATGTTTTTGTAGGAAAATTTTTGATGTTCGAGGACAATGAATTTGATACAGGCTTCAACTATGTGCATGTCGTTTACCATTTTTTGAATTTTTTTACAATATTTTTGGAATTTGAATTTGTGAATTTTTACCAATTTTTGAGTTTTTTTATAAAAATTTCATTTTTTGGGTGTTCTATGATTTTTTGAATTTTTAAAATTTTCCAAGAAGAAAATGATATAAAAGAATTACAATGTCATGGGACATCACCAAATAATGCTAGACAACAAAAAATATGCCCCAGGTGTTGAGAAAGGGTCACTAGAAGTAAACACATGCCCCAACATGGCAAGAATGTGTGAAAAATTATTATATGTGTAAACCTAACCATCGCGATGAGTGCTAGAAGAAGTTATAAGAAAAGTTGATTTTATAGTGCATTTAATGCATTTTTGGCTCTAGTGCTTTGGTACCGTGCAAAGAACACGTATAGGTGGGCGTGCGAGCACAAAAAGAGGTGCGTAGGTGTAAATGCTTTGATAGGGGCACGTAAGCGTGAAGAGGTGTGTGTTGATGCTTGAGAGGTGGCGTAAGCATTGAGAGGAGTGCATGATGGTGCTACACTAGACTTTAGTGCTAGTGTGTTTTTATGTTTTGAAACGTATTTGAACGTTGTTATTTTTCCAACTTAACATATTTTATTTTTTGGTATTTTGAAACATATTTGAATGTTTTCAATTTTTTAGAAGTTTTATGAAGCTATGTACAAGAAGACAAAGAAACATGGATGCCCCTTAGTGATAGATGGGATGTCAAGGGAAGACTACCACGTGTATGTACAAGAAGTGAAGATGTGAAAATTCCCCAGGTGTTAGATGGGAATATATAAAGGAAAAATCTTCACGCATAGAAGCCAAATCAAGGCCAATATGGATAGGTTCAACATGATGATGAATATTAAACCAATGAAGTGCTAAGAAGGAACAAGCATGCCCCTAGTGTAAGATGTCCAAGAAACACATGATAGAAAATACGTAGAACATTGTTTTTGTGTAAGTGGATAAAGGTGCCCTCAAACATGGAAAAAAATAAATCTTATACACATGGATATTTGAATGAAGTAAAAGAACAATGAATTTTATGAAATGTAGCTTAGAAGCCTCGCGACGAAGAAATGATTAGCGAAAAGCACAAATCATGAGACAAGATACAAACTAAAGTAAGAGTCGAACAAGGTCCAAAAAGACACTTGGTAACATACTAATCATGTTTCTCATCGAGACCCGGTGTGTGCACATGGGGTTTATTACCTCTTGGAGGGAAGATTTGATAGATAAAAAGTGAAGACACCTTAGCCAATGTGTAGGAATGATTATATTCAAAGTGGATTTGTGAATGCAATGGTGAAGGAGAGTCGTACATTACATTTCTGCATCGCTAGCTAGGTATCCATATCCCTGATGGAGATGTATTTGATTCTAATCGCAACATTTCTCTATTACAATCAAAGTGTCCATAGCCCTTAGGTAGAGATTATGGAAATACCCCAAGAGAGAGTTATATATCAATTTTCTTTTACTTTTAGCTTTTTAATTTTTGATTGATTTTGTTTTTCTTTCCAAAAATTTATTTCATCTCTCTTGATTTTTCAAGGGGTTAAGAACCACATATGGCTTGATGGAAGGATGCAAAAGTGATTGTGATGACAACATTGGCTAGTGTCAACAAATATGTCCAAAAGTTCTTCACAACAAGTTTATTAGATGAATATAGTGATAGGATCTCTAAGAGGTCATTCATTCTTTAATTTACCAAGGTGATGAAAGACCAAGGTCAAACAAATACCATAGAGATAAATGTCACAAAAATGTGTAAATAGACTAACCAAAATATCATCGAAGGGATGAAAATGGTGGATGACTTGCAAAGGGATGGCAAGAAAGGGAAGAAAGAACATCCATGTGTATACAATACTTAATTACAATGTTTGATCTTTGTACCTTTGATTTTTTTGTATTGTTTTAATGTTTTCTCATTTTTTAAATTTGATTTTTTTAGATTTTTTAGATTTTGGGAAATTGGGACCAATCAATATCAATCTATGTGATAAGATCCAACAACAATGTTCACGATTTCCTTAATAAGGGAGATTAAGCATGTTTGCTTATCAAGAGTCATATTATCTCTAATCTCGATGATCGTGGTGAGCTCATACTCAACAAATGACTGTGATTTATCTTGAAACATGGATTTCGTATGTGGGAGCTTGAGTTCCCTATCCAGAGGTTTATGCACTTTGCACCATACTTGATGGTTGCATTGGTGTGAATTCTTGAATCATTTGATTCTGAACTTTATGATTATTTAAATTGTTGGGAGCTTTGGAGCTCTTGGATTTTTGATCTTAGCTTGATAAAGAAACTATTTGGGTTTCCTATAAGCTAATACGTGACTTGTCTAATCCCGAGAAGTGGGAGAAGAAAGTGGATGTTTAGACTTGATGTGAGAAATGATGGTGGGATTTCCACAATAATTGATATAAGGATAATGTGATGGATGAAAAGGATATGGTCTAAGAATTGAAGAGGATGGGCTACCAAGAGGTGTCCCATAGACTAAAGATGAAGGACTACTAGGATGTGGCCCAAGTATAGAAGAGGATGGGCTACCAGAGGTGTCCCATAGATTGAAGATGAAGGACTACTAGGATGTGGCCCAAGTATAGAAGAGGATGGGCTACCCAGAGGTGATCCACAAATATAAGATAAAGGGATACTAGGAGGTGACCCCTAAATGGATGTGGCCCAAGAATAAAAGAGGATGAGCTATTAGGAGGTGACCCCCAAATAGATGATGAAGGGATTCTTGGAGGTGGCCCACATATAGAAGAAGATGATGGGCTACTAGGTGGTGACCCAAGGTGAGATTGTGATTGAGGAATCATGATAGATAAAGAATGATTGGGTAATGAGAAGATAGGCCATGGATCAATGCCAAACCCAGGAATTTCATCACAATGAAGAATGTGAAGATGGAAGAATAAGAGGAGGTTCAAGTGTGATGATCCTAGGGTCTTCCTCTATTTCATGATAAAAGGAATCAACCTCTTCCCCACAATATGTGAATGTATCGAGGTCTAAAGATAATTCTTTCTCACAACCTTCTAGAGGAATATCTTCATGTACCCCTATAAATTCTCCAATCACTTCTTCATTCTGAAATGAATCGATCGGTATGTGTTGTTGGTCGACCATAAGAGGTTGATTGGAAGAAATAGGTCCAACAAGTGTGGAAGATTTAGAAGATGTTTGATGAGGGGAAGGTTTGACCTTATTGTGTCCATAAAGGAATTGGATAGTGCATCGAAAATATATCTTAGCACATTATTTCTTGTGAATGGTTCAACATGGATGCAAACATTGATTTTAGAAGATTGATGAATATGGAATAAGGTATGATCAAAATGACCTAGGGGACAAAGAGGGATTGGATTTTGATTGATAGAAGAAGATGACTCAAGAGATGAAGTAGATTTTATTGGGATGTCTCACGAGTGGAAGAAAATGTGGCTTTCAAAATAGCTTGGTATAGGTTTTCCTAGAAGATGACATATAGTGCGGAGTAGACCAATAGGATCAGTCATCCAGGTAAGGTATTGTGATGTAGGGGTCGACTTGGATGATCGATTAGAAGAACCTTGAGTCACAAAAATATTCAAAGGAGGATGACATTTTTTAGGTGACTGATAAATGAGGTCCTACGAAGAAAGGGAAGACCGTGACTCAAGAGTCAAATTTGATGTTTGATTGGAAGAACTTTGAGTCACACAAATCTTTAGTGGAAGAAGAGGTCATTGAGGTGACTGATAAAGGGGGTCCTGCAGAGAAAGGGAGGACCTCGACTCAAGATTTGAATTAGAGGAATTTGAATAATAGTTCAGATTAAAATCATCAAAATATTGAGAGGAATCAAAAGAATCATTTGGATTGGAAGCCTCAGAATCCCACCACCGACTATGAGATGAAGGTGGGGAAAGGGGTAATTGAACGGGTTCTCTATCGTGAAGAACCAAATGAGGTTTAGTCGTGATGGGCATCTTTTGATGGGAATGTTGAGACCTAGGTTCCCTATTATCATAAGTATGAGGAACCATGCGATAATCAATCATGGTTGGCATTATTGAGTACAAATTCCTAGACCTATATGGTGATTGAACTCCTTCATGGTGAAGAAAGTTCTATGTCAATTCAGAGCAACATAACGACAACCAACTAGATATTTTGCAAATATGGGCCCTAGGACAAACCAAACAACGAACGACATCAAATCATCACAAATAATGTCAAATAATAAATGGTAACGAATCCAAAGGATCAATATGAACCAAGGACACCAAAGAATAAAGAATGACAAACTAACAAGGTATTATATATGACAAGAAGTATCTAGGACAAGACAATGAAGTACAAGACTAAAATCCAATCACAAAAATAGTTTACTCCCTACATTTTCCAAGATAGGTTTAGAGAAAATAGTGACAACACAATATCACCACTTAGGTCAAGTTTAAAATAAACAAGACCTAAATACTAAGAAAGTGTTGACGCGATCTCCCAACAAGGTATACTAAAACTAGTTTTAGACACAAATAAAGTTCCAAGTCTTTGAAAATGGAAGTTACAAATGTGAGCAATGTAACAACACTATTTGGACATGTTAATCAAGATTTGTAAGAAATCAAGATTTTAGTATCAAAATGATGTTATCGTGATGTGAACAACGTAACCTCAACACTCAAAAACTCAAGGCAATGTTAGGATTAAAAACTAAGCCTAAGTATATCAAGAAGTTATTATGTGAGAAACATGTAACAATACAATTTAGAGACTTAGATCAAGTTTCAAAATGGAAACAAGACGTAAGTATCACAATTGTATGGCTATAATGCGGGCAACGTAACAACTCAAAGGAAGTCAAGTGATGAGACAACCTAGCTACAATATGAAATATTAATTATGGGTATTGAGATGATGGCTACCAAGATATAATGACATACCAACACACTTTCAACATTTACATCCAGGTCTCAAGAAAGGACGAATGTAAATGGGTGCAAAAGTGGTGGACACAATCAATCAATAGCACTACGTAGATATGTTTTCTTTTCGTCCCAAATGGGAAACAAGAAAACAAAGGTGTAAACCAAGTGGTGATGAGAAATACTTGGTGTAACTTTGGAGTTTTTCCTTGTCTTAGGACAAGTGAAAAACTAGGACAAAGTAACATGTCATAAGTCTCGTGATGAAGTAACATGCAGTTTCAACTTTAGTGGACTCTCCCTTGTTCAAATAACAAGGTTTTGACTCCAACAAAGTTTTCACATTGTGAGAGCTCTTTGAAACATGATGGATAAGTCAAATTGGCTCCAAGCCACAAGCTTCCTATTGGTTCACTCTCTAGGTGTCACAAAATATCTCTCATGAGTGTGGTTTTCCAAGAAAGTCACACTAACTAAATCTTAGAGTATCCTCGACTTTACTTTACCCCTTCAATACAATGAGAAATAAATTACATTCAGTTGTATCTCACTGGGGTCACATGAAGATAATTTTGACTCTAATCTCTCCAAGGTGTACTAATCAATTGGGTAGTGGAGCACTTTCCCATTTCATTCACAAGGTTCCTCTTACGTGAACTACTTTGGGGTTCCTAGGAGCATCCCTCTTGTTATCTTAAGGCTTATGCCAAAGGGAACTTCTCCTAGTTCAAAGTGGATGAGCCGTAGCTCTTAACCGAAACCTACATATATAGTGTGATGAATAGAGGTGGTGTGTTTTTTATCTTTTGGATTAAGAAATTTGGTTTAAACCACCATTGGAAACCTACAACACACGTGTAATTAGAGTTTTTTTTAGATTCTCCTTTCTTTGGAAATCATTAGGTCCTACACACAAATAGTTAGTAGTTATCCAAAAAGATCTACAATATCATAAAAAGAGGATTAAATGTTGTTTTTGATTCTCAAGATCATCCAAGGATGTGCAAGAGAAGAGCATACACAACAAACAACCCAACTAGATAACAATGAAAAACTTGTAAATCAAATAACCACCATAATACTTTGTAAATCAAGGTTCATTCCCAATTAATCCAAGTGCTTTTAGTGAAAAAAACTAAAGTTTTTTTGATTCTCAAGATCACACAATGGTGCAAGAGAAGAGCATACACAAGCTTTAGCCTTAATTGTTTATCAAATGAAAATATTTAAACTAAAGGATCATACACATGCCAAATGAAAATTTCATTCCCTTAAGCATAAAAATGAATAATGAAATTTCCCACTTACTCTAAGGTTAGCAAAAGAAGGTTTAAATCTGCTTTTGATTCTCAAGATCACACAAGGTAAGAGAAGAGCATACACAAACTTTATCCCAAACTCATACAAAGCATGGAAACCAAAGCATTCATCAAAAACTTAAGTAAATTCATTAGAAAATATAATTTAAATGTTTAAGAAAATGCAAAAATAGTTAGAGAAACCTGTAACAAAATAAACAAAAAAACAAATCAGAAATTTACAACTTTTAAAATAGTGCCAAAAAATAGTCACGAGCACCCCTTGGAACAACAATGCACCCCCGATAAAGCACCAACACATCCTTTAAAGTAGTAGCATGGTCTTGATGAAATGATCATGCCTTGAGACAAAAACACATTAGTTGAACACCAGTGCATCCAAAGAGACACCAGCATGCATTTTTGTAGCACTAGCACAACTCGAACTCACGAGGGAAAAATTCAATACAACATAGGCGCATCTAGAGGAGCGTGAGCGTGACCCTATGAACATGAGTGTGACCTTGATGACATGAGTGTGCACCTTATAATGTGAGCGACCTTGATGACGTGAGCGCACACCTTCTTGTAGGTGGTCAAAACATGAGTTTTGACAAGAAAAATATGATAAAGCTCAAATATTTGACATTTTGATGTAATTTTGACAACACTTTACCTCCTTTGATCCTACAAAGAACATAAAAACAAAGCAACTACCACTAATCTAGTTTAAGCAACTATCAAAACTTGAAATTAATTTACAAAACTTGAAATTTACTCTAAAAATCTTGAAACTAATCTAGAAAACTTCAAATTGAATATAAAGGACAATTGAAGGTGTCCCACCGGGCGTGCCAAATGTGATCACCCCAAACTTTTGCAATATGACTAACTAATAAATACTAACACCATAGTAGCCTAGATCCAAGCTTAAGTTTAAGAATGAAACATCATGATCAAAGCTTAAAAACATGCATTAATGGAAACTAAATGAAATCAAACATCTAATCTACAAACATCCTTACTATGTGAGATGATTACTAATTAACATAGACCTAATTAGATCTAAGGGAAATCAAATTATGGTTGTTGCTACTCCACAAATGGTGAGAGGATCTCTCTAACAATGGCTACAAGGCCATATTAGATATCCCTCTACTAACCAACATGAATATTTAGATGCAAAGATTGAGCAAGCTAATCTAAGAAGGAAGTAAGGCTCTTAATCATATTTGTTATATGATATACTAATAAAAGTATGGTGTAAAGTTTTAAGGTTGGAGCTTAGTCCTTTTTATAGTTTTCTATTTGAGGAAAACTTACATCTTGGTGATTAAAAAAATAAGCCCTAATGGGACCTAAATGGGGTATTAGGGTATTAATGCTAATCTAAATAGGAGGACTAAAACACTTGTAAATAAAGATGCTAAATAGTAACAAATGACAACAAACTGATATGCTAAAGTGATGTAAAGTAATTGCATGATTTGATCTAATGGAAATAAAACCCTAGAATGCAAGAGGGAGTAAGGAAATGACTCAAGCTGATTGAAGGTGACTATCATAGGTTGTCGCAGATCTGGAACTGGAACTTGATTATGCAAACGAACACTCAGGGGCCCTATAGAGGGAAGATTTGGACTATCTGAAGTCACACAGTGCATGGGAGTGTCTTGAAGCGCCCAAGGTGCCACAGTCTGCAATATGGGCACTCATAATAGTATAAATGCTCAAAAACCTAATTTGGCATGATCTCTAAGTGTCTTTAAATACTCTCGTGTTTGCTCACACTTGATTCTCCAAATGAGCTGGATGATGCCCTGCACAAGAAGAAGAAGAAGGGGTCAACCGGACCTCATTTGCCAAACAGTGGACTTATCATTGAATTGCACTACATCACATACCTAATGTAGTTTTGGTGAGTGTGTGTATGTCGTGCCCTAGGTGTTCTCATGCGCCATTGCACTTTGTGAAATAGTGAGCTATGGTATCTATAAAATATGTAGATAGTAAAATAGAATGACTAGAATCGCTCATCTAAGAATGTGTGTGATGCAAACTTTCCTAGCTTGAATATATGGTGCTATGTGGATGCAAAATGGTGTAATGGATGCATCCCTAGATGGAGTGATAGTAGTGATAGGATGCAATGACCTAGAACCCTTATTATGGTCTTATAAGCTTTATATTTATATGGCTCTCAAGTTTAATTTTGCAATTAATCCCGACAATGCCGATTGAGGAAAAGATAAAGATGACCAATGGATAAAAGTGACCCAAAAAATAAGAGAAAGAGGTTAAGCATAGATCAGGGCACCCAGAGTGGGACCGTGGCGCCCCAGGGCACCCTAATACAGGTGGGGTGCCCTGAATTAGGCATAAATCTCGGGAATTTATAAAATGTGGTGATAAGTATCGGAAATACGTGGGAAAGACAAAGTAAAACATAAAACAAATATGGCAAAAAGGTGGGATTAATTAGTACTTTGTACACTTGAGAACCTTCTAAATAGTAGTATAAGACCAAGCTAAATATTGTCTAATGTGTAATATTTGTGTCTACATTTGCCCCCACTTTATGTTGGTGAGTGAACAACTCGGTAACATAAAGTAGATAGAAAAAGCGTACCTGATGTCCATGCAGAGTGTAGAAGAAAACACATCGATGGAATAGAAGTGTGGAATGACAAAAAGAAAGATATGGAGGAGTGTGGATTCTAAAGATGAAAAATGTGTGTAAAAAGTGATGAGAGTGAACCTAGGTGGAACATGTGTGTAGTTGTTGCATGTGTGTGGTGTACTTGCATGGTTAGTATGGCGAATCACCGTCACGGTGTGTTGTTGTTGTTGCCCCCAATTTAACCTGCTCATTTCTCATATGATGGACCTGCAAGGATAAAATGATCAAGTAGTCAAATATGTATGTATGTAAAAACATTATGTAAAGTATGCAAATGTAAAATATGCTAGAGTAGAAAGTGTAAATGGAAAAATGGAACATGTGCACCTGATCCATGTCAAGAAAAAGGGTGTAGAAGGATATCCTATGATGTCGTGAGTTTTGGGTGATCTCACGCCACCCTAGTTGAAGAAGTGTAGGGAGGAAATTCTCGGTGTCCTCCAACTCTAACCACTTCTACTGTAATTTTTGAAGTGATCTTTGTACTGTGCTAGTTTTTGGGTGATCCTATGCCACTAGATGAAGAAGTGTAGAGAGGCCACCCACTTGTAAACCCTGAGCCTATGACCGCTCTACAGAATTGTCAATGGACACCATATCATGTTAAGGCCATTGTGTATGGAGTTTGTAGACTGGTATGAACTCACTCACTATGTGTGAACCAATGTAGATACATTGTGTTAGTAGAAACCCTCAATGATGCACCCCCTCTTTGGGGGTGCATGCGATGACCCTGGAAGGAGAATGCGGCCCCAAGAGAGGACCAACCACACTCTGACCTTGTAACTAAATCATCCCTATAGGGGGAAAGGGAAAGCACTTGGTAGATACCAAGGTGCACACAAAAGGGGATGAATAGCCAATACAAGTGTTATTCCAAACACATGCATGCAAATAAGTGTAAAAGACACAGATAATGTAAAAACTACTAAGAAAAGTAGTGTAAACATGCAAGAAAACAAGGAAACCATAAAAGTGGGTTTCAAACATGAGACATCATTAAAAATGTTTCAAGACACGCAAGGCCATCATGTATAAAAATATCAAACAAGTGTGCACACAAGAAAAGGAAAATCCCACATACAATAACAAACAAAGCAGACAAGTAGAAATACAAGTAGTCATGGGAACATGTAGTCCTGTAAAATAAGTGTTGCACATGGAACACCCGTTAGCATGTTAGAGTGAAAACCAATATGTCAAAGCATGTATAAGCAAGTAGTATAAGATGCTAAGTACAAAATTAAACAATAGCACTATATGAGATGAATGTGGATGCCCCCAATGACCAGTATAGTAAGGGTAGAAGGTGAGCATCCATACCACATGTAAATGTCTTGTATTTGTAAATCACACTAAACAAAGGTGTGAACGCACATGTGTGTATGATAATGACATATAGGAAAGCAAGATAACATGTGTAGTAAAGTGAACATGCAAAACACTAGTAAGAAAAAGTAAATGCTACCAAGATAATGTAGTATCTTATGGATGGATGGAATGATAGGAGCAACGTGCCCCGAGTGTATGGAAGTGTATGCGGTGAGGTTTTTTTTTTCCCCCTTTAGCAGTCAAGAATGAACCATAAACGAGAGTACATCATCGGGAAATAGTCGAGTAGTGTTGGTTGGGTCTAGCGCACTGTGATGAGTATGTATGTGTAGTGGTGATGAAATGCGACAGGTGGAGAAGATGTGCATGAACCCTATAGATGAAGTGTATATCACAACTTTGTGGATCGGAGGAGTGATGATTTAGTCCCTGAGCATATATCATTATAGAATGAGTGTGTGGGAATGTGATATATAGAAAGATCTGCATGGACCCTATAGCCTAAGTGTATACAACAACTTGTTTAACGAGTGAGTGATGATTTATCCCTAAACATATATTAATATAAGAAATATATGGGAATGAAACATATGAAAATATGTGTGTGGAACCTATATCCTAAGCGTATACCATGACTTGGTTAAAGAGAGGAGTGATAATTTAGCCCTAAGCGTATATCACTACATGATGAAAGAATGAAAGGTGATGATTTAGCCTATAGCATATGTCACTACTAGATGGGTGATGAGGGCGTAAGAAGTGTAGATAAGTAGGTGGTGGATAACGGAAGGTGGTGATTTTAGCACTAAGCATAGACCACTATATGATGAATAAGGTGAGGGTGGTGATTTAGCCTAAAGTGTATACCACTAATGGATGAGTAGGAGAAATGATGATGTGGTAGAATGACTTAGAAGAGGATGATAGAATAGGTGATGATCATATGTAAGAGGATAATGTAGAATGGGGAAAGGAGTGGTGATTTAACCTAAGGTGTATACCACTACAGGATATGATGATGAGTATGGGTGACGATATAGCCTAGAGCATTGGTCATGAGTCGATGAAATGTGTTATGACATATCACATGTAGGTAAAGTCCATTTGATTGGTAAACCCTCATTAGTCGAGTATGGACTAAGGAACTAGAGCACTCATAGGGTGGTGAGTGCAACGTGTAGAAAAATGTAGTGTAGATGACCAAGGTATGTGAATGTGTGGTGTAGGTAATGTAATGTAGTGTGTGGGTAGGTAGAAATATAATGTGTACTGATGAGAGATGAAACTAGACCCAAGTATAAGGAAATATAGTGTAGGGTGTATGAATGCAATGTGGGTAGGGAAGGTGTAATGCAATAAGTGTGTAGATAGGAATAGAATGCATAATGATGATAGATAAAACTAGACCCAAGTATAAGGAAATCTAGTGTAGCATGTAGAATGTATAGGATGTATGGATGACATAGAAAACTAGACTCATATATGATGATGACTAGGGTAACATGCATGAGATAAATGAGGTAGAAATGATGAGTAGATGAGGTATGTGTAGGATGATGTAGGATGTATACGGATGGGTCCGAGAGTGCAGTGTGTGGGGTTCAGTGTAATAGTGATCCCTCAACAGTCCAATGTGAACCGAAGCACTAAGGTGCATCATCGGGTAATGAGGATGTGATGATAGATGATGGAAATGTTGATATGTGAGGAAAGGAAACATGTCAGGTGATATGCCCCCCCCTAACAGTAATGTGAGAAGAGGTTATGTGAACTCATTAAGGAGATCATCATCCTCTGGGTCAAAGTCAAAGGGATCAGAATTAACAACTTGGCAAGCTATAATATCAGGTTGATCACATAATGAGCCAGTGAGAGACAAATGGTACATGCCCATAGCATATTCTTCATCTGTAAATGGAGGATGTGGACAATTGTGTGCGTACCATCAAGTGAGGTTAGGTGAATGGCCAAGAAAAGAACTATTGCAAATGAAAATGTGGCCAAAGGGCATGGGGAATGAGATGTCAGTGTGACTAGGGTCTAACGTACCTCCGATGTAAGTAAGCCAGGAGTCCCCTAATGTGAGTGGCGAAGAACACGGGGTACACGGTAGATAAATGAGGAGATCAAAGACACGCAAACCATAAGTGGCAGTAATGGTGAAAAATCATAATAGAGATGAGAGGCATGAGTAGACAGTTGAAGGCCATCAAAGGTAAAGCCAAAACAAGCTATACCAACAGAATAATAGATGGTTTCATCATATGTGGGATCAAATGGAATGTGATCCCAAAATGAATCACGGATAAAGAGGGTACACGTGAAGGGTGGGCATGGTTGGTATTGGCGGAGATGGGATGATAGTGTTCACAGAGGAGGGGGTGACTGATATGGAACTACGACGGTGGGAATGGGTGATGGAGGGGGAATGACATCTACTAAAAAAATAGCTCCCTCAAGTGGTGGTAAATGTGGCTAGTCTTCCAAAGGCTAAGGTTCATCGGTGGTGTCAATGCGAGGAATAAGGATACTAGTATGAGGGTCATGGACACAATATTGAAATGGATCATGATCTCGGAAGACGATATACTCAACACGTTCATGTAAGAATTTGACACAATGGTGGATGGTAGAGGGAATGGATTGCATGGCATGGAGCCATGGTCTACCTAACAAGCAATTATATGAGATAGGAAATCAATAACAAAGAAAATGGTGGGGAGAGTTTAGGGCCGATAGTTAAAGGAAAAGTAACATGGCCTAGACATGGACGAATAGAACCATCATAAGCATAGAGGGAAATGGAAGAAGGGATAATGTCACGAGAAGAAAAACCTATGGCTTGGAGAAAGGACATGGGGCATAGATTAAGCTTAGATCCATTATCGATAAGAGTACGCTTGACAACAACATTGTAGATGCGGGACATGATGTAAAGTGGTGGGTCATTGTCAAAAGGGTGAATGTCAGTGGGAGGATTTCCTAGAATGCTATATGTTGAGAAAAGGCCTTAGCAAATGTGTCATACATAGAGTTTGGATGCATGTCGGCAAAAACATCGGTAGTAGAAAAAAGGGTTTGGACTCAATGAAGCAAATCAGGGTGGGTAAGCAGGTATTCAGTGATAGAGATATTCATGATGATGGAATGAAAAAGACTGAGAAGGTGGTAGAAATTATGGTCGGGTTCACCAAAATTATTAACAAAAATAACCTTAATGGGACCTAAATGGGGTATTAGGGTATTAATGTTAATCTAAATAGGAGGACTAAAACACTTGTAAATAAAGATGCTAAATAGTAACAAATGACAAAAAATGATATGCTAAAGTGATGTAAAGTAATTACACGATTTGATCTAATGGAAATAAAACCCTAGAATGCAAGAGGGGAGTAAGGAAATGACTCAACTGATTGAAGGTGATCGTCGAGGTTGTTGCATATCGGAATAGGAACTCGGCAGTGTAGATGAACACTTATGGGCCCTGTAGAGGGTAGATTTGGATATGTCTCAAGTGACACAGCACTAGGAGTGTAATGGAGTGCCCTGGTCTGCAATTTGGGTGCTCGAGAATAGTATAAATGCTCAAAACCATAATTTGAAATTGCTTTAAGTGTCTCTAAATGCTCTATGTTTGTTGACCGGATTCACCGGATGACGCCCTACACAAGAAGAAGAAGAAGAAGAAGAGTGGACCTGGACCTCAACTACCCAAACCGTTTGGACTTATTGTTGAGCACTACACTACATTACGGATCCTGATGTAGTTCTGGTGAGTGTGTGTATGTTGTGCCCTAGGTTCTCTTGTGCCAGTTGCACTTTATGAAATAGTGAGCTATGGTAGCTATAGAAGATGTAGATAGTAGAATAGAATGAATAGAATCCCTCCTCCTCTAAGAATGTGTGTGATGTAGACTTTCCTAGCTTGAATGTATGGTGTTATGTGGATGCAAGATGGTGCAATGGATGCAACCCTAGATGGAGTGATAGGATGCAATGACCTAGGACCCTTATTATGGTCTTATAAGCTTTATATTTATAGGGCTCTCAAGTTTAATTTTGTAATTAATCTTGACAATGCCGACTGAGGAAAAGATAAAGATGACCAATGGCTAGAAGTGACCCAAAAGGAGTGAAAGAGGCTAAGCATAGATCGGGGCACCCAGAGTGGGACTAGGGCACCTCGTGGCACCCCAATATAGGGTGGGGCACCGGAATTAGGGATATAATCTCGTGGAAGTTAGAAAATGTGGTGATAAATATCGAGAAATACACGGGAAAGATGAAGTGAAACATAAAGAAAAGATGACGAAAAGGTGGGATTAATTGGTACTTTGTACACTTGAGAACCTTCTAATAGTAGTATAGTACTAGGCTAAATATTATTTAATGTGCAATATTTGTGTCTACACTTGGTGCATGTGGGACTAAAAAAGGATAAAGTAGATCAAGGTTTGTTAATCATGATTAGATAATTAACAAGTGATTGGCATGTGAGGAGCCTTAATTAACCACTTAGGGTCAATTAATAGGCTACAATAAGCTTTTGAAGCCATTTTGAGATGTCTTGGAGGGGAAAGGGATGATTTTGAATGGTTAGAAGAGGGATATTCACCAATAATAGGGTTTATTGATCAAAACAAGGTCAAATAGACTTAATTAGTTAATAATCGCTAATTTTTTGCTCGAAGAGGATAATAACTAACGATGTGTTGTCAATTGGCATCCAGAATGTGATAAAGGTTAATTAATCAACAAAGCATTGTTAATTAACCAAAATAAAGGGAAACATTAATTAATTAGTATAAATCACTAATTATAACGAAAATGGTAAGAATGAGAGTAATTAGTGTGCATTTAGTAATAATATGCGAAAGTGAACGTCAAATTATAACGGAAAGTGAAAGCGGAATTTAGGTGTCTACACATGTAATATTTGAAACATAAGATATAATCATTAATGAGTTCATTATTTCTTTGATGCGAGAGAAGGTGAACGTTCAAATGTAACATTAGGATCATTATTAGAAATAAAACATCTAAGAAATGCTTCTTCCATATCAAGATAAGTACTAATAGATCCACTAGGAAAATGATGAAACCAATGAGAAGAAATATCAATAAGACTACTAGGAAATTCTTTAAGAAGTAATCTATCATTAGAATGTGAAGCCATAGCTAATCTAAAATCCTTAAGATGCATATAATTATTACCCATTCCATCAAAAAGTTTAAAGGTAGGTGTTGTCATGGAAATGTGTAGCATGAAAATTTTAAATGTGACAACTTAGCCAAAATTGATTTTTTTTTCTTATAAGCCCCCTTGAGCACTTCCCAGACCAGTTCTTCCTTGTATCAAGCCTATTCTCATCCTACAAGTGATCTCATTTGTTTTAATTACCTTTTCCATATGTTGAAAAGATGAAAACAAGTCCATGAAGTCCTTTAGAGACAAAGTGCCTTTCGAGGCGGATTTTTAAGTAGACTTAGAAATGGATATTTTAAGCCTTTTTAAGGCATGTGTGCATCCTTGAGTAGAGTTGAAGGCCTAAATTCATCAGATAGTTGTATCAGGGATCTAATATCATATTTTAGGGGATTTAGGAAATATTTGGAGGTTTAGGAGTGAGTTCAACAAAAGTGGGTTTTTGAAGGTGAAGGAGCTTACACTGTTAAAAAGCACTTGAGCTTCACAAGATGATTTTGAGAGCTCCATAATGAGGTAGAGGCCAAACAAGATACCATTGAAAATATGATTTAATTCCATACATGGTGATATTTTCATATTTCTCACAAGACCCATGCATTTCTTTCCAAAATTCTTTCTTCGCAAATACACCATACGATCCCGAGAAATAAGGAAATTTTTGAAGGGGTTTAAAAAAATAATAAGACATTTAAACCCATCCCATTATCTTTGTAAGGATCTTGGTAGTCAAAATCATATATGGTTTCATCAAAAAGACCTCTGGGAACTATGGCAACTTCATTTTCAAGCTCTCTCTCAAGGTACGCTCTCGCATTAGAAATTATTTTCCAATGCCACGTGTCAAAGACATGGGGCTAAGAAGAAATGTTATGTCCCTCTCATCCCTTTTCCAAGGGGAAAAAGGTGACAAATTTTTTTTTCCCCACCCCCATTTGAGCTCCTGGACCCACCACATGACCTTGGGAAGCTTCGATAAACACTTTTACCGCTTTCAGGCCCCCGCCTCTTACAGCAGATGTCCGCCACTTGTCACCATGAGCCTAAGGCACATTTTTTGCCCATTTCATCCCTTTTCCAAGGGGAAAAGATGGAATTTTTTCCTTCCCCCTTCTCCCACATGGTTTCTCACGTGACCTAAACTCGGCCCTCAAAGTGCTAAAAACAAGCCTTTCTCTCTCACCTATCAACGGACACTTGATTGCCACTTGTCCTCATAGGGATAAGGAATTTTTTTCCATATCCTCCCTTTTCTAAGGGCAAAATCAGACCAAAAATGTGCCCCTCCCCATAAAGCACAAAAAACTAGAAGTTTTTTTTGAAGATCTTCCTCCACATGCTCAAAGAACCCCAAGATGCCGCCGAATTTTCGCTAGAAATTTTCCCTCCATTTTTCTTCCTTCATTTTTTCCCTCCATGTTTTCATGATTGCAGCAAAAAAATTTCCTTGAAATCTGCATTTTTCAAAGCTCCATGCTCATATTTTTGTCCGAGTAACTCCGTACTTGGGAAAGTGAAAAAATTGTATCTCACAATCGGTGAGCAATGATCGAAATGAGGTTTTTGAAATATTTGAAGCGCCTTCAAGACACATGTGATTTAAAATACATGCATGCCCTAGATTTTTAATAGAGAAAAAACCCCAACTTCATCCGCTAGTTTTTATTTTTTTATTTTCCGCCATTTTAGTGATTGGATTGAGCCAAAATTTTGTATGTGAGATCTAAAGAAGAAACCTATCCCATTGAAGTTGGTTTCATCGCAATCTGAGGTGTGTAAGGTAACTTTCTAAAAAATAGTAAGTATCTATACAAGAAATTAATATAAATAGAAACCTCTTAGAAAATCATATTTTCTCAAAGAAGTGTTCTAAGAAAAAACCAAGGCAACAAACAAGGTGGTCCAAAGCGAAAAGGGTGAAAAGAATTTTTGCTAAAAATAGAAAGTCTTCATTATGAGTGGATAAAGTTTTTGTTGGCTCTATTTTCATTCATATATATACTTTTCAACATCTTCACAGGGTTGTATGATAGTTGCACAAATCAAATAAGGCAATCCACCTTCACGGGGATCCCGAGGCTTCACTTTGGTCACAGTGGTGTATGTGAGCAAAGAAGAACATCGCATGGTGTAAATGTTGTGAAACCAGTGATTCTTTTTATTGCAAGAAATATTCATTAAGAAAGAGTGATTCATTACAGATCATCCAAGTATCTAGATAATCTCCCCTAATGGAAAATTCCCTCATGGTAATCAAGAGTTAGTCCCACAACAAGCTCTTGAAAGTGCTCTAGTGATGAGACATCATGTCAAATCTTGAAGATATTTTTCCATGGATTGAAGAAATTATTGAGAGTAATCCAAGGATAACACAACTTGTTATCGTGCTCAGTCTTGAAGAAATATCAGAGACATGAAATCCCAAATGAAGAAAGAAATCTTAGACAACATCCCACTTCTTCAGTGGGACCTCAGAGTAATTAGTATGTTAAAGTTGACATGCCTAAGAATGAAAATCCCATTAAAGACATGACTCCATCAGATTATGAGTTGACTTGCATCTCATTGGGCCAAGCTTCACATGAGGGTGACTCTCATCTATTCAAATAATCCACCTCTCACCTCCTCGCTCGGAATAATTAATACTAAAAGGAACAATAACCAGATCATACCAAGCCAAGAACACTAGATGCTAATCAAACACCACGATCAATAAGATGAAAGTAATTCACTAGAATAACTTTACATAAAACCTTTTGCAAACAAATGAGAAACAATATCATATATTATTATGGAACTCAATGAAATACAATGAGAATGGGCCTTACTTATATAGGCAAGGAATAACAATCTAAGAACCAGTCAAGGTCGTAGATCAAGCCATAAATCATGGAAAAACTAGTCATCAAAGAACTCGTCAATACCATAGATTTAGGAGAGAACTAGACATCAAGGATCTAGTCAATACCATAGATCAAGGAAAGAACTAGTCAATATCATGGATCAAGGAAAGAACTATACTTAACAACTAGATAATATCTCATAATATCTAAATAATATAAAAGAAATATCCACACACATAAGTGGGTGAGGATAAATACAATAAAGGTAAATAAAGTACCTAGGTGAACATGAGCTAAGGTAAATACCTACTCTAACAAATACAAGCAAATGATTGTGCAATTAGAGGAACATGTAAAAGATCTCAGTGCTTATATTCAACCCTTCTTAGGACCCAAATCAAAAATTTCTCTTCCGGTCAAAGATATTCCTCCACGTAGTAGTGTTGATCCCAAGGAAATCAAGAAATCAAAAAGATACATGATACATGGGAAGGCCAATGAGAAATGGATTGAGAAAATCATTGAGAAAGGCAAGGCATTGTTTCCAGATATCATCTCTCTCATCAAGTATGCTCTTGCGAGATTATGCAAGTGAAGAAAGCAAAGGAGGAGTTTTTAAAAGATGTCAATCATTTGGATGAGGTGTTACCACTAGTGTCCAAGATGAGCTCCTTCGATTCTCACACTCTCGTGAGAAAAAGTGTTTGCATCAACTACCAAGAACTTGTCTCAAGTTTGGATCCGCATCATGGTTACGAGATATGCAATCTACGAGTTGGACTAGTATAAGAAAAATGATTTTGAGATATTGAATGATGCCTATACTTATGTTCATACACTTGAGTTTCCTCCACTCATTGAGGACTCATCATTATAAGAGTTTTTCATTTCATTCCAACGATCGGTCAAGGAGGAGGCATGTGACTCTCTTTCCTTCAAATAAGACAATTTAGAGTCCCTGACCAACATCATAAGTTTCATTTCTGCAATTGCATTGGATCATGAAGTATGGTTTAATCAATGCGGGAAGACCGATGTTGTTCCCGGAACATGGATTAAGGTGTTGGGTTGTGTGTGCATTCCATAGGTGGATAAGTTGATGCCTATGATAACTAGGTTCAACAAATAATTCAAGGAACAAGAACATAAAGCATGAAAAACAAGTTCTTCATCAAGAAATCTTCTTCATCAAAAATGTCAACTTCTCCCTTCTTCTCTACTTCTCCCTCTTCTAATTCTTCATTGAGCGTAATCATTGTATTTTTTCCTATTCACTTAAGTGACATATTTTAAAATTGTAAAAGTATTTTCTCAAAATTATAAGATAAATACTTAATTTTTTTTTCTAATGGCAAATGAAAGGTCACAAGTGGAATAAGAACATGAAGAGTCATGTGGGGGGATATGAGAGGTCAATTCACATTGCTATAAATTGGGATGGCTTCTCCATTCCAAGGGATCCTGAAAATGCTAGATTTTGATAACATCTATGTTGTAACAATTGTGGATTATTGTTGTTGAACTTTGTATCATCAATGAACAAGAAATAAAAGCTACATTTCTTCCATTCCCTTTTTCTTATGTATTCTTCTACTTCTCTCTTTTATGCACTTTGCAAGCATAGTGTTGGAAAGGAACTTTTCATCCTTGATAGATGAATCTAAAGAAATTTATGTCTTTAATTCATTGGTCCTACTGATGACTTCATTGTTGTTTTTTTCTATATTGAATGTTGAACTACTTCAATTATTGGGTGTGAACTCTGCAATTAGCCTACTCGTGACGATAAAATTCCTTTCCTAATTTCTCTTCATCCCTCATTTTTGTATTTTCCTCCCTTGTACCCTATACAAGAACTTTTCCACTGAGTTCAATGGAGTGTTCTTGTGTGAGCCCCGCCTATCCGGGTCAACCCACAACATTTATATAGGATTATATTAGTTTACATTCAATGATGGGAGTTGCACCATTCAATCTAGTAGGCGTAGCCCCATGAATATTGGGTGGAGACACCTACTTTGCCATATCGACAAATTTTCTCACCAATATTTTTAAGAACTCCAATGGGGAGAGATCTACCCTCGTGCACCCAAACAAGATCTCTGCAAAATACAAAAAATAATAATATTACAAAATTAAAAAAATCAGTTTCAAAGAAAAATCAAATTTTGAAGGTGACTCCATCAAGGAACGAATCCGTGTCACATTTGTTCCCCTCAACATCATAAAATAATTTCCAAATTAGAGTGAAGTACTAATGAGTGACATTGAAGATGAAGAAGATGATGATGACTGCTAAGAAATGAAAATTTTTTGATCAACCATCATTCCGAACATCTCTTGCAAAAATAAAAGCTTCGATTAGCTAATAGAAAGAAGGTCAATACCATCTTTGCAATATCCGGAAGAAGACTTTTCGGATGGAAAAAAATTGTTTGTGAAGATCCCGTCATCAAATAATGGTGGTTACAATTCAAGAAGAGTGCGATTGAAAGAAATAAAATGAGAATATCACCTACAAATGATCAAGAATCCAAGAAATGGATGATTAAGATTCACAAGAGATATGATTTTTTGTATGAGCAATATGAGGGAGGAGAATCCACTAAAGGTAACATTTTCAACTTCATGTAGCTGACCAAGAAACTCATGACATTGTCTTTCATTTCCCTTCCTCTAGATGATTTTCTTACATACGGTGATGAAGAAATGCATATTCTAAGAAGGAATATGTGCAAACACTTCGAGCACGAGAAGAAGGAAATTCTGATCTTGAAGCCTATCATGAAGTTTGGAGGTATGCTTTGGCCTTGCAAAGAAGGTATGAACACCTTGAAGCACTTTTCATTGTTGAGGATGAAGAAACTCAAGAAGATCTTGATGATTTTCCACACTATGAGGTGATCATCTATGGAAGATTATTGGAAAATTCTAAAGAATTTCATATCCTTGAACCTCCTCATGAGAATGAAATCAATAATGTGGAGTATGATAAAGAAGACATGAGAGTTGAACCTCCATTCATCAACTCATTCACGTAATGCCCCACCTCGGGACACTAGAAAACACACCAAAATCACTAAAAATTTGGGTAATTTTTTTAAAGTGGATAATTAATACTAATGTTTGCTTCATTGTTTCCCATTAATAATTAATTTATCCTAATTTAATTTACCCAAAATTAAATAAACACTAGCCCAATAATAATTTAATTATTTTATTCTATTAAGTTCACTAGGGTCATAAATAAAAGTCTACACCCCTTAATTAGTTTGCCCCCTTTAATTAGTTTTCCCACACACCCCTTTTAAAAATTATTTCCCATTCCCATAAAAATACCCATGACTTAAAGTGTGTAGGGTTTAATGTGAGCCCTAGGATAGATCTAATCTTGACCCTAGATTTGAATCATGCCCTAAACATCCTTATGTTCTTTTCTTTTCTATTTTCCTCTTCTCATTTTGTTTTGTTTTGTCATTTGTAGGTGTAGGTTGAGGAGGAGCTTGGAATTTGCTTTCATGGAGTTTTTTTTTTTTTTTTCTTTCTCATTATTATATTATATATAATATATATATATATATATATATATATATATATATATATATATATATATATATATATATATATATATTGTGTTTTTACCGAAATTTTTCGGTTCTTGGGTATTGTTGGTTGCTCAAACATGCACCGTGTCTTAGATCTTGGAAGGGTCGAGGTGTTTGAGACCACAATGGAACCGTCCCCAAGTTGTGGGACCTTACGCGCTTGGGATGGATCTCTGGAGAAGGCCGGTTCCTCTATCTATTTCTACTGCTACTACTACTCCTAGTGTTGAAAGGGGAAACTAAGCTAATAATGCCAAGGGACCAAGGATAGAAGGATGACATAAAAGGAAACTACACTAAAAGGTGATAACACCAAAAAGAGGGATGAACACTATCTGCTCTGAGCGAGAATGAAAGGAAATACATGAAAGGAGGCTAGACACGAGTAGCACAACTAAACACGTATTCACCAGATTGTTCTCATGGAACACAACTAAATAAAGAACTATGAGGGATGTGAAATAACACAACCAACACATAACACAAAAGAAAAGGAAAGAAGAAGGAATACAAACACATTAGGACATATAATAGTCACAAAATGATGCTTCTATTACTTCTAGAAATGCACAAAGCTTTTACAATGATGAAGGAGGCCGATATCCACATGTAAGAGCCAGATCTAGAGGTCTATAACTCAAAATATAGAAAGTATGGAGTCCTTAGCTAAAATGTGTAAGGATCAGAGTGTCCAACATAAAAAATGAGTCTATCTCTTACATTTATAGATGAATCCATGGAGGAAGAAGGGAAGAAGGAGGAAAATTTGAATTTGAAATGCAACCACCAACAAGAAGCATTGAATGCCTACAAATCCACCTGGAGATCTGTGAAATACACTTCCCTAAGCCTGTTTGGTGTGTTGAAGAAGAAAGGATGGTAGATCATATCAAATTGGGTGGTTAGAGAAATCAGATCTGCTCATCAATGCTTAGAAAGATGTTTTCCCATTTCTCACCTACCAGATCTACCAAAATTTGAATTTGAATTTTAGGCAATCAGTAATGAAATCGAACCTCCTTGACAAGTCTAGGTGCATGCTGATCTAAGATTTGCAGCAAAATATATAGTTTTGAAGATGTCGAGTCATTGGTGCACAAAAAATACGTGGTGCGTGTGGATTGGATGAAATGGTAGCCAACTGTACAAATATTTGTTATTTCTGCCATGTGCCACTTGCTGATTTGTTGCAAAGATTTGGCACCTTGTTGGCGCATTTTGATTGGTTTCATGTGGCACACTCAAGCATGTCGTAATATGACCTGACACAGAAGGGTGAAAAGGAGGGCGCGGGGATGCATGTGGAAGAATGAGGCACGGGAAGAAGATAAAGGAAGGCATGCAAGGGCATGTGTGGAGGGAAAATAAAGCAAAATGGTGAGTAGAGAATGTATGGTGAAGGCACAACTATTACAAAGTAATGGGCATAGCGTGTGAGAGGGCTAGAGACTTAGCCGATTAAAGAAAGTGCGAGGTGCGCGGGAAGGGAAGAAGCTAACTAGGAAGAAGGAAAATGCATAGAAGGTGGGTGCAAGGGGAAAGTGGAAGGAGAGGAAGGAAAGGGGTGTGCAGGGAAACTGTGACTAAGGGAATGTGCCAAGTGGCTTTGAGTCCGTGTAATACTGCAATGAATAACTTAAAGCTAGAATGTATACAAGTTATATGAGTAACTAGGAGAGTTATTTTGGATAACAATTTTGGTGACTTTCGGGGCCATCTTCCTATTAGATGAAGGAGATCAGTAGCTTGAAGCGTCCATTGGGAATGGATTCCACTTATGTAATCATGAAACTTATCTTGTACTCACTTGAAGATTATTTCTTGACTCTGTTTTGAATCTTGCAACTATTGAGAGAGGCTCTGTGTTCTGGAAGCAACAAAAGAGTGCACACAGAAGCACGCGAGAAGAAAGAACTATGTACAAACAAACAATGTGCGTGTAGTGCACTTGGAGGAATTAAAACTACTCTAATATATACAACATGATGCAAATAAACTTAATGGAAAGGTTTGAGATAGATCCCATTTATTGGGATTTGTAGTGTGTCTCCATCAAGATGAGTTAACTCGAAAGAGTTAGCCTCTTTGCAGGAACTGATGATGTATGGGCCACTCCAAAGTGCATAAAACTTTGAATGGCACCCTGTTTTAGCTCTGTCAGCATCCCATTTTAGAACCAAGTCCCCAACTTTGAAAGCTTGAGGCCTAGCCTTTTTGTTGAACCATTTCTTTGTTGCTTGTTGATGTTGTTCTAGCTTGATCATGACAGAGTTCCTTGATTCTTCAAGATTAACTAGCTCTTCCATTCTGATTTCTCTTTGGTATGTGCCTTCAAATTCTAGTTGTTGGGCAAGCGCTAATGAATTTAGTTCTAGTGTTAAAGGAAGGGTAGCCTCCTTTCCATAGACAATCTTGTAAGGTGAAGTTCCTATTTTCCTTTTGACTGTGATTCTATCTACCCAGAGTGTGCACAAGACCTTTGTATGCCACTATCTTTGGTTGATGTTCATTGTGTGCTTCATGATTCTGATCAAGTTCTTGTTTGTTGATTCTACCAGACCGTTTCCTTAAGGGTAATAGTTGGAAGAATTCTTCAGGTAAATGCCTAGACTTAGAGCCCAATCAGTGATTTTGGTACCAAGGAAGGCCTTTGCATTATCAGAGATAATGGTTTGAGGAACTTGAACCTTGTGACTATACCTTCGAGAAAGTCAAGGATGAATGACTCAGTTGATTCCTTAAGCATGAAAACTTCTTTCCATCTGGTGAAGTAATCTATAGCTGTCAACACCCATTTATGTCCAACGCTTGAAGGTAGATTGATCATGCCTATGAAGTCAAGACCCCATGTGCAAAAAGGCTGATCTACTTGGATTGGTTAGAGGGGAAGCACTACCAATCTTTTCTTTCTTGTAAAGAAAGTGCATTCCTTGCATTTTGTGACCCAATTGTGTGCATATGCAAATAGGGTAGGCCAAAAGATACCTGCCATTATGATCTTCATTATTGTAGTTTTGGTAGAGAAGTGTCTACCAGAGAATCCATCGTGAAATTATGCTAACAATTTTTTGATTTTGTCGTTGATACATCTTAAGAACATGCCATCAAGATTCCTTTTGAAGATAATTCCATCAATCAACACATAAGGGGTAGATTGTAACCTCAGGTGTTTTATCTTTTCCTTGTTTAGACTATGAGGGTATGTGCCCTTGGAAAGGAATGTGATCATGTCCTTCATCTAGTCACGTGCCAGGGTCTGTATTCTACTCAAGTTCTACACGGAAGGTCTTCATCTAGAAATAATGAAGTCTCAGTTCATTATGTGCATCCTCAACAATCTACCTACAGAGTGCGCTACCTCTTACCAGTTTTGTGGCCTTGATAGTCACATCATATTCCATGATTTTGGTCACCCATTGTGCTCTTTTCTCACTGATTTCTGCTCCCATGATGAAGTCTCTGACATAAGAGTGGGAGACTAACACCTTGATATGATTGGTGGCAAGCATACTCTTGAATTTCTTGAGCACGCACATGATGGCGAAGACTTGCTTCTCCATGTGACTATATTTTAATTCATAATCCTTTAGCATCTAGCTGAAGAAAGCCACTAGTTGTTCCATCCCTTGTTCATTTTCTTGTGTTAGGACAACAACAACACTTGCATCAACACCATAAGCATAAAGGATGAAATCCTTTGAGTAATCTAGGTTGATGAGTGTTGGCACGCAAGCAATTTCTTGCTTGATTTTTTTGAAGCTTTCTTTTCCTTTCTGTTGTCCATCTGAAGGCTATGTCCTTTCTTGAGCATCAAGGTGATGGGCCGAACCAATCCCACAAATTTAGGGATAAAACACCTAACAAAATTGATCTTACCAAGGAAGGACTGTAGGGATTTTTATGTGCCGGCAGGAAAGAACTAGATGACCTGAAACACACTCAGGATCAATTGTGATGCCATCCTTTAAAACCACATGGCCCAAAAGCTTGCCTTGTGCCACTACAAAATTGCACTTCTTGGGGTTAAGAGACACCCCAAACTTTTTGCATCTCTCAAATACTTTCTCCAGGTGCGCCATATGATCCGCGCTTTGCTTTGAGAAGACAATTATATCATCAAGGTAAACCAAGATGAACTCATTAATGTATCCTTTGAAGGAAATATCCATGGTGTGCTGAAATGTGGTGCCCACGTTTGTGATAGACAAAGGGCATTTTATGATATGCATATGTTCCCCATTTGGTTGTAAACGCTATCTTGAATTGATCCTCTTCCTTGACTAGGATCTGATTGAAACTGAATATCCATCTAGCATGGAGAATCTCTACGTGCGACCACAGTTTGTAGAATCTGCTCCATTGAAGGCAAAGGATAATGATCCTTTAGAGATGCCTTATTCAAATATCTGAAATCAACACAGAGTCTGATTTCACCATTATTATTGTGTACTAGAACTAGATTTGTGACCTAGGTAGAATATTTGATAGGAAAAATATTTTTACCTCGATGAGTTTGGATAATTCCTTTCTCATGAGGGCTATATCTTTAGATTGATTGGCCATTGTTTCTACATGATGGGCTTGATACTAGGATCAAGGTCAATGGAGTGTTGGGAAACACTTGGATCAAAACCTTTGAGGTATTCATACTCCCATGAGAAGATATCACTATATTTTTGATAGAGAGAAATGAAGGCTTACTTTTCATCATGCGCACAAGTCTTGTTGAGCAACAACTCTTTCCCACATGCAATAGTGTCGAGGAGTAGTCTTCTTATGCAACGCACGCATGTACCTTTCTTCACCCTTGAACTCATCATCAGGGCTGAACATTTTCTCTAAGGTGACCATCCCTTTAGGTAACTTGTTTGTCTTCAGCTATATTACTTGGTCACCATAGCTATCATGCAAGTTAGCTTGCATGCTTGATGAGAACTCAACTTCATTCTGGATAAACTGGATGATTTACGCGTCATTGTTAAACACTTTCCAGCTGGTGTTGTTATTTGGAATGGATGGTTTGATCACCATCTTGATATGCTAAGTATTTCCTTTAAAAAGTCCTCAATAGCAGAGAAAAGCGTGAACCGAGCGCAACCATCTAGTCGGGTTCCTTATTCATTCGTGAGGGACCACTATATAGATTTAGAGCATCAAAGCTCTCAAGGAGATTCCAAACTCTGTGTTTATAAGCTTTGAGGAGCTTATTATTTATCTGTAATTTTTGGTAACCGATGGATGACCAACTATGTGTCCCCAAAGATCTCGCAACGCCTTAATTTTCTTCTTCTCAGCAATGAGCAAGCCATGCACCAACACTTCATATTCTACCACATTGTTGGAGAATGCAAACTACAACCTATGCACGAAGAATAATTTCTCATCCTTATGGGAAATGAGAACCACTCCTGCTCCCATGCTAAACCGCTTCTAGATCCATCAAATTATAACTTCCATAGACCAGTTGAAATTTTTCTTTCTTGAGAGCGTGTGGCAAAGACAACTTCTTCTTCTAGAATGCAATAAGTACCAAGCCTAGTTTCATAAGCTTCTAATTCTTCAGCATAGGGATCAAATTTATGGTGTCTTTCCACCCATTCATCAAGCACTAGGTCGAGGCAGAGGGTGGAAGAGACTACTCTTAGGGATTGAAGCTTGTTCTTCTTGGATTAAACAGTTGGCTTGGAGAGGGGATGGGACATATGACTCTACATGATAGGAAAATATAGGCTCATCTTGTATGGTAAATCGGGTACCATACCTTGTCTTGAGTAGCATATGAGACCAATCGGAAGACAAGTAACCACCCACTTTAGCAATAAATTCTCTTGATAGACATAAGGCAAACAAAGGAGGTAGGTCAATGATTGACACATCTTGAGTAATAGTCAGACTTGGACATGCATGGAGGGTTAACTCAAGATCTTTGATGACTCCTAAGGTGGTGATAGTTGAACCATCAAGTTGCATGACTCCTTTAGACAAAGGGCTATATTTCAGACCTAAGACATCGGCTATTTTCTTAGGCATAATAGAAGTACTAGCACCTAAGTCAATCATGTAATTATGCACTAGGTGTTTTCCTATGATTAAGGACATATAGAAGGGTGGGGTTTTGAAAAACTTACTTGTTTCTCCTCTTCTTGGCAGATGTTGATAGAAGCATGTGGCTTTTGCATAGTTAGATCAATGTGTGGGAGTTGTGCAGAGCTTCTTGCAATGATTCCATGAGATGGAAGTGTCAGGGCATCCCACATTATGACATTTATGTTTGTTATCTTCATTTGGTCCACAATGCTAAATGGGAGGACCCTAGTTTTGTGCATTTGGGGAACAACATACCTTCTTAATTGTTCATGCACGAAGCCTAAACTTTAACTAGAGCAAAGGCTTGACCTACCAAAGGAAGGGTGTGTGCTGCTTTAAGGAGCTTTACGTGGTGCCTCTTATGTAGGGATTTGATCACTTTTCTGCAAGATGCCTTATCTCGCTTCTTTCTTCATTTGAGGATCTGCTTGCATTCTTTGGGATTGTGACTGTGCATTTGATTCTAACATTATATTCTTATATCTTGCGTTGTCTACAACTTGGGTGTGAAATCTATTTGTATCTTCTGTATCTTGGTTGATTACACATAAGTCCTCTATGCCGAAGAACATCAAATTCATTTCTAGAGGAGATTCTAGTCTTTCTAGGTTATTTGCTTCAGGGGAACTTGTTGAAGGCTCATAGGTGAAGCACTTTGGATCATGAAGGCTTGGGCACACGCAACATTAGCACAATGATATTGACTATGAGGCATGTTGTAAGGGAAGCACCATTCTAACTCTTGTGCCAAATTGTTCGAATTGGCACAAGTGCGCGACTCATACCGAGTCTTTGGAGGAGAAGGCACGGGAGGAACAACTTACAAGGGGAGATGTGCATTAGGCTGTCATCTATCATTTTGTTGGTTGGGCACGTATCTTTGATTTCCATTGATTCCACCAAGGCTGATTGCTTTGCAATGCGCCTGATTAGAATTACCTTAATAGGATTGCACTGTTGCTTTTCTAATGCTATGACTTTTTTTGATAAATTTCTAATCAAGGCCTTCAATTCTTCATCTTCATTTTGCTTCTCTGGAGAGTAGGATGATGAGGCAACTGGTTGCGTGCTTTGTTTAGGAACATGAACAGAGGTCACAAAAGGCTGGTGTGCTTGTGACATTTCTAGGAACAAGGGCATAGGTGGTCTAGAGTCAACTTTCGGCCTAAATAAGACTATTTTTGCCCCCGATTGTAATAATATAAGCGAGTGGGTAAAACCCTACCTCCCATGGATTGGATCATAACTGAAATATCATTGTTAAGCGCCTTCAGATAATATAGGAAAGCATCTTTGGGTTGTAGGTCTTACCACAAGAGGGATTCTATCTCAAGTCTTCTGAAATCGATGTTGAAATCAGTCATCTACTCATTGGGCACCCTCCTTGTTGTTGTTAGTTGCTCCACCAAAGATAGGTGATCTAACTTATCTTCAAAGTAGTTACAAAGAGCTATTCCCAGCTCATCCCAAGTGGTGATAGATCCAAGTCTCAAACCTCGGTACCATTGAAGCGCTTTACCTTTGAAAGAGGTTCATAAAGCAGCCTGACTACTACATCATCGTGTGTGATCAGATAGAGCGAACACACATTTGTTATATCTTGGATATGCTCTTGAGGGGTGACTTGATTCTCACTAGTAAAGTATGGAATACTCTTAAGTGTGCCATTAGGAATATCATGTTGCACAACCAAGAACAAAGGACTTCTGTAGCGAAGTTTTCAAAGTTCCTAAGTGGAGGAGGTGGTTGATGCGCCATTACAGGCATTGGGTTATTTATTTTGAGGAGGAGTTGAATGGGCATGGTGCGCTAGAGATGGAGATGCGTTGCACAGACTTTTTGGAACTAACTCTTCTAGGGAATACTTGGAGGTATTCAAAATAATATTCATCGGTTATACTTCTTCTTGTGTGCACTCTTCTCATGAAAGGTGCTTAAGACTGCTGAAACAAAGATCTTAAAATATTGGGAGTCACTAGATGTGTTGAAATGAGCCTCCAAATGCTGAAACACTAAGTCCACACACTAGAACTTAGAGATATGAAATTTGAGCTCTTAATGCCGATCCCACCGGGCGTGCGAAACTGTTGGTTTCTCAAATGTGCACCCGCGTCTCAGAGCTTGGAAGGGCCGAGGTTTTGAGACCATAATGGAACTGTCCCAAAGTTGTGGGACCTTGCACGCTTGGGACGGATCTCCAAAGAAGGTTGGTTCCTCTATCTATTTCTACTGCTACTGCTACTCCTAGTGCTGAAAGGGGAGACTAAGCTAATAATGCCAAGGGACCAAGGATAGAAGGATGATATAAAAGGAAACTACACTAAAAAGGTGATAACACTAGAAAAGAGGGATGAACACTATCTACTTTGAGCGAGAATGAAAGGAAATGTGTGAAAGGAGGCTAGGCACGAGTAACACAACTAAACATGTATTCACTAGATCATTCTCATGGAACACAACTAAATAAAGAAGCTGTAAGAAGGAATGTGAACACGTTAGGATAGAGAATAGTCACAAAACGATGCTTCTATTACTTCCAGAAATGCACAGAGCTGTTACAATGATGAAGGAGGATGATATCCACATGTAAGAGCCAGATCTAGAGGTCTACAACTCAAAATATAGAAAGTATGGAGTCCTTAGCTAAAACGTGTAAGGATCTAGAGTGTCCAACATAACAAATGAGTCTATCTCTTATATTTATAGATGAATCCATGGAGGAAGAAGGGAAGAAGGAGGAAAATCTGAATTTGAAACGTAACCACCAACAAGAAGTATTGAATGCCTACAAATCCACCTGGAGATATGTGAAATATGCTTCCCTAAGCCTGTTTGGCATGTTGAAGAAGAAAGGAGGGCGGATCATATCAAATCGGGTGGTTGGAGCAATCAGATCTGCTCATTAATGCTCAAAAATATGTTTTCCCATTTCTCACCTACCAAATCCACCAAAATTTAAATTTGAATTTTAGGCACTATAGCTGATGTTAGCAGCTCCATGATGAGTCTAGGTGCATGCCGATCTCGATCTTTGTAGAAAAATATGTGACTGTTAGAAGATGTCAGAGTCGTTGACGCACACAAAACATGTGGTGCATGTAGATTGGCTAAAATGGTAGCCAACTGTGCAAATATTTATCATTTCTACCATGTGCCACTTGGTAATTTGTTGCAGTGAGGATTTGGTGCCCTATTGGCGCATTTTGGTGGTTATGTGCGAGAACACTTAATCATGTTGGAAGAGACCTAGCACGAAGGGCACAAAGGAGGGCGTGGGGACACACATGGAAGAATGAGGCGCGGAAGAAGATAAAAGGAAGGTGTGTAAGGGCATACATGGAGGGAAAATAAAAAAGCTGGTGAGTAGAGAACGTATGGTGAAGGTGTAACTATTCAAAATTAATGGGCACGACGTGCGAGAAGGCCAAGGACTCGGCCTGATTAAAGCAAGTGCAAGGCATGAGGGAAGGGAAGAAGTTGACTAGGAAGAAGGAAAATGCATAGAAGGTGGGCGCAAAGGGAAAGTGAAAGGAGAGGAAGGAAATGGGTGTGCAGGGAAACTGCTACCAAGGGAATGTGCCAAGTGACTTTGAGCGTGCCCAATACTGTAATGAATAACTTAGAGCTAGAATGTATACAAGTTATCTGAGTAACTAGGAGAGTTATTTTGGATACTGTGGTATGTAGAATACCCTTTTTTAATAAGGAAAACCTTCCGAGAGCATGTATATGAATACACACACATAATGCTAATAATATTAAAAAAATGATTGAGCAAACCGAAAAATACATAAATTGTAGGGTTGATTTGCCGGGCGGAGGATTGAGTGGAGTTGTGGATGTTGGCGGATTGGGGTGTGGGATCCATAGTGGAGGGTTTTGGGGAGAGAGGGCTTTGGGGAAGGGATGCGTGGGGAGAGGGAGTAGGGATAGGGGAGTGGGTGGTGAGTGGAGTGGAAGGATGGATGGTGGGGCTGCGGTTTGGTATATGCGAGGTGTGGGAGGGCTCGGCCCTCCCAAAACTCTATTCTTTTTTTTAAACCTACCTAATCACATTCCACCACAAACTTATTACTTTTGTATTATTTATTTATTTATTTATTGTTTTATATTTATTAATATATAATATATATAGTATATATATTATATATATATGATATATATTATATATTATATAATATAATATTTATTATTATTTTTCTATTTAATATATTATCATATATATTACAAATAAAGTATATAACTAAAATAATATATATTAAATGATGAATATTTTTATAACATTGTATAGTTATATTTGAAAATATAACTATATAAATTATATCTAATTATATTTATATCCTATGAGGATAAAATTGTTACAATTTGTAAAAATAATGGATTATTATTTATTTATTTTTTTTTGTTATTCATGAGAAGTAAGAAACTCAATGTTTTGAAATATGGCTATATTAAAATGATTTACTCATTAAGGTGATAAAAGAAGAATGTAATAAAATAGTTGAAGTAGGGAAGAGGTTTGAAATTTGCTTAAAAATTTGCAAGGGAGAAAGCTAACTCCACATTTAGATTTACTTAATAAAATAAATTCTTAAACTTCTCATGGAAAGGAAACCAAAACTAAATTTCATTCTATTTATTAATATTACCAACAATTACAAGAAGAGATATATTGCAAGAACGAGAGTATTTCCATTCAATGATAATCCTAAGGCTCAATGCTATGACTAGATTTCCTTTCTAATGCTCTAACAAAATACATATTTCATATTTTTAAACAAGAAGGATATCCAACAAGAATATATATATATATATATATATATGAAAAAAACATATTCCCAATCTATAGACTTTCTTTTCAAAATGGAGTTTCAAATCAATTTCATTTTAAGGGAAACATCTATTCTACAATATTTCTTTTACAAGGAGCTTAAGTCCACAATTACATCATGATTCTAAAATACTTAAAATACATAAGAAATCAACATAACAAGTCTTCCTTCCAAGATTGAAGGAAGGTTACACCTACAAAAGTGACACTAATTTACAAGTGATTCCAAATCACAAAGAGGATACTTTACAAGACAAAGAACTTTCCAAATAGCCACATTCATGAGATTACAATGAGAGTAATGTTCACCAAAAATAGGAGAAAATAATGAAGAACCATGGTGACAAGAACCTCCAAACATCTTCCAAATTTGAGCTCCAACCTTGAATGTTTTCCAAGAGACCAAAACCAAGAGAAGGGCTTGTTTTACCACCCAACCTATAGGCATCATTACATGCCTTTCCAAGGGTTGGAAGACATGCTAGCCTCCCCCAAGCCCATGGGAGAGAGAGCTAGCTTCCACAATTGTGCACAAGATATAGGGAGACATAACAACATTATATTTTCACATTCAAGACAATCCAAACACTAAGAAAAACACCAAATTTTGCAAACAAGGAAAGGAGGAGAAAACCATATTCTCCCTCCAAAATGGGGAAGAGAAGATGAGATATCCAAGGTGCCAAAAGTGTGGTCCAACCATAGGATGCACACAAACAAGAATCTTCACAACCTCCTTATTCCTCCAAATCATCAAACCCTCCTTATTGCTCCACCCATTCACCAAAATCATTCTTGGGAGGATTTTAAAATCCATTAGGTTTCTCTCCAAGAATGGGGAAGGGGGTTCAAACCATATAAACCACCTTCCCCACCTCAAACCATATGAGGGGAGTAAAAAGAACCTACATGGCTTTCCCATCAAGCCATGAGGTTTGAGAGGGAAAATCCCTCTCTCTTCCCCCATAAACTCAAAATCCATCAAACCATATGATGGATGGAGAAAAATAAGACATAAAAACATACTCAACAACAAACACACATGAAACAAAACACACATTTCAAACATAAGCAAGGCTAAGATCTAGCATAACATAAAACATAAAATGAGCTCAAAGAGCCTACCTCCAAAATCTCTCCAACACTCTAAGATTTTCACACTTCCTTATCCAAGCAAGCTCTAGCTCCAAAAGTCTCCAAGCACCAAGAAAAAACTCCAAAAAAAATTTCTCTTTCTCCCCATGAGGGAGAATTTGAAGAGAAGCCAATAAATTTCCTCACCAATGAGGGGGTGACATGTGTCACCCCTCTCTTCCCTCCAAGTCAAAGATTCCAAAATAAAAAGAAGAAAAGATAAATTCACTTTTAACACTCCCTTCCCAAAATGCCCAAAATGAAAATAAAACAAGATTGTGCAACTTTCTACAAAACACACATACCAATCCATCTTACATGGATGGTGACAAAAGAGAGGCAAAATGGGAGGGAAAATCCCTTTATGCCTTGAAATTAAGCCCCCTACCTATTAGGTAGGGTCCAAGGGCTTATTTTCATGCTAAGTGAACTCCCAAAATTAAAAGGGGTCACTTAAAATGCCATAAATAACCCAATTTCGGGTTTGGCACATTTGGGCACAAGTGTAGAGGATGTGGGGCCCACCCAAGGGTTCACATGTGACCCTAATCCCCTCTAATTAATACACAATTACCCAAATACAAAACTTAATGCAAGTGGGGACCATTAAGTCCCCAAACCAAGTTTACTTAACAAAATAAAACATCCTAAACAAGATTAATTTTACATGACATACTACATTACAAATGAGGGTCACTCATGGTGCCCAAAATAATGAAATCTAATACTAAGGCCTCATACAACTAACATGGTTAGGGCTTAGCCCCATGGGCCGCTTGTGCAAAATTTGCGTAGCCGCCTTGAAACCCACGTTCTCTTGTGACCTGTCACCTGCACACTCATTGCACACATTAAATACACCTGGTCGATACAATGTAAATCAACTACTCAATAAGCGATCAATGAAATCTATGATATCATAACATCATCATGGAATCGTAAATGTGAAAACATGCTCAATTACACACAATTTACCATGAGTTAGCCATAGAGATAAATATAAATGACATACATCCATATAATCTAGACATGTGACTAAACTAAGTATCAACATATATCAATTAGGTCCAAACAACATCACAATAAGTTAGTATCCGCAACATCAAATGAAAAGGTGTCAACATACTAATCAAGTCAAATTGGCGCTACATGCCCAAATCACCATACATGTCCAAGAAGGTCAAATATCATAACATAATGTCCAAAATATATCAAATCCTGTCAAATCATGTCTATGAATAAAGAAGTCAACAGATAACTGAGGCTATAAAAATGTGGGCACTACATCCCCCTCTCCTAAAATTAGACTTCCTCCTAGAAGTCACTGAAAGAGATAGGGATATCTAGCCCTCAATGGTGTAGCATCCTCCCAGGTAGTTGTTGTCTCATCATATCTATCCCATTGCACTCTAACCTGGTCCAAGTCTTGACCCCGAAGGGCCAACCTCAGTGCTCTAGTATACATACGGGATCCAACCTCCATTGTCCTTCATCCTCTACCTGTAATGTCAACCAATCCAAAACATGAGAGACATCAGGTACATATCTATGTAGTACAAAAACATGAAATACATTGTGGGCCCATGTAAGGTGTGGTGGAAAAGCTAGGTGATAGGCAACTGGATCGATGACCTCTAAAATATCAAAAGGCCCCACAAAATGAGGCAATAACTTAGAACCCTTTCCATAGAGGATTGTACTCTTATGTGGATGAACTCTCAAGAAGACTTTGTCACCCATTGAGAAGTGATGATCAGTCCTCTTGGGTCTCCGCATACGCGTTACGGCGTGCTCTGGCGTGCTCAAGATGCTACCTAATCAAAACAACCTGCTACTCTAAGTCCTATAGGTAAGCTAGTCAAAGAATAATCTTGTCATCTAGCCTATCCCAACTCAGAGGTGTCCTACAAGGTCGACCATATAAAGTCCTGGTAGGGAGCCATACCAATGGAACTATGATAGCTGTTGTTGTAGGAAAACTCTACTAAATGCAAATGATCTTCCCACTTCTTCTGCTAGTCCATCACATACATCCTCAACATGTCCTCTAGTACCTGATTAACCCTCTTGTCTGTCCATCTGTCTCTAGATGATATGCTGAGATGAAATTAATTTGAGTACCCAGAGTGGCCTGAAAGGAAGTCTAGAACATTGAAGTGTAAATGGTATCCCTGTCATTGATGATGGTCTTTGGAATCCCATGCAATCTAATAATGTCCTCCATAAATAATTTTTGATAGCCTATGCATTATAGGTGACCTTGGTTGGCGAAAAATGTGCAACCTTGGTCAACTTATCCACAGTGACCATAATGGCATCATGATGATAAGAAGACATAGGGAGTCCAATAATGAAATCCATGGAGATCACATCCCATTTCCACTTGGGAATATCATGAGGATGTAAAAGTCCTATGGGATGAGAATGCTCTGCCTTGACCCTTTGACACTCAAGGTAACGAGCAACAAAATCTGCTATGTCTGTGAAGACCTGGCCAATAATATAACTCCCTTAGATCGGTGTGCATCTTCTTCACTCCTAGATTTACTACATATGGGGCTTGATGAGCCTCTGTAAGGATGAAGCTACACAAATCACTAGACTTAGGCACATATATGTGCCTATGGAACCGAAGTAAACCATCTATCTCTAAAATGCACCCCGAATATTTTCCCTCTAATGAACCCTGTGACTCAAGCATCTGTCTAGCACCCTCATAAAACTTGTCCTCTGGAAGATGCTGAAGAATCTTGCCTCTCAAGTTTGACTGCAGTGTCAAAGATGCAAGCACATGTCATCACCTACTAAGTGCATCTGTAATGACATTTTCCTTTCCTTTGATATACTGCACCTCCATGTTGTACTCACATAGAACTCCATCCAACACCACTAGTGAGCGTTGAGGTTTGGTTATGAGAAGATATGTTGTAAGCTACGATGATTTGTCCTCAAAATGAATGGCCTACCTAAAAGGAAATGACGCTAACACACAAGAGCATGAAAAACTACTACAAGCTCTAAGTCATGGGTAGGATAGTTAAGCTCATAATATTTGAGCTTACGTGACTCAAAGGCAATAACCGACACTCCTGCATAAGAACTTCTCCCAAACCCTCTAGTGATGCATTAATACAAACAACAAAATCCTCTGTCAGTGCTGGGCGCTAAGATGGAGATGGGCGATGTGGTTAACCTTTCCTTAAGCAACTAGAAGGCCTTCTCACACTTCTCTGACCAATCAAACTTCTTCCCTTTTCTCTGAAGGGAAGTAATAGGGTGAGAAATCTTGGAAAAGTCATGAACAAACCTATGGTAGTAACCTACTAAACCCATGAAACTCCTCACCTCAGTGACTAATGTGGGCATTGGCCAATCCATAATAACCTGTATCTTAGAGGGATCTACTGAGATACCCTCTCCTGATAAGATGTGTCGTAAGTACTCAATCTCTTTCGAAAGAAGCTACATTTTTCAAGTTCCCAACTAACTTCTCTCTCTCTAAAAACTATAGTAACTGTCTCAAATGCTCCTCGTGTTCCTCTTCAGAATGATAATATATTAATATATCATCTAGGAACACTAAGACAAAGCAATCCAGAAAGGTCCTAAATACTCCATTCATAAGACTCATGAAGATAGTTGGGGCATTGGTCAAACCAAATGGGACAATTGTGAACTCATAATGCCCATAGTGTGCAGTAAAGCTATCTTATGAATGTCCACATCGATATGCACAATCGATGATACCGACTTGAGGTCAATTTTGGAGAACACTCTTATTCCCCGCATCTCGATCAAACAAGTCATCAATCTTAGGGAGCGGATAACGGTTCTTTATTGTGACTTTGTTGAACTTCTTGAAATCTACACAAATTTTGAGAGAACCTTCCTTCTTCTTCACAAATATAAGTGGCGCTCACCAAGGAGATACACTCAGATGAATGAGACCCTTCTCAACAAATCCTCTAACAAGTATCTTGATCTCATGAAGCTATGAAGTCGTCATCCGATAGGGTGCCCTAGAAACTGGTGTAGATCTTGGTACTAAATCAATAGTAAAATCAACCTCTCTGTGGGGTGATAACCCTAGAAGCTCACATGGAAACACATCTGCATACTCCCTCAAAACTGCATGATCATCTAAGGGTGAATGCTTTGGAGTGCTCTCTGATCGATCACTGATGGTGATAGCAAACAACTGACAACCTTTATACATGCTCCACTTGAGTTGCTTAGCCGAGATCATGCACAAAGAGATAGGCCTCTACATCCTTGATATCACAACTGCACTCCTAAGATCATCCTAACACTCAATGACCTTATTTCTATAATCCACCTTGGCCCGATGAGCCTCGAGCCAATCCATACCCAAAACTACCTGATAGGATCCTAGAGAAATAACTTAGAGGTCGAGTATAGTAGATAAGACTCCTAAATCAAGTACGCAACTCTCCACATATGAGTTTATGAGGAGTTTGGCCCCAGAGGCCAACTCAACTTGCTAACTATTTGGTTTCCTAGCCACCACTAGCCCACACTGGTCCACTACAGAAGGATATATAAATGAATCTAAAGCACCTGAATCAAAGAGTACTGAGATAGAAATACACTTGATAGTACCTGTCATCTCAATAACTGTGGTCTCGATTCTTGGCGTGATGGTTATCAACTCGCTGCATATACACGATGGGCATTCCCTACATTTCCCATTGTCTACTTCGGATCTAGGAGCTCTCTGCATGTCCATGGTAGCGGGTTTGTGCAAACACATACACACATAGTGATCAGGGGACCCACAAATAAACATCCTCCTGTACCCCTTTGAGATGGGGTCCCTCCTATACTCTGGTGAATTGATCTTGTCATCCCAACCCTAGCAGGCTGCTGCACATGTGGGTTGGCTGCACCTGCTAAGTACCTTGTCTCCTATCCTTGGCTCCACCAAAACCCCCTAGTACCACCTCTCGTAAGCTCGAATCTGCCTAGCCCTCTACTACCTCTTTGGTGGCCCCGATGTTGTGTTTGTTCTTTGTGGATACGGTGGAGCCCTTTGTATCATGCTTGGTGGAGGATAGAATTATCCTCTAGGGGGGGTGGTGTTGTACCCCATGACCTATGACTCTAAAAGGCCTGTATCCTATCTTGAAACTTGCTCTTGTTCCTATCTTGGTGCTCCTATGCCCTGGTCCTATTCTCCTTAGCTAAGTAGACCTTCTCAATGACCTTCTCAAGCGTGGGAGGAGATAACATCCTAATCGCTCTGTTGTGGTAGCATTCGTGCCTTGAGTAAACTGTTTACCTACAATTTTCATCTTGTAGGTAGTCCACATACTGCAAAATATCTAGGAACCTACTCTCATCTTTGTATCGGTGTGCCAAAACCTTGTCGTAAGTCGTGAAAATCATCAATCCTCTTCTACACAAAATTATTTGACATATAAGCGAGCCCCGAAAAACTCCTCGAACAACTCCCATGTCACTGTGTCTTGAGTCAAGTGGAGCTTCCGCTCCTCATTCCTCCACTAAATGCCTGTTGTGTCTCGAAGGAGGTGTATGGCAAACCTGGCCTTGACATTGCTCTCTTAAGAGTGCAAGCCAAATCAACTATCAAGGCTAAGGAGCCATGACTCAGCCCCAAAGCCATCTGTAGAGCCGGTGTACGTAGGTGGCTGCAAGTGAAGAAGATCCCTAATCACACTTCTGTGTCACGATCCTGGCGCTGTGGTCCAATAGGTGAATGGGGTCGTCTATCTCTAAATGATCCTTCAAAAATGTGTGAACAAATATAAGTGCACGAGGCCACCCTCTCGTGGTGAATGGAAGGGCTACATGACCTCTCCCACCTAGGGGTATCGTGCTCGGTGGCTCAGAGTAAATCCACCTACCCGATACAATGTAAATCAACTACTCAATAAGTGATCAATGAAATCTATGATATCATAACATCATCATGGAATCGTAAATGTGAAAACATGCTCAATTACACACAATTTACCATGAGTTAGCCATAGAGATAAATATAAATGACATACATCCATATAATCTAGACATGTGACTAAACTAAGTATCCAACATATATCAATTAGGTCCAAACAACATCACAATAAGTTAGTATCCACAACATCAAATGAAAAGGTGTCAACATACTAATCAAGTCAAATTGGCGTTACGTTCGCCCAAATCTCCATACATGTCCAAGAAGGTCAAATATCATAACATAATGTCTAGAATATATCAAATCCTGTCAAATCATGTCTATGAATAAAGAAGTCAACATATAATTAAGGCTATAAAAATGTGGGCGCTACACATTCTAGCTCGAGGTGCAACCCATTAGAGAAACAATAGATTCTAGAAAGGAAGATTCTTGTCGCCCGACGATGATTCAATGCTTTATGAAAACTCCACAAACAATGAAGAAGTATAAGAAACTTGTCCCACATCCCAGATTCAAGATGATGAATTTAAGGTAATCATGGATAATTTTCCTTCCTATTTTGATTCTTCAAGCGATGATGAAATATTGAATTATGAAACAAAGATAGTTGGAGAATCAAATTCTTCTCTCGACTCAATCACAAATGCACAAATGGAAGAGTTTAATTCATTCTAGAAATTAAGGAGGATCATCAAATTCAGCATGAAATTTCTGAAGATTTGATTTCATCACCCTCACTAAAGGAGCATAATGTTGATCATCATGATGAGTATGAAATATTTCACTTTCCACATAAGCAAGAAGATTCAATAATGGATTACTAAAATAGAGTTGAATTTTTTTCCCATATTTCTTCTCTAACATGGTTCTCTACTTCCATCATGAAAATGATGAAATGGATATTGAGCTTAAAGGAGTGCCCTTCTAGTGTAGCCTAGATCTCTTTTCCTTGTCAAAGAATGTTGAAAACCAAGTATGCCATGTCTTGCAAGAGGGAGATCCACGGGATGAATAGAATTGCAAAAAAGAGGATGATGATCCTTCAAATGAGTTTTTTCCATGTACGAGATCAAATTTTCAATCATCCTCTTGAATCCCAATGCAATGACTCACCGATGGAGATGATAGTGAAAATATTGTAGATTTGAAAGAGTAATCCTGCAAGATATTTTGAAGGCGCAAAAGAAATTGAAGACCCTCAATTTAGTTTTGATATCTTGACCCAAGCCATGAAAATGCAAGATAAGTATGAGACACGTTATGCACCAATCTTTGATGATGAGGTGATGAAGACAGATGATCTCGATGTTCTTTTTGAAGCCTTGACATATGGAAATGGATGTGAAAGTAATTCTTCCTCTTTCTTGTTTTGTGAGAAAGATCACGAATGAAAAAGAAATGAGTTTCTTGAATCCCCAATGATAGTGAGAAAAATGTTGAGCTAATTCACATTGAAGAGATTTGTTTAGAGCGAGATGAAAAAGTGTAGGAGTTTTGTGTGTATAGACAAGGTCAACCTATCCCCACCACTTCTGAATATTCTACCTACGTGGAACAAGAAATCACACCACAAAATTCACTCAAGGGTGGTGAATTTTTCCATGGTCAAATCAAGAATTGCAATTTGAAGATGGTGACAATATCAATTTTGAGTTACATTCTCTCAATAATGATAAATATCTTCATATTGTCGAGGCGGACTCTAGTTTTGAAAGCACTTACTCAAAATGAAAAATTGAGATGTTCGGTGAAGTTTGTTGGACAAGAAGAAAATCACCATGTTATCAATTGCTCTAAGTGCCTTGCTGATTTAGGAGATGATTTCATGTTACAATTCAAGGAGGATGGATGATCCTGTGATGAAGTCAATGTTCCACTTTTGAGAAGGTGGAGGATTGGCTTCTCATTTTCTCAAAGCATCAAGTAGGAGATGCAGGATACAAGAGCTTCAAACATGTAACAAAGTTTTCATTGGATGCAAGAATGTTTTTAGTGTAATATATGTATGAATATGGAATATTGGTTGGTATCCTTCTTCTCAAGCCATGTAAAGCCATCACAGGAGCATGGTATGATCAGATAGTGATCTTCATGCTTCAAAGGTCACATTTCAGTCCGTTGTTCCATGATGGTATGTACTTTTCTTAACCCATTGTTGGGTATGTGTACATTCTTTCCCCGCCTATGTAAATATCCCTCCCCTATAATATAATTTCCATTTTCTATTGTGTTTTGTTTTCCTCTTTTGGTGTGTTTCCCTTCCATGTGTTTGTTTGTGTGTGTGTGTGTGTGTGTGTGTGTGTGTGTGTGTGTGTGTGTTTGTAAGAAATGAATCCATAAGCCCAATGGAAGAAACTGGTCCATAAAGTGTCTTGAGATTCTTGGGTTCCTGCTTACTCTATCCTCACTATGCTCGATCCAGAACAAGTCCCCAAGCTAGAGTCAGTGGTTTTCATGCAAATGTGCAAAATGAAAATTTCAAACTTTCAAACATGTCAACTTAGCCAAAATTGAATTTTTTTACTTATAAGCCCCCTTCAACACTTCCCCAAACTAATTCTTCCCATCCTGTCGGGCATATTATCATCCTACAATTTATCTCATGTGTTGTAATGACCTTTTTCCATGTGTTGAAAATATTAAATCAAGTCAATGAAGTCCTTCCGAGACAAAGTGCCTTTCGAGGCGATTTTTAGTAGACTTAGAAATGGCTATTTTTAGCCTTTCTAAGGAAGGTGTGCATCCTTCAGAGTAGAGTTGAAGGCCTAAATTCACCAAGAATTTGTATCATGAAGATAAGATCATATTTCAAGTGATTTAGGAAGATTTAGGAAATATTTGGAGGTTTAGGAGCAAGTTCAACAAAAGTGGGTTTTGAAGGTGAAGGAGCTTACACTGCAAAAAAGGACCTGAGCTTCAGAAGATGATTTTGGGAGTTTTGGAATGATTTAAAGGCCAAAAATATACCATTAGAAATCTGATTCAATTCCCTACATGGTGATATTTTCATATTTCTCACAAGACCCATGTTTTTCTTTCCACAACTTATTCTTGAGTACACCTTGTAATCCCGATAAATAAGGCCATTTTAAGGTGTTTTAGGAAGAATAAAACCTTGAGACCCATTCCATTATCTTCCAAAGGATATTGGGATTGAAAATAATATATTAGTTCATCAAAAAATACCTCTGAGAGCTTTGACAACTTCATTTTCAAGCTCTCTCTCAATGTACGCTCTCACACTGAAAACTTTTTCCATTTCCACGTGTAAGCATGAGGCTGAGGTGAAATTTTATGTCCCTCTCATCCCTTTTCCAAGGGGAAAAATGGGACATAAAATATAAACCTCACCCCCATTTGAACTCTGGACCCACCACATGACCTTGGGAAGCCTCGATAAGCACTTTTCGCTAGTTTTCTAGCCATCGTGTCATACAACACATGTACGTCACTTGTCACCACGTGGCTAAGGCACATTTTCTTCCAATTTCATCCCTTTTCCAATAGGACAAGGGGGAAAAATGTACCCCCCTTTTCTCCCACATGGTTCCTCACGTGACCCGAACTCAGCCCCCAGGTGCTAAAAACAAGCCCTTCTCTCTCACCCGTCAACGAATGCATGCTTACCACTTGTCCTCATAGGGTAAGGTGCATTTTTCTATCCCTCTTTTCCCTTTTCCAAGGGGAAAAAATGCACCCCTCCCCATAAAGCACAAAAAACTATAAAGTTGGTTTTTTTATGATCTTCATCCATATGCTCAAAGAAGCCCGGAAGGTGCCAAATGTTTTCCACAAATGTTGCCTCCATTTTTCTTCCTTCCTTTTTCCCTCCATTTTCTCATGATCACAAAAATATATATATGAAATATGCATTTTCAAAGCTCCATGCTCAAATTTTTTTATGAGTGACTCGTACTCGGGAAAGTGAAAAATTTATATCTCACAATCCGATTAATGAATGAAGTGGGGTTTTTTTGCAATCTTCCTCTTTTCTAGGCACCTTTAAGACACATGTGATTATAAATACATGCATGCACCAGATTTTTAACGGTGAAAAAACCCTAGCTTCATGCCCTGGTTTTCATTTTTTTTTATTTTCTACGATTCCAGTGATTGGATTGAGCTAAAATTTTGTATGTGAGATCCAGAGAAGAAACCTATCCTGTGAAGTTGGTTTCATTGCAATCCAAGGTGTGGAAGGGAAAATTATAAAAATAGTAAGTCTCTATATGAGCACTTACTATAAATATTAACCTCTCGAAATCCAGATTTTTGAAAGCATTGTTCTCGAGAAAACAACCAAGGCAACAAATAAGGTGGTCTAAAATGAAAAAGGGAAAAAAGGGATTTTTTCTAGAAAAGAAAGTCTTCATTTTGAGTGAAGAAAGTTATTTTTGGCTCTATATTCATTTTCTCTTTTCTTTTCAACATCTTCATATGGTTGTATGATAGTTTCACAGCTCAAACAAGGCAATCCATCCTTCATGGGGATCTCGAGGCATCACTTTGGTCACAATGGTGTATGTGAGAAAAATAGAACATCACAAGGTATAACCGTTGTGAAACCAATGATTTGTGTATTACAAGAAAGATTCATTAAGCAAGATTGATTCATTACAGAGAATTCAAGTGTCCATATATATCTTCCTAATGGAAAATTCTCCTAATGGTAATCAAGAGTTGGGCCCACAACAAGCTCTTGAAAGTGATCTAGTGACATGCATCATGTAAAATCCTGAAGATCCTTTTCCATGGATTCAAGAAATTATGAGAGTAAGCCAAGGATAATGCAACTTGTTATCATGCCCAGTCTTGAAGAAATATCAAAGACATGGAATCCTAAATGAAGAAAGAAATCTTAGAAAACATCCTTCTTCTTCGGTGGGACCTCAGGTAATCAGTATGTTGAAGTTGTTAGGCCTAAGAATGAAAATCCCATTATTGACATGATTTCTAGATTATGAGTTGACCCGCATCTCATTGGGTCAAGCTTCATATAAGGGTGAATCTCATTTATTCAAAGAATCCTCCTCTTGCCTCCTCACTTAGAATGAATAATACAAGCAAACAATTGTGTAATTGGAGGAACATGTAAAATCTCTCAATGCTTATATTCAACCCTTCTCAGAACTGAATCAACATTTTATCTTTCACTCAAAGATATTCCTCCAATCCAAAGTATTGACCCTAAGGAAATCAAGAAAGCATAAAGATAGATGATATAGGGCAAGGCCAACAAGAAATGGATTGATAAAATCATTGAGCAAGGCAAGGCATTGTTTCCAGATATCATCTCTCTTATCAAGTATGCTCTTACAACATTGTTTGAAGTGAAAAAAACAAGGGAGGAGTTTCTAAAATAATTCAATCATTTGGATGAGGTGTTCCCACTAGTTTTCGAGATGAGATCCTTCGATTCTCACACTCTTATGAGAAAAACATTGTTTACATCAACTACCGAGAACTTGTCTCAAGTTTGGATCTGCATCATGGATGTGAGATATGCAATTCTCAAGAATACAATCTCTAAGTTGGACTCATATGGGCAATATGCTTTCAAGATCTTGAATGATGTCTACAATTGTGTTCAGAGACTTGAGTTCCCTTCACTCACTAAGGACTCATCATCAGAAGAGCTCATCATTTCATTCCAAGAGTTGGTCAAGAAGGAGGTAGGTGACTCTCTTTCCTTCAATGAAGACAATTTAGAGTCCTTGGCCAACATCATAAGTTGCATTGTTGCAATTACAATGGATCATGAAGTATGGATCAATCAATGTAGGAAGATCAGTGATGTTCCCAAAACATGGATCAAGGTGTTGGGCTACGTGTGCATTCTAGAGGAGTAAGTTGATGGTTGTGATAACTCAGTTCAACAAATAATTCAAGGAACAAGAACATGAAGCATGAATCAACAAATTCTTCATCAGAAATGTAAACTTATCACTTCTTCTCTACTTCTCCCTCTTTCTTTTCTCCCTCTTCTAATTCTTCTTTGAGCGTAATCATTGTATTTTGTCCTATTCACTTAAGTGACATATTTTGAAAGTGTAAAAGTATTTTCTCAAAATTATAACAAAAATACTTAGTTTGTCTTTTCTGATGGAAAATGAAAGGTCGTAATTGGAAGAGGAACATGGAGAGTCATATGGGGGAAGATGAGAGGTCAATTTACATAAATATAAATTGGGATGGCTTCTCCATTCCAAGGGATCCTAAAAATTCTATATTTTGATAAAATCTATGTTGTAGAAATTGTTTATTGTTGTTATTGAGCTTTGTATCATCAATGAACAAGAAAAAAAAGCTACATTTCTTCCATTCCCTTTTTCTTATGTATTCTTCTACTTCTCTCTTTTATGCACTTTGCAAGCATAGTGTTGGAAAGGAAATTTGCATCCTTGATAGATGAATCTAAGGAACTTTGTGTCTTTAATTCATTTTTCCCACCGATGACTTCATTATTACTTTCTTCTATATTGAATGTTGAACTACTTTGGTTATTGGGTGTGAAATCTGCAATTGGCCTACTCATGAAAATAACCTTCCTTTCCTAATTTCTCTCCTTCACCCCTCATCACTGTGATTTCCTCCCTTGTACCTTGTATAAGAATTTTACCACATGTTCAATGGAGTGTTCTTGTGTGATCCCAACCTATCGGCCAACCCAAAACATTTAGATAGGATTAGATTAGTTTACATTAAATAATGGGAGCTGCACCATTCAATGTAGAGGGGTGTAGCCCCATGAACATTGGTGGAGACACCTAATTTTCCATATCGACAAATTTTCTCACCAACAATAGGAAAAGTAAAACCCTAGGAAAATTTGAATCTGTAAATCCTTTTGGGAATACTATTTCCATGAAGTGAATTATTATCATTGCTAGCATAATAGGCTACTCTTGAGGGTAATGATATGGATCTTATTTTGTAAATCACCTACAACATGCATAAGAGAAAGAAATTCTTGGGGAGGAATGACATAAACATTAAGGGGTTGAATCTTTCCATTATAGGTAGTCATAGGAACATTATTGGGTTGAAATTCAACTTTTGGATCAACAAGTGGAAAACTAGGAATAGAAACATGAGAAGAAGAATCAATAGGAAAAGAATTTTTCACACTTTTATCAACAAGTTCAGTAGAAGAAGGAATACAAGCAATATGTACACTATCCTTATGATCATCATTATGTATACTATCTTTGGAAACATAAAGAATAGAAACATATGCATCATGAAATTTTGTAAATTTTAACACATTATGAGAAGAAAAATGAGTACTAACATCATTAGGAAGCACAAAAGAGGTGGAAGAAGAAAGATATAACTTTATATGCATAATATTGAAGGAGGAAGCACTTGTTTGAGAAGGAGGGACTAGGATAACATTAGCAATAAGAATAGGATCAACTCTAATAACTTGTGCATACATAAGTGGAGGAGAAGAAGAAGTAGGGTGAGGGCCATTGATGATAACATCTACAATATCAAAAGAAGTACGGGTATCACAAACATCATTAACAAGACCTTCCTCATCTGAAAAATTAACCAAATCTTCAACACAACATCATTATCAAATTCACAAGAACTAGTGGCCTCAATGGGGGTAAGAGTACAACATTAGGACCAGGGTTGAAAATATTTGTAAAGACATGAGGAATTTTGGGATGACATGTGGCAGTAATATGTGACTTGTGATAGAAGGTCGCTTCCTCTTCAACATTTGTAAAAATAGGATGAAGACCAGTCATAGGAATAGGTTCATACTTGGGTGAAGGAGGTTTAGGATGATAGTTTCATAACACCTTTTGATAAGCCATGGGATATACATGAAATGAAGGATCCTAGGGAAATATAGGGTTTGATCAATAAATGGGTTCACCAAATGATTTAATGAAATTTAAATCTTTATTAGAGGATTAAGATCAAATGAATATAGTGATAAAAATAATATCTAACATGAAAAATACAAGTAAGTGCACAAAATAGGATATAAGAATGACTTAGCTTGTATTGGTAGATTTGGGATGATTATGGGGTGGAAATTGACCTGGAACAGGATGAATCTAGGTTGTGTAAGCTCTATTTGAGAAACTAGAATTCAATACCTCTTCAGATGGACCGCTCATATTAGGACATGACCGCTCGAATATTGGTGTCTAAATCGAGCACTAGTGTCAGGTAGCAGCTCGCATTTTTAATATTTTTAGGGTCTACCAATGTTTTCTTCCTTTCATTATTTTTCACATCAAATCAACAATAGGGTTCATGTATTGCATCTATCCATGCAAATAAAATTGTAGCTTCCTATACAAGGCTCAAACAAACATTATATGGAATAAATAATACATATGCTTAAGTCGGGTTGACCTCGATGATCACCCCAATATGATTGCAAGTGAGTGATGCACTACATTTGATAATTATGTAGTTCTTGTGATTGTGTGTGTGTGTGTGTGTCTTGAAGCTAATTTTCCCATGTACCATTCACACCAAGATAGAGGGATACAACTACTTTGCCCCCAAGATGAATGTGTGAGATGAAATTTAGAATAAACCCTCCTATGTAATGAATAATGCAACCCAAAATGTAATCTTTGAATGTTTTTCTTGTAGATGATAGATAGAAAAACATTGATATCCCAATTTCCATCCCCCTAATAATAGCTAGTAGGTTGTGTATATATATGAATTCCTTGTTTGAATTTCAACAATTATTGACACCAAAGGTCGACCCAAAGAATTAAAAAATACCCAAACTTAAATGTCAAATGATAACTTAGAAAACCAAAAATAATGGACAAAAGTGCCCAAAAGGGACACTAGCACCTAAGCGGTAATGTCCTTATTGGGTGGTACTATCCCAAAACCAAGAAACATAAACAATACCAAGAATGGGCACAGGGATCCCTGTGACATGACCAAAAGATGTAAATGCAAGCAGTAAGAGGAAAAACCACAATCAAAATAAGTCTAAACTAGCAAAAATACTAAAATAGTGTTACCAATGTCTAATCTTCACATTTAGAAATCATGCATATAACAACATACTAGATATGTGATTTAATAGTAATAAGAACATATTTTTGTGTCTAAAAAGAGGCATTGTAACCATGTAGTTCTAACTCCCAATATGCGTGTGATAATTTGTGAAAAGTATGTAAATTATAAATCCCTTAATTAGGCCTTAATAAGTAGGCAATGATGCTTTGACTTCATTCTTAGCCCATTGTGATGATCTAGAGAATTAAAGGATAATATATTTAGATTTATATAACTTGTTATTATATACTCAAAAGGAGATAAGATTCAATGATTTCATTTAAAATATATATTATAGTTTTCTTGGATATGGGATCCCTAGATTCCCCTCATATAGGTTAGGGTGAATGCGTTTATATAGGTAACTTTTACAAATGATTTCTTTCTCAAATGACTATAATCCAACTAAGGTAAATTATGAATTTCAAAATGTGACCATTACAAACTTATAACAAACATGTATTTCATGCTTAGATAGATTCATCGCTTAAACATATCCTCGGAAAATGAACACATATAGGCTTAGGATGAAATCTAATATGAGACATGAGGAGGATTGTTGAGATCTTTGAAGAAATTTTTGCTTAATTTGTATTGATTATAGAGTTGTTAGGCTAAAGAACAAGCCATGACATAGTGGAATCAGAGAGTAATGCGTACACATTTTGCATAGTATGGAATACATGTGTGTTTGTCAAAGATACAAAATAAATGTTTAAGTATAAGAAAAATCTTATACTTTAAATTTATTTTAGTAAATATAAGAAGTTAGGGTCACTCATTTTTGATGGAAGTGGTCCCATAGCTTGAAAGTTATAATCTAGAAGATAGTTTTTCAAAATCTAATCTAACTAACTCATTTTTAGGATTTCAGAAAGGACCTAAAACTTTCAAGGCATATATATTGTAGTCGGTCTTTGTTTTGGGAAAGCTTATAGTCGTTTTGTAGGGTTTTTTACCTTATGGATTGGATTTTGGCCCTACCACTACTTTAATTAATATAAAATTTTAAATTTGGTCCATAATTCACTTTAGTGACCATGAATCAACTCTATGATGCTTGTTTATTTCTTACTAAAATGAGATCCTCACTTTGTAGATAGAGGATTGCTCCCTGAATGGGATTCTGTCCTATGGCTAAAATGAGGTGATTGTAATGTGCCTCCTCCTTAAGGTGTGATCACACTACTAGGTGTTGAATGAGTTTTTATGAATAGTACCAAGTGAATTGCATCAAGTGAACTCATATGATTGTTCATTCTTAGAAACAGGTGCTCCATATAAAGATCATCCCCTCACCTTTCTTGGATCTAAAATAATCCTTTCATGGAATAAAATTCATGATTCTCATACATGTTTTTTCTCATATGTCTCTCATGGAGATAGACGATGCCTTAATACTTCACACATGATGGTCCTTGATACCTCGATGGCATGACTAGCTCATTTTAGCTTGTTCTTTGGAGAGATTTGGGTACAATGACAAAGTTAGGATATGATGATCATTAAGTCACTCCTTGAGATCCACATTTCACCTTTGAACATGATGAATCCTTCACAATTCAATTTATTGACCAAGATGACACTGGGTGTAAGCATGCTTATGGTACATGGACACCTTTTTTCTCAAGTTGCTCCTCATGGAAATGGGTTTCCTCCTCAGATAGGGGATGAATCCTTGAATGAAATTTGAGGATGAGTTACATGTTATTGACCTCCATACTTAAATGAAACACTAAAAATCACATTTTATGATCAATGAAACTATTCTAAAAATCTAATTTTGCTTCTACAACTCAAAATTTAGGTCTATTTCATTTTGAACTGGGACGGGAAGCTGTAGAGTTTTGTAGTACCTAAAGAAACATTTAAGCCTTGAATAAATGTTGATTATTCCACCTTGTAGATTATTATAATATCATTCTAATTCCTATTTTTTTCATCCTAACTCTTTCCATAACTCCTAGAATCATCCAAAGAAGTCATCTTTCATTGTTTTAGCTTTCATTCCTTACACTTGAAAACCCGGTCTTAAACAAATTGCTCTGAATGAGATTTTATTTCCTAAAATTTCCTAAATTTACTTAGACATCTTCAATTCTCTCTGAAATCACCCTCAGATGCTTTATATTTTCTCTAAAAATTCTAAGGGTGTTCAATTAGCTATAGAATGGCCAAAAATGGCCTTTTTAGGCCTTGGAGGAAGTAGTCTCTCATCAAAACTAAATGAGTTGATCAATCACCTTTAGACACTATTCCCTACACACTGAAACACACTAAATGATATTATTAGGAATTTCCTTTGAGCTAGGGTAAAGGTTGAACTTATGACAGGCTGGCTAGATGATACAGAGTACCTGTAATCCTCTTTATATAACTTCAACTCAAAATACAACTTCCCCAATTCAACTTTCTCCTTTTCCCTTGTTTCAAGTAGGTCTAGTTAGGGTTTGAAAGAAAAATTAAGGGTTTAATGGATTACCACTTGTTTCATCCTTACATCCACCTTTCAACACACCCATACACCTTACTCAAGCACACCTCAATGCTCCATTACTCATTTATCCATCATCTTGCTATATTTTCAACTTTTGGCTTTTAAGACTCCTTGTTTGCTCAAGCTCTAACAATCTTCTCAACTTTTTTTCACCTTCACATTGAATTTTAATCAATCTTATTTTCACTCATCTCACTATGCTTACCCCTCTCCTAATCACTAATGCAAATCACTCAACTCTTCCTCTTTCACTTAAGGCTTTTCATACAAACCCTTACTCTCTCTAGGATTCTTTATGGAATTGTGTAGGATAGTCAATAGGTCTTCTTGATTAAATTTGTATAAGGATTTTCCCTATTCCTCAAGGATTCAAAACATTCTAACACCACTCCCTCAATGATAGATACAAATTCCTTATGAGTTTATTTCCTAAGACAACTATTTCTCAAGGTTGGTCTTGACAGTCACAAGAAATAAGCATGATTGTACATTGCTTCCTTTACCTACTAACCACTCAATAATTTGTCCTTATGCCATGATTTTATGAGTCCTTAATGCCCTTAGGCCTTCCTCAAACTTGTTATAGGATCCACCAACTTCAAACAAATGGAATAAAGACTATTTTTCTAAAATTACATCTTTCCTAGCCCTCAAATTGGGCATTAACATTGTTAGACTATATTTGCACATTCCTTTGCTTTTATTCTTATTCCAACATGTACTAGGGATTTTGAAACTCTTGGTATTATTATTACCTTCCTCCACACTTATCAAGGACTCTACAAGGCATAATTATTAACTTTTACAATGAATTTTCTACTCTAGGCCCTTAAGACTAGGCACACACAGTTAGGATTGTGTTCACACAAATTTAATTTAAGAAATCCTCCTTTAGATGGATTATTACCTTTTCTTGAATTTTGCAACACCAAGTCCTTGTGATCAATTCCCTGAAATAGACTCAAGGATTCCATTGAATCATTATGTTCATGCTACATACTACTAAACTTCTAAAACATGGTATAGTATGGTGTGAGTAAGTCTTTCTATCTATTTTCCATTCCCTGGACATTGTGAGGGTTCCATGAAGCCTTGAACACCATTATAGATAAGAAGACAATCCAAAATAAGATATTTACATGTGAAAATGCTTTGCAAAATAGTCTCTAACCTCAAATCTGATATCTTGGTCTGAGAGGACTGTGTCACTTAACACCTAAGCCTATAACATACCTAGAGCTAGTTCAAATATTCAAATTATACATTTGGAGGGAAACTCCCTATTCTTTCATGTGGAGTCCAAATGGACTAGTACAAGCTATGACCATCTCAAGTGGACCCAAGATACCCATAGTCACCTAAGAAAGCCAAATTTGATTATTAACAAGATGTTCCTGCATCACCAGAGGAAGGATGCACAATGAATTAGAAGCCTTATTTTCAATTAAGGGCTTAGTTTTCATGCTTCAAAATTTTCAATTTCCATGCTAGTTATTTTGGCCATTCTAGAGCTATTAAAACACCCTCCAGGAGAGTTTAGGAAAGATATTAAGCATCCAGAGGTGATGTCAGGGAATATTGGAAGTGTTGAAGGTAATTTAGGAAGATTTAGGAAAGGTTTGATCATTCAAGGACTATCTGCTCAACATCGGGTTTTCTAGGTGCAAGGAACAAACACTCTAATGGTGAAACCTAACTTCTCTGGAAGATTCCAGGAGCTTTGTAAGGAGTTAGAAGGAAAAAAAATAGGCATTGGAAAGCTAAGTAAATCCTCTACATGTTGGAGACATCCATTTTCTCTAAGGCTTGAAGGTGTCATGAAGAATTTCAAAATAGTGAAGCTGCCCATTTTGTTTCCAAACCAACACTTCACCAATGCAACACTTCATGACACCAAAACAAGGCACTACCAATCAAACTTCATGCTTCTTGATGATTGAAACCTCATGCTGACTCATATGCCACCTAGAAACCCTTTTTTATCAATGTAACTTGACATTAATGACAACACCAATGACACTATGTCCAACACATGTGTTTTGATTTGTTATGTATTATAAGGAATTTCATGAGTGCATATATTTGAGAAGATATTGTTTTCCTTTGAGAGTTGTGAGGTTTTAAAATCTAATTTTGACACATCTAACACTCCTACAAATGTCAATAAACAATCCAAAAGGCCCCAAAACCTAAACAATGATTATATTCATTGCCAAAATAGACATCGATTGTAGAATTTAAACGCTAAAAGCTTTAGGATGAATGCTGAAATCCTGAAAATTACCTATGTATTGACCATATTAGATTATAAAAAACTATCTCCTAAACCGTGACTCATGGAGTTGTGAGACTAGTTCCATAAGGTGTAAGTGACCCTAATTTCTTATATTTACTAAAATAAATTTAAAGTATAAGAAATAATAAAATATAAATAATAATAAATGAAAAACTTAAGCATACCAAAAACACATATATCACCTATACTCCATAGAATGCATACGTGTTATAACACGTATACATTATAAACATTTTACACGTATTATGTTCCCTTTATTATGCCCCCAAACCAAGAATTTACAGGCTTGGTATTGCTTTGGTTTCCCAAACCTGCGCTTGGACCTACAACAAAACAAAAACTGCGTGTTTTTGACAAAATATGCAAAAATCACCTTCCACCATGCTAAATCCTACAAAAATGTGTTCTATCTTTCTTAAAAATTTTCCTACAACGTCAAGAAAACTATCCTCTTTCTAAATATGTATTTTTATATTTTTCTTACTATTTTAAGGTTTCCATTTATATTTATTTCAAACTATGTCTTTTATACCTCTATTTTTAGTGATTGTAAATGCTTATATTTTGTCATGTATCTTTTTTTTTTCGACTCATCGAAATTGAATAAAAAAATTTAGGCCCAAACTAGGACTAATTCTATACATATTAAAAAAACTAATTTTCGATATTTTTGAGGTAGTTAGGGGGACACGGTTGGAGCTCGTTATTTTTCAAAATTTAAAATTTATGTACTAGAAAAATCATTAAAAAAAATACTCGCTAAAAAAATCTAAAAAAATCTAGCCCAAACTAGATGCTCCTATCTATCTTTCTACCAAAGGGTTTTCAAAAATACTAAATAGTGCTCAAAAAATGGTGGGGGCACAAAAGACTATCTACTATGTTTTTAACAAAAACAAGAGTACACTGTTGGTATTTTAGTTATTTGACCCACTTAAATTTAACCATTTAAAAAAAAGTAGCTTATAAACTAGACTCAAAATTCTACGATTCATGTTCTTATAACATCTTCCAATTTTGAGTGTAACTATTTCAAATAACTCGTAGAAGTTGAAGATTTTTTATTTTTCAGAAAAATGCGTCCACTTAAGACCCCCTTTTAGCCCCCTAACTTGGTGCACTTACCCAAATGTGTGAATTGGACAATGCGAAGATAAATGTCAAATTATTATTTCCAAGTTCCTTATGACTAAATTTTGGGTACTACATTTTCTCCTTTTCGATAGAAGTAATGAAAATATTGGATTAAAATTAAAAAGAGTTGATACAACATAAACCTATCGCTCCCCATCTCTAGGTGTTATGATGTATAAAACCTAAAAAGTGTGCCTTTATGCCATACATGCAAAATATCACATGTCAAAGGTTTTTATTAATGATAAAATCATTAAATGATATAAAAAGATGAAATGAATACACATAATTCCCTCATTGTGATTATATAGGGAATGTGTGAACCAAATCTATAGAACTCAACATTTGGGTTTTTTGTATTTTCATCTAGCATTAAGGTATCTTATGTCAAACATCTTAGTATTTGGGTCTAATATGTTTCCATTACATAGGATGTTTATATATGTCATACTATCTACTTAGTAGCATCATGGTTGTGATCCTTGTGAACTTTTAGAAAAACTAAAAATGTTCGTTGTTAAGATGAAGGATGTTGTAAAGGATAACTTAATTGAAAAAAGAAAGTGTTATGTGTAAAAATTATATAACCAAAGTATCCAAGATGTGAACCACATATAACATGTAAACTAATTATGATGATATAAACAATGTGTCAAATATGATCATTAGAGAAAAATAAATGGATGTCATCTCATAGGTAGCTATATAGTAATCATATCCAATAATATAGAGAAATCAACATTCAAAAGAGTAACATTATTCATGATAGGGTAGCATGAAAGTAAACATACGACTCGACACCTAGTGGATCCATAGGGATTTATGACAAGACATGACATGACATGACAAGACCACCATACAAAAATATAACTAATAAGATATGATGACTTGACCAATATAGTAGTAATTAGTTATGTGTGTTCCAATCAATGTGTGCAAATCAACAAATGTATCAATCAATGTACTACGAGCAAGTGTAAACTAATTTACAATGTATGAGTACGTTTATCAATCGATGTGCTATGAGTAATTGTAAACTAGTGGTCTATAAGCTTAGATATGTCTCTCTAAACCATGTGTTCTAAACACCGTGTATCATATGTAATGTGTGCTTATGTAAAAAGTGTCATAAGTAGAGTGGATCAAACATGATTTGTCTCGAGAATCATGTCATAAAAAGTTATGTTCCAATCTATAGATGTAGTAATTAATGTGTCCAAGAAACAATATGGATGGAAAACACCGTATGTAAGTGAGCATAAAGATTTAACAAATAGTGAGAAACCAATGGGTAGAGAAAATAAAGGCATGTGATAAAATAGAGCATAGAGCATAATTAACATAGATAAAACAAAACATAGGGCATACAATAACATAGAGAAAATAAAGCATAGATAATACAATAACACGAGAGAAAATAGAGAATAGAGCATAAAATGACATAGAGAAATTGGAGCGTAGAGAATAAAATAGCACATGTAGAAAAAATATCAAAGAGCATACAATGACATGTAGAGAAAATAGTATAGAATAACATAAAGTAACTGGACCATAGAACATACAATGACACACAAAGCATACACTATCATTTAGAAAACATTGTATAGAGAAAACAAGTGGATAGAGAGGTCATGACATAAAAGCTATTATTGATCATATAATGTGTAATAATGACATGAGTGTAGACAAAGTAAGGTATGCAACAAAATGAAATAGCCAAAAATAAGAGTGTGAAGCCAATAGTACTTAAACAAGCATAACTTAGTTTGTAGTAAGCAAGTAGTAAAGTAAATGATCAGCAACAAGTAGGCATGGATGATGTCAAATCAATACATAAATGTGATCCTTGGATATGAAGGAAAATTTAGTACAGGCGATAAGATATAAGGTAGTGCAAGCTAAACAATAGAGGCTATGTATCATCAATGGACTTGTGTGTAAAGATATGATCAATAATCAATAGAGCCACAATATAATCGATTGGAAACACCATTACTTATAAGAGAACTTCATTAAAAAAATTGTATAAACATTTCTTAATCAATATTTTAATTGACATTTTGTGATCCATCATTGAAAAAATAAATAAACCCCACTGTTTTTCTTTATAAATAGAGTAATAAATATACACCTTCGAGACCATTTTTGCTAGCTCTCAACAAGACGAGTTGCCATGGGAATTACTGTTAATTTAATTAGAGTAGAGCTTTGAAGTGAGTGTCGACAACTGTTTTATTAGTTTGGAAGGATGTTTGTCGGTGTCGAAGGAGAAGAAGGACGCGTTCTCTTGCTTATGGTGGTTAGATTGGAATTATTGGAGTAGTCGCCACATCTTTTCCTATGCCCGCATTCTCCTACTAATTTTTCTACTTCAGAGGAAGCCATTGATGCGGGCGGAGTTCGACGTACATAGAACAACATATAAACTCTCTGCGAAAACAATTCTCGTAAAGTGGCAGGGCTCACATTGGCGTCGTTACATTTAAACCAGGCGCCATTGGAATGTTTGACAAAAGCATAATAATGGCCCGAATGAATGCTCATCCCGGAATGAACGATAACAGCGAACAGATCATAATCCACCTCACCCTTATGATCTTCACTCAAATATTCCCGCTTCAGCCTCAGAGACGTGTAGAATCGAACCAGCCTGTGGATCTTCGCAGAGATGCTCGTAAACCTCTTGAACTGGATGGCCAGAACGTTGGGAGTTTCAGATATGAACGACTTCTGCACGCAAACTCCTTTGTTTTTGCACTGGTCGCAGATAAATTCGACGGCTTCTTCTTCGAACTCGTTGTTGAGGCAATGATTAATGGAGGCGCATCTGTAGACGGAAAGAGATAAAACGTAGTTGTGTTCTTGGGAGTGTGAAGAATGATTGCACGCCTGGCAAGTTCGACGGTGTCGAATGCCGTATCGAAATATCCGGTCGAAAATGCGGGGCTTGTTGGGGTCGACTTCGTTGCATGCGTCGACTACGAGTAAGAAAATTCTGATGCGTCTTCCTGTTGATGCGGAAAACTGTTGGCGTAGTGTGGAGCGAAAAGATTTACGTTGCTTGTGATGGGCAATGCCTCTTCTACCCTGTTTTTGTCGGGATTTTCCAGCGAGCGCTCGATCCACTCGTGTAGCAGGCAGAATGCGCATTCGTTTTCGTTTTTTTGGCACAGAGAAGAATGTTCCTTGGAGAGGCAGTAGTTGACGAGGAGGGGATTGTAAGTGAGGCATTGCAGAACGCTGTTCATGTAGCACATGTTGGATCTGTTTATCAATCCCATGGGAACAGAAACAGGAACAGGAACTGGAAGGGGAAGGGGAAGAGGCAGGGGAAGGTCATGGCCGTTTTCTGTGTTGTAAAGCTGTGCTGTTGCAGGCCAATGACCCATTTTCTTTCTGGATTGATTGAGATTTAAGGTTGTTAGTGAATGCAACGAGTGCGTTTGAATTTTACGTTCAATTATATCACCCAATTTGGGTATTTATAAAATATAAAGATGGTCGAGGTGCCTCCTCGCAAATGTCCACGCCCCAAAACAATTTTCAATCAAAACGAAACCAAAATAATAATAATAATTGGTTAAGCTCTATTTAGATAACAAACAGTTCGAGACTAGAGAGAGTTAGGGATGACGAGGGATTCAAGTCTTAGCATAGCATATATTCTTCAAGAGATTGCCATCAAATTCCCCTAAACAGATAAGGCTAGGTTCTCTCATTAATTAGCAATCGCACACGAGTGTTGTAATGGAAACATCAATAGGGAGGAGTATATAGGAGAAATATTGAAGGAGGAATATGGACCACACATCGTCTCGTATGAATTGCTTGAAGGAGAAATGGGGTGCGAGGTGTAAATCCTTGAGGTAACATGATCTTGAGATAACGTTGAAAGTAAGCCCTTGTCCATCACTACTCCCAATGCTTAAGCTGAATTTTCCAGTGATAGTGTTATTATTGTCAGTGTTTGAACATGTGACCTAGCATTGTTCTTATTATTTACTCCTTTCTTAGCGAAACTCGTTGGTTTTTTCACCTTCCTCCGGCCAAACATTTTTCTAGGAACTTAAAATTCCATCGACATATGGTTTGTCATATGAAATAAAAGAATAAAAGGATTGAGAAGAAAGATGTATATGATTCTTCAATTTAATGGTACTTTTTCTCACATTTATGTCTTGATTGTGATGATTGTAATCGCATGCGAGTGGTGAAAAGAGTACACCAATAGGGAGGAGCAAAGGAAAAACATTGTAGGAGGAAGTGGGGTGATGCAAAGGGAAGAGAAATTATATGGGAAGGGAAAATGTTGGAGGAACGAGGCAATCCATCAAAGAAATAAGAGAAAACTTTTTGGGCCATTTGACAATAGACGTCGACAAATTCATTGGTGAAAGCCTTGAAGATTCACACCTCAAACTATATTTTAAACAAAACCTATCACGTGCGACACAAGTCACACACAACATGAGTGGATTGGAAGGGGATACAAATGACAAAGCCAATGGAGATAGTCATCCCTTTCAAAATCCCCCAACAACTCAAATCCCTCCTCCACCATCCATGATCCTCTTCTTTCTTATAGTAAGCCACATATGGACTACATGCCATTTGTGTGAACCATTCAAAGGAAAAAGGGGGTGAGGACTACATGAAGGACATATGGAAAAAGTTGTTGACGTTCATATCAATGGTTCATATCCTATATACCATCATTATTCCTTCCAACAATAAATGACAAAAATGTATTCATTGTTATTGCATGGCTATTTATGATACCAGTTGTCAGTTGAACATGGGACCTAAAATCCTCTAAGGGACTTGAAATTTTATGGAGTCGCCATTCTCGCATTACGAGACCTCGAATGTTTGGTCGGCTTCTTAGGTTACATGTGGCACACGGTGAGCACAACACGATTGGATTTGAAGGGGGTTCTAGTAGGTGATGTCAAGGAAGATGGTCAACCCAATGACAATACATTAACGTGTTTAAACATATACACTTGAGTTGCGATGTTAGCTATACATATGTACACTTAACAATTAAAAACAATCTTTAAAGCTCATAAGAAAAACAAAATTTCTTTTATTTAATTTAAAATATTTATTTCCCTTCAATATTTCATTTTCGATTGGTCATTCTTGGCCTTTGGAACACACTTTTACTTAAAATAAATTTAGTTTGTAACTACGAAATTACAAACATATATTAAGACAAACAATTGTCCTAAACTATTAAATTTATCTTAATTTCCGCTAACCTACAAATCCTACGTTTTAAATAGCTTTGTAACCTTTTGAGATTACCGCAATTATATTATCATGTGTGTTTCAATAGCATAAGCATTGAACTAATACAACAACAAAAAATTGTAACAAAAATAGAAAATACTTCAAAAAAATAAAATATATTAAGAATAAATTTTGACACAAATTCAATAAGTCTAAATATTATTAATTAAAAAAGGCCGCATGCATGAAACACTTTGGAGACAACAATTCAAAATAAACTCTCAACACTTAACCCTAGGACTAAAAAAATGCAAAACAAATGATAACACTAATAATATTTTTCTAAGTTTAAAACCATGTATTTTTCTGATATAAAAATTGGTGGTTGGAGGGTCGGGGATGGGGGGTTGGTTGACGACACATTCAACGAGCTCAACAACACGTTGTCTAATTTGCACAACATGTCCTCAAGTTATGAATTCCACAACATGATGTAGACTCAAAGACACTTATGAGAAGTACCATAACTAAATAGTACATGTGTCTCGGCAGCTTCCACCTCTGCAAAGGTCATCTCAAGAAAGTCTTGGATAGTGAGCTCGAGAAGGTATCACATTGATAAACAATTCACTTTCCATGGTGGGTAACATTTCTGATGAAGCACATCAAGCCCTTCACAAAGAAGATTCACTTCTCGGGAATCAACATTGTCTATTGTTAGAGGATTTTATGTCATTTGATGAGGAAGGTTTCCCATCGTAGATGTCAATGAGAGATCGTTGGATTTTAATGCCTCCTTCCATTAACACCAAGGTTAATGTTATTGTTGCAAAGGATGACAATTTTTGTTATACAACCATTTTGATGGCTATAAAGATCGGAAAAGATCACGAGTGAATATGTAATCCATATAAAAAAGGGGTGTATGAGGCATATTCATTGGAGGCATCAACAAAGCAATAAATAATACCAAAAGAGTGATGTGACCCTACATAGAGCAAGAAAGAATTCCATGTGGATGATTGTGATAGGTTATGCATCAATAACCAAACGCTTGCCAAAATTTGAAATAACTGATTTATACGACTTACAAATTTAAATATGAACGTCATATTTTATATAGATTGATATGTAAACTATATTAATATACGAAGATGTATATTAAAAAAGTGAAAAACTAAAAATTACTTGTTTCAAATTATATTGCTAGTGTACAATTAACATAGTTTCGCACACTTTTCAAGGGCAATATTGGAAAATTAATGACACATACAAATTGTTTGGCAAACACTTGGTGGCAGTAAAATTTAAGTGCTAGATGAAGCAATGTTTTGGATGAGAGGTGTTTTTATGCAATAAATTTTATAGAAGTGGTGAGAGACCACGTGGTAGAGTGCAAGGGTCTAAAAACATGTAATCCATGTGGATTCAAAAACATCATTGGAAAAATTGCAAGTGGCAGAGATCGATGAACACCAAAGCAAGTTACTTGAGAAATCATATAACTCAATAAATATAATTTAACTAAATTACTAGTGCAATCCTACAACTTAATAATATGAAATTTATTATCAATGAGAAAAAACTAACTCATTTGTATTAATAATTTAGACTATATTCTCGTATAACTTATGCCTTAATAATGACCAAAAGTAAATATTTAAGAAATTATAACATGGGTTGTGTGATTTGGTGACCATAAAAGTCGTGCCCCTACAATTCATTTGAGAGTTGAAGACAAAAATAGAGGTCACGTGCCATGAAGAAAATATTACATGGATAGTATTAGGGGCACACATATAACTTTTCAAATCCTGACCATGCCACCCTATAATGTACTTTTATCACATTCATTTTATTAACTGAATCTTTTTGTCGATTGATGACATATCTTTCTGAAATTTTATTCAAGGGTTAGCCCAAGAGGCTAAAACCATAAATTGTTTTCCATATAAAAGTGGAGACTTAACAGAAGGTGACATATTATATAATGATAAAAATATCTATTCAAAGGAGCTCCAAAATTTTCTAGGGAGAATGTGAGAAAGGGAAAATAATTTGTTTTTTTGTTGGAACCCTTAAAATTGACACAAGTATTTGAAGGAATTTTGACACCCTTTGCTATTTTAGATTAGAGGGGGTTGACTAATAATTTAAGCTTATTGGCTGGAAATATTTATGCCTAAATGTTAGATGCACATAAGAACAAGGCGAGCAGGAAGCGAGAAAGTAGGTGCGCATAGAAGATCCTCGGGTATAGGGTGCACCGAGGAGAGTTGGACTTGAGATACTTATCCATTTTTGCACGCATGGGATAAGAATGGATTGGGTGTTGAGCACATTTTATTAGAAGGATTGGAATACATGCCAACCTATTTTGGAACTGCGCAGTTCGAACATGCGGAAGGAGCTAATAATAGGATCATAACTAGGAGTTAATTATAGGTAATTTATTATTAGGCGAAGATTGAATGCTTCCTAGTTGCTTTTGTAGTGGCGCATGGATATTGTTAGCATGATGACCTATTTTGAGAGGGCATAAGTAGTGAAGGAAAAACACACACACACACACACACACACACACACATATATATATATGTATGTATGTATGTATGTATGTATTGATTTGCATGGCTTAGAGTGTGCATGACGCTGAGAGTAACAAAGTTATGTTGCTGGTGTATTTACGCGCATGACTTTGTGATGATGCTTTTGATGTATTCAGCTACCATGTTCATGATGACTTAATATGATGGATTTATGTGGATGGATACTTGTTGTGGATGCTTCGAATATGGTAATTGCATGGTAGATCTGATATTGATACTTTTTTAATTATTTATGCATCATGGTTGTAATCTAGCTCTTGTCATGCTTTACCTTTAATTACTTGCTATGGATATGGAATGTATGGTTGATCATGATAACTTCTTGAAAAATATGGTATTAAAAGAGGGACCTAGTACCTTTGCACGCTTTAGGTGAGCGCTTCAGATTTGTCTAAGTGATGGATCAATGCATATAGGGTTTTGAGTAAGAAAACAAACTACATTTTGGTTCTATTTCGGGACCTCTTCTCAAGCGGTTGCAAGGATGTTGCATGATGAAGATGTATCGATTGACCTTGACCAATATTGAGAGTTGGGTAGAGACTTTAGACAATCAATTTGCTCACGGATATAACATTGGACCATATTTTTATGTTCACGCGCGGGTTGAAGAACATCTGTATCATGAACTCTATGAGACGTTATTTTGTTTTTTTCCTATAGAGTTATACGAGTGGCTAGTAGCATATGCATTGAAGAGAAATTGGAGGTATAAAATGATTTTTTGGACACATGAAGATTACCAAACTCTACATGATGTTGATTTGACTTGGACGTGCACCGTAGATCATTGGTGGAGTGTTTTTTTACATAGTTACACTTTGGAGTATGTTGTTTCGACTTATTCCTGACTAGAGGTTGTTGAGTTTTAGTTATTGTGCAAACCCAGAGGATCTTATTTACCTGTAACCCCTTTAGCAATTAAGATCTTTATTGTAACTCGGATTTGGAAGAATTCACTATGGATAGCTAAAATCCACCACGCATGAGGGAAGGAGCAGGTGTGGTGAAAGATGGAAAACCTAGTGATGAAAGGTAGAGATAAGAAAGGTGGCTTAACTATAATGAAGTGTTGGAAAGGGAATTAATGAAGAGACATGACATTGAAGAGTCTTTGTAATTGAGGAGAGAGATGGCTTAGGAAGGATTTGGAGCTCATGTAGAAGACGTGGAGCTAGAGAATATGGTTCTCCCATCCTTAGGAAAGTGCGGTCGAAGTTCCCCTTTGGCTTCGATGAGATAATGTCTCAAGAAGAGCGATTAAGAGCCATGGGTGTGCATCCGATCCAACCCGGCCACTAGCCCTTGCGCTTGGTGTTTCATTTCCTGAAAGAGTTATTGAGAATCAAGCTAGTGCAGGTGCTTCAGTAGCAACAAGTATATTTCATTTTCCTTTAAATACAAGAGTTTCTCATATGGCCACGTATTCTTCTTTGTTTGGTGGTCCTATTGGTGGTATATTTTTACGGTGGGTATTCGGGAAGAATGTGAGCATGTAGAACGTTGGTAATACATCTGGAATTAGAACGACTTCGTAGACCGTGGGAGTTCAATTTAGTATAACTATTGGAACACAAGGCAACACATCCTGCAGTTCGGTTCAAGTGCCTACTACAAGGGGAGGATCAGGAGGATCAGGTGGTTTGAGATCTAGTGGATCAAGTGGTGGAGGGATTACTGGAGGTAATATAGGTTATGGATATGGTGGGCACAGTCCACACCAACCCTAACAAGTTTATTATGAGATGTCTCTTCACCTACCAAAGTATAGAGGTATTAAAGATGGCGAGCATGTACACATGTGTGAAATACTATTACATTCTAAGGGAATCATAGCTTCGAGCATAAGGCAAGTTAGTTTGCTACTACTTTACAAGGGCGTGCACATAGTTGGTATAGGAAGTATGATCCGAACCAGACTCGTGTAGACTACAATGCAAAGTGCATGATGGTTTATTAGCTAATTTACATATTCCGAGTTTGAACAAAAGAGCATCGGTGACTGAAGGACATTAAGCAGGGCATGGCTGAGAGTGTTAGGGAGTATGATTCTCATTTTAAAACCTTGTTATCAAATTTTTCTTATGACATACACCCTAGCAAACATGCTTAGTGGTTTGTTGGTGGACTGATTACACCTCTAAGAAGGGTGCTCTCACATAAGACATTTACACATCTATGCAAGGCATTGGAGGCATCTATACATGATGATGTGGTTGGTAGCATAGACATTGGAGTTATCTCATTTTTAGAGGTGGAGATTACATCTATGGAAAAGCAGTTGGAGAAATTGTCAGCCAATTCAGCTCATGAGACGTGCAATGGTCTATGGTGTACGGATTGTGAAGTGGAAGGACATACTAAGGATAGTTACCCTCGTAAGTCAGTGCATCCCATGTTGCTTTGGATTGCGTGATTTGTCGCTTGGACCATGATTTGAGTAGGTTCCCCTTGTTGTAGCATGTGATCAGGAAGAACATGTCTTGTTATTGTAAGATTTGTAAGACCCACACTAATGATACGGAAAATTATAGGTTGATTGATCATATTCATGAGGCTATTGATACTAGTGTACGTCAAAAAATAGTGTTGCAAATAATTCTAAGGACCAAGGTGATAATCATAAACCCAATGAAGGGCGCTCTGATGGAGGTGGTAGAGGTAGAGGTTACTGTGGAGGATTCAGAGGCCGAGGTCATGGTAGTGGAAGAGGTGAATTCCCACGAGGAACTTATTTTACATGTGGATCCCCTGATCATTATAGGTGTGAATGCTCTCAAAACATTATTTGCTTATGGTGTGGAAAGAACCATAAGTGTGAGAAATTCCCAGATTTGTACGAGCATATGAACAAGCAACACAAATAGGATAAGGGTGTGGGAATGGTTAGATCACAACGTCTTTATGAAAGATTAGATGCCAAAGATAACACCCGATCCTTAGATGTTTCATGTGTTAGTCACTACACACACTGAGGTGGCATGGGCTAGGGAAGTTCCGAATTAGAAACATGTTATTTCAAAATAAGAGGTGATAAATGTGAAGTATCCATATCCTACCTATCAGAAAGAGGTATATCAGGACACTAGGAGGTTATTATAAACTTACAGGGTGAGATATAGTGATTGAAGGAGTAGTCATGGAAGTTGAAGCAAGAAAAGGTAGTTGAGATTCCTCAAAAAGATTTTGATGACTTGAAGGAGGTTTGTAAGATGTTGTGCCAGAAGAATATCATTCCTTTTTTAGGGTAATGGCTGAGGGAGAAGGCACGCACTTTGGATTTGAGTGTGAAAGACATATATTACATGCAAACTTACCTCCCCACAGTCTTGAATATGATAAAGAGATCGCTTTGAATGTAGTTGTTGATGGATGGATGCTAAGTAATATCCTGATTGATACAGGTGTAAAAATGAATGTACTCGCTTTGGATGTGTGGAATTAGATGGCGAAACAACCATTATAGCCATCTTTGAATGTGTTGTATATGGCAAACAGGACTAGAGCCACGCTCGTTAGAGTTTTGAAAGATGTCACTATTACCATTCAAGGGGCCAAGTTTACTAGGGACTTTGAGGTGTTGGTGCTTGCAGAAGTAGATAGTTTTCCAACATTTCTTGGGTACCCCTAGTGTTATGAAGGATATATCAGTTTTGAGAACAAGGAAGGGTGTATGATTATTAGTTGTGAGATGACAAAGAAACACCTTATGTAGAGCCATTAAGCGAGGAGGATATTAATAGAATTTATGTGTGCACCATCAAAGATCCTGAAGTTACTGAGCCGTATAAAGAAGGTATTATTCAGTGGGATGATGCTCAGTCTATGAGTGATACAACCAGTGTTGCCACAATGGAACATATGAGATGGTCGGGCAAGAGATCAATAATACTATTACTCACGTAGTCGGGTTGCGCGTTGTTCAAGACTTTGGTCATACCTAGGTACCTCAACATACTTGGTAAAGGGAATCCTAATGTATTCTTGCACGCCATGGAATCCCATTGGAAGGATGAAGGATATAGAAGGAATATGCTTGTATATACTCTACGTGGGACCACAAAATGTTGTGACTACACACAAAGATAACCTTCTAGAGTTGTGGGAAGTGAGAATCACTTTCTCTACTAGGTTTTTTAGGAGTAATGTACCTTCACATATTTACAAATTTCATGGGAAGGATTCTACTTGACATCACGTTTGGAATTGTGATAGACTCGGATAGAGGGGAAGAGACCTTGTTGCCATCATTATGGGTACATAAGTTCTACGCCACTCTAAGTGGTTATGCACGCGCATGGTATGGTATCGGGATTCAAAAGTCGGATTATCAATCGATGGCTGTCATAAGTGATGAATTATAAAAGTGGCTTGATCATCAATAATATCTTAAGGGATGAGGGAGGAAAAAATAACCATGACATCAACATGATGATTATCTTTATGAGATATCTCGGTGATAGAATAAGATTCAAATGTAGCTGGTATGGTTTAAACAAGGTTGTTATAAGGAATGAGACACTCTTCTTTGGTCTGATATATTTCATTGAATTGATTGATAATGAGTTGAGAGTCACCATGAATATAGATATTTTAAATTAGTATCTTACACATAACAGTGAGGCTAAGAATGAGATCTTCATACTCGAAATATTGTTTGTACAAGAGAAACCTAAGCGGTATGAAAAGGGGAGATAATCACCATGTGGGGTGATGAAGAAAATCCCAACCCCGATGTCCGAGACGCAATGAGATCCATCAAAATAGATTTTGCAAGTGTCGTATCGGTTGTGTAAGTAGTGAAGTCATCATGGGAAGTATTATAGACGGGGAAAGGTCAGAAAGAGGGGCATCAACTAGCTAGTCGGTGATGACTTGGCCCTTGATGGATTTCTATGGGATGAATTTGAAATCAAATTTCATGAGTAACATAACCCATCGAGAAAGGCATCCAGAGAGGTGTGTGTGGGATAAGAGGTATCATAAGGGATCTACTTTGGTAATAATATGAATTTCACTATTGAGAAGATAATGTCGTAATTTATCTACAACAAATACAAGGCCAAGGCATAATTTTTCAATATAGCTATAATTACACTTATGCATTTAAAGTAATGTACAACTAATGTAATAGAAAACCCGCTCATAGTGAACATCATCCTGTTGTTTGAGAAGGGATCCTAAGCTATGGAATGTAGCAAAGATATATAACAAGAGGGGTCAATTGGTTGTAGGAGGCATGAGAACAGGAGGATTTAAATAGTATGTTTTGATAACTGAAAAACATGGGGGCATTAATCATACCAAATAAACTTAGTATCCTTTTGCATAAGTCATGTGAAGGGATGGGTTTTTTCAGCTATGTTAGTCCTCAATTATACACCCCTTGGTGGTTTGAAAAAAATCTCTTAGGAAGGGGGAATGCTTAGATGGTAGTAGACCAAGTAACATGTGTCGTTTGTAGCTGGGGAGGGGTCTAACACTTTCCTTGGGATCAAGCCTTGAGGTGATTGAGGGGAACATACAAAGGGGATGGCCTCATCCTTCTACTTTTGGTCCTACCTTGAACCAGGGTGAGAGTGCCCACAGTGGTAACTTGAATACATAGGGGAGATAGATCTTTGTTCCCCTCGATTTGTTAAACGATGGATCAATATGAGATAAACATGCCATGAATACAACACTTTACTCTCAAAAGTTGTCACAAATTTTTTATATATGCTTACCATACCAAACATAGGTTACTATAGACAACAAATTTTGGTTGCTCTTGCATTCTCTTGACAGTAGAATTAAAGCTAAAGGGCACTTTCAATGATATTTAGAGACAAAGCAAAAAAGCAACAAATGGAATTTAGTATGGGGTGGGATCAATTATGGTAGTTGTAACTTCACAAAGGGGGATTTATATGATGACAAATTCCTTGTATCAAAGCATTTAACACTTACTAAAGTAACCTATTATTCGGAAAGTACATAACACTTGATTAAGTAGTGACAGTTTCTCCAAAGGAATATTTGCATTCATTGATACTCAATAGATGTAAAGTTCCAACACAATCTCTAAAATACTCAACAAAAAGATCTTTCAAATATTCTAATAAATTATTTATTGCTTCTACTCTAATACACCCAAGATACACTCAAAGGCTAACAAATATCACTTTGAAAAAATGGCTACATTAATGATTTTAGAATTATGTCCAATATTGCAGAGTAAATTCTCACACCACAATATTGAATTAATGAACAAAGAACAACCATTAAGGACTGATCTAGTATCGCGTATAAAGAAGTAATAAACACAAAATTGCAATAGAAAATATAACTCATCAATCAACAATTCAACATACAAAACCCAAAACATAGAAATCAAAGCTCATAAGTAGACATATTTCATTTAGATATTGAATTTATTAACAAGGGAACATAAAGCAAATGATCTCAATTTTTTTCAATGGTTGTACATTGCAACCACCTTGACACAGAATTTTGGGAAACCGAAATCCATATGCATTTCACAAAAGAAACATGCAATCTTACAATTGTATCTCTCGACCTTTTCAAAAATAGAAAAATTTAACCCCCTAATATGAGGACAAGCCCCCATATTTATACAAATTTGGTGTGTTCTTACAATTTGTTTTTCCCAGAAATAGTAAGCGAATCTCCGCCTTGTTCATAAGAAAATATTTTTAATCAAAGTAGGAATGCATTTTATCTAAGCGAAAATATCCAAATCTTTGCTAGTATTTTGGGATTGGTTCCATGCCTTCACTGCCACATCTGTTCATTTTTGTTTGGCTATGGGGTCAAGCTTTTCCTACATACCTACTTCCCTGACCTTTTCGTGTTATGTGGATTTGCACACAAGTATGTTCCATTATGAAATGTGAGCCAATAAGAAAATACCATGCACCTTTTCCTTTATTTAACTCAGATCGCCCCCGTGAAATATGAGCCAATGGGAAAGCTCCATGCACCTTCGCATGGTCGATGTTTGATAACCTTGATTAATCACCGTGAAACATGATCCAATGAGAAATCTCCATGCTCCTCGTAATGTTAGTCTATTTAATAACCTTGACTGACCATCGTGAAATGTGAGCCAATAAGGAAGCTTTATGCTTACTTCACAATTCACTTTCATTTACAAAAACCTTATTAGAGTGCGAAGAAAAACCAATGATAAAGCTCCACACTACTAAAAATTTCAGTATTGTTAGAGTGCAAAGCATAAACCAATGAGAAAGCTCCATGCACCTTTACAGTTTCATAGTGTCAAGTTCTCTTGCTTTCATGTTCTCCTTTCATTGGTTGTGGGGTTGGGCCTTCACATCGTGACTTATATCTGGGTAGATTTCATTGTTGGCTTCATATAAATGTTTCCACGTATCCTCATTGACCTGATATACCACCTAGACATGAAGCCTTATGAAACTTGATTTATTCCACATACTTGAGGTCCGTCGGAGCCCATCTCGCTCGATTTACATTGGAATGGTGACGTGTTTCCACCATTGGTCGTTGATCTAACCGTGCTGAATTTTTCTACCCGCCATGGACCCGAAATCATATTAATTTGGTACATTTTGCAGACTTTAAGTCTGTGAAACCCGAATGGCTTAGAGAGGCCCGAAATCCCACCATGTGTCCTCTCCTTTGTGGGCATTTGAATTGTTTGGCGGTGTAGATATTTGATGGCCATTTGAATGTCCCATGATTTTTAAATTTGTCATTCAGTTTTGATTGCATGTTTCTTACCTTTACAAAATATGTAAACACATCTTTATCACCCGCAAGTATGAAGATTTTATACTTTGATCAACAGTCCATTAACCAGTCCCAGGAATTCTCATGGTGCCATTCGTTCAACATTTCCATTGAATCCTTTATTTTTATTTTGACAAGGCACAAAATTTCTTACAAATTGATAATTCTCCTTTACTCAAATTGAAATTTGAAGCAAGGGGAACAATATGAAACACACAAAACAATTACATCTACTGGAGAGTCTAGGAAAAGACCAGCTTAATCTAGGGGCCTGGATTGAGCACCAACAAGATAATTAGGAGATGAAGTGGAAGATGGCTTGGATTTTTCCTTTTAATGACCACATTTGATGTAAATTTTGTGGGGAGGCATGTTGACGATGGCATGAATATTTTTTGATCAATCTCAATTTTGCACTAAGAAATAATCTAACCAAGGAGTTTGACAAATCCATAACTCTAAAAACACACTTTTTGGATTTGGACGTATGTTGGATTGTCGTAATCATTCAAAAACATGTGAATATCTCGAGCATGGGTGGTGTGATTTTGATATTTAGAAAGTATGTCATCAACATAATCCTCAATGATTTTGTGTATGTAGTCATGAAAGATATGTGTCATAAAGCACATTGATAAGTGGCCCCGACGTTCTTAAGGCCAAAGGGCATGACAATGTAGCAAAAGGTACCCCATGGTATGGTGAATGATGTCTTTTCTTGATCAATAGGGTTGATTTTAATTTGATTATAGCTGGCGAAGCCATCCATGAATGAAAGAATGTCATAACCTATAATAGATTCGACTATGGCATTGATGTGTGGTAATGATAGGCTATCTTTGGAGAAATCCTTATTAAGGTCACGAAATTTAGTGCAACAACGTACTTTTCCATTTGGTTTCATAACATGAACTATATTGGATACCCATTCGGGGTAGTCGACAACATGGATGAAGCAGACATCCAAAAGTCATTGTATTTCTTCTTTAACTAATAATACAACCTTAGGATGCATTTTTGGATTTTTTGTCAGATCGGCTTGGCACCATGGTTGAGGACTATATTGTACATGACATCAAAAGGATCTATACCGGGAATATCACTATAATCCCATGTCAATATATCTAAGATTTTGTGAAGCACTTGTTTAATATAAACTTGTTTGGAAGGCGTGATAGAGGGCTAATAAAACTATACAAGGTTTTCATTTGTATCAATGTTGTACTAAATAGTTTCATAAATTAATAGGTTGGATTGGTCTTAGATGTATGGATAAGTAGGAATAGTGTCGTGGAGTGTCAAGCATTGTTAGGAGTAGTGATATTGGTGCTGGGAGGATCAAATTCACCAAAGTAAGCAAAGAACATGGAGAATAGATAGAAAATGCCTTTTGTGATGATAAGGGCGAGATGATAATATGTTCTCATGTATTTTAATAGAGCATAATCATTAAGTAAGGCATCTAATTCAGGCCAAGTGGGAGAAGTGGAATCATCAATAAGCTTAGGGTATAATAGAGAAAAGGATGAGTATGTGAAATAGTGTAAATCTCGGGAGAAGATGTGGCTAGACTAGACGGAGGAAGATATCTAATGCTAAGTTTGGTGGATTATGTGGGAATGGAAAGAGACTATATGATTCCATTTCCATATTTTCCATGTCCGGTGCCACTAAACCAGAACGTAGCATATACCGATACCCGAGACCATTTGTGAAATTAGGAGGAGATGTTATAGAGTAGGTAAATCAAGGTGAATGATCAATAATATTTAAAAAGACAAATGGGGAGGGGTCTTCCAAGGCCTCATAGTGATTAACAAAATATTTACCTAGATGGCCTAAAGGGATATCTAGGATATTAATATTAATCTAGTTAAGAGGACTAAAATGTTGTAAATGAACTAAAGCAGTATACAATAGATGTAAATAAAACTATTATAAATGAAATAAAACCCTAATGTGCAAGAGAAGAGTAAGGAGAAGACTCAACTAATAATAGGAGACTGTCGCACAGTGTCACAGATCTAGAAATAGAATCAAGATGCAGGTGAGTCCTCAAGGACCCTGTGAAGGCCGGATCGGACTGCCCGAGATGACAAAGGTGCGGGAGTGTACTAGGGCACTCCGAGGTGCCCTGGTCTGCAATCTGGGCACTCCAGAGCAAGTGTAAATGCTTGGAACCTCAATATGGTATAGTCATTAAATGTCTTTGAGTACTTTCTCTCGTCGCATTGGATTCATCAGATGAACTAGAGAATGACCCATAATGCAAGAAGTATTAAACCCTAGAAAAATGAAATATGCATATGAATGGGTCGGACTGACCTCATCCACCAAGCTAGTGGACTTATCATTGAGCATTGCACTACATTACGAACCCTAATGTAGTTCTAGTGTGTGTGTGTGTGTGTGTGCATGTCGTGCCCTAGGTTCTCTCGTGTCAGTCACACTTTGTGAAGTAGCGAGCAATAGTAGCTATAGAAATGTAAGTAGCATGTGTGCATGGAATAGAATGGAATCCCTCCCCTATGAAGTGTGTGTGATGCAGATATCCTAGCTTGAATGCATGGCACTATGTGGATGCAAGTGATGTAATGGATGTAACCCTAGATGGAGTGATAGTAGTGATAAGATGTAATGACCTAGGACCCTCATTATGGTCTTATAACTTTATATTTATAGGGATCTCAAGCTTAATTTTGTAATTAATCCCAACAAGGCCGATTGAGAAGAAGATAAGGATGACCAACAACTAAAAGTGACCCAAAAATAAGTGGAAGAGGTTGTGCATAGACCGGGGTGCCCGGAATGGCACTAAGGTGCCTCGAGGCATAATACTGAGCTAGACGCCCGATTTCATGCTAGAATGTCGAAAGGTCATGAAATGGGTTGATAGGTATCGGGAAATATGCGGGAAAGATGAAATAAAAGATAAGAAAAAGGTGGCCAAAAGGTGGGATTAATTAGTACTTTATACACTTGAGAACCTTCTAAATAGTAGTATAAGACCGAGCTAAATATTGTCTAATGTGCAATATTTGTGTCTACATTTTCCCCACTTTATGTTGGTGAGCGAAAATATTAGTAACATAAAGTAGATAGAGATGCATACTTGATAACCATGTAGAGTGTAGAAGAATACGTGTTGATGGACTAGACTCAAGCGTGGAATGACAAAAAGAAAAATGTGGAGTGTGGATTCTAAAGATGAAAAATGTGTATAAAAAGTGATGAGAGTGAACCTAGGGTGGAACGCATGTGTAGTTTTTGTTGTGTGTAGTGTACCTGCATGGTTAGTATGAAAAGTACCACCATGGTGTCTTACCTTTTTTGTTGTTGTTGTTGCCCTCAATTTGACTGCTTGTTTCTCATACAATAAACCTGTAAGGAGAAAATGATCAAGTAGTCAAATATATATGTATGTAAAAATGTTGTGTAAAAATACACAAATGTAAAATAAGCTAGAATAGAAAGTGTAAATAAATAGAAAATGGAACATGTGCACCTGATCCATGTCAATAAAAAGGGTGTAGAAGGATATCCTGTAGTGTTATGAGTTTTGGGAAATCTTATGCCACCATGGTTGAAGAAGTATAGGGAGGAACCATGTTGTATCCTCCAACCTTTAACCACTTCTACCGAAAATGTTGGAAGAGATCTCTGTAATGTCCTGGTTTTTTGGGAAATCCGATGCCACTGGACAAAGAAGTGCAGAGAGGCACACCCACTATAATCCCTGAGCCTATAACCGATCTACAGAATTTCCGAAGGACACCATGTTCTGTTAAGGTCATCGTGTATGGAGTTCATAGACTGTTCTGAACTCACTCATTGTGTGTGAACTGGTGTAGATATGTTATGTTAGTAGAAACCCTCAATGATGCCCCCTCTTTGGAGGTGCATGCAATGACCCTAGAAGGAGAATACGGCCCCAAAAGAGGACCAACCACACTCTGACCTATAGAACTCTACCTGCAGGGGGAAAGGGAAACACTTGGTAGATACCAAGGTGCACACAAAAGGGGATGACTAGCCAATACAAGTGTTAGTCCGAACACATGCATGAGACAAGTGTAAAATACGTAGACAATGTAAAAAATACCAAGGAAAGTACTGTAAACATGAAAGAAAAAAAGCATACCACATGAATCAGGTTTCAAACATGGAACATCACTCACGATGTCGTAAGACACATAAGGCCATCATGTCCACAAACAATAGTCAATTGTGCACACAAGAAAAGGGCAAAGCCCGCATAAAAATGCAAACAAAATAGATAAGTAGAAGCAAATAGGTAGTCATGGAAACATATAATCCTGCAAAACAAGTGTTGCACATGGAAAACTCGTTAGCATGTTAGAGTGATAACTAATATGTCAAAGTGTGTATGAACAAGTAGTATAAGATGCTAAGTACAAAATGAAACAATAACACTGTATGAGACAAATGTGGATGCCCCCAATGACCAGTATGGTAAGGGTAGAAGGTGAGTGTCCATGCCACGTGTAAATGTCCTGTATCGCAATTATACTAGACAAAGACATGAACACATATGTGTGTATGATAATGACATAGAAGAAAGAAATCTAACATGTGTAGTAAATTGATCATGTAAAACACTAGTAAGCAAGAGTAAATGCTACCAAGACAATGTAGTATGTTGTGGATGGATGGAATAGAATGTAAGATGGAATGATTGGAGGAACATGCCCCCGAGTGGATAAAATGTGTATGTAGTGAGGTTCATTTGATTTTCCCCTTAGCAGTCAAGAATGAACCGTAAACGAGAGTACGTCATCGGGAAACAATCAAGTAGTGTTGGTTGTATCTAACACACTGTGATGAGTATGTGTATGGGATGGTGATGAAATGTGACTGTTGATGGTGAATCACAACACCCCTGAATGTCTGCAACTTGATGGGTTGAGACTCTCAGTGTGATTGCATAACATGGAGCTTTTCCCAAGTGTGGGACCTTGCGAAATCGGAAAATCTCTCCGGATGAAGGCCAGTTCCTATTCCTCTGTTTAGATGCACACATAAAAATGCAGAGGGTTTACTCAAAACCTAATCTAACTTGCCAAGGAGACAGGGTAAGAAGATGCATAAAAATAAACCTAAACTAACAAAGGTGATGCACCGAGGAATGAAGAACACTTGTCTTGCCAATAAACACAAACCATAAAAATGCAATGCAAGATCATGCCTGAGATAACCATATTTGCAAGTGAAAGATCAAGAGGATGTAAATAAACATAGGGAGGGTTGAGAATCATCCACAGACATGCATTATTTGCTCTAAAGATTGATACAACACACTACAAAATGCCAAGAGGCAAAGTTCATTACGCTTTTTAATGGGAGGTTTGAACTCCACAAATTCACTGCCAAAGAGAAGAAGGAGGGGCAAAAAAGAATGTCCAACCTTTAGAAAGAAGCCCCTCCTTAAAATTTATAGAAATAATGAGAGAGAGAGTCCAAAACTACCCCAACCACCTCTAGGTTGCATTTAATTCATCTCATTATGGTGGTAGGTGAGAACCCTAAAGAAACCGAAAAGTGGCAAACTGTATTTTGCATTTTAAAGAAATTTTTCCCACCTAATTAAATATATCTAGTCATAGTTGGATAGAGGACCTCATAAGATTTCCGAAAAGTCCAACCTTGCGTTAATCCGAGCTCCCTGTGAAAAGTTATGGCCATCTGAATATCTGGGTCAGGGTCTGCTTCCTGTCAGCGCTCAAAATGTTGCGCCTCTCGAAGATGCGCCTTGGCACATCCATCTTCATGTCGACATACCCTTACGTGTGCCCAGGTGTGAATTTTGTCATGTCGACACTCTGTGTCATGCACCCTTTACCTGCGCCTTGGCGCATCCATTTCGTGTCGACACTCTTTGTTGTGCGCCCTTTACCTGCGCCTTGGCACATCCATTTCGTGTCGTGTGACCTTTAACCGCACCTTGGCGCATCCATTTCCATGTCGACACTCTTTGTTGTGCACCCTTTACCTGTGCCTTGGTGCATCCATTTCGTGTCGACACTCTTTGTTGTGCGCCCTTTACCTGCGCCTTGGCACATCCATTTTCGTGTCGACACTCTTTGTTGTGCGCCCTTTACCTGCGCCTTGGCGCATCCATTTTCGTGTCGACACTCTTTGTTGTGTGCCCTTTACCTGTGCCTTGGCGCATCCATTTCCGTGTCAACACTCTTTGTTGTGCGCCCTTTACCTGCACCTTAGCGCATCCATTTCCGTGTCGACACTCTTTGTTGTGCGCCCTTTACCTGCGCCTTGGCGCATCCATTTTCGTGTTGACACTCTTTGATGTGTGCCCTTTACCTACGCCTTGGCACATCCATTTTCGTGTCAACACTCTTTGTTGTGCGCCCTTTACCTGTGCCTTGGCGCATCCATTTCCGTGTTGACACTCTTTGCTGTGTGCCCTTTACTCCGCGCCTCGCGCATCCATTTCCGTGTCGACACTCTTTGTTGTCATGCGCCTCTTACCTGCGCCTTCGGTTGTTGTGTGATGCAAAAAATCGGGCTCGAGTTTCTTTGATTTCCATATTCTTGTACTTGTCTATATCTACCCGGGGAAGATATTTACAATGATGACATGGGGAGAATATGTGCGTGGACCTTATAAAAAGCATATATCACGACTTTGTGGATCGAAGGAGTGATGATTTAGCCCTAAGCATGTATCACTATAAAAGGAGTTTATAGGAATGAGATATATGGAAAGATGTATGTGGACCCTATAGCCTAAGTGTATACCATGACTTGTTTGAATGGAAGAGTGATGATTTAGCCCTAAGCGTATATCACTATAAGATGAAAGAATGGAAGGTGGTGTATACCACTATGTGAAGAATAAGGCAAGGGTGGTGATTTATCCTAAAGCGTATACCACTAATTGATGATTAGGATAAATGATGAGGCAATAGAAGGATGATATAATAGGATAATAGAATGTGTGATGATAAGATGTAGGAGGATAAGGAGAAATTGATGAAGAGAGTGGTGATTTAACCTAGGGTGTATACCACTATATGATGATCGAAGGTGTGATAATGTAATGGAATAGTGTGGAATTGAGAAAAGTGAAATGTAATAGGATGATATAATAGGAGATGATAGAACGTAATAGGATGATGTAGAAGTGATGAAAAGAGTGGTGATTTAACCTAAGGTGTATACCACTATGGGATGTGATGATGAGTGTGGGTGACGATATAGCCTAGAGTGTTGGTCACTAGTCGAGGAATGTGGTATGATGACATATTGCATGTATGTAAGGTCCATTTGATTGGTAAACCCTTGGCTAGTTGAGTATGGACCGAGGAACTAGAGTGCATCATAGGGTGGTGAGTGCAACACGTAGAAAACAACGGAGTGTAAATGACCAAGGTATGTGAATGTGTGGTGTAGGAAATGTAATGTAGAATGTGTAGTGGGTATGGAATGTAATGTAATAAATGTGTAGGTAGAAATAGAATGTGTAATGATGATAGATAAAACTAGACCCACGTATAAGGAAATATAGTGTAGCATGTAGGATAGGTAGGATGCAATGTGGGTGTGTAGGATGTATATGTAATGTGTAAGATACTGATGATAGGTGTATGTAGAATATGTGATGGTAAAAGATAGACTCATATACAACATGACCTAGCGTAAATGTAAAATGAGAGGATGGAATGCAAAACTAGGCTCATATACAATGATGACTAGTGTAGTGTATGCCATGAAGATATAATGTAGGATGATAAAATGTAAATGTATAGGTCTTGTAGTGCAGTGTGTGGGGTTCAATGTAATGGTAATCCCTCAATAGTCCAGTGTGAACTGAAGCACTAGGGTGTGTCATCAGGTAATAAGGGTGTGATAATATGTGATGAAAATGTCGATATGTGAAGAAATGAAAATGTATGGATGTGAGAGGTAGCGATGTGAGAGTGCGGGAGGGGGTTTCGGTGTCTAATGGCTAGGCCCCCTTAATTGGTTAGGAAAGAGGAATCACCCAATAAGGTCGAGGGATGGATTTCCATCGACTGCATACACAAGAGGAGTAAAGTGTAGAAGGATGCACTAATAGTGGCGGTATACAAGATAAACACTATGCAGGGGAATGAAGTTGATATACATGTGAGGGGTGGATATAAGATGAACATTGGGGTGTAGTAAAGTGCGTAGGTGAGGGAGATTGAGGATATGTCATGTGTAAAGAGGAGGATGATCAATGTGGGATAAAACAGAGAGGTGATTTATGACGAGAGGCGTAATAGGTTTAGGAATAGGTGAATGTCGGTGTGTAGGACTAATGGAGCGATGTGATGGTGTGGGAGTCAACCGTGGTGATGAAAGACACAGGATCTCATGTTAGTAATGAAAGAGGAGTTGTGTAAGTAGGAGGGGGAGAGGCATGAGTAGTGGAATGAGAAGGTGATGAGAGTGGAGGGCTAGGAGGGACTTCGTTAATGGTGATAACTTGATTTTTGTAAATAAATTTGAGATGCAGGTGTGTCATAGAGATGATAGCTTGGGATTTACGAATCCAATTGAGTCCCAAAAGTAGGTCACATCCATGGACTGCTTGACTAACAAGGCAAGGGATGAGAAGAGTAAGAGGGCCAATAGTGATATGCAACTTAACAACACCAAATGGTCTGTTGAATGGAAAAAACACCCATAGGAGGAAAGGAGTGCCCAGGCGCTAATGATTGTTTTGGGCGCTAATGACCGTGTGAATGTTTAGGATTTGATCTTTTCGGGATTGCGGGATGTTGGTATATATGACGTGTTTCGTCATCATTCAATGAATTTTCTACCATAGATGGTTATTCCTCTCACTTAGTGAGAATAAGTCATAGTGGAATAGGTCAATAGGGTTATTTAGGGTTGTGTACATGTGTCATGCATAGGAGTTATACATCACTCCTATATATACATATCTTTTTGATCTATAAGCATGTCAGACACACCATTATCTTTCTATACTTGATTCTCATTTTGATTTGGTCTCTTGCCATTGCGTGAAGCATTCACAAATCCATTGAAGTGCAACCTTGCTCGATGTGCACGGGGTTTTGAGTTGATCCTTATAGAAAAATATGACATGGTATCAGAGTGGATGTTTGGTAAATGCGCACTCAATTAATCTAGTTGATTTACTTCATTTTTGGTTTTCATGCTTCTCGTGCAAGTTTTCATTTTTGAATCTTGTTTACAGGTTTAACCATCTCGTTTTTGGAGTTTGTGTGGTTTTTCTAGTTGTGCATGTGTAGGTTACATGGGTTTTCCAGCTAGATTTATCAAGTTACAACCAAATTTGGAGGATTTGCTAAATCTAGAGGTTGGCTCTTCGTTTCTTGTTTTAATTGTTTTTTAATTGGAAGTGATTTCTTTTGAATCTCTCGGTTTTTTACATTTTTCTGTTAGTTTGCAAGTGATTTTTTTTTTTTAATTTTTCTTATTTTCAAACATGTCTCGTGCCTCCTTCCTGCCGGATCTTCCTATCTTCTCTTCCATGGTCAAGTTGTATTATTCATTAGCCTTGTTATCTCATTGTATTTTTTTTTTTTTGCTTTTTAGGGGTCAAGTTGACACGCGCTAGCCAGGTTGTTTGGTTTTTGATTTGACCTACCCTTATGTGCATGTAAGTTGTCTTGTTTTGGCCTTACCATTATACATTGATCGCATTCTTTGGGTGTCGAGTTGCCAAGTGGTTGTGAAGTGAGTTGTTTAGATGCATCAGTTTGATGTTTTTATCTTCTAGTTGCATTTAGTCAAGCTAGCCCAAGTGAGTCGAGCAGCCTCTCTGACTTGAGTAGTTTTTCCTTTACCTTTTCTTGTTGAGAGCCTACGGGTTGTTTTTTTGACTTATTGGGTTGAGTAGTTGTTGTTTCCCCCACCAATCTTGTCATGTGATAGTGTTTGAGGTTTTATGCATTTTTTTGTATTTGCATTACCTTTGTTGTTTTTAGCTACTCATTTTTGCATTTATCCTCCCCTCCATTGTTTGCTTGGTTTCCCAGTGAGTCGAGAGTGATATTCTTTGCATCTTTGAGTTTTTGTTTTCCTTTTCGTGTGTGTTGAGTTGTTAAGCATTGCGTTGGATCAGTTTTCTTTATTTAATTGATACCCATTCATCCCTCTACATGGATCTTCGTGCTCCTTCCTTTGTGCATTACAAGTTCCTATGACCTGAGACTCGCCAACTACTCACCCTCCTAACTCCGAGCCGATGATCGGCCCCTTCCTTCACATGACTCAAGTGCCAACCCATATCCCTGTATTGCATGTTGTGTTGGATCTTGACCAAGCTGACCTTCCATGCCCCTTGGCTCTGGATCATCCTCGAGGCCATCCCTCCGCCTAGCTCGGTTGACCAAGAACCTTGCCGCTTTCCAAGTTTGAGTCCTTTTAAATATTCTTGTCCACTTTTTTATTAACTTGTTTAATTATTTTAATATTAAGTCGTGGTTTAATAATTTTGGGTCGGTTTTTATATTAAAAGTTTGAGGAGTGTTTTAAGGTGGGTAGGTTTTTAAAATATATTTGAGTTGTGTTTTTAATAAAGGGATAAGCTTTAAAGTTGAGGGGGTGTTTAATAAGGTGAGTGGGGTAGTTTTTTTCAAAAAGGTGTTTTTAATTTTTGTTAGATCTTAGTTTTAAATCATTAAGATCTAATTTATTTTCAAAGGTAGGATTTAAATTTTAGGAGCTTTAATTATTTAAAATTGGGTATTTAATTTTGTCTTTAAGCTCTTTAATTCTATCATTAGTATATTAATTTAATTAATCTCTCTCTAGGAGCCTTAATTATTTAGACATCCAATTAACTTAAATTTTATCCTTCATTTTAATCGCTTAATAGTTTAGAATTATCATATCTTTTTTGACGTTATTATCATCTTATTGTCACCTTTTATCATTAAAATAGGCTTATTGGCAAAACTTAAAGTACAATTTTATAGTAGTATTAGTGATTTTTTTCTATTAACCATTTGTTGAGTGTGTAATGTCACTCTTAGCTTTATTTCACTTCTAGGAGCCTCTGCCGCATCCTCTGTAAGTATTTTGGACTCCTTTTTGAGCCCTTTCTTCACATTGCGATTTCTCTTCTTCATTCGCAAGTTAATGAGTGCATTGCCACAACCTTGCGGTGAGAGAGCCTTCTTCCTTCTTGTTTAGTTTTATGATTTTCACTTGTTTTTTTACACACGATTGGGCATATTGTGGTCTCCACGCTTATGGTATATTTTTTTAATTACAAGGTGAGTGAAAAACCGTCTCACGTCACACAAACACTTGGGTGTAATCAATGCACTATTTATAAAATTCCGCAACTAGGGGGTGTTCACTTTGTGTGGGTCTTTGTTTTATGCTATTTTCTTTGCTCACTTTTATTTGCTATGGATCTTAATATTGTTCATTTGCTTACCCCATTTAACTATCACGAATGGAAATATGACATGTCTCTCGCTTTGAGAAAACAAAAATTTTATTGGATAACTATGGGATTTCAAACTAAACCTACAGAAGATGCAGAGAAAGAAAAGTGGTTTGAAAAATGTGATGAAGCCTTTAGCCTTTTGTGTCTTTCTATATCACTAGAACTGTGCTTTCATATTAACACATCCAAATCACCCAAAAAGAAGTATGGGATGCCCTAGAGAAGCTTTTTTGGAAATAGGATGAAATGAAAGGGCATAAAATGGAAAACGATTTAATTAGTCTCAGCCCTAGCAGTTTTGTCACTCTCCAGGACTTTTTCACCAAACTCAAATCTCTAATATTTCAATTGAAAAATTGTGGAATTGATAAGAAGGAATAAAATCTCATTCTTTCCATTCTCGAAAAACCTGGTCTAGACTATTTTGTCTTTGTCTCAACATTCCATGCTACAAAAATAAAACTTGGTGCGAGTTGGACTATGCCTTGCTTTGATGAGTTTGTCACTGATTTGACTAGATAACAAGATAAGATAATTTAGATGGGTACTCTTAGATCCATAAAAATCCCATGATCTCATTGTTGGTCATGAAAAACCTAGGATTTCAAAAGAGAAGAAGCAGAACAATAAGGATCATGAGAATAAAAAGGACCAATCCACCACCAAAACAAACTTTTCCACTTCCTCTTCTAGTTCTAAAAATCCTAAAGAATGGATCAAATATAGGTACTGCAGTGGTAGACATGAAGAAGAAGATTGACCTCCTCATGAGTATTTTTGAGAATAACAACATAGGAGTTCCTGATTCTCTCAAGCCATCTTCATCATCAACTCATGAAATTTCTAAGGAAAAAGAGAATGGAAATGGGAAAGTGAAAGAAATAGAAAAATAATCACCTATGGAAAGAAAAAAGACAAGACTTTTTGTTGCAGTTGTGTCACCTACTCCTATATGGGTGATTGATTTGAGCAAATCTCATCATAAGGCCTCTTCGTGACGTTGAGTTTTCTTCTTTAGAGCCATGTGAAATGTCTTCTATTTGGATTGGTGATGACACTTCAACACCAATTTTCAAGAGAGGGTCTGTTAAAGTGAATGGTGGAACTTTCAATAATGTGCTTACTGTTATTTCACTTTCAACTAATCTCCTTTCAAGGTGTATTAGATTAGTCACCTTAGTCGTGGCATGCGGGTTAAGTTCACTCTGGATTCTCTTTATGTTATAGAGATTCACAGTGACACTATTATTGCATTTAGTACAGTTAATCATCACACCCAACTTTACTCTTTTTATCACTTTATTCCTCCTTTGAATTATTCATCGATTCACTGGACTTGATGATATTTCTAAGCTCACTTTAGATGATGATGACTTCTTTTCTATCTTGGTTGATTTCCATAGTGACGGGGACCCACCTCCACCATCCACTTATCATCTACCACATTGTTGGTGATAAAATTTGTCGGAGGAAAAATTTGTGGGTTTCGTATCAACGCTCGGGAATCTAAGTCCCTCTACTTAAATGGTGCAACTTCCGTATATGCATGCACGATAAAAGTGAGTTTTATTTGGGTGGCCTTGCATGTGGGGATCCAACAAGGGCACTCCACTAACATTGTGGAAAAACTTGCGAGATATGTGAGTGACAATGTTAGACAAGGGAAACTAATGTGCAGTAAGTAGAAAATCTGAGACTTGCATACACCAGTTAGAATTTTCATCACATGCACTACAATTAAGAAGAAACAAATATGCATAACAACAACAAGACCAAATATAATTTAATGAGCACAAAGTATCAATAAACCCCTTAGTAAAAAAGGCTAGAAACTCCTTATTGTATTGATGCTCGGGCATAAATTTTACATAGCATAAGAATGGAAGACATTTTAGAATAAGGGAAATGGAAGAATTTTTTTATCTCTTTGTTCTCTTCACAAGGATCTCTCTCTCATGAATTCACAAAAATAGCTCAGAAGTCTAAGAAGACCCTCAAATGAGGACTTTTTCATAATTTATAGAAGAGAGCCAACTCTTCATCTTCCCGGTGACTTTCAAATACTAAATTTTGAATTTAGACTATTTTTATTCCAATTAAATATTTAAGTCCCTTTTATAAAACAAGGTGACTTAAAGTTTATATTATGTTTCTAAATTCCCTTAAAGATATATAAAAAGTTCAGATCCCAACAAAAATTATAACATCGAAGAAAGCAAGCATTGGGAGAGAAGAGAAGAGAGAGAAAGAGGGGGAAGAAGGAGGAAGAAGGAAGAAGGAAGAAGGAAGAAGAAGAACTATGTAGAAGAATGAGCCACTACAGTGGATTTGATCTCGCTCACCCGACTAATCTCCATCTTACGCTGCCGATAAGATCTATGTCCCTCCAAATTCTTTCTTGAAACAAGATACTAAAGTTTCCACTTTGTTAGCATGAGGAATGCAAACACAGCTCAGAGTCTTTGTCCATCCATTAGACACACTGTTGATATATTTGCACTTTTTGAACCATGATGGATGTTTCTCTGTGATAAGTGCAATGGCGGCCCAAATCTCTAAGAGGAATTCCAGGGTATCCTTAGTGAAGGAAAATGGATTACCTACCTCTTTCTTGACATATTCCTCGAATGGGCTAATCAACTCATCAACAGTTGTGTCTTCTCCCATTGCAGGTACTCCAAGCTTATGGATTTGATGATTTATACTATCCTACAATTTGTATGCTTGTTCCTCCTTTTCGTCCAACTCAGTGATGGCCCGATTGACTACTTCAAACCTGATTTCCAAGGCCCGAGCCCATATGCACAACAAGTCTTCAGAAGGAGTCTCAAAAACCTTCTTGTTGATCAACTCGTGAGGGTGAGTGTTTCTCATTTCACTCACTACTAAACCCTAGAGGATCCTAATAGTCCCTTTATTTCTCCAAGTCTTCCTTGAGTTCCCAGCGTTCTACTCACGGTTGCACACATATAGGCAAAAATTTTGACTACCTTTTGGAGAACTCGACTTCCCTTTTCGAAATTGAGTTGATCCATTCATTATTAGCTTGCCCCTACATTGTGAACTCATGCATCCTCTTGATAGATTCTAGATTGAAGCTGTTGATGGGTGCAACTTCTTCAATGGGAATTTTCGTGGCATTTAGATCAACTAGATGTTGCACATAGGACAAAAGAGTTTGCACATGTTCCTTTAGCTCATAAATCTTCTTCTTATATTCTTTATTCCTTGCCACCATGTGATAAGAAGATTCTTTGATACATATACAAATCCCCTTTATGAGTAGCCGACCCTATTTGTATTGTGCTCATCTCATAATTGGTTGGTGTCATTTCATTCACTATCTTGATCACTTTCTATTGGGTTACTTCAATACATTGGTTACTGTTTCTCCATTGTAGAACCATGAGGCCATGTGTGAACTTACTTTTCTTTCCTTGGGCAATGAGGAAATTGCCAAGGAATCGGGAGCTTCCACTTGTTGAATGGTTCGGGTATCGTGTGTTATTGTTTCCGCATCCATGGGACCATTTCATCGACTCAAAGCTATATGACAGTGCATCAACCATTCCTTCCTCTAGAAGTGGAGGCATATCTTGGATGAGGGAGGTATTAGTGTTGATAAGAGGTGAGACCTCCTATGGTGGTTTAAGGAATGGGTCTTGAACTACGTGCTCTCCCTCTGCTTGTACTTTTGTCATTGGATATTCTTCTTACATTGTTGAAATTGAGCCTTCTTCTGTCATGGCTCTCTTTGGTGAATTTCCATGAGAAGAAGTCTCCAATTCTATGGATCTTCGTTTATAAATTTCGATACAACCTTGAATCTACTATGAATAACCCAGGCACGCCGGCACATCACCCAACCTCGAGTTGAGTGCTCACCAAGCGCACAAAGGTATCAACCCTCTTTAGAGTTGCTTGTGTAGGATGTTAGTGTGATGATGATAAAACATATTCATATCCATAATTAAATATAAATATTCCATAGTGCATAATCTAGATCTAGATCTTAGAGAATCATGAATTAAACAATAACTATAATAAGATTAACCATACAAGAACCAGATTTAATTATGTTCAACACCATTATCCAACCAATATTATCCATTGCATTAAACATTGTAAAACACATAATATTCTTACACTATAAAGTATATCCATAAGTCATGCGTGCATCAGATCCAACAACATAACTCTACAATAATTCAGTCTCTCTAAACTACTCGGTTAATACATATTTATAGGGGTGGGGACTTTCCCTTCACCGCCTATGCACTTCTCAAAATAGGTTGCATGTTGATAATAGCCATGTGCCTTTATAATAGCATGCATACATGCAAGTGTTATAATAATAGATGTCATATAGTTAACTGGAAGAAGCAATCCTATTATTAGCTCAAACCATGCATGGCGCTTATCAACCGTTCATTCCCAAAATATCATTGTGTGTCGTGCAATTCTTCATCTCTATGTGTGCTCTCGCACACTATCTTCAAAAATATCACTTATCCATAAAACGGCTAAGTACCGATGAGCCTAATTGTTCTAGCGTGTGTTTCCTTCCCTATCTTTTGCGCCTCCAAATGTGCCTTGTTCCCACGCGTGCATCTTTTGTGTGTCTTCTCCTTAGAATAATATTTTGTCTTCTCAACATTACCCCACACTAAAGTACATTTCCATCTTGGAAATGGGAATTATTTTTGATGTTCCCAAATAATAAAGAATAAGTGATGAAAGAATTAAAGAATCACTATACAAAAGAATGAACCTTCACTCTATAACACACTCTTCTTCAACTCGAGAGGATCAAACTGGATGCTCGGTTTTGATTTACACTTCCAATGTCTTCCAATCACTCTAAGCAAGGTCCTTTTTTTCTTTGGAATTTATGTGGCTATGACATCTAGCTCGTCCTAAGTGATCTTGTATTTCTCATTCTAGAGTACTTGGAAAACATTATCCATACCCGATATCATTCCTTTTAGGAGATCCATATTATGCGTTATGAGCTTCCCAATCTCATCAATCCTCTCTTTATGTGGACCTTGGGCTATTACTAGGGCTTCACGATTTTTTTTCACCAATGTCAATCTATCTATGTGCCCTAATGTCTCATCTTTCATTGCTGCCATAACTTCATTATCTTCAACTAGAGTTTTGGTCCTTATTACTGCTTCTGGTGCCGCACACAAATTGAGAGCTTGGTCTGCTTTCTTCAGCTCATCCTTTAAGGTCTGAAGCAATGCCTCGTAAGTTGAAATTTTTCTTATCATATAGGCTCTTGCTCTCTCTGCTTCTTGTTCAACATCTTTTGGTGTGGCCATTCGAATTGGTTCGTCTTCTAACACCAAATCAACCAAAGTGCACACATAATGCATAATAGAAGGAAAATCTACAAGTACCTTAAGCTCAAGATGAGGCCTTGATTTCATAATATAATCACCAATTTATTCCGCCATGCTAACAAAAGCCTCATTCTTTGTCTATTCTCATTCCTTCTCTTCCTTTAGGTGCGTTATCTATGCATTTTAATCCTTGTTATCTTCCATCAGCACTTGAATGGTGGTGGTATTATCAACATTTCTCCACACCACCTCAGCAGATACCTTGACCAAGGTATTGTTGACCTGCCCATTAGACATTAGAGTAGGCTTTATCATCATGTGCCTACTCTAGGGTGCCTTCTTCACTCTTCGTGAGACATAGGACTCCTTGGACACGTCAAAATTTGGTTTGTCGATGTGAGTTTGCATAGACCGGGACAACCGCTTCCTTGTGTGCATGGTTGCCATATCGGATCCATCGCCTCCCCTCCGTATAACTCCTTAAGGTCCATATTACTCTAAAACCGGGCGTAGATGATTTTTCTTGTGTTCTCGTATAGCCCATACTAGGGATAACATACTCCTCACTTGTTCTTTCTCTTTTTGTTCTTGGCCCCTTTGAATCCCGGGCACCAAGGTCCGGAGTTGGTCCTTTTCCTACACGAGTAGTCATGGGTGTGTTGGCTTGCTCGCGAATAGTTTGTTCTATTTTTTCACCCCTTCCTCTTCATCTTTCATCTCTTCATCCCGGGGTTCTTCCACATCCTCAGGTTGAACCGGGGTACCTTGCACACTCTCTTCAGACTCCTCCTCCTCCTCATTAAGCTTCAACTTTCTTCTTCTCGTGCACCTCTTTTTGAGGGGAGATTTGAGGGGACCTTCTTAAAGGTTGAGTTATTCCAGAGCCTTGGGTCCTAGTTCTTCTAAACACCTTATTCAATGGCACTCGCGTCATGACCGTATCCTTGTCCAAGTCTTCCTCTTCTTCTTGCGCATGTGGGGAGTATCTATGTGCTCACCCTCCACTTTATCTATGGGCTACCTTCGGCCTCTATGGTCCAAGCCTCCACTATCCTCGTGTTCTTCTTCTTCCTCTATCTCTATGGTTGAGGTAGGCTTTAGAGCTGCCACATTTTCAACTATGTGTTTGCCCTTAGGTGGCCCTGGGAGCATGAATTCATTCTCCACATACTTGTTATTTTCTAACCTAGGCTTAAGCTAGAGATAGACAAGCACGGCTCCACTATCCCCAATAGCCAAACTTATCGGCTTCATGTTTATAACATCAGAAATAAGCCTCTCAATGTAGGCAGATTGACCTAGATATACATAATTTTTTCTCAATGTATGGTAGTCACAATCTACCTTATATGCATTGAAGCTCAACCGACATGCATCAATAAGCTTGTGTACTGAGGCCTAGAAATAACACATTATGAAGGCATATGGCATTTTGTACCATGGAATCCATGTCCCATCCTTCATCTGCAAACAACACCATGAAAAATTGTTGATACACCGCAAACCTGCATCGCCTTACCCACATCAAGGTAAATCCTTTGGAATGTGCCATTCCTCCTCAAACGCCGCACGTAGTCGATCATACCATAGTTCGCCCTTTGTTTGAATGGGCCACTCATTGTTCCTTCACACAAATACTTCTCAAACCTCTCAATGAGGGACTTCTTCTCCATGGGGTATTCCCAAATTTTTTTCTTTGGCCCATCGGGAACTCTAATTTCTACAAACACAAGAGATAAAAGGATAGTGCCAAAACTTATCTTTTCACCGTGCGCACTTCCTCGTAATTGTCTCGCTATATAGCCTACTAGATTGTATACTTCCCCTTGTGACATTTTCTTCGCAATATTTAGCCACATGGTATTTACCTACGATCATATCTCTTGATCATTCAATTTAGTGAGTAGATGCACAACTACGTGTACCACCGGGTACTTCCTTAATCTGTAGATCTCCATTCCATGCAGACCCTTGGAGTATCCCAACTCCTTTTTGGTGGCTATAATAGTTTCCTTATCAGTTAGATTACTAATAATATTTGTCCCTGTGCCCTTTAATCATGTCAATGTGGCAATTAGGGTTGTTGTGATCCTTACCCTCCGTTTAGGAAAATAGAAGAAGTCCTCATGGACTCTGCTCATAAGCCATTGGTATAAAGCTTATGGTTTTCCAAAATATGGGAGTTCATATAGTTAATACACCCCTACCTTCTTGAGAAAATTCTCCCCAACATTGTCATATATTGGCATGTCATCCACCACGTGCTTGTTGGTCTTCTTATTCAAGAAAGCATCTAACTCTCCCTTGTTGTCGATGGTGCGGTGGTTGTAATCACTTACTTTGCATCTGTGGATATGGGAATCCCAATCTCATCCGACTATCACTCCTTTTAGATATTCCATCTCTGAAAAATTTCTCTCGGGAGCATCTTCGACCTCGACCTCCACCTTTTTCTTCCCATTCATACCTGCTATGATGATGCTTTCTTCAATGTCATGCTAAAAATATTGCCTTTTCTTATCTTTCGAGTAAACCCTCATGCCCTAGCTTGGAAATGTGTGCCTTAGCTTGAAACCTCTTGCCCTAGCTTGAAACCGTGAGCCCTAACTTCTTCTTAATGCTTCTACTTCGCTCAAACCCTTCTCCAATGGGGACGCATGCCACTTCGCACACAAATATGCTCTCCATGGCAAGTTTTGCAACTCTCCACACCTCAACACATTTTTGGGCTCGGCTACGCAACTAGCTCACTTGAATACTTGTGATCACAAAGGTAAAAATGAACCCACATCACATCCTTATATAGATTTTCAAAAATTTAGTGCATTTATTTCTCCTTCACCTACCACTAATCCTCTCATTAATTGACCATTTTCCCAACTTCTACGTGGTACACCTTCGCACCCCAGCTATAACCTTCTAGCGTGCCTTCCTACCTTCTGGCTATAGACCTCCTTTTGCATGCTTCCATGCACCAAATTACCTCACCATTGTGCCTTCCTTGGTAGTTTCCATGGCCACAACTTACCTCATGTTATATTGTTCATTCATTTATTTCCACTATGGTCTTCTTTAGGAGCAATTTTTTTCTAACAACTTCCTTCCATTTTTGAATAAGCACATGTAATAGTATGTTCTTATGTGTACCCATTTTTTTAATAACAAATAACAACCACCCCACACCAATGGTATGTGCAGTCCTCTGCGCATAAAAATACTTCAGATTGTAATTAGCTTCCAGTGCATAAATGCGCTTATTACACAAAACACCAAACTAAATTGACAAAGCATAGTGATGAGGAAGGAAATACATTAATAGAAATTTAAAAAGGGAAATCTATACTAAATGGAAATAATTGCCTTATTACAAACACCAAGAAGAATTATTTATAGTAGGGCTTCAACCTACTCCCGTTAAAGTAACCGAGTAATGGTATCCCATCAAGCACCTGATTCAAGTATGTGAGTGATAATATATGGTCCCAACCAATGCACCTTAAGTTTTCTTGGATGGCACAAAAACTTGGAATCATAAACAAGTGCCATCTATCCAACCTCAAGCTTCTTATCCTTAATGTGTCTGCATGTCATGCCTTCTTCCGTGCCTTTTCGCTTCGCTTCGACTCCAACGTGTTATAACACACCTCTCATCCAATTGTATTAACTTGTCAATTATTTATTTTAATGCCTTCTCATCAACTAGAACTCCAGCGTGCGTAATACGCAAAGAAGGTAACATGAATTCCAAGGGAAGAACTACTTCTACGCCAAACACCAATTGAAAGGGTGTAGCCTTATTCAACCCCTTGTAGGTTTTTTTATACGCCCAAAGTATAGTAAAAAATTTATCATCCCAATATTTCCTTTCAACATCACAAATTTTTGTCAAGGTATGACTCAATATCTTGTTCAAAGCCTCAATATCCCATTTTATTGAGGGTGATAATATGTAGTCTTGTGGTGCGACCATAAATTCATCCAATAATATCCAGATTGTCTCATTCAAAAATTGTGTGCCCCTATCATTTGTCAAACTCAATGGACACCCATACCTAGTAAGAATATTTTCCCATAAGAACCTTGCTACTATATCCATTGTACAATCCTTTGTAGGTGTTGCTTATACGCCCACTTTGTAAGATAATCGTGCATGTGATTATGTAGTGTGATCTAGTTCTGTGTGTGGTTGGTGAAATAGGACCCATAAAGTTTATAGCCCATTTTTCAAATGGCTCTACACTAGTAATAGGCTTTAAAGGTGTTTTATCTCTTTGCCTAGGTTTTCAAGGCGGCGCAAAGTGATCACACACCTTATAGTACTCTTTACAATCTCAGACAGGGTCTCCCACTATAATATAGTGAGTAGAATCTTACACATGTTGGCATCACCTGCATAGTGCCCACCTATAATACCACCATGAGCCTCTTCCATGATATCTATGCACTCATATTCTAGTACACCTTTGGCGGAATACTTCATCTCGTCCTAGTTTTTATAAGTCGTCGCTGATCAAAATGAAGGGTGCAATGTGAATTTAAAGTTACTTCTTCTCTTAGGATTTCATTCTTTACGGTTCCATGCTGTGTGTAAAAAGAAAAATATATTCCAATTATGAAGGTGCACAATTTAATCTATACAACTATGCATCCAACATTGTATCTTCAATTTTTGTGCGTCCTCTCTTGATTGAATCCTTGATAAGTGGTCTAGGCCAAAATTACTTTTACTGGTTTTACCACGATGGTAAAGTCAAATTCTTGGAATAAGAGAACCCATCGACATATGCACCCCTGTAAAATGGGCTTATTTACCAAGTATTTTAATGCCATGTGATCTGTATAAAATAAAAATGGTGTTCTTAGTAAGTATTGTTTGATCTTATGCAACATGTATATTATTGACAATGCCTTGTGCTCGTAGTTGTATAATTCTATTTTGCAGAGTCAACTTTCTACTAGCGAAACAAATAGGATGATCTATAATACCTTCTTTAGGATGAGTTGATATTGAGCCAATGGTCGTGCTGAGGCATCCACATATACATGAAATAGTTGGTTCCATGACGGAAAACGCATAATAGGTGTTGTAGTAAGTCTCTCCTTTAATGCCTCAAATACACGTTGTTGCGGTTCTCCCTAAATAGAATGTCCCTTTTCCTTTTAGTAACTCTTCCAGGGGTGCAACAATCTTTGCATATCCTTTGAGATCAATTTTATGTAATACTCGTATGGCCTAAGAATCCACGTACCTCACTTTGGTGATAGGATTCTCCGTGCCTACAATAACCGCAACCTTAGCAAGATCTACTATAAAACCTTCCTTACAGATGATATGCCCTATTAGAGTTCCAAAAGGAGTAAAGCAAATATGCACTTCTTAATGTTTAAAGATATGTTTGACTATCTACATCTTTCAAACATTAAGCAAAAGTTGTCACAATGATCTTTAACAAGCCCATACACCTTCCAATCATCCAAGTAAACCGACGAGGTTTGTCAATCCCCTCCATTAATAATATCAATCCAGGGATGGTGTCATATGGTTGTGTGCATTAAGAGAAAAATATCTTTGGAAAACAACTCTGTTAAACACAATCCAAACTTTCATAAAATAAATCACACATGCAGAAATGTAAAGGCACACTTGCAGAAATAAAGTTTGCATGAAAGAAATCACACTTTGCATAAATGAAATTGTTGAATTAAAGGAAAGATAAATAGGACACCTGCAGGTTCACAAAAGAAATTGTACAGATAGAAGAATTACATAACATAAAATTAAAAATCACAACAAAAGGAAAATGATAGAAATAAAGAAATGAACATAACACATGGATCCATCTTCCTTGGAATGAGTGGCCAGCTCATTCCTTGGAAGAGGACTTAATTCATACTTTTAATTCAAAATCTATAGAATAATTTCTTTCAGAAGATTAATGAGGAAGAACGGATATATTATTCTTGGTAGTAAAATTACATATATGAGTGGAAGGTTGCATTTATAATTTATGCATCCAACCAACTTATTATTTTAGGAAATACAATCTAATATTATCTTTATTCCAATCCTAACAACTAAGATCTCCATCTCCACAAAATATGGAGAGAGATATATTATTGGAGTCAAATCTTATCTTGCTTATTTTAGGAAGATTTGCTCCCAAATATTCTCCTTGCTTTTTGGTAACAAGAATCACAATGATTTTATTCTCCTACTTTATTGGAAGGAGGTTTTCCTCAAAACATTACTTTGACCAAATACCTCTCCCGGATTTTCCATTTGACTTTTTGTTTTTTTTTTGTGGAACTTTTAGTGCTCGTCTAATACACTTTTTCCTTGGATTGCAGCTCACTAAAAGTTAGATTTATTTTTATTGGTAAAACTTGTAGAAAATATGAATGAGTTTTTGTTAAACACATTCTATGAACAAAAACCTCTCTTAGAATTTCCATTTGATTTTTTTGTTTCTAGCTGTGGAACTTTTGTGCTCATCGATACACTTTTTCCTTAGACTACAACTCACTAAAAGTTAGATTTCTCCTTATTGGTAAAACCTGTAGAAAATATGAATAAGGTTTTTGTTAAAAAAATTTTTATGAACAAAACCTCTCTCAAAATTTCCATTGGATTCTCTAATTATTCACAATTCCTCATTTTATGCAAGTTCCAAAACTAAAACTGCAAGTTCTAGAACTAAATCTGTAAGTTCGGAACTAAAACTGCAAGTTCAGGAGCTAACTCTAATTATTACGGAGATAAATCCCATTGTTTTGGAGCTAACTCCAATTGTTTCGGAACTAAATATGTAAGTTCTGGAACTAAATCTGCAAGTTCCGGAACTAAAACTGCAAGTTCCAGAGCTAACTCCAATTGTTCCGGAGCTAACTAAAAATAGATATAACTTTTGCACATGATCTCGGATTGAGATGATTCTTTTTTTGAAATTGCATAATTTTCTAAGAGGAATCTGGATATGAAATCATATTTGAGTTTAGATATACAATTCATTATCAATTCTATTTTTCCCAGAACTAGCATTATCTTTCATTTATGGTCTACATACACAAGACTTTGCATCTTTCCTAAATAATCAACAGGATTAGTAAAAAAAAATAACAAAAGAGTTCTAAATGAAATAACAAGATATATATATCCTATATTTTATCTTAAGCAAACTATAAGTTCCAAGATTACATTTAAATTTAATTTTAAAGGTAGCTTGGAAGGAAAAAATAATGGTAATTTATGGCCTCATCATTGCCCCACGCCTAATCTTATGCATGTCCTCGTGCATTATATTATTATCTCCTCTTCCTAAAGTCTTCTCCGCATTGATTTTATGCATGCATGCATTCCATATATAGTTCAAGGAAAAGTTCTTGTGGATCTCCTTCTGTTGTTTTTAATTTCCTTTCTTTTATAGCAGGTCTACATGTGGATCTCCTTCTATTGCATTTTTTATTTCTTTTCTTTTACAAATGTGTTCTTGTGTGGATCTCCTCTCGCTGTTTTTTTATTTTCTTTTCTTTTACAACAAGTTCTTGTGTGGATCTCATTCTATTTTTTTTTTTCTTTCTTTTTTTACAATAGGTTCTTGTGTGGATTTATTCGTTTTTTTATTTCTTTTCTCCTTCGTTGTTTTTGATTTATTTTCTTTTACAACAAGTTCTTGTGTGGATCTCCTTCTGCTATTTTTATTTCTTTTCTTTTACAACAAGTTCTTATGTGGATCTCCTTCTGTTATTTTTTATTTCTTTTCTTTTCTACAAAGTTATTATGTGGATCTCCTAAACATTATGCCTCATATTTAAAATAAAAATGCATACCTCGTGCTTCCCATTATCTCCCACACCTAAGCTCAAAAGCCACCCATCCACAACAACATTTAGAGTTATTCCATTTTCATAATACAAGCTATGAGGGGGAAGATTAGTATGTAGGATATTTCATCCATTCTTAATACTTGCACGTTGAGTGTTCCCTTTTAGCCAATTCCCTAAGAATGGAATAATATTATCCTAAAGCAAAATATTACATACCTCTTTCAAATAATCAACATCATACTAGATCGTTTCTCTTGAACTTATTTTGTTCCAACGTCTCCATGATTTCCTTTAAACATTGTATTTCACCCTAAAGATCTCGAGTATCTCCATGGTTTCTGATAAACCTCCTTTATGATGTAGGATTTGGGTACCTTTCATGTAAAACCTCCTCTTTAGTGATGGTAGGCTTCTCCTACAACATCTCTTTTGGTGCGCCGTAACTTTAACGCGTGTAGTAATCTTTACAGTACTACCTCAAGTTTGGTGCCAACTTTGACATCAATTGATTCTCGATGATGCGTTGTATTCTAACCATCCATGCGCTCTTATTTTCCTATTTATGTTGCTTTCTAAGATTCTCATATAAGTCCAGAATTCCTCATAGTTATGATTCTTCCCACAAAAAGAATAAGTAATATTCTCGAGGTCATTTGAGCCAGAGTGGTCGGGATATCCGCATGTAAACATGTTCCATGAGAAAACTCACCTCATCCACCACGACCTTGGCCCCCAAATCCACCATACTAGTATCCTTGACCTCTTCCACGAATTTTGTCAAAGCACCCTTCATTCCAATCGTAGTGCCCTTGAGTGTGATCATGATCATGGTGCTCACTTTTAATTTTAAAATTATTCAATACTCTTATCTATCGCACACAAATATCCATAAGATCATGGATCGACCAATCAACCTACAATATTTTGTATTATGAGTCATGGATTGAAAAATATTACAATAGAAAGATACATTATTTCTTATCGTGCATTGTAATAATGGGCCATGGCTTGCATCATGGTCCAAATAACATATCTCGTAGCATAAAGAATAGTGAACTTATGATTTAGAGGGGACAACTATCCTTAGTGTGCCCTTTCACTTCACAATATGTACACAAAATTTTGGAGAGCGCATGTCTCGTGTGGATGAATTGGCCGATAGTTTCTCCAACTACTTTGCATTATAGCTAGAATTTGTGCTTCAAGAATGGGCTCACCCTAGTGTATCTATACTTATGATCGTGCACAACATGTCAAGTGCTTGGCGTGAGATCCATATATGTCTTATGAGACAACACCCTTGTTAGGAAATAAGAGATAAAATATGTGGAATAATCCTTAGTAATCGCAACAAAAGAGAAACTAATATGCAAAAATATTACAGATCTCAAATAAAAGTGTAGAATAAATAACACAACACAGAGAGACAAGATTTAACGTGGTTCACCCAATTTGGGCTATGTCCACCAAGAATCACTTGCTCGAATTTTATTACAAGCCTCCACTCTCTCAATACAATAGCAAATCCGTTTTGAGCTATGCTCAACAAACTCTACAAAATTCACACTCGAATTCAAAACACATCTGCAATACATTTACTTGTTTTTGTATCATATGCATAAGACCATATAAATAGACAATTGCTTAAGCAGTTTGATACAAAACCGTGGGGTATCAAAACCATGGGCAAAAACCGTGGGTCTCAAAACCATGGGCAAAAAATCATGGGTATCAAAACAATGGGTACCAAAAACCATGGGCCCAAACAAATCCCATAACGGTTACCCATTACCGATGGGTTAATAAACCACCCATGAAAATTTACTTCTGGGGCTTCACCCCCAAACCCCCTGACCCACTCACCGGTGAGTAGGACCGCCGTAAAAATACCCGAGTATAACACATAGAAGGTGTACCACACTATAACATGAAAATAGGCTCCACAAACATAACAATCTCCCACTTAGAGACTTATTTCCACTAAGCAAGCTTCTCAACCCTTCACTGTCATCCGCAAAGGCCAACCAAAGCTGAAAATAGCTTTAGTTTATCCCTTGTGACCACCTTGGTCATCATGTCTGTAGGATTCTGACTGGGATGAATCTTCTCCAACTTCAACTTATCTTCCTCCAAAGCTGTCCTGATGAAGTGATATCTCAACTATATATGCTTTGTCCTGGAGTGGAAAACAGAGTTCTTAGCTAGGTGTATATCACTCGATTATCACTATGTAGCTTACATTCCTCCCCCGCTTATGCCCCAACTCCTCAAGTAATTATCAGAACAAATCATCTCTTTGCTTGCCTTTGTGGCAGCAACATACTCACTCTCCGTGGTCGATAAAGCCACCATCTTCTCGTAGTCGTGAAATCCAGCAGACTCACTTGTCCCACCTACTACAGTGTAAATATAACTTTTCATGCTCTCCCGATGTCTACATCTCTAGCCATGTATGAATCTACATAACCACGTAAAGTGGTGTCTCGATCCACCGTAGCATAAAACCGCCCACATGGTCCTCTCAAATATCGAAGGATCCACTTTATGCTTTCCAATGCTCTTTACCTCGGATCACTCATAAATCTACTCACAACTCCCACCGCATGGGAAATATCAAGCCTAGTGCACACCACAACATACATCAAACGCCAATTATTGATGAGTAAGGTACCTGGACATCTAGTCTCTTTCCGCGCTCTGTCTTGGGACACTGCTCCTTTGATAACTTAAAATGGCCTCGCCAAAGGAGTCCCAACCGGTTTAGCATCCCGCATGTTAAACCTATCCAATACCTTCTTAATGTACTCTTCCCGAAATAAAGTAAGCTTTTGTTCCTTCCTATCCCGAGTTATCCTCATACTAAGGATTTATCCGGCTGCCCCCAAATCTTTCATATCAAAGGATTCACTTAGCTATTTCTTGAGTACTTTTATTTCCTACATATTTTTACCTCGTAACCAACATGTCATCAACATACAAACATAGGATAATATAACTTCCATCCTCAAATTTCTTTGTATACACGCAATGGTCAGAATGACATCTGATATAACCTTGCTCCATCATGAAGCTATCAAACTTCTTATACCATTGATGTGGAGCTTGTTTTGTGCCATACAAGCTCTTCTTCGAGTTTGCACACCATCTCCTCTTTACCTTTGACTTCATATCCTTTCGGTCGCCGCATATATAGCTCCTCCTCCAAATCACCATGGAGAAATGTAGTCTTTACATCTAACTGTTCTAAGTGCAAGTCTTCTATTGCCACTATTCCAAGAACAGTTCTAATAGAAGTCATTTTTACTATAGGAGAAAAGATCTCATCAAAATCTATACCTTGTTTCTGTGCAAACCCCTTGACCACCAACCGGGCCTTATATCTTTTCTTTCCTCCTTCTTCATCTTTAACTCGTACACCCACTTGTTCTACAATGCTCTTTTGCCTTAGGTAGCTTCACCAAATCCCAAGTCTATTTCTCCATGAGAGACTTATGCTCCTCATCCATGGCTTGCTCCCACTTCTTACTAAAGCATCTACCTACATTGCTTCATCAACTCTCTCGGCTCTCCACTATCGGTGAGTAATAAATAATAAAGAGAAGGAGAAAAATGTTCAAGTTCTTTTCTTACCCTAGAAGACTTCCTCACTGTAGGAGTTTGGGGTTCCTGTTGAGTAGGTTCCTGAACTAATTCATGGGTCATTGTCCCATCCGGAAGATCCTCTACCACTGCATATTCTTTCTTGGATTCTTCCCTGTTTTCCTATAATTGTTGCTTATACATGACTTTCTCATTAAAGACCACATCCCTAGACCGAATGATTTTCTTGTCCTTAATACTCCAACATTTAAATCCAAAGTCATTACCACCATAACCAATGAAAGTACATTTTTCTAATTTAGCCTCTAGCTTGGTCTTATCATCCTTGTCTATATGAACAAACACCTCACATACAAAGACTCTAAGAAATGAATAATCAAATTTCTTACCATACTAAGCCTACTCGGTGTATGCCTCCATCCAAGGCACTTGAGGGTCCTCTTTATTTATCAAGTACATAGTTATGCTCACCGCTTCTCCCCAAAAAGAAAGAGGCGATCCTGCATGTAACCTCATGCTCTTAAGATGTTCCATTATTGTTTTGTTCATCCTTTCGATACCCCATTCTCACTGCGGAGTTCTGGAACTGTCTTTTGTCTCATGGATTCCATTCTTAGAATAGTAATCATCAAATTCATTGCAGCAATACTCCCCTCCATTATCTCGACCGAGATATTTTAGCTTAAGACTGTTTCATTCTCTACCAAGGCTTTCCATTTAACAAAAGTGTCAAATACATCATATTTGTTTCTAATACAATAAACCTAAACTTTCCTTATTGCATCATCAATAAAAGTAACATAATAACTTGAACCCCAAGAGATGATACCTAAGTGGCCCCACACATCGAATGCACGGCTCTAAATTACTCTCTTTCTTTGTAGGTCCGACCTTGAGAAACCTTACTCGCTTATGTCTCCCATATATGCAGTTCTCACAAAAATCCAAACATGTTTCGTATATCCGTGCAAATTCTTCGTTATGATGTCCATGCCCTTATGGCTCATATGATCGAGCCTATAGTGCCATAATATTATATCTACATCCAAGCCACAAGATTACAATAATTAGTACTATCGGTGGATAAATACAAGGTTCCAACCTTCTTACCTCTTACCACCACAAGAGCACCCTTGGTAACCTTCCAAGAATCAATTTGTAAATATCACAAGACAACCATCACAAGGTGTGGGCGAGGTTTAATTGTTGTGAAAGCCCCCAACACCAATACAATGCGTGCAAGTGAGTTGCCTTACATACCAGTGATAATACACTAATTTTGTTTTTATTATTGGAAATGAGAGAGCACTCTATTTGTATATATGTTTGATAGGTGGATGGGAGATTCAAACATGCTTTAATATATAGTAAACAAGAGGTGTAGATTTATAAATATTTTATTATAAAATGATATGTAGGTGAAACACAAGTAGATTGAAGATTGACAAAAGATGACACACATTTAATATATAATCCCTTGTAAAAAAAAACCTTTATCCTTAATTAAAAAATATATTTCAAGCAAATCGTCACTTATTATTAACTACCTTTAAATCCACTTTTATTACATAATCTTGCTTTGTAGAATCCAAATTGTCAATAACACTACTATTATTATTAAAACACATTTTCATAAATTCATTTATCATCTATATTATTAAGTGTGTTATATTTTTACATTATTTATTTTACACTAATATATTTTTTTGTATTCACCTCTCCCATAAACACTCGTGAATAATGTTACTATGAATAAATAATTATTTTTCTATATGTAAATCCATTTTCACAAATGAATGAATCAGACCTTAAAAGCAAATAAATCCAAAAGTGATGGAACCTTCCATCCCAATCCCGCGCGCAGCCATTTAAAGCCCACAAGGCAAAACCAGATTAACGTTCTTTATTTTTCTTGTGGGGCTGCTAAAACTTCCTCACATTTTAGGCCTTCAAATCCTAATAATACACCAGAGCCATGGACCCCAAAACCAAGCTGGAAATTGAGAAAACAGTGTTGGAGATTCTGGAAAATGCAGACATGAATGACATGACTGAATTCAAGGTCCGAAAGTTAGCCGGTGAAAGATTGGGGCAGGACCTTTCAGATGCTAAGTACAAAAATTTGTGAGGAATATTGTTGAAAGCTTTCTCCGGTCTAGGGATGACGAAGAAGAGGAGCAGCCTGCTGAAAAAGAGGAACAAGTGCAGGAGGAGGTCGAAGAAGAGGAAGAAAAGGCGTCTAAAGACCAACAGAAGAAGGAAAAATATGTTGGGTCCGAGGAGGAAGAAGAAGACAAGGCGGAGGAGGAGGAAGAGGAGCGACCTGCGAAGAAACAGCGGAAGCAGATAGCTAAACAGCGCGGGCCCGTGCAGACAACCAGCAAGGACGAAAACGACGACCTTGTTATTTGCAATGTAAGAAAAATGAACTTAACTGTGAATTATTCAGTATTTTCTTCGTTAAAAGTGCCTTATAATATCCAGGGATAGGGTTACTTTCACAATCATATGTCAATTTACAGAATTGGCGTAGGCTGGCAAAGGTTAGGGCTACTTTGCCAACCGCTAGTAATTTTGCTCTATATACTTTGATATTTGGCGTATATTAGCAAGGGTTTGGGTTACTTTCATCTCAAAGTTTGTAAAATTTGATTAAATAATTCGCTTAGACTGGCAAGGGTTAGGATTACTGACAGTAATGGCCAAAGTTGCACTATTTGGTCTGATAAAATGGCGAGGTTAGGGTTACCTTGAGAACCACTGATAAATTTGCACTTTTTGTGATTTTTGTAGTCACTGTAAAAGTCATACTATTTGCTTTGGTAATTGGTGTAAGCTAGCAAGAGCAACAATCACCGCTAAATTTGCACTAGTTGCTTCCATAACTGGCACAGACTAGCAAGGGTCAGGGTTGTGGCATAGACTAGCAAGGGCGACAATCACAGCCAAATTTTTTTACTATTGGCAAACTAGGAAGGATTAAGGTTGCTGTAAACACTGCCAAATTTGCCCATTTGATTTGATAATTGGCATGGCCTAGCAAGGGATAGGATTAATTGCTATATTTGCACAATTTGCTTTAGTAAAATGGCCTTGACTAGCAAGGGTTGGGGTTACATTGACAATCACTGCTAAATTTACACTATTTGCTCCGATAAAATGAAACAGAATAGCGGTTAAGGGTTACTTTTACAATCATGGTTAAATTTCAGTGTTTTCTTTGATTAATTAACGTAGACTGGCAAGGGCTAGGGCAACTTTGGCAATTACAGCTAACTCAGAAAATCTGACTGTTCTTTTTTAATGGACTAATGTATATTGGGAAACAAGCACGATTTGAATTTATTTAGGTGCTGCTTTTAGCTCACTTGTTTCTTGACAATAAATTATGTTCGTGGGATCGAAGCTCAAGTAAAAGTACTTCTACGCTTAACCACATTCTTTAAAACAACTTTTAAGTTTTAGGTTTATAGTTAATGAAACACCTTGAGTATCCACATGATCCTAGCAATATTACATACGGCTGCCAGGCAGAGACATTCTTAGTAAAATTAAATAATGTGTTATGTTTCTGATTTTTTTCAACAGCGAGACACAAGGGGTCTCAAAAGCATGCTCCAATCTCTAAAACATATTCAGCATAGATTAATTATAATGGTGTGTTGAGGATGTATATCCGCTCTTTAGATTTATTTGAGATTTGTCCTTTCTGCATTTGCCAACCTTGTTCTCGTGCAAATTTCTTTGAGTTCCCATTTGTGTAGGATTTTGGAGGTCAGGGTCTCCATGGAAGTCAAGTTTAATGTCTTTAGTATCCTGTCAGAACCAACCAAATACTGTAAACCATACTTTAAACTAGTTCAAAATGGCTATGGAAGGTCTAATCTAGTCCAGATTCTAAAACATAAAAAATAGTGAGCATGGTATCAAATGGCTGGAGTTGTCATAAATTCCATGAAGGCTAACATAATTGTAATTGACTTCTACAGTAATAATATCTTATGATAGCATAATCAGCATAAATGAAAACCATAGGAGTGACCAGCAATCAAAACATAAAGAAGTCTGAAATTAGCAAGGCTATTCCTGCTGCCGTTTCCCTCCTCCAGAAGATGGAAGGCTAGGTGGTTTTTCGACTGCAGTGAGTATCCAGTATTTATAGGTTGATCTATACTTCATTGCGAGTAAGTTTAGTTGCCTCCTTCTCGACTGCTTGGCAGAGATAAATACCAAAGCTTAAGGAAATGTATAACTGCATGCTGTGTAGCAGAATTTTCTATAATGTTATCTTAACTAGGCATGCATATAAGTTTGCCTAGCAGGTATAATTCTATTCATCATTCTTAGAATTGCTTTCCATAAGATCTTATCCTCACTTTTAAGATTATGTAACAAAACCTCTCGCCACTTATCCTTTGAGTTTGAAGCACATTTATTTTCTGAAATTTTCATACTCTATTATAAATTACCCTGCAACAAGGACATATACTGGCCACGAGTCCTTGTTAGAACAGCCAGCTCTACGGATTTGGTGTTAACATTAATTCTACAGACCATAGTACATGGTAGTCTGATAGCTAGACATTGCTCGTTTCTGTGGCCAAATTAAAGTAAGAAAAATCAAAACTATTGGCTTAAGTTGCAGTCAAATTGTATCAAGTTGTCATAGGGTTGATGATCAATGCTTGTAGTTAAACGCAAATTGTCAAGGTAACAACATGCAAATGATAGTTGGCTTGGGTAATTTAGATGCTCATCTGACTCTCCCAGAAGTGAACCATCACAAGATTCTAAGTTATGGAAGATTGAGGCACTTAACTATATTCTCATTTTTGGAGATATTCTTTTTCTTGTTGCATACTTTTGTTTAAAGTTATTTGTTATATAGAAGTGGTCTAAAGTGTGTGCTTGTTTACGTGGAAGTTCCATGGCCAAGTGTGTAATATGAATTCCTTTTGAGGACTACTATTGTCTCGTCATGGTCTAAGGTCCTTAGATTTTCCTGAAGGATATAGGCCTTCTCTTACCTTGTAGAAGGGGGCTCTTGCAATTTTAAGATTTGGGAGTTTGTTGAACTAGAAACCTATTTCTATTGTGGCTTTTTCAAAGTGACTTGCATGAATATCTGTCTTTTGCTGCTGGATAGAGTTAAAGAACATTCCAATTCCCTTATGCCAAATAGGATATTGTGAATGCAACGACATATTTTGGCTTATGTTATCACCTTGGCCTCTTTTTTTGAAACTGTTATGATAAACCTAAGTTACCTGTAAACAGTACGCATTCAGGAATCAACCATTTTTTTGATACCCTGAGTTAGTTTCATATTGGAAATGATCCATATATAAATATAAGTATAAGTATTTGTCTCTTTAGGTCCAGTTGTTTTCTGAGTTTAGAGTTAAATTTTAAACAATTCCCATTTTTGTGAGCTACTAGATACACGAGCAATATTACTTGTGATGTTTAGATTTTAGAAAATACATGGCTGCTAAATTCTATGCCCGTAATTATGCCGATAGGCATCCTACAAAGGCAGCTGGGGTTTTGGTCATGGTGGTGAAGTGTAATGTTTGAGAGTTAACAATTAATGTCCAGCCGTAAGTCGACTGTCACGTGTCAATTTCAACCTTAAGTTTGATGTCCATTTGATTGTCACTTAGAAGTTTTTTCTTTTTGCTTGGAGAAATCAATCAAAAATTGTAATATCTTGGCCATATGGTGGAGTTTGGTGATTGTTTTTTCTTTCCCAGAAATATTTTTTTGAGCCCAACACAGTGGTGCAGCTAAATTGATGCCATTTGTCACCAATCAGTAATAAAATTATAAAGTTGCGGAGAAGGTAGTGGAGTTATTAATCAATGTGGTATGTGAAAATACAAGTTAAAGGCCTCGAGATTGATATCTCAGTGTTTTTCAGATAGATGTATTTAAGATATTTGTACTAGTAGTATTTCCAATAACCTTAAACCATAGAATATATCTTTAGCACTAAGAGACATCTTAAATGGCAAAACTTAAAAGTGACACATGACTGGCACCTCAAACAACAATGATGTAGATTGAATATCGAGTCATACATAAAACACCTAACTCCTAATAAGTACAAAAGTCTACCCAGAGATTTGAAGTTGTCATTTATTGCTCCATTTATTTTTTTATTCTTCTGAAAGTTGTTTACTACACTATTAAGTGCAGCATACTGCAAATACAAAACCTGATTTTTTTTTAGTTGTTTGATACATATATATCCTGCTGGATAAAATAAAGGGTAATGCACACAATGAACTGATCCTGCTGTGGCAAAGATTCCTCACTGCAAGTCTTACAGTTGCTTTGGTCTATAACATTCTTACATCGTAGCATACATGATTTATGATCCAGCTCAATTATTCCCTCAAAACAGTTAAATTGTGAAATTTTCACTAATGTGTTTTGCTTTCGCTTTAAACTCATTGATTATGTTACTAATTCTTCTAACATTACGTATATACTATTTTTGCTGCTCTCTTATGGTGTTCTTGTTGACAGTATTCTTTCTGCATATTTTTCCAGCAATGAAACTGTACACTAGTAAATTTTTCACTTAGGTTTTTAATCTATTGGAATCTTTCATTGTGCTTGCATATAAGGAGGGCTAATAGTTTACTTTCATAATGTAGGAATATACTTTTGAATAATGATTGTACATAATACGTTCTGACTTTTATTGATCTATTCAACTAAGGATAAGTTTTCATTTGATGTTTGAGGTTTTGCACTAGTTATAAATCATAACATTAGCAGGTTCTAGTGGGAAAGCTGTGGTTTTTCTTATGATAAGAGTGGTTTTTCTTATTGGCACATGAAAGTTATTCATTTTTGATCATTTTACTGCCTGGGTTTTGGACTCTTCTTTGTGTAGCTTTCAAATCGACGGAGTGTGACTATTCAAAACTTTCGAGGGCAAAATTTAGTCTCTATCAGAGAGTACTATGAAAAGAATGGGAAGCGGATGCCATCATCCAAAGGTGGGTGGTTTTTCTACTTGCTGATGTTATATTCAAGTTGTATCTAGATTTCTGTGTATGTTTTAAATTTTGGGCATCCACTATTGTCTCCATTGTAGTTTTTCAAAATTATTAATAAAATTCCCACTATCAGTGATGGATTATTTTGTGTTCCTTGCAAGCTCTTTATACTATTTATCCATTTACTAATCTAGGAAATTGGAGTTTGTGACAAGGTGAAGACCAGCCCCCAAAAAATAAATTAAAATGTTTCCATAAGATTTATCTTTTATTAGTCTTTCACAACAAATGTATGATGTGAGAATTTACATGTGTGGAGTAGAGATATGATGCATATGTAAAATTTAAAATATTATATTATATTAAGATATATTTGAGGAGATTGTGATTAGTGGCGACATAAAGTGAAAGGAGACACTAATATGTGGATGATTAGTTGGAGTGATTGTAAATAGAGATAACTGTATTCAAGAATGCATTATTAGGAGATAATTGGTGGTGTTTGGTCAAGCCTACACGTCCATGTGGTGTCAATGGACTGAGGCAGATGTAGAATATCTCTACATTGAATTAACCATGCACTCAAGTACACTTATAGTTGTATTGTTGTGACTTATTGTTATTGTTTTTTATTTCTCTCCCTGTTGGTCATGCCAAAATAGAGACTAGTTCAGAACCACACATAAATTAAGGTTATGCAATAAGCTTGTAATTACTATGACCAATCTAATTCATATGTTCATTTTAATAACTATTTGGTTTCAGTGATTGGGTTCGGATGCTTCGCCAGTTTCTTCACTATACTTCTTGTGGCTGCAATTGCCTCTTCTTCATTTCTAGTCTTACATTTTACATCCTTCAAATGGCAGATGATTTTGAATGAAATCTTTCTTCTTGAAGTCATTTAGCACCTCACAGTGTCTTTGTGCAATGCAGTATTAGACGCAACCTCCTCATCACATAAATTGAGGATTCTAATTTTCCTCGAGTCCAGTTGACCTTTTGTTTTTAGATTTAAACTCCTTTAAAATACTTTATCATACATGGCAGGAGAAACTACCCTCAAGTTCTTTTCTATTCCCAAGAGACCTTTAGTTAACCACGTTCTTCAAACCATATACTGTTTGAACTTCCAAATTTCTGATGACTGCTGATAATTATCTCTTATACAATATGACTATTTCGTCCTTTTGTTTTGTTCAACAGTCTTATTGTAATTTTAACATGTTATTATCCCTTTCATAAGGGGGGGATATTGCATTCACTTTATTATTTTGATTGACTATTTTCTAGGTGTGACAACTCGTGCATGGTAATATGCTTTGTTTTTCAACTTCAATCATACAAATATGATACTTCCCTAGTATCCGCTTAATCAATTAGCATTGCACCTCTCTCCCTGGTGTTTATTCTTCTTTTCATACACCGCAATCTACATTTTAATCCTGAATATTATTTAGAAGATCATCATTCGTTTTAAAATTGATGAAAACGGTCTTTTGGAGGGACATGTATATCCACATTTCACATTTTCCTCAACAATTTCACTTGCAATAACTTCATTCATATGTAGTAGATGATTATTTTTTCATAGAAGTGTTTTCCTTGAGAACTTATTTAAGTTATTTTGGGTGAGAACAAAGGTTTTTGAAGATAAATCAGCACTAAATCCAAAAGCAAAAACCTGACGTTGCTATCCAAAAAGACCAGTAGCAATTATTTGGGCACCTCTCCAGTGTCCACAATTAGATTTCAATTTCCAATTTATAAAGGTATGACAAAGCACAAACCCATCATCAATAAACTGTGCATTTGCCGCATCGGGTCCTTTTTGAACATTTTATCTAATTTAAAAAAATATTCACAGCTAGGAACCGATAGTCTTGACGGGGACATTTCCCATGATTACATGAGCCTAAAAGGGAAAATATTGATCACTGGTATCTTGTGTTTGGGCAATACATTTTGTCAAACAATTAACAGGTCTTCTGTATACATGTTTCTTCTTTTTATCAATGGAAAATCTGATTTGACCAAAATATTGGTGTGTTACAATTGATCACTTGTATGAAGTATCTATTCTGAGGTAAAATGAGTACGATGTGCTCTTGGAAATTGAAATTATGGGCTGACCTCCAACACTTGCCAATATATTTTTCTATATTACATTTTTGATTTTCACTAACTTGATGTTGAAACATTCCTTCGTATAGGAGGAAATACTTCTCATTGGTCCTCAGTATTATTAAAATCCAAAGGTAGAAGTGAGAACATCAAGGCAGTTCGTTCAGTATAAGACAAATCACCATTTTATTCATGTGTTCATGCTATTAACTGTAAAAATAAGATTTGTCTCAAGTTATAGTAGTACATGTTTTGAACTAATGCCGATCTCAGAAATGGCAACCAAAGAACATTTTTATGCTAAACGCCTCCTTCACAAAGGCTACATTATAACCTCCCTTACAAAGGCTAACCATTATAACTTCTGTCCAGTGTCTTTGGTGACACCTTTTGTCAAACAATTAACACTCTGAGGTAAAATGAATACATTATGCTGTTTAAAACTGAAATTATAGGCTGACCTCCAAGTCTTCCCAATATATTTTTCTATATTACGTTTTTGATTTTCACTAACTTGACGTTGAAACATTCTTTCCTATAGGAGGAATTACTTTTTGTCAGTCAGTATTTTTGAAAATGCAAAGGTAGAAGTGATAACATCAAGGCAGTTCTTTCAAAATAAGACTAATCACCATTTTAGTTCGTGTTCATGCTATTAACTGTAAAAATAAGATTTGTCTCAAGTTGTAGTAGTACACGTTTTGAACTAATGCCCATCTCAGAAATGGCAACCAAACAACTTTTTTATGCTAAACGTCCTCCTTCACAAAGGCTATATTTTAATCTCCTTCACAAAGGCTACCCATTACGACTTCTGTCCAGTGTCTTAGGTGACACCTTTTGTCAAGCAATTAACATGTCTTCTGCATGTTGACCTTAGCCTTTTCTCTTTCCAAAAACTGCAGTGTTTTTCATAATACTCAGAGAATGCTTGAACCCTTCATAATCGGTAAAGAAATCTCTAATCACATTATAAATCCCCACAAAGTTGAGTACATGCATTTTGGATGACCGTGAAGGTAGAAATTGTAGACGATGGGTTCACCAAGAATGCTATGTAGCAGCAAAACGGTCCTCCTCTAACTCTTCCACAAAGGCATTGTATCTCTTCATAAACGTCTTCCCTATGAAGCCTATCAAAGATAAATTCAATCAACTTCTTCTATGGTATGGGCATTTTTGATACTTCACGAGGCGCCCAAAAGTTATCCACATTAGCTTATAAGATGGGAGATGTGATTCAGAGCTAATGTGGGATATTTATGTCCTTATGCATTATTATTTTCTATATTTTAAATATTTGTCTGATATACATTTGATTTGTAACTTCACCAATAGGCATAACCTACAACTGCAGCTAAGGGGTTTTTGGTGGAGTGTAATAGTGTGTGATGTCAATAGAAATGGCCCACCTTAAGTGTGATGTGTATTTGTTAGAGAAGGCAATGGAAGAATCGTGATATCTTTGGCATACGGTGGAGTTTGGAGCCCATTTTTTTCCAAAAAGTTTTTCGAGCCCAATGCAATGGTGCAGCTAGATTGAGGCCATCTATCACCAGTGGGTGGAACATTTCTGAAGGATGTGATGGGTTCGTTAATCTATGTGGAACCCTTCAATAGGAAAATCTATGTGACAATTCCAAGATATACATTGTTAGATTGATATCTATTGGTGTTTTTCAGATAAATGTATTTAGTAACTAGTTTATAATGACTATATTTGTGATTGGATTCAAAAGCTGGTAGGCAACCTCTGGTATGTATTTGCGCTTCCTTATTTTTAAATTCTGCTCATTTAATCTCCAGTACATTAGTATTCTACATATCAATCTTCTAAAAATTGTAGATGTCAATTATCCAAGAGTGGGTCGATAAGAATCTTAAACATTTTAGTAATTAATTATGGTGAAAAGCGTCCTACAATGGCAGCGGTGTGTGGTGGTGGTGGATTGTAGTATCGCGAGTTGTTCATATTTAGTTTGAACTTAAATTTGATGTTCATTTGACTGTCATTTAGAAGTTTTTCTTCTTTTTGTTTGGAGAATTCAATCGGAAAATTGTAATATCTTTGCCATATGGTGGAGTTTGGAGCGCTTTTTTCCCCTAGAAAGTGTTTTTTTAAATCCAACACAGTTGTGCAGTTAGATTGATGCCATTTGTCAGTAGTCAATGTGAAATTGGCTAAGAAGTTAATAGAGTTATCAATGTGATGAACCTCAAGATCAATACCTCTTGGCATATTTCAGATAGATGTATTTAAGATTTCTGTACCAGTTATAGCATTTTGGTTAGGTATACATCATAGTACATTCTATAAAAATATCAACTAGAGGCTCAAATTTTAGACGACTTTTTGAAGTTTGGAGCCATGAATAGGGATTTGGTAACGAGGAATATAGAGTACAATTCATATGTGACTAGAAATCTGAATAAAAAAGCATTTAAAATTGTAGGATCTATCATTTTTAATGAAATGAACTTGCCAACCACAATCTTGGTTTGTCAGTTTGTTTTAAATTTTTTTGCAAACAAATGAAATAGTTTCTTCAGCTAGCTTGAGAAATATCTTAGGAACCTGTGCTCTTTGGTATGTTGGAGGAATAATTTAAAGATTATTATTTTTGAATATCAAGTTTTCTCTACTCCATAAAATGATGTCCTCGATCATGTGCTATCTTTGACAAAATGCTGACCTTGATAAAGTGTTGTCGCTGATGCTTTCATTTCATTTTGCTCAAGTGTCAGAAATTTGTCAAAATGACCCATTCTCTATTGTCTCCAGATTACTTCACTTAAATGCTGAAAATTTGCTAGAGACCTTACTTCAAGTCTAAGTAGCTGATACGTTTTGGATACGGGAGTGGGTGCAGAGTATCCGATATGCGGATACGGCAAAATGTTTTTGGCCCCGAGATACGGCGTTGGATATTACAAGACAAAAATATATAAAAATTAAAAATATATAAATTTTAGCCTTCTAAATACATTATATACATTTCCATTAAAATGAAAACGTTAAATTAAATTTATATAATAAAAACCATAGTTACCTAAGACTTTGGGACGGCAAAAAATTTCCAAAATTCCGGGACGGCGGGGGACGGCTATTAAAATAATATATAAAATTATAAATATTAAAAATATATAGATAAATTTTAAATTTTTATGAATAACAATTCATATTTATATATCAGTCCACCATGTGCATACAGTCCACATTCAGACGTCCATATTAAAAACTCGCAGCATACATATAGCTATACTAATGTTATATGTTCATATAGCTTTTAATATTTATATGTATGCTACTAGTTTTCATAGCATGTTGTTACAGTCCATGTGCATTTGTGCTCGAAAATTTCTGTATATGTCTTTGTAATACAATACAGTCGGGTTATGCTTAATGGGTAAACATTTATAAAGGGAAAAAACAATAAACAAATTAATTTAAAAAAAGAAAAATAATTTTTTTTTAAAATATTAAAAAAAAAAAAACAAACCAAACCAGAAGTCCCTGAAATGTTTCGGGGACTTCCAATCATTCCCCAACGCCCCCAAAATGTCCCCAAACGTCCTCTGTTATTTCTAAACGTCCCAGGGCGTTCCCCCCACCACTTCGGAAACGTGGGGGAAACGTTTCCCCACATCCCAGCATCCCCAAAACGTCCGGGACGTCCCGGACTTGTCTTTTTTGGGGGACGTCCCCACATAACTATGATAAAAACTATAAAAACTATAACATAAAATTATAAGAAATGAGTTATATTCTATAAGTTATTAAAAAACTATAATATCTAAATTATACGAACTGAAATCCCACACAAATATTAATACTTTATAATCTATTAAAAACGTAATAAAAAATCAAAAGTTATACAAACAAAAGAAAATCTTAATGAATAAATAATATTAAAAAATCAATTTAAAAAAACGTATAACCTAACCTTGCGCCAATAAGGGGAATAAATTAATAATTGCATGGTAATCCCATTCCCGTGCCCAAGAAGAAGCGACTGAACCAAAACGGAAAACGGAAAGGGCAAAAATACGACAGGGAAGATATAGACACACCACAGTGAAGATATAGACACGTCACACACCACAACGATTAGATCACAGGGCATTTTCTTGTACCCTGGCCGCTCTATCGCCGCTCGCGCTCCCATGCCGCTCTAGGAACATTTCGAGCACCCTGGGGGTGCCGTATCGGCTACGTAGCTTCAAGTTGCTAAAAACTTCACTTTATTTTTGCTAGATTGCACAATTAGCTAAACTCTTCACTATGGTTGAGTTACTTTCACTTTATTTCGCTAGATCACACAATTAGCTAAACTCTCAACTTTACTTGAGTTGCAGTTCTTATAGTCTCAAAACTACCAATTTAATAAAGTCCCCAATTTGATAATGTACCCAATTCCTTAAAACTCCTCACTTTGTTGAAGTACTCCATTTGCTGAAGTCTTAATTTGTTTGCTTACCAATTCGAGCAATTCCTTGATCCAATTTTCCACCTAGTTCCTTAGATTCCTCACTTTGTTGAAGTGCTCTATTTACCACGATCCGAATCTATTTGCTTAAGTATTCAACTTTTCAATGTACCATTTTTGTGTTGATTTTCTCTTATTGCTAAGATCTTCAATATGGTATAGTTCTCAATTCACATTTGATGAAGAGATAAATTTCATGATTTGTGTTTAACTCTCTAAAATATTCACCTCAACTTTTTAGTTGGCCGATAGGCCTTTAAAGTCAATATTCTTTGTAACTCCCATCTTCACTGAAAATAATCTGATTTTAATAATAGCAGAGCCAACAATATTAGAAACCCTAGCAATGAACTGGAAATTACACTTTTAGGGTATCAAAATCAGCTTAGAACATTAATTAATATCCCTCTAGGGCAGCAAACTGTACCAGCACTTAGGAACAATCATTCACATGCAATATGGGCTAAAAATTAACATAGAAATATCCCAAATACTCAATAAATCCAACAAGATGAAATCTGGAGCAAATATGTATTTTGTAAATTTATTTCAAGTGCAAATACAACTGAAACTTCAAAATTCATAACTCCATCAATACTTGGAGTTTCAACACAAACCAATGCTCAAAATGATCTTGAAGAGACCAACTATCCAATGAAAGTGAAATCACAATTTTCCAACCATGGAAACCCTCTCAAAATTGATCCCGAACTTCCCAGGTGGGTTGCTCCAAAGAAGGAAGGGTGCCAACACCCTAGAAAGTGCCCTAGCTGAAGTAGGAGTGCCTTAAGCACAGATAAACACCTTGCTGTTCCAGAAATCTGCCAATTAAGTTCATTTGTGACTCTGTATGAAGCCACCAATGCAACAAATGAGGGTTTTTTGTTCCAAGTGTTACAACTATTGAGGGTTTTGTCCCCAATAGGATCCAATGAGGGTTTTCGTCCTCAAAGTTGAGCCACATCAAAGGTCTTCATCTTCAGTGGAGAGTAGGGCACGCCGTGCACAAACCCAAGATATCAATCTTTGAAATAAATGTGCAAAACCTTTCTTAGGCCATTTGATCCACCTTTATATCCTCCTTTTTAGCGCCAAGGATGAATTAGAAACCCAATGCACTTTCTAATCTTCCCTTAAGCACTTTTTAATCTTCCCATAAGAAGACCAACCTCCTAAGAGTATTTAAAAATACCTTTTATTTTATAATAATAATATGAAATTGTTCCAAATTGGCTAGGCCCAACTTAAAATATTATTAATTTTTAAATTTAGAAAAGGGGACATTACAATTTTCCGGCATTGGAGATAAAACATTGTTGTCCTTGCAATTCAACAAGGGCCTTGCACGCCGGAGTTTCTCGGGGAACTACCTTTGTCCTATCATCCATCCGAATGATAGGAGATAAAATTTGTGTAACTTTCTATCAAGTTTGATGTCATCCAGATTTCCCGTGATAAGAGCCTCAAATTTCACCCCTCTCCGTGGCAGTTCCGTTGTCGGCGAAAGATCGAATGTGGCCGTGTTGCTGCAACACCATATGCGCTTCAAGATGAAATCCATCAAGACATTATCCTCATCGTTGGTGCTGATCATTTTTCTGCCTGTAGAGACACAGAGATGATTCTTCCTCATGAAGGGTGACATGATTCTGTTGTAGAGATACTCCAGCATATGCTTTTCCCCTATGTCATCGTAGTTGTGGTAAGACGTTTCTTTAGTTTTTACAAATGGAGACAACCCTCGGAAAGTTGCATCAAGCAAATCCCTCGGACTTCCTCCTGAAGCTCTTTGCCACTGGAGAACCTCTTCCAAAACGAACATGGGAATTTGATTTTCCATTTTTAGGACATTTACTCGAGATAGCGATCAATAGAGGACCCTTTCTTTTGGGGTAAAAGACATTGTGAGTAATGTGGTATTACTAGAATGAAAACTAGAGCCTAGAATGTCCACGAGGGCTGTTGATACTTTGATTGTTGGGGAGGATAATCGTCCTTGGCATGCAATAGGGGTTGTCCGATGGCCACAAAATAGTGACAATTATAAAATGGGCTTTGCTATTTTTTATTTTATTTTTTTCTAGGTGTTAAGGTTTTCAATTGGACGACATTTAATTTGTTAGATAAGACAAATACATGAACGGAAAGTTGGAAACATAAGGGTGGGAATAAACCAACACCAACATCCATAGGTGCTTGTGGGAGCTGATAGGCACATATTTTTTTCAGAAAAAAATTACAAATAACAAAAATTTGAATATATGTATTGATATAGATCATAAACAAATTTATTTTATTGTAGCCAATTTGACGTAAAAAAATTATTATGGCAACAGAAATTGTAAGAGGAGATTTTGAATGATAAGAGCACTAAATTTTAGATGGACTTTATTTCACAAAGTGAGCTTCGTTCACAAGAGCAAATGTAAATATTGTTATAATAAACAAGTCTTGCACGCTTTTGTAAAAATTAGGATTTCTAAAATATTGACACGAAGAGTATTTTTAATGGTAATTTGGAGGGATTGGTGAATACCCAATAACTTAGAGCTTCAAAGAGAGACTCAAGGTGAGTGCCATGATCAACCTTTGGAGTAGCGAGCAAATACCCCACTCCACATGCTATTAATAAACTAGGTATTGAACTAACGACCAGAAAAATTGACATGAAGAATAAATATTGCTCTTAAATTCCTTGAATCTTTAGGCATTTGATAAAGTGTTGATGGTTCTTCATTTTAGATAGATGTCTCTTTGGGATCTTATAACTACAAACCCATTTTGTAAATCCCATGCAATCATTGTAGTAGGGGGACCACATCTCTTATTATGAGCATATCTTGCAATCATAACATTCCATGAGATTACATTTTAGGCTTTGTTTCAAACTGTTCGAGTGCATAATACCAAACTAATCATGCGCATCTCCTAAACTAACACACTTGACATTTATGTATGAAATAATTATTTTGAAAATAGAGACTTTATTCTAATCCATTTCAAGGACAATTTTTCCTTTGTTAAGGCATAAGCTAGACATATGGATATCTTTTGGGAAAAACCTATCGGGAGTACTCCATGGATATGCAAACATAAAAATGAGATGGAGAAGCCTAAAATTGAATTGAATATATGGCTTCATAAAAAACCAGGTGCCTGGTAAGGTGATCTCGTTCCCTTGGTTAAAAAATTATAGACATATTACATCCATTATCATCATTTGGTCAATGTGTTAGATGAAGCACCGCTGAAGAGGTTCACTGTTGGAATAATTTTATGACATGAGTTGGGTTGCATAGATGTATCCCATATCTACTTTTCCCGGCTCCTCTTACCTTTCACCATAGAAAACCTTGATGAAAAAACTAGAGGTTTTAAAGGTTTTAGCTTCAAGTGATAGTTGTTACTTAGTAATATAGTATAGTTACTCCCACATGCTTATGGTTTATCTGAAAAAAATCAACACCATGAAATTGAAATTGGGTTTGATATGTAAGCGTTGCCCAAGTTTCACGTCTGTTAAATCCACCAGTAATGGTTTCCCCAGGGACATCTCATTAGAAATAACAAGACAAATCTGGTTCACCACTTTGGTCTCCTAAATAGTGAATTGGAGGTAAAACATAATTTTTAGGTTATTCCTTTTCTATATTAATTGTTTGCTTTATATAGTGGCCCAAACTACCATAGAATTTTTTCATTAATACGATCAAATATTTAACTCTTTTGTTTGCTTGGAGAATACTTTGCAATACAATAATGTTAAATTGACAACTACCGTACAAATCCTCCTTTAATATTATTATGTAGAAATTTATTTATTGTAAATATAATAAAATTAAATTGAACTCTTAAAAAGTATCATTTTAAAACATTTTAAAGAACATAAAGTCTATACTAACCATGCCTATCGGCCTTTCACAAGCACCTATGGATACTTTTGCTTTCAAAGACATTACAAAGGCCTTCCCATTTTGTGAAATAGCTTGTCTCTATATTCTTGATACCAGTTGTTGGCAATGTATTTGAATGTTGTAGAATTTGTCTGCAGCTAAATCCTCTTTACTTTTGACTTCTTGCTGTCATCCGTTCCTTTTCCACCCATCCAACTGCCTCTTGTATATGTATCTTCTTTTATGCAGTTGCACCTATAATTCTTGTCTTGATTGGCCCATCTGGATTGTAGATCAACTTCTTGTATTCTTGATGTGCCTCTTCTGCTTCTTGCTTTACAAATTGGACGAAGGATTAGTTCATCAAAAGTTGAAACAGTAATGTCTGTTTGAATGGCATTCTCCTGTGCATATAGTTTCTTTCCCTTGGTCTTCCCATCCATTCAGCAGAGGTAATTCAACATGTGTTTTTCATGGTGACCTGCGAGAAGGCCATGACTCCAAACTATTGGTGAGCATAATGATTCTTTTTTCCTTGATTGCCTCTTCTGAATTTAGGAGACGAGGGGTTGACTCTTTGAATCTAGAAGACTGGAGACTAGGTTGTCTAATGACTATTTGACATGGATTGATTCTATGAATTTGCACTAAACTGGATTATTATTTTACTGGAATTACTATTCCTTCTTATTTTCAGTTATCAATGTCATCATAAACAATAATGATTAGCAGTGATATGGGAAAAATAATGATAAAAGAGATTACCATTATGCTCGACAAAACTCTCATAGTGGATATCATTATGTGGGTAATGATCAATTGTTTTGAATATGCATGTTTTTTTATCTCCATAATGTGGCCTCAATTTTGTGTGGTATGTACTTACAGGCATAAGTCTTTCAATGGAGCAGTGGGAAGCATTCAAGAAAGGTGTCCCAGCAATCGAAGCAGCTATAGAACAGCTGAAAAATTAGTGGATTCCTAACAGGTCTTTCATCTGGGGGTTTTGTTGATTCATATTTTTTGAATCAGAGTATTGGGCTTTCGGTGAACTATTGTAAAGGAATCTCGGTTTTCCCTCTGGTTAATCTATGTAGAATTTTCTGTTAGAATCACTTGGGAACTTTAGCATGTGCGTTTTTCTGCAGTTGCTGCTTGGTTTATCAGTTGCTCTATTGACTAGTGGTAACAATGGCTTTTTGGGTTAGACCAACAATGCGTTTGTGCTAACAAGAAATTTGTTAGATTCACTTTATGTAGACCTTGTATATTTAATGATTTTGTATTTGTTTATTTTTATCTTGTTAATTTTGTATTGCCATGAACTTTTGTTTATTTGATTTGTTAGATTTTTGCGTATCCATGATTGTGCAGACATGAATTTCTCAGGCATGGAGTTACTGTAATGATGGATAAGAGTTTTTTTAGTTTTGTAATGATCAATGATTCACTTTTTGTAATTTTTATAAGTCACAAGTCATTGCGAAAATGTTTAGGGTGACATTGGTGTTGATAGCTGAATTCTGAGTTAAGGAATTTGTGCTGTTCTGGCAATTCATTACAATTATCGGTATTCTGGATTCTGGTATTTAAGAGAGACATCCAGAAGTACATGTCAATCGCAACTTTCAGGGCCATGCTTTTCATTGCTCACTATCCACTTTTACCCTTTTCTTTTTATTGAGTTTGTTTGTGGGTACGCATAGAAGTATGATCGGCGCAAACAACTTGAATGGTCCGAGTGATGGACTATTCTGTTACAATCCTTCTAGAAATTGACTTTGGAGTCCCTTATAATTTTTTTCCTCTTGTATTAACTGAAACTTTTGCATTGTGGTATTATTAAGTTGTTCCATTTCTTCAATGGCTCCTCTCTTTACATTGGTAATAATAATCACAATAAGGGGACCTATCTTAAACGTACTGGAGAGTTAGGGACTTCACTTGAAAGTCATTACCTCTTATTTTATGTTCATGTGATATAATAACATGCAAAGTGCGTTTTTAGTAGCCTTTATTATGGTTTGAAAATGTATACTTTATTATGGTTTGAAAATGGGTTGTCTTAAAATCCTTGAAATAGGCTGTAAGGAATAATATAAAATTGAGTGTGTCAACTCCTTATATAAATGTTTAAACGCTTCATAAGCTGGATAGAAGATCCTTGTCCATGTTTTAACATTTCAGTTCAGCAATATCAATAGTTCCGGCACTTAATTTCACTTCCCTTGAAATATGGACTTTATTTTTCATCTTCTCCCACCACTTATTTTACTTTAGATTTTTGCATTTTGTTCTTGTCACTAATTCCTGATTAGTTGGTCTAGTTGCTTGTGGCTTGTAATGAAAGATTTCTTCTCTTTTGAAAGACAACTGTTTTGTGGCATCATTAAGTTAGTTCATGCATATGTATTTTTGTCTGGTAACATAGAATGTATTTTGGTTGATAGGCCTATATAGACTTGACAACCATTGTGTTGGTAGTGCAATGGTTGTCAAGTACAAATATTTATGCCAAAGGCATACTCCAACTAATATAAAGGGGAGTGCAACCCCTTGGTTCTGATACCGGCTGTAAGCAACTTTTACGATAACCACATTTCTTAAAGTTTTAGATTTATTAGGACAAGAAGATGGTTTGAACGAGGACACAAGTTTAGGTTTCTTTGATTTGAGTTTGACCCTACCGTCCTCGAAGGTGCAGAGTTCTAATTTGCGAGCCATAGTAAAGGCTTTGTCGAACATTTGAAAATATCGGATTTGGAGTGTTGATATATGTTTGGCACAAGAATGAGCAAAGAACTCGATCAATTCGGTTTGTGGGAGGGAGAAGGATAATTGATTAATAATACCCCTCCAGTGGGCGATGAAATCTACAATAGATTTGTCTTCAAATTGCTTGCTTGCGTAAAGATCGGTAATGATAACTTTACGGACGATGTTAATCGAGAAATGCTCTAAGAAAAGTTGTGCAAGCTATGCGAAGGAGAAGAGTGAATATTGTGGGATATTATTATACCAATCTAATGTGGATTCAACTAAGGACACACGAAATGTCCTCAACATGAGGTCTTGATCGTGTGCGATAAGATAACAGGAGTGACGAAAGGCTCATATGTGTTGTTGAGGTTCCTCCTTATTGTATAACTTAAGGAACTTAGGAGTTTCCACCGAGGAGGATATGCTTTGTATTGTACAAATCGATGAATGGACTTGTTATAAATTTGTTCATAGGACGGGGAGGTTTTAGGACCCGTAGAGGTGGTTTCTAGACTTGAGACCCTGTTCATCAATGCTTGTAAATGATCATTTTGTGTTTGTTGAGGGTTGAACGACGATGGGCCAGGTTGATTATATGTATGTGTGTTTGTTTGATATAATTGCTATGGTGAAGGGATATTACGTTGGATACGAACACTCGTAGGAATGTTATACGTAGGTGTGAGACCAATAGTTGAATATATTGATACTAGATACGCATTGAAGTGTTGAAAAAGGTTTGTGATCTAGCTTTGTGGTACATATTGAGATGGGATGAAAATATAAATAAGAGGTTGAGATTGTAGGTGTATTTGTTGCGATGGGATGGAAGTATGGATAAGGGGTTGAGATTGTTGTGGTATATATTGAAACGGGATAGAGGTATTGATGAGTGGTTGGGATGGTTGAGATATATAGTGAGTGTGAATTTGTGAAACAAGGGCGATTGATACTTGTTGTGAAGAAGTGTGCTAGCTAGCAATAGAACCGGTGTTGATAAAGGGTATGGACGTGGGGATGGACATGACTAAATTTTGAACTACGAGAGGTTGGTTGATGTGGCGTGTTGGGGTTAGCACACGGTTGTATGAGATAATATATCGAGATCTAAGCATACATGCAAATAAAAGGGATATTCTAATAGAAAAATATACAAAACAAGAGACATAAGGTAACACTAGATTTAACGTGGTTCACCTAGTGTGGGCTACATCCACCAAGAAACAAGCCAATCTATTATCCAAAGCTTTGACAAGATATACAATGAAGATTTACAATCTTCCACACCTCTCAAATGTACAATACTTTCTTTCTCTCAAGCTTTTGCTTCTTCTCCAAGAATTCTCTCTCACCAACTTTTGCAAGTTCTTAATTCTTGTTAATTCTTACTTCTAAACCCTAGCTTTTATGCTTATATAGTCATTTATAAACTTAGGGCACTTAGCCATGCAATTACAATCAATAGATATACTTTAATGCTAAAAATAGATCTAATTCTTGAGAGTTAATTAAAACATCCTCACACATGTAGCGATGTCGGTTAGCCTAACCGATGCCGAGTTAACCCCTCCTTGCACGACCAATGTCGGTCTTAGGTGACCGATGTCGGTCCCTCCTAACTAATGATAGTTATTGTGTTTTCCAACAAGTTTTACATTGCATGCTAAATCTGAAGTAATTGAGCTCCACAACTCAACATGATAGAATTAAGGGGTTGTGTTAGGGATGACAGTAGCCCGAGCTTACGGGAGGTGTAGAAGAGAAACTAGAAGGCTGCGGGGCTAGATGTGGAAGGTGATGTGTTTGTATTGTTTTGCAAAGATGACGAGCCATACGAAAGATCGGCGAGGAAGATGGTTATTGATTGGTTGTATCTTGTGATGAAACAACATTGAGGTCAAAGGTGATGACATGTATTGATGATGCGGGGCCGATGTTCCTAGTTCACTTGCGGTGGAATAAGGATGAAGATTCTTTGAATGACCGGCTCATGATTAAGATCAACAAGTCGGGAAAGGTCGAAAGTGACATTTGAGATAGGAGGTCATTGTTTGATGGAGGTTTTGGAGGAGAACACCTAGGGAAACAAGATAGGCATTGAGAGCCACGAGGTTTGAATCTAGAATCTTAGTTAAGACTGGATCACCACTATTAAAGAAACGAGGACTGAGTTGATATGAGATTTCTGATGTGACTGATTGACTGCTAGGAGAGTGTGGGGGTTCTTGATCGATTGTTGAAGGCGATGAAGATGATCGGTTTGATCAATTAGGCATCGAATGTCTTCAAGGCGAGATTGGACATTTTCCAAGGACTGTTGTAAACGATCAGTCATGTTGTTAGAGTCTTGTAGATGAGATGGTTGCTTGGTTAGAACCATGAACTAAACAAACAATCACTAAAAAGAAAAAGAAGCTAGATGGTTGATTACTACAACACAAACAAGTCACACAAGAAAATGTTTGATTATCTTGATTAAATTAAGAAAAGATGAAATGTGAAAAATGGTTAGAAAGGTACTAGTAAATGACAATCTAGGGTTGGTTTCAGGTGATGTTAAAGGATGGAGTCCTCGATATACCCGAAGGTACGTGAGGCTCAATTTGTGTTGGTGTCGGTACGAGGCGTGGTATTGGGGCCTACCCCCTCACTTCACGGTCCCCAGATCGATAAGGGTGTCGGGTATTTAGCTAATATACCACCCACGAGCTTATTTATACTTGGCCAAAACACCAAGTCACTTATCCTCTTGGTGATGAAATCCAAGTAGGTCCACCTAGGAAGGAGTGTTTAAATGCAATTTATGTTTTGATATGGTTTGGTTGTGTGTGAAGGGAGTTAAGTGAATGCAATTCTTTAACCCCTAATTAAGCTATGTGATTAGGCCAAAATGAGTGTTTATTTTAAATTCCAAAGGAATTATTGATTCGATGAGAACAAACACAAATGCAATGCTGAAAAAGAAAATGATAGAAAAGAGAAGTACCCGTGATCGGTTTTCCTTTTTAATTTTTTGATTTTAAGCAACAAGCCTTGAGAGAATTTGAAAAATTAGATGAAATAGGAAACAAAAGAAATGGAAACTAAAAGGAAAATCTAAATGAAAAAGAGACTAAGGGGTCCCATCAGATGTGCAAGGAATGTTTAAGGTAGTTTTCAAGTTAGTGCTATCAAATGCAGAAAGTACCTAAAACTCAAATGAGCAGGGTTTACCGATCCTTGCGCCGATAGTCGAAATGTAGGGATGATGGGTAGTGGGCAATGTGAAAACGCTCCCCCTTTCGTCGAGTAAGAAGATCTGCAAACAAACACAACTAGACAAAATATATTAGATATGTATGATAATGAGTTTCTTGACAAGTGTCGATCCTAGGAATCCAAAGGGACTTCCTTGAAGGGTGTCAACTTGTTTTGATACAATTAAGTTGCGTTGATAAAGATAATAAGATAAATTAGGTCATTAGTGTTAAAATTCAAACAAGAGACTCCTATATAAACACAACATACATACCATTATAAGGGTGGGAAATTCTTATCAAGGGATATCTATCTACATAGAGCAAGAGGAATTGCATTTGGGAACATTACTCTGCATACACACTATATAGGAAGGGGATTTCATTCTATTCCATCCACACATTTGCATTTTATCTAGCTATTTCTCGCTATCTTGGCGTCATTGGCACGAGGGCGACCTAGGAGCACTATTACACACACAAGCACACATAACTACATTGGGTCTGAGATGTAGTACAATTCTTAGTTGTAAGTCCATTGTTGTGGTAGTTGAGGATAGTCGACCCCTCATTTTGCATCTTTCTTTTTAGGATTTGATGTCTATTTGAGGGTTTGCAAGTTTATACTTCATTGCGGGTTTATAAGTGCCTCAACAATCTAAGTGTGACATATAGGTGACCGAGGAAGAGTAAGCTGTGAAGCCCTAACGACCATATCGAAACCAAGTTCGAGCTTTTACGTCAGACTCATGCACCCAAAAATAAGCCTAGGGCACCGTGGGCACTCCACTCCCTCTTAAGGAGCCCCGGTCCAGCCTATTTCCTCCTTGCTACATTTTTATGTGGTTTGTTGTGATAGTCCATGCTTCTGTTCCATCACATTGTCTAGTCCAGACTCACTGTGGGATAAGTGAAATTCATATAAGCACCTTACCCCTCTCATTTCCTTTCGAGTTGCAATTACATAAATTGTTTAACATTTATATTCCATTATATATCATTAAGTAACAACTTTGTACATCTAGATTTCTAATAAAATAATTCAATTTTTATTGAATCATTTTAGTGAACTGTAGCATAGAACTTATTTCCCTATGATCCACTAAAACCCTAATGGCTAAGGATATCTCTTCTCCTTCTCGGTGTAGTCATAAAATTTTATGCTTTAGAAATTATTTATCCCGGTCTCATACTACTATTTAGAAGGTTCTTGAGTGAAGAAAGTACTAATTAACCCCTGTCTTTTGGCCATCTTGTTTTATTTTATTTCGTCATTACCACCCCTTTTCATCCACATGCTCAATCTATTTTGGTCATTTCTGTTATATAAGCCTCGATTTGGGGCACTGGGCCAATGTTTGGACGCTCATGGGCACATCTTGAAATGCTTTTATACCAAAATAGATTATCAATACAAACGAATGGAAGAACTAAAGAAAGGAAAGAGTAGAATATAACAGTACTTTTAGGAAATATAGATAGCAGAGTATAACCCTATACGTATTGAGAAAAGTGATACATAACAAAATCATTCACATTCACAACATAAGATATCATTCCATAGACACAAAGTTCTAGAAATCATATCAATAAGAACACAAAGTTTCTTATCACAGAAGATAAATGATCCATGAATTTAGGTAAGAAAGAGGAGATAATGGAGGAAGATAGAGAAAAGGGGAAAATCCTTCTGTATTGATTACTTTCGATTATAATTACACTTCAAAAGTATCAAAGTCCAACATTTGCAATGAGCCAAGCTCTTACATTTATAGATGAAGTGAAAAGAGGAGAAGAAGAGAAGGAAGAAAATATGATTTGGAAGCTCAACCACCAACCATCAATGCCCCTACAAATCCACCTACAATCTATCAAATTGGTTTTGCATGTCTTTGGTGTGCTGAAGAAGGAAGGATGGAAGATCAGATCAAATTTGATCTAGTTGAAGTAGTATGATCACATATTAATGGCATGAAATATGTTTTCCATATTTTCACCCAAATCAAGATATCCATTCGGTTCTCCATGTCTGTTTGGCGTGTTGGAGAAGGAAGGATGGAAGATCGGATCAAATTTGATTTAGTTGAAGCAATCAAATCACATATTAATGGCATGAAAGATGTTTTCCATATTTCCAACCATCAAATCTTCTGAAAACAATATTTTATGCTTCCATGGTGTAGAGGAGAAATAGATCTTTCCGGGTATAAAATTTGTTGAATTTAATTGGAGTGAAAGTTATGCTCATTTGAATATTTGAATCGAATCCGTACAAAAATGGTGAAAATGCAATCTTTTGCAAAATGGATCATGGGTAGAAATTGAAATTGCGCCTTTAGCACAAAAGATAAAAAGTGCAAAAGTTTGGGAGTGAAAGTTATGCCATTTGAATACTTCAATTTGATATGGTTTGACACATGCAAATTTACAAAGTGGTAACGAGTTATGACTCACTTTATAATTTTACTTCTTTTGGAAACAAGGCTCAAAATCTCAAAGTGAAAAAGCTTCTCCATTTTGAATTTTCAACGTGGGCTCAAACTTCACATTTGATATTTTCCATGGCTTGGCATGAGCGGGGCCATGGTTCACTTTATAACTTTACACCTTTTTGGAAACAAGGCTCAAATCTCAAAGTTCTCTGATGACCCGCCTTCCACTTTGAATTTTGATGTGGGCTTAACATTTGACTTTATCCTTTTGGCAAAACCAAATATTTCTAAAGTTCATTTTGTAACTTTACTCCTTTTGACTTTAAAGCAAAAATTCCTAAATTTGACGACCCGCCTTCCCATTGAATTTAAAAGGCCATGTGTCCTTTTGTGGGCCTTACTCATTGGTATTTTTGTGTTTTGACTAAGTTCCTTTTGTTTGGTGAGGACATATGTCGACCCGGACACGTGGAGGCTCAGCGCACATTTGGGACTTGCCTTTGGATTTTGACTTTGAAAATCGAGCTAACACGTGGAGGCTCTTGTGGGGATTTTTTGGTTCTACTTTCCTTAGCCAATTCAACGTCCGATTTTGTCCCTTTTCTAGACTTGGAGAACATGGAAAGAGCTGCGCATTTGTTTGGTAACACCTTTGGCTTCGAACCTTAAAGGTGTGTTGATGAGACACGTGGAGAAGCCGGCGCATGTTTGGGGATCCTCTTATTGGATTTACCCTTGGAGGTGATTGATGAGGGCCCACTCCTCTTTCTCCATTTTTTGGCTGGGTCCCTTTTGCTTATCTAGGAGCGGTTATGTTGATTTGACATGTGCGAGCCTCTGTCCCTTTTTGGGGATCACGGGACCACATGGTTGGGATGGCGACAGTGGTTCTTTCCTTTGGCCTTGACCTTTCAATTTCGATTCAACTTTTGAGGCTCGAGACGTGGAGGTTGATGCTCATTTGGGGATCCTTTTGGGTACTTACTTACCAGTTTTGGGCATGTGGTCCTCTTTTCCACCCTTTTTACTTAGTCGATTAAACAACCGGCTTATTTGTCCCTTTTCATACTTGGGACACGTGGAAGGTTGCGCTCATTTGGAGTCTCTCTTTGGGGTCTCCTTTGAAGTTTCATCGATGAGGCACGTGGAGAGCCATCTTGACTCACTTAGGATCTTGCTTTGAACTTGGCCTTTGGAGGTGCGTTGTTGGGATGTGTGGAGGCTTTCACCGAATCTTTATACTTAGCTGATTTAATGATTAGCTTTGTCTTTTCAGACATCGACCATGTGGAGAGCCTGCACACATTTGGGGTCTCCAATTTTGTGCACCATAAGAAAATGGTGTCGTTGAGACATGTGACACCTTCCGTGGTCCTTCTATACGTAGCCGATTTGGACTTCTGCCCATTTGACTTTTGACGTGGGCTTAACATTTGAATTTTTCCCTTTTGGAAACAAAGATAAATTTCCAAAGTCTCGATGATCGCCTTGACGTTTTAGCTTGATTGATCAATCAGGATCCTTTGGGGCCATGGAGCCAATTTGACACTTTTGCAAAAATAACAAAAATGATAAGTTCACAAAATAACCCGCCACACCACATCAATTAGAGATGTCCACGTACTCGTGGATCTTTGGGGGGAAAAAAATTGACAGGGAAGATATGCCCATCATTCATGACTGTAGAGAAAAAATAGAGGAGGGGAAGCTCCACCATTTACGCCCAAAAACAAATTGCTCCTCATGGAAAGAAGAACTATAAACAATACTCAGGATCGATGATCCATGACCATAGAAAAGGATTTGAAAATTTCATTCGGATGAATGGAGAAACAATTTTCAAGCATCCAGAGGGAAGATGGAAATTTTATCAAACCATGTGGATTGCAAGATTTTAAATTAATAGGGCGAGATTGCAAATGAGCACCCACTTCTTCAAAGCATGAATTTTTCTATCTCTCTAGACTTCTCACTCTGCTCAAACATCTCTCAAAGGCACCAACTCAAAATTTTTGAAACTTGACTTGAAAAATGAGGGGAATTTTGAGGGTGACAACAAGTTGGCTCTTTTTGGGGATGACTTGGCTGGGATAGAGGAATGAGGCAAGATCAAGAACCATAGAAAAACTTTGGGAAAGTAGACCAATGCCTTATCCATTGGGAAAATAGAGTCAAAGGTAAAACCAATATAGAAGACAACACACATGGAAGGGAAACAAACCAAAAGGAAAACAAACAAAACACACACACAGTATATACAAAAGGACTGCCTAATCACCTAGGACTTGAACAACTTCAAATATTGCCCACTATAAGGAAGTGGGAGAGAGGATCCATCCATATAATCCAAGTAGAAAGAATTTTCTCCGAGAAAAGTGTCTTGATTTTGAAAGGACCAAGCCAAAGAGAATCAAACTTACCATGGCTTCCTTGAGGTTCATGTCTTTTGTCCCACAGTCAGAACAATGTCTCCCACTTGAAAATATTTGGGTCTAGCTTTCTTTATCAAACAAAGCTTTCACCTTTAGTTGATGAGATGAGATTCTATCAAAAACTTACATCATGTCTTCATCTAGCTTCTGAAGATACATGATCCTCTTGTCAAGGGCTGATGAAACTTGAATCCTCAATAGCCTTCATTAAGTGCAAGGCTAGTAATTCCACTGTTATTGGAAGTGAGCTTCAACACCATACACCACTTGAAATGGAGACATCCCAATTGCTCTTTTGGGTGTAATTCTATCTACCCAGAGAGCATCATAGAGCTTCTTGTGCCAATTCCTTTGAGAGTCATTGACAAGCTTCCAAACGATGGTTACCAAATTCTTATTTGTTGATTCTACTTGTCCATTCCCTTGAGGATAATAATATGAAGAATGAGCAAGGGAAATTCCATAACCATAGTAGAAATCCATCATCTCAGAAGAAGAAAAATTGGAAGCATTATCAGTCACAATCTTGTTTGGTACCCCAAACCTTATCAAGATGTTCTCTTTGATGAAATTACACACCACCTCAGAAGTAGTGCTTTTGACTGGAATAGCCTCTACCCACTTTGTGAAGTAATCTGTAGTCAGTTAGCACGTGAGTATGTCAACACTGGAAGGTGGGTTAAGAGTTCCAATGAAATCCAATCCCCATTGTTGAAAAGGCTCATCAATCACTACTGGTTTGAGTGGTAAAGCAACCAACTTAGGTCTCCCAAAAAAAGTATGACAGGCTTCACACTTACCTACCCATTTTGATGCATCTCTGAACAATGTAGGCCAATAGTACCCTGCTACGAAGGATCTTATGGGTAGTGACAACAGAAGAGAAATGCCCTCCACAAGCTTGATCATGAAAAGCTGAAAACAACTTCTTGTTTCTCTTTGTCCACACATTTAAGGAATCTTCCATCTATGCCTCGCTTGAACAAAGCATTTTCCCATAATACATACTGTGTAGACCTTAGCTTAATAGCTCTCTTTTCCTTGGCACTCAAATGGGATGGACACTCTCCATAAGTAAGAAAATGTGCAATATCAAGCATACCACTCATTTGTTGAACTGAGGAAGAGAACAACAAGAACATCAACTGCTTTTGTGGACAATTCTTCATCAGCTCCTTCAACAATAAGCTCACATAAGCCTTTACCCCAAACTAGCTTAGTTGGCTTGATATCAAGGTCATATTCTTGGAATTTTGCTACCAATTCCTCTCTTAGTTCCAAACTCTGTTGTGTAAGAATAGACTTGATGGTTGTATCAAGTACAAGCACAATAGAGTGAGAATTAAGAATATAAAAACAAAACTGCTTGACAACTTTGACCACTGCAAAAGCATGTTTCTCCATCATAGTATATTTTAATTCATGAGCTTTCAGAACATAGCTCATGAAGGAAATTGGAAGTTCATGATCCTTAGAATTTCTTGAGTTAGCATAATAGCCAAGGTACTCTCTGTAGCATAGCAATAGATGATAAAATCCTTGCTGAAATCAGGACATGCTAAGATGGGAGTTTTAGCAATGGCTTTCTTGATATCTTCAAATGCTTCTTTACCTTTAGAAGACCAACCAAAGGTTTTCTTTCCTTTCATCATTTGAGCAATGCTCATAGTCATTTCTACAAAATCTGGAATGAATCTCCTCAGGAAATTTATCTTGCCAAAGAAAGAGTGAACACCCTTTTTGCTTGTGGGAAGAGGAATCTTGGATTTCTTGAACTCTGACTGGATCTATCTTGATCCCTTCTTTGGAAAAAATATGCCCCAACAACTTGCCTTCAGTAACAAAAAAGACAGAACTTCTTAGGATTGAGAGAAACTCCATGTTCTCTACATTTTTGAAGAACTATTTCAGATGCGTTGAAGATGATCTGCCCTTGTTTTGGAAAAAATAGTCAAATCATCAAGGTACACAACAATACACTTTCCCTTTAGGCTACCAAAAGCTAAATCCATTGCCCTCTGAAAAGTGGCACCAACATTGATAAGACCAAATGGCATTCTCTTGTAGGAAAAGGTGCCCCAAGGGGTAGTAAAAGTAGTCTTGTGCTGATCTGGGGTATTGACTTCCACTTGATTGTATCTAGAGAATCCATCTAGCATAGACAACATCTCAAAGCCTGAGACAACTTGCAAAACTTGATCCATCATGGGGAGTGGATAGTTGTCTTTTAGAGAGGCTGATTCAAATTCCTGAAATCCACACAGATGCGAATCTCACCATTCTTCTTTTCTGATAGGCACAATGTTGGAAATCCATGTTGAATGATGTATAGGGAAAATAATCTTGGCTTTTAGTAACTTTTGGATCTCTTGAAAAATAGTATCAACAACCTTAGGATTATACTGCCTTTTCTTCTGCTTGAAAGGTTTGATCCCAAGTCTCAGAGGGATATAGTGTTGCATCTCCTTTGGTTGAAAAGCCTTAAGATCTTCATATGAATAGGAAAGAACATCGACATACTTTTTTAATAGGTTTACTTTCTTTTTCTCTTCTTGAGTGCAACATTTTCCAATATTCACCACCCTGGGTTCATCATTGCTTCAATATTGACCTTCTCATACTCAAGCAGATTGTCGAGTCCCTTGAGAAGCTTCAGATTTGATGAACCTATCATGTTTGTCAAACAGATCTTCTAGCTCACCAGTCCTTTGGGAATCTTGTTACCCTTCAACTTAATACAACCATCCTGATCCATCTCTTCCTTGATATCTTCCTCATTAGAGGGCACATATTCTCTAGGAAGAGTTTCACTTCCTTCAAAATATAACTGATTGAAGTTATCTTTAAGCTCCAAGAAAGAGAGAAAGTGTTGATCATCATTGAAAACCTGCCAATTGCTTGCATTATCTGGCACACTAGGCCTATGAATCATTTGATGGTAAATTTCTCTTGAGAGAAATCTGGATGAGGAATCAACAAAGATCTGAGACAACTAGAGAATAAAGCTCTAGTATTCTTTTCTCTTGGCACAACTTCAATTGAGAAAGCATCAAGGAATTCAATGGAATCCCAAACAAGATTTCTATAATGTTTCAATCTCTATTCTTGACTTGGTAAAGATCCCTTACCTATTTCACAATCAACTCTGCATCACCACGAGCACAAATATTCTTTACTCCTATTTCTTTTCCATGCTCAACCCAAGGATGAGAGCCTCATACTCAATTGTATTATTTGTATTTTCAAAATGAATCTTGAAAGAAAATGGATGAATCTTCCCTTATGGAGAGATTAACACCACACCAGCTCAGAAACTGAAGAGCAACTTCCATCAAACTCCAAAGTCAAATGCCATTGGGATCATGAATCACTCCCTTAGGAAGACTTGCCTCATCCTCTGACATGATCATATAGTTTCCATGCCCTATATCTTCATAGAGTATTTGTGCTTTTGGATCATCAGTATTTTGCACAATATACTTAGTTTGCTTTTGGTAACAACTTTCTTATTTTTCCATTGATCGGGATCAAAGCATGTGACCAGTCCATCTAAATTTCACCTCCTACCTCTTTACAGAAATTCCTACTCAGCAACATACCATATGAGGGAGGAATATCAACAACCAAAATAGTGGCTAAGACCCTTTTCTCTTTGGAAAAGCAGTGAAGGCTACTTGTGCATCTTTAATCCTCCCAACCAAAGGCACTTCTCTACTCTCCATGGAATAGTAGGAACCAAAGGACATGTGTTAGAGTCAAGCCCAAAGCATGAGCTAATTTTGTAGGCATTACATTATCTGATGCTCTTGAGTCTATAACATAATTACTGAGTTTATGGCCAACTATGAGGAGAGTCACATAGAATGGTTCAATTTTCTCATTAGGGGAAGTGACTGCAGCCACAAGGCTTGGTTGAGGTGAGGAAGAGGGAGTGGGAAAATACCTTTAGAAGTATTGGATGAGGCTTTGGATTTGGAATTGACAAAGTTTACCATTTTAGCAAAGGCTTTTGGATGGGTTTGGTAAAAATATGCCTCTGAAATTTGGATTTTGGTCTTTTGAGGTGATCAATGATATCAAAAGACCCGGAGGTGGATGGGGCATCACTACTAGGAACAGGAGAAACTTTTGATTTATCAACTTTAGGAATTGAAGGACAAGAAGTTTTGGAAACAAAAGTAGAAGGAGGAGGATTAGCATTACTCACCTTTTGTGTGGAGGTAGTGGGAATAGGAGCTCCTCTTCTTGTAACCACTGGAATAGTTATAGGAAACTCCTTGGATTTCTTAGCAGGCTACATCACTTTTTCTTTTCTGTTCATTTTCTCCCAAGTCATAACAACATATGACTCACTATTCATATCTACCACTCTTTCATCATATTCATCTTCATCATCCATACCTTCAGTGGTAAGGAAATGAACTTGAGATCCACCAAGTTCTTCTTGTTCTTCATTAACCTCTTCTTCTAGGTCTTTAAAGTCTTCATTAAACTCCTCATCATTAGGTTCTTGAACTTCACAAGTTGCATTGATTGGAACCTTGATAGGTGGGCCTTTAATAGCCAATTTATTTTGAGAAGGAGGTAACCGGTTCCTAGGCTGAAAATTCTTCTGGGAATATCTTGGTAAGGAGCATGTTGAGCCAATTGCTTTTTGATAGCAATGAGATCATTTCCAAATTCTGCACTAACTGATATGAGTTGGCTCTAGGAGAGGAAGAAGAAGATGCTTTAGATTTGGAAGGTTCTCTTTTCAATTTACCAGACATGATCAGATCATCTTCAACACTGATAGCCAACCATTGATCAACATCCAAGAGTTGCAAGGTTAGCTCTCCTTAGTGCATAACTTACTTTAGGTAACTGGGCATTGAGGAAGAAGCATTTTTGGATTTGATCTACAGGATGAGTGTTCTGTGGAATTTTATGAATGAGCTTGTTGAATTTGGCCACAAATTCTCTCATGGGATCGAATGGTTCCTTCTTGATATGAGAGATTTGAGCTAATAGAGCATGCACATCTTCAGCAGGTTTGAAACGTTGTTCAAACTGAGTTGTCAGGGTGGCCCAATCAATAATTGACCTAGTAGGAAGATGATAGAACCAATCAACAACATTATCCTGTAATGTTTCTACAAAGAGCTTGATGAAATGTCTTCATGCTCAATCCCAAGAATCCCACATGTAACATTAAAGGCTGCAATGTGTTCATCTAGGTGTACCTTCCCATCACCTCGGAATTTAGGAAAACCTTTCCTACTACTCTGGGTAACTCATGTAATGGTTGAGGAAGAGAAAGAGGCCCAATCCATTGTCCCCAAGGCAAGAGGTGCTGCCATATGTGGGAAGATTTTCTGAAGGGGAACTGAAACACCAGCAAGTATTAGAGAAAGAAGATTAGGGCTGAGTTGTTATGGAGGAATGTTATTCTTGGAATTTCTGTCTTTAACAGGAGGTGTGCTTGTAGAATGAGTTCCTCTGTTCCTTCTTGTTGGAAGAAGAGAGAAGTTTTGTTGCTCCAGAAGTTGAAAATGAGAATCTTCAACCCCGAGATCTTTCTTCCACGTGTATATCGTAGAGTCACTAGATCAAAAATGATCTTGAAGTTGTTTTAGAAAGGGATATGTTGAAATGAAATCCCAACGGAGTCGCCAAAAACTATTGGGTTTTAAAATGGTACTTTAACAAAACCACATTCGGGGACAAAAGTCCCTCCTCTTTATGGGAGAGGTTCCCTTATTGAAAGCAAGCAACAAAGCTTATATACAAATGTACAACTTTCATCTTAAGGATGGACCTCTGACATCTTGAAATGATTTTATACCAAAATAGATTATCAATACAAACAAATGGAAGAAATGAAGAAAGGAAAGAGCAAGAATATAACAATACTTTTAGGAAATATAGATAACAAAGTATAACCCTATATGTATTGAGAAAGAGTGATACAGAATAAAATCATTCACATTCATAGCATAAGATATCATTCCATAGACATAAAGTTCTAGAAATCATATCAATAAGAACACAAAGTTTCTTATCACTAGAAGATAAATGATCCACGAATTTTAGGTAAGCAAGAAGGGACAATGGAGGAAGATAGAGAAAAGGGGAAAATCCTTTTGTATTGATTCACTTTGATTATAATTACACTTCAAAAGTATCAGAGTCCAACATTTTCAATGAGCCAAGATCTTACATTTATAGATGAAGTGAAAAGAGGAGAAGAAGAGAAGGAAGAAAATATGATTTGGAAGCTCAACCACCAACCATCAATGCCCCTGCAAATCCACCTACAATCTATCAAAATCACATGTCTTTTGTCAAAGGAAGGATGGAAGATCAAATCAGATTTGATCTATGCATGTCTTTGGTGTCGTTGAAGAAGGAAGGATGGAAGATCAGATCAAATTTGATCTAGTTGAAGAAGTTGATCACATATTAATGGCATGAAAGATGTTTTCCATATTTTCACCCAAATCAAGATATCCAGTTGGTTCTCCATGTCTGTTTGGCATGTTGGAGAAGGAAGGATGAAAATCCAGATCAAATCTAGGTAGTTGAAGCAATCAGATCACGTATTAATGGCGTGAAAGAATTTTCCATAGATTTCTAACCATTAAATCCTACTGAAAACAATATTTTATGCTTCCATGGCATAGAGGAGACCAAGACCTTTCCAACAGTATAAAATTTGTCAAATTTTGAGCACTAGAGTGAAAGTTATGCTCATTTGAATATTTGAATTGAATCCAGTACAAAAATGGTGAAAATGCAATTTTTGCAAAATGGATCCATGGGCCCAAAATTGAAATTGTGCCTTTAGCGCAAAAGATGAAAAAGTGAAAAAGTTCCCATACCCCTGTAAGCCCACAACTTCACATTTGATATAGGTCTGACACGTGGCTTTACTTGAGTGGTAACGAGTTGCGACTCACTTTATAATTTTACTTCTTTTGAAACAAGGCTCAAAATCTCAAAGTTTCTCCATCGACCCACTTCCCCATTTTGAATTTTCAATGTGGGCTCAAGATTTGACTTTTTCCCATGGCATGAGCGGGGCTCAGTTCACTTTATCACTTTACACCTTTTTGGAAAAAGACTCAAAATTCAAAGTGTCTCGACAACCCGTCTCCCGCTTTGACTTTTAGACGTGGGCTCAACATTTGACTTTTCCTTGGCATTTGGTGGAAGGATTTATGTCTTTTGAGACACGTTTAACCCTCATTTGGAAATAAAGCCAAAATTGGACCTAAAAAGGCTTGATTGGACACATGGAGCCTTCCCCATGTCGAACTTAACTTTTGGACGTGTCCTTTTACGGGCCTTAGGCATTCACGTATTTTTGTGTTTTGACTAAGTCCCTTTTGTTTGACTTTCCTTTTCTTAGACGACTTGGGGCCATATGTCCAACCACCTTAGACATGTGGAGGCTAGCGCAAATTTGGGACCACCTTGGATTTTCGACTTTGAAGTTACATCGATGAGACACGTGGAGGATTTACTTTGATCTTTTATACTTAGCCGATTCAACGCTCCTCTTTTCCTTTTCAGGACTGGGACACGTGGAAAGCTGGCACTCATTTGGGGAACTGACTTTGGATTCGACCCTTGAAGGTGCATTGTTGACACGTGGAGAGCCTGGTGCTTGTTTGGGGACTCGCTTTGTATTTCACCTCTAAATTTGTGCGAGATGACATGTGGTTTTTTCCCACCCTCTTATACTTAGTTGATTTTAATCTGTCCCTTTTGAGGACTCGACCACGTGGGGTGGCTAGTTCAAGGACTCTTTGGGCGCGATTTAATTTATTTTTGAGGCTCTGATCACATGGAGGGCTAGTGCTCATTTGGGGTCGATCCTTTTATCACTTAACCAATTTGGGCCACGTGGCTCCTCTTTCTCTCTTTTTCTGGTCCGTCTTTTGCTTATTAAGGGGTTCTATCCCTTTTGGGCTTGACACATGGAAGGCTATGGCTCTTTGGGGTATGTCTCTCTTTGGGTCTCACTTTTTTGAAGTTGTGGCTAATGAGGCACGTGGAAATTTTGCTCACTTAGGATCCTACTTTGAACTTGGCCTTTGGAGGTGCACCATTGGGACGCGTGGAGGCTTCCGTTGGCTCTTTATACTTAGCTGATTCAACGGTTGGCTTTGTCTTTTCAGACTCTAACCACATGGAGAGCTTGCACACATTTGGGGTTTTCACTTTTGTGCACCATACTAAATGTGTGTCGATGAGAAACATGGCACCTTCCGTGGTCCTTTTATACTTAACATTTGACATTTTCCCTTTTGGAAACAAAGATAAATTTCCAACGAGATGATATGCATTTCGACTTTTAATTGACCAATCAAGATCCTTCGGGGCCATGGAGCCAATTTGACACTTTTGCAAAAATAAAAAAAAATGATAAGTTCACCAAATAAACCTGCCATGCCACATCCAATCAGAGATGTCCACGTACTCGTGGATGTTGGGGCAAAAAATTGACAGGGAAGATACGCCGTCATTCATGACTATAGAAAAATACAAAGGAGGGGAAGCTCCACCATTTACACCCAAAAAACAAATTGCTCCTCATGGAAAGAAGAATTGTAAACAATACTAGGCTCGATGCGATCCATGGCCATAGAAAAAGGATTTGACAATTTCATTTGAATGGAGGAAACAATTTTCAAGCATCCAAAAGACAAAAACATGTAGAATGCAAGATTTTAAATTAACGGGCGAGATTGCAAATGAGCGCCCACATCTTCAAAGCATGAATTTTTCTATCTCTCTCCATATGTGCATGCGTGAAAAAGTGGATTTCAATGGTGGCCTTTCAACCAGAGATCCAACAGGGGCACTCCACTAACCCTATGGCAAAGCTAGCAATGTCTCACTAGAGAAGAAAATTTGTCTTGGAAAGGGGAAGGGGAGTGGAAATGGAGGTAGGAGAAAACTAATGTTGTGAGTAGAATATCAGATGCCCACACACATTAATTAGAAATTTCATTTACATGCATTTATAGTTAGAAGAAAAAAATCCGCAGGAGAAGCTACAAGACCGAATGAAACTCATTGGTCACAAAGTACCAATTAATTCCTCAATCAAAGAGGCAAAAATTCCTTCTTTTATTATTGAAGCTCAAGCGAGTTTGTACATAGCTTGAGAATGGAAGAAATTTGAGGAAGAAGAGAAAATAGAAGCAATGTGGCATTTTTCGTCAATGTCTTTTCCAGGTACAAAGCACTATGGTCTTTTTAAAATCAATCGCCAACCTTTGGAATGACGTTAAGAAGCCATTATATTCTTCGCAAGAAACCGTTACAACTTCACAAATCCTCAACGCCTTTTCAAATTCCTCTATTGTGAAGAAAACGCTCATTTCGGGTTATCAACTAGATCTTGCAAAGCAACTGTTACATTCGATTTGCCAGTTTAAATATAGACCAGTTGATTTCCTCCTCTAACTCTAAAATTGAGCCATCCACATGGCAGGAAGGGATTGGAGCGGTTACGGGGAAGCCTTTCACATTTTGTGATTTTTGTGAGATTTGACATTTTGGAAGCAGTTGGCCCACAACCCCGCTTTGAATTTTTAGCTTAGACATGTGGCACATTCTTCTTGGAAATGGGATCATTGCCCTTTTCTCAACATTTTAACCTTTTTTGGAAAAAGGCTCAAAAAATCAATTTCCTCTGCCGACCCGCTACTCTGATTTAACTAGGACACGTGGCACGTTCTGGTTGGAGATGGGGTCGCGGCTCTTTTCTAAACATTTTAACCTTTTTTTGGAAAAAGGCTCAAAACCTTAATTTCTCCTCTTTGGTTCGTTGCTCGATTTTACTAGGACACGTGGCACATTACGGTTTGAGATGGGGTCATAGATCTTTTCTAAACATTTTAACCTTTTTGGAAAAAGGCTCAAAACTCAATTTCCTCCGCCGGCCCATTGCTCCGCTTTGACTTTTCAACAATGGTGGAGCCGAGACCCTGGCGGCAGAGCCATGAGCATTCTATAAATTTTACTTCATGTTTGGGAATTTGGTTAAATTTCCAAAAGAGCCCCGATGGCCCGCTCGTTCGCTTTGACTTTTCTCTAGTGGGCTTCCCTTTGACTTTTTCCTTGTGGGCTTCAACTTTGACTTTTCCCTTGTGGGCTTCAACTTTGAATTTTACCTTTAAAGCCTGATCGGGGCTGCGGGGAAAATTTACCATTTTTTCCAAAAGTGACCAAAAGTGTTAAGTTCACCAAAAATCCTATTCCTCCCCATCCAATAGGATTTGACCACATACTGCATTCATTGGGGTCAAAATTTGACGGGGAAAAGATGCCCATCATCCCGATTGTGGAAAATACGTAGAGGAAGAAAACTTCATTGTTTTGAGTCCAATTTTGAATTTCCTTCACAAACCAGAGGCATGGAGGCAAAAAAATGATTTGACGACCTAGGCCATAGAACAAGTGAACAATTTCAATAAAAAAGGAGGTTACAAAGAGGATATTACGTGCACAGACAGGAAAAGGAGGATTTCTAAAAATGAGCAAAACAAAGGTTTAAATAGCTCTAGGGCACAACTTTTGCTAATTTCTTGAATCTCTAACTTAGCTTAAACACCAACGAAGGGCATGAGCTCAAAATTTTTAATTTGGCTATGAAAACGTAGAGTAGTTTTTGGGAGACAACAACTGGCTCTAGCTTGGGGACATGGCATGAACTGGGCATGGCTAGGGCATGACATGAGGATCCAGAATCTCAAGTTTCAAAACATATTACGTTGACTAGTGCCTTATCCATTGGGCCTTGTAGAGTCATGTACAATTATGAGAAAGAATGGAAGAAGGAGGAAACACACAAGCCAAACCACACACAACAAAAACCAAACAAAACTAAACCAAAACCACACAACAGAAAAGGGAAAAACACACCTACGAAATCACCTATGGTACAAGGCGGGGACAACCTGATTTCATTGATGATACAGTTTCAAGTATTTCCCACTTTGAGGAAATTCCAATGGCATTCCATCCAAGTATGAGAGGAGAAAAACATTCTCACCACAAGCTCCATGAATTTGGAATGGGCTGAGCCATAATGAATCAAACTTTCCATGGCTGCCCTTTGGTTCTCTTCTCTTGTCCCACATCAGGAAAAAGTCTCCAACCTTAAATTCTCTTGCCTTTTCCCTCTTGTCAAATATCTTCTTCACTTTCAGTTGGTGTTCTTTAATTCTATCCACCACTTGACATCTACTTTCCTCTAGCTTCTCCAAGAAGAGGATCCTCTTGTTAATGGATTCTTTATATTGACCATCTTCTATTTCTTGCAGTAACTTGAGAGCTGGCATCTCAATTGTGAGAGGAATCTTTGCCTCAACTCCATACAACATTTGGAAAGGCGACATACCTATTTCCTTCTTAGGAGTGATCCTATCAGCCCACAATGGATCATATAACCTCTTGTGCCAGTTCCTTTGATTCTCATCTACCAGATTACGAACAATGGTCACAATGTTCTTGTTGCTTGACTCAACTTGACCATTTCCCTGTGGATAGTAGTCAGAAGAGTGAGATAAGGAGATTCCAAAACCATATCAAAACTTTTAACAACTTTTAACAACTTTAACAACTTTTAACAACTTTGACAACTTTTAACAACTTTGACCACTGGGTAGGCATGTTTCTCTAATTGGCTGTACTTTAGCTCATGATTTTTCAAAGGACGGCTCATGAAAGTAATGGGTGCTTCCAAATCTTCATCATTTTTTTGAACAAGGACATTAGAGAGGGTATGTTCTAATGCATAACAATACATGATGAAATCCTTGTTGAAATCTGGAGATATGAGAGTTGCAACTTTGGCAATGGCTTTCTTGATCTCCTCAAATGTTGTTTTTCCTTCCTTATTCCACTTGAAACTTGCTTGAGGCTTCATCATGGAAGTTATATGCTTAGTCAATTCAGAAAACTCAGGCACAATACTGACGAAGGAAGTTTACCTTTCCAAAGAATGAATGAACTCCCTTCTTGCTGGTTGGTAAGGCTAGTGCTTGGATAGCTTTGATCCTCTTAGGATCAATGTGTGCTCCATGTTTGTTCACAATGTGTCCCAACAACTTACCTTCTATGACTCCAAAAATGCACTTCTTTGGATTTAGAGAAATGCCATGTTTCCTACACCTTGCAAGGACTTGCTCCAAATGACAAATATGATCTCCCTCCTCTTTGAAAAAACCGTGAGGTCATCAAGGTAAATGACAATGCAATATTTCAAATCTTTGAAGGCCAAGTCCATTACTCTCTGGAAAGTGGCTCCAGCATTGATCAAGCCAAAATGCATTCTGTTGTAGGTAAAAGTGCCCTAAGGTTTTGTGAAGGCTGTTATTTGCAATCTTCTTCTGCTACCTTGATTTGGTTATACCCTGAGAATCCATCAAGAAAAGAGAGAATTTCAGATCCATTGACTACTTGCAAAATATGATCCATGATTGGAAGAGGGTAGTTGTCCTTGAGAGATTCCTAATTCAGATTTCGAAAGTCTACACAAATCCTTATTTCCCCATTGTTCTTGCATCGGGCACAATGTTAGCCACCCATGTTGAATGGTGGATGGGGAAGATGATTCTAACATTGAGCATCTTTGTCACCTCTTCTTTGATAACATCGGAAATCTTTGGATTGTAGGGCCTTTATTTTTACCTGAAGGGATTAGCTCCTTGCTTCAAAGCAATGGAGTGATGCATTTCCTTTGGTTGAAAAGATTTGAGTTCATCATAGGAATAGGCCAGGACATCTGAGTACTTTTTTAGCAGAGCAACAAACCTTATCTTCTCTTCTAGTGAGCAACATTTACCAATTTTAACCATCCTCGATTCTCGAAGTGCCAATGTTTTCTTGATCAAAATCAGATGGGCACCGAGAAGACTATTTTTCTTTCTCTTGGATGATCCTGTCATGCTTGTTAAAGATATCTTCCAAAGAAACTAGGACTTTGGGGATTTTGTTTCCTTTCGGTTTGATTACTCCCTCTTCATCAATTCCCTCAATTCCTTCCTTCTCTTTTGGGGATTGATTCATGATGTGGGTTTCACTTCCTTCAAAGAAAAGATTATTGAAGTTATCCCTTTGTTCTAAGAAGGCTAGGAATTTATTGTCATAATTGAATACTTGCTAGTGATTTACATTGTCACTGCATTAGCTGAGTCGAACACCATTTCAATGGTGAATTTATCCTTGCAAAAAGAAGGATGAGGTGTCACTAAGGAAGCTGACATTGCTAGAGAATCAGCCTTTTCATTATGCTCCCTACGGATACCTTTAATGGATAATGCATCAAAGGATTCAATGTAGTCCCACACTTTGTTTCTATAGTGCTTGAGTCTGGGGTTCTTCACTTTATATTGCTTTGGTGGACCTACTTTACCACAACCTTTGCATCTCAACTTCTTGATTCCCATGTCCTCTACTACATTCATGCCTAAGAGTAATGCTTCATACTTTGTTGTATTATTTGTATTGTCAAATTGTAGCTTGTAGGAAAAAGGATATACCTCATTGGAGGGAGAGTATAATACTACACTAGCTCCTGAACCTACTTTAGAATGGCTGCCATCAAACTCCATTGTCCAAATATGATCTTCTTCTTCCTCCATGAGGAGTGGAAATTTCTCTTCCTTTTCTGATGTAAGGAAGTATTTTCCTAGCCCACAATCTTGAAAGAGGATGTTAGCTCTTGGATCATCAAATTAACTTACTATAAATTTCATTTTCCTGATCGACAACAACTTCTTTATTTCTCCTTTCTTTGGGATATTTGCAGATGAACAATACATTTTTATTTCTCCACCTAGGTATCTCTACAAAAACTTCTGCTCAACAACATACCAAAAGAGGTTGGGATGTCTGCCACCAAGATGGTCAAGAATATCTTCTTGTCTAGATAATTAGCTAGTGCAACATGAGCATCCTTGATTCTTCCTACCAATGGAACTTGTTTGGATTCCATTGAATAGAAAGTTCCATTTTCCCAAGTCAAAGTGAGGCCAAGAGCATTTGTAACTTTTTCTAGCATCACATTATCTGAGGCTCTAGAGTCTATGATGCAATTGTTCAACTGGAAGCCTTTGATGAGAAGTGACAGGTAGAAAGGATCAACTCTGTTGGTGTTGGAGGCACTAAGGGCTAACATGTTTTGAGAAGGTGGTATGGATGGTGTGGGTAATAGGCCTTTAGAGATTGGGCTTGAAGAAAAAGGGTTACTACCATGAACTGCCTTGATGAATCTATCAAATTGGGTAGGATGTGTTTATAGGTATTCAATCTTAGAGAGCTGAAATTTGGTTTTGCTTGCATGCTCCACAAAGTCAAATGGAGTTATGGTAGTATGAGGAAGAGGATCCAACAGTGGGAGAGGATTTAAATGATAGGGGTTTTGTTACTTTTGATGCTGGGTTATCCTTTTCAAATGTAGCAATTAGCTTGGAAGGAGGTGAGGGTGTAGCCTTTGATTGAAATTTAGATGTTCTTGCAGAACCAATATTTAGAAGAGAATTTCTCTTAACAAATTTTGATTTGGGAAAAGAATCGAGATAACTTACTTGGCACAATAGTGTAATCCTTGAAAATTGGTGAATCTAATTTCTCTTTGTCGATTCCATGGAGGGTGGTAACAAGTGATCCTGTTGATGATCTTGTTTAGTGGAGGCTTTAGAGAGATATCTTCTTTGTTCTTCCTACTCTCGATTCTGAATCACTGAGGCTGAAAAACCATTCTTGGATTGTGCACGAGTGAAAACAACACATGAAAAACTTAGAGCTTCTTCATCACTTTTCTCCTCATCAACAACGTATTCAATCTAGACCATTGTGCATGCCAACCTCTTCAATTTCAAGATAGTTTTCATAGTCATCCATGATTTCTTCTTTAGTTTCCTCAATGTATGCTCCTTCTTTTGATTCCCTAGTGTCACATATGGCATTGACTAGTGGTGATTCAAGAGCAAGCCTACAAGGAGGTGGAGAAATTCTTGGTCTATAAGGAAGATTTAGTCTCCTTGGAGCATTCCTCATTGTGATTTGTGACAGCTGTTTCTTCAAAGCAACTAGGTCATTTGCCATTTTTTTGGAAAATTAGATCGGTGGTGATTGAATTTGAACTCTGACCTTTTTGCTTCCCATTTGGTCCTTTCACTTTTCTCAAAATAATTAGATCATCATCAGTCTTAATTGTAAAGTCTTTAGCTTCCCTAAATGTTCTTGGTTGGGCTCTTTTGAGGAAGAAACCAACTTCGATCGCAAAGCAACGATGAAGAACCTTTTAAAGTTGTTTTTAGATCGTACCACATCTTCAGGATCCTTCTTGTCACCCTATCATACGTTGCTACAAAATCTCTCATTGATTCGAGAGGTCTCCTTCTTCATCTCGAACCAATTAGACTAGTAGATCTGACAATATTATGTGCTCTTGAACCTATGTTCAAATGCAATTCTTATATCTTCCCTGACTTGTGATAGATCTTGGGGGATACATGTAGAACCATTCAATTTTTTTCTTGGAGAAACTCCACAAAGAGCCTAACTGAAACATCTTCATCTTCAACTCCCAACACTCCACAAGCAGTGATGAATGCTGCTACATATTCTTCTGGGAGCTAAGAACCATCCCCTTTGAATTTTGGGAAGTTATTTCTTGAGCCTCTTGGGAGCTCATGAAGTGGTTGTGGAAGAGCAAGTGGACCAATATTTCTTCCCCATGGTACGTTAGGCCTACGTACTTCATGCTCATGATCACCCATTCTATTCATGTTTCTAGCCTCTGGTCTTACTAAGGTTGCTTCTGTTGCTGTTCTTTCTTCTACTTCAATTTGGATTCTTTCTATTTATTCAAGTTGAGCCCTTATCTCCTCTTCAGCTCTTGCCTCTCTTTCAAGCTCTTCAAATGTGGGATCAACTTGTCCTCCTTGCCTCAGTTGCCGGGTGTATCTTCTATCAGCCAGCTTGAAAGTTTATGCTCTTCTCTGGGGTGCTGGAATTTGTCTCTGCCTTTCCAATTCGACAACACGTTCCTCCTCCACATCGAGAATCCTTATGGAAATGAAGTGTTGATTGACACTTTGTATATTATGACAAATAACTTCTCTCGGATCGAAGCAATGTCTTCTTGGATGTGAAAGACTAAATTGGGTCTCTCAACAGGAGGATTTCCCGGAATAGCCATGATTTACATCCATGTAGTTTGTGGGATTATTCAATCTCCAGAAACTTTTCCTCTAGAATCTTTTTTTGGTAGTTTATGACCATGAGGTCATTTTTAGGTGCGAGATGCCACAAAATATGCCCCACGGTGGCGCTAAAAGCGATGGCGAGAAAATTTGTCTTGTGGAAAAATTTGGTGGGTTTGAAAGCCAACGCTATGGGAATCTAAGTCCCTCTACTTGAATGGTGCATCTTCTGTATGTGCGTGAAAAAGTGGATTTTAATGGTGGCCTTTCGACCAGAGATCCAACAGGGGCACTCCACTGACCTTGTGGCAAAGCTAGCAATGTCTCACTAGAGAAGAAACTTTGTCTTGGAAAGGGGAAGGGGAGTGGAAATGGAGGTAGGAGAAAACTAATGTTGTGAGTAGAATATCAGATGCCCACACACATTAATTAGAAATTTCATTTACATGCATTTATAGTTAGAAGAAAAACAAATCCATAGGAGAAGCTACAAGACCGAATGAAACTCATTGGTCGCAAAGTACTAATTAATTCCTCAATCAAAGAGGCAAAAATTCCTTCTTTTATTATTGAAGCTCGAGCAGAGTTTATACATAGCTTGAGAATGGAAGAAATTTGAGGAAGAAGAGAAAATATAAGTAATGTGGCATTTTTGTAGTTTCCAGCATGAGAGCACTCTAGTCTTTTTGAAATCAATCGCCAACCCTTGGAATGACGTCAAGAAGCCATTATATTCTTCGCAAGAAACCATTACAAATTCACAAATCCTCAACGCCTTTTTAAATTCCTCTATTGTGAAGAAAACACTCATGGTGGGTTAAAAACCAGATCTTACAAAGCAACCGTTACATTCGATTTGCCGGTTTAATTATAGACCATCTGATTTGCTCCTCTAACTCTGAAATTGGGTCATCCATGTGGTAGGAAGGGATTGGAGCGGTTACAGGGGAAGCCTTTCAAATTTTGTGATTTTTTGTGAGATTTGACATTTTGGAACAAATTGGCCTGCAACCCCGCTTTGAATTTTCAACTTAGACACGTGGCACGTTCTTATTGGAAATGGGATCGCTGCCATTTTCTCAACATTTTAACCTTTTTTGGAAAAAGGCTAAAAAAATCAATTTCCTTCGCAGGCTTGCTGCTCTGATTTTACTAGGAAACGTCGCACATTCTAGTTGGAGACGAGGTTGCGGTTCTTTTCTAAACATTTTAACCTTTTTTGGAAAAAGGCTCAAAAACTCAATTTCCTCCGCTGGCCCACTGCTCCGATTTTACTAGGACATGTGGCACATTCTATTTGGAGACGGGGCCGTGACTCTTTTCTAAACATATTAACCGTTTTTGGAAAAAGGCTCAAAAAATTAATTTCCTCCACCGGCCCGCTGCTCCGCTTCGACTTTTCATCGGCGAGCCCGAGACCCTAGCGGAGCCGTAGAGAGCATTCTAGAACTTTTACTTCACCTTTGGGAATTTGGTTAAATTTCCAAAAGTGCCTCGATGGCCCGCTCATCCACTTTGGATTTTCTCTAGTGGGCTTCACCTTTGACTTTTTATGTGCGGGCTTCAAACTTTGACTTTTTCCATACGGGCTTCAACTTTTAATTTTACCTTTAAACCCGATCGGGGTTGCGGGGAAAATTTACCATTTTTTCCAAAAGTGACCAAAAGTGTTAAGTTCACTAAAAATACCATTCCTCCCCATCTAATAGGATCTGATCACGTACTTGCATTCATTGGGGTCAAATTTTGACAGGGAAAAGATGCCCGTCATCCTGATTGTGGAAAATACGTAGAGGAAGAAAACTTCATCATTTTGAGTCCAATTTTTGAATTTCCTTCACGAACCAGAGGAATGGAGGCAAAAAAATGATTTGACGACCCATGCCATAAAAAAAGTGAACAATTTTGATGAAAAAGGAGGTTGCAGAACGAGGATATTACGTGCATAGACTGGGAAAAGGATGATTTCTAAAAATGAGCAAAACAAAGGTTTAAATAGCTCTAGGGCACAACTTTTTATAATTTCTTGAATCTCTAACTTGGCTTAAACACCAACAAAGGGCATGAGCTCAAAAAAATTGAATTTGGCTATGAAAACGTAGAGTAGTTTTCAGGGGACAACAAGCACCAACTCAATTTTTTTGAAACTTGACTTAAAAAATGAGGGGAATTTTGAGGGTGACAACACTTGTGGTTAGCCTTGTTAGGGTTAATTACAAAATTAGATGAAGAGAACCCTATAAATATGAAGTTATGAGACCATAATGAGGGACCTAACATCATTTACTACTATCACTCAATATAGAGTTGCATCCATCTATTCGTTGGAGATCACTTGCATCCACATAGCTCCGTCATCAAGTTAAGGACATCTACATCATTCTTCATAGGGGAGGGATTCTATTCTATTCCATGCACACATTCTATTACATTTTCTACACATAGTTATTGCTCGCTACTTCACAAAGTGCAATTGGCACAAGAGCAACCTAGGGCATGTTCACACACACTTGCACATAAAAATACATTGGGTTTGAGATGTAGTGCAACACTAAGTTAGTAAGTCCCCCATTGTGGCCACTAAGGAAAATCCAACGCCTTCATACGATTTATTATTTTTACGTTTTGATGCTTGTTTTGGGCTCTTGTAGGTATTTTATTCATCTTGGGATATATGCGACATTCAACATAGGAAAGTGAAGTTGATGCAACACACAAAAGGGTTTTGGACCACCTTCCGACCCTATAAAAACTAGTTTTAGAAATTTTTTCACGAGACTGTGGTGCCTAGATTGTAGACCGAGTGCCCACAGGCACCCTGACCCTCCTCCAGGCATGCCAATCTAGATAGATCCTCCATATCCATCCTTTTTGGGACTTCTACACAGTCATTCCTGCTCCTCATCTTTCCAGTCATACGTGTGACACACATCGAGGGTTTTGAGACCACCTTTCAATCCTGTAAAAACTAATTTCGAGAGATTTGAAATAGAATAGGGCTCTAGATTACGCAGACCTGAGCACCCACATGCCCCAACCCTCCTCTAGGTGCCCCAGTGTAGCTAGATCCTCCAGATCCATCCTTTTTGGGAATTCACGCACGATCATTCTTGCTCCCGATTTTTCAGTCACACACGTGGGTACGATCTCAAGACTTCATCAAATCAGTTGAGTTCTTTACTCTTCCATTCTTGCATATTAGGGTTAATATTTAATTTTACATAGTTATTTAGCTTACTTGCACACTTCTTTACTTGCATTTATCTATTTTATTACAGTTGTTCATAGCTTAGATTAACTATCCCCACACATTACTTATTCGATTCTTAGTTAATCATTTTATCACTCATTCTTTCTTCTTATAGTGATATATGCTTAGGGCTAAATCATCACTGTTTCATTGTAATGTCCCTTTTCCCTCGCCCATGGCCTAAGGGCCAATGCGTGCCCTAACCCTAGTCATGCCCAAGGGGTTACGGACACTATTTTGCTATTGGGTATGGGCATCTAGTCCAGTTATTATTTTTTATTGACTGGGTCATAAAGTACTTTTAAAAAGGGACTAGATGTTATGTTTCATCATTGGGGCCACTTAAAGTACCTTTTTGGCGACTTGAGAGGACATGCATGGCATTAAATGTTATATTTCTTCATTGAGGTTACTTTATGGGCCTAGGCGCCTAGGAAGGGAAAAGCAACTTCAAGTTATTTTTAATAAGGCCCTCTTTTTGGGAAAGTGCGCCTTGAGTGGTTTTAGGGTTTCTTTGGCATGAAAAGGTTATAAAAGGAGGTGAGGGGTGAAAGGATGATCATTCATACATACACTCATATTTTCTTTTCATGGTGCAACTGCTGTTTGCAACTTTTAGCTTGTGGAGTAAGATCCCACGGGAACCCTAGCTTCGGTGGTGAAAGATCCAACCCTAGCTAGCAGGGCATTCTTTGGTAGTGAAAGATCTACCCTAGCTTGTCATTTGGAGTGGATTTTGGGCTGTTTTACAGAGGTATTTTTAGGATTTTCAGAATTAGGGTTTGAAGGGTTTTGAGAGTTTTGTGGAGATTTTCAGCCGGTTTTTGGATCAGACCTACGGCAGCCATAGAAGAAGGATTCGGCATCATCTACAAAGGGTTTCACAAGGGTTTTGATTGTTTTCCAAAGGGGGTGACTTGTTTGGGAATTTGCAGCCCTAATTTCTAGGGTTTCCACAGTCCTTTTCAGATCTCGAAGGTTGGAGAGTTATCTACTAATTATATATATATTATTTCCAAAGTTTCATCTTTATTGCATTTGTATTGAAAGTTATTAATTTTCAAAGTTTTTCGGCTATTCTAGGCACGCTGTAAATTTCGGCAGCATTCTATTATCCGAAAAATTCCAAAAATATTTCCCTTGTGTTCTACATATTATTATCTTGTTCAGTTAAAATTTCAAGTATTTTGGACGGGTATTTTAAGAGTTATTCACATTTTTTACATTCGCTGCCCTAGTGTTTTTTCGTATAAAATCTGCAAAAATCAGATTTAGTATATTGCTGCAAATTTCGTGTTTTGTCATTTTTGTGGTAAGATCCCAACAAGGGATATTTCATTCATATACACTATATGCTAAATCATCACCTATTCTATCATCCGATAGTGGTATACACCTTAGGTTACATCACCACTTCCTCATTCATCTTGTAGTGATATATGCTTAGGCTAAATCATCACTTATACTATTTATTAGTTCCGATATATTCTTCAGCTATAGGGATCACACAAACATTATCCCTAGGTCATATTTCATCACTACACATTCACATTCATCACGGTGCGTTATATAAACAACTTACAATTTAACCATTTCCCAATGACACACTCTTGTTTATGGTTCATTCCCGATCGCCGAGGGGGAAAACAAAATGAACCTCACCACATACATTTCCATTCACTCCGGGGCACATGGCTCCTACCATTCCATCTTGCTTTTCATTCCATCCATCCATGTCATAATACATTGTCTTTGGGGCATTTACTCTTGTTTACTAGTGTTTTACATGTTCAATTTACTACACATGTTAGCTTGATTTCTTATATGTCGTATCTATACTATCCACACATGGGCGTTCACATTGTTGTTTAGTGTGATTACGAGATACAAGTCTCTTACATGCGACACGAGATGCTCACCTTCTACCCTTCCTATCTTTTGGTTCTTTGGGGGCATCCACATTCATTTCTTCTAGGTGCTATTATTTCATTTTATACTTAGCACTATACATTACTTGGTTATTCGCACTTTGACATATTGGTTATTTCTCTAAAATGCTAATGGGTGTTCCATGTGCATAGTTTGTTTTGTAGGATTACATGTTTCCATGACTACTTCTTTGTTTGTTTCTACTTATCGATTTGTTTCCTATTGTATGCGAGGATTTGCCCTATGTTTTTTGTGCATGATTGCTTATTGTTTGTGGCCATGATGGCCTTGCGTGTTTTGTGACATCATGAGTGATGTCCCATGTTTCGCAACCCACTTTTTGTGGTTTACTTTCTTTCTTGCATGTTTACACTGCTATGCTTGGTAGTTTTTACATTGTCTACGCATACTTTACATTTGTCTTCTTACATGTATATGTTTTCATACTAACACTTTCTTTGGCTATCCATCCTTGTTTGTGCACGCCTTTGTTTCTACCAAGCACATTAACTCCCCCTCGTAGGGCACACATTTCATGTGGTTTGTCTTCTTTTAGAGCCACATTATCTCATCAACAACATCACATGCGCCCTAAAGAGGGGGCATCATTTGGGGTATCTACAGTCTACATAACACATCTACACTAGTTCGATTCGAGTGCACTTTCTACGCTTGACATTGTGGGTTTACATACAATGAGTGATTTGCACAGCCTATGAACTCCATACACAACGAATTTTATAGGACATGGTGTACTTAGCATTCGAGAGGAGAAGTTAAAGGATGGAGGACACATAACATTTTCTCCCTAGACTTATTCTACCGCCAATGTCAAATTTCCCAAAAAAACAAGGACGATACATAGATCTCTTCACGGTTTAGGGAAGCAATTAGAGCTTCAAGGACACAGAGCATTTCCCCTACACTTATTCGGCCTATGGCCTTGGATGGCTCAAAAAATCTTGGTAGTATAGAATATCCTTCTACCCTTTCTCCCGACATGGATTAGGTGCACATGTTCCATTTACACTTTTCATTTTTTACATTTACATTTTTTTACATACATCTACATGCGCCTTTTATATAGCATTTTTACATACATATATATTTGACTACTTGATCATTTTCTCCTTGCAGGTCCGGCCATATGAGAAACAAACAATAAAATTGGGGGTGATAACAACAACACCATCAACAATAACACTCCACGATAGCACATACTTTACTAACCATGTAGGTACATTATACACCACAACAACTACACACGCATTCCACCCTAGGTTCACTCTCATCACTTTTTATTTGCACATTTTTCATCTTTAGTTTCCACGCTCTATTTTTTTTTATCATTCCACACTTTTGTCTAGTCCTTTGGTGTGTTTCTACTACACTCTTCATGGACATCAGGTACGCATCTCTATCTACTTTATGTTACCGAGCTTTCAGCTCACCAACATAAAGTGGGGGAAAAATGTAGTCACAAAATCATGCACTTTATACATTATTTATCCTAGTCTCATACTACTATTTAGAAGGTTATTAAGTGAAGAAAGTACTAATTAACCCCCATCTTTTGGCCATCTTGTTTTATTTTATTTCATCATTACCACCCATTTTCGTCCACATGCCCATTCTATTTTGCTCATTTACTACTATTTTATCCTTGGACCGAGGTGTTCGAGCCGCATGAATGAGGCACCAATGGTTTCCCTGGTCCCACCGGGATGCCCGATCCTTATCAAACTTTCTCACTACTTTTTGGGCTCTTTCAGTTGTTTTACTTCTTTATTTTTCTTGTGGTTGAACTTTTAGGGTTAATTACAAAATTAGATAAAGAGAACCCTATAAATATAAAGTTATGAGACCATAATGAGGGACCTAACATCACTTACTACTATCACTCCATCTAGAGTTGCATCCATCTATTACATTGGAGATCACTTGCATCCACATAACTCCATCATCAAGGCTAGGACATCTACATCACACTTCATAGGGGGATGGATTCTATTCTATTCCATGCACACATTCTATTACATTTTATACACATAGTTATTGCTCGCTACTTCAAAAAGTGTAACTGACACAAGAGCAACCTAGGGCATGTTCACACACACTTGCACATAGAACTACATCGAGTTTGAGATGTAGTGCAACACTTAGTAAGTCCCCCATTATGGCGACTAAGGACAGTCTGAACCCTTCATATGATTTATTATTTTTTAGGGTTTGATGCTTATTTTGGGCACTTGTAGGTATTTTAATCATCTTGGGATATATGTGACATTCAACGCAGGAAAGTGAACTTGATGCGACACACAACGAGGGTTTTGGACCACCTTTTGACCCTATAAAAACAAGTTTTAGAGATTTTTCAACGACTGTGGTGCCCAGTTGTGAGACCGAGCACCCACGGGAACCCCAACCCTCCTTCAAAGCGCACGGTCTAGATAGATCCTCCAAATCCATCCTTTTTGGGACTTCTGCATAGTCGTTCTTGCTCCTAATTTTTCCAGTCATACCTATGACACAGCTCCGACACTTCATCGAATCAATTGAGTTTTTCCTCTTCCTTTCTTGCATATTAGGGTTAAAATTTCCTTTTGCATAGTTATTTAGATTACTTGCATACTTCTTTACTGCATCTATCTATTTTATTATAGCTATTCATCGCTTAAATTAACTATCCCCGCACTACTTAGTAGTCAATTCTTAGTTAATCAATCGACTAGTCATGCCTCATGTGAGTGTCACTCCTATCTATGATGAAACAATCCTAGCTGAGATTTATGCTCTATACCACAATGTAGTTCTTACAGATGATACTCAAATACAACTCTTATCTCATGAATGTAATGTGCCTACTAGATTTGATAATTCTACCATTGGCATTGTCTATGATTTGATGAACTTTACTCATTATACACCTTGTTATAAAGTTAGCCACACCCTTGATTCTATTATTTATAATGATAACTTAGATGATGTTGTTCTTAGTTTCATGCTTAATATTGATGATTATTCTCTAGCTAATAAACAAGAAGACAATAAACATGTGCATGACTCTATTTCTCATATTATTTTGATTATTCTATAAGCGCATCTCATACTCTTTCCATTTTTGAAAATATTTCTCATGATGTACCACATATTAGTTCTCATCCCCTTCATTATATGTTGATGATACATTTAATGACATCCTTGCATCTGAATATTTGTTTGATTTTGATGAGACACCTAATAGTCATGATTCTACTTCTTTGCATCCGCTTGAGTGTGACTCCCTACTACGTTTTCATCATCTTCTCGAGATTGTATCTAAGAGCATGCATGATCCATTTAATTTTATTACATCATCTCCTAATGATGTTTCCGATGCTATTCCTACCACTTCTATTGAGGTTCCATGTTCTTCATCACCTATTACTTCTTTGACACCCATATCTAGTGTGCCCTTAGCATCGACATCTTCTATGTCTACTCTTGACATTCCTATGATCACCCATAATGGAAAATTACAACCACTCAATACACTATTGCCATCTCCTACTATTCCTTCACAAGACATCTTATCACTCATGCATGTTGTTGGCCAATTACAATCACAAGTCCAATCTCTCACACTAGAAAGCAAGGCCTATTATGCTTCTATCGATAATAATTATTTACATGGAAATCCTATTCCGAAAAAATTCACAACTCAACATTCCCTAAGGATTTAATTATGCCTACATTTACATGTTTTGATGGTACTGGTGATCCTCATCTGCATCTTAAACATTACCATCTAGCTATGGCTTCATATTCTAATGATTGATTATTTCTTAAATCCTTTCACCATAGTCTTATAGATGACGCTCTTCAATGGTACACACATCTACCCTTCAGATATATTAGTACCTATTATGAGATGGAAGAAGCTTTTCTTCATCATTTCATACTCAAAAATGGCCCTAGAGTCACATATGATCATCTACCTGGCTTACATCAGGGAAAAACAAAACCTATTAGTGATTACATTTTACGATTCAATGCTTGCATGCATCAATTATTCTTCCAACCTATTGACTTAGAAAAGAAATTCATCTTCTGTCATGGTTTGATTCCCACTTTAAAGAAACAATTGCAATATGACACATGTGAATCATTCATACTCTTGTGCTATAAGGTCATTGATTTAGAACAAGATCTCATTGTTGCACATGTTATATATCCTTCTCCTATCATTAGTCTTTGTGGCCTCATCTATTTCTTCTCCACTATCATCTGTTGAGAGGCCTCCATGATACCCATATCCTCATCCTTCGCAAGCAAGTACAATATTCTCCATTGTATAAAATTCCTTCATCTCCTTCTCTGCATAGGTCTACACCTCGGGTTCTCCTCCTATTTCACCGGAACCACTACATTTTTATCATCATGCCACACCTCATGATGTACTGCGTATATTTCTTGACAATAATTTGATTCTCTTACCTTATAATCAACATCATCCAAATCATCGCCGCAACACCAACGTGATATATCTTACTACAATTATTATCATATCAATGGCCATTGCGACAATGATTGTTGTTCCCTTTATGATTGCTTGTAACAATTTGAAGATAATGGTGTCATTTCCTTTGGCCCTTGCTCTTATGAGTGGTCTATATCTCCACTCATATGTAGGCATGGTATTACTCCTGTTGATTTATCTCCTTCATCTAGTTCTAACGTTATTATTCGTCCATCGCCGTAGGTTTTTGCTCATGCGCACCCTACATCTCATCCATACACCGCTGCACTATCCCATCCTCCGAGTAATGATAACACTACACTTTGGGTTCCACAGCCCTCAACATATCCACTTTCCACCACTGCTCCAATTGACATTCGGTTCGGATCATATGGTCATGTTGCTTTCATTCCACATGCTTCTACTGCTCCATGTTGGCTTGGTATTTGGTAGATGATTTATATCACCTTACCCCCCGATGAGACACTCATGTTATAATGGTTCTTACATGAATGTTGAGGGATATGCTATAGTAAGAACATCTATTCACTCTTTGCTACACACCTTATCGATCAATCTATCTCACACAAACTATCACTTCCCGATGAAACACTCTAGCTTTACGGTTCATTCTTGACTACTGAGGGGTCTTCTATAAATGTACCTTATCATCTATACACTAGGGGGAATCACTATTCTTCCCCCATCTTCATCATACTAACATCTGCTCCACTACAATATTATGACCATCTTATACTCTTACACATTATTCATTTTAACTTTATCATTCATCACAACTTTATTCATACATGCAATATACTTTTTCGCAATCATATTACATACATTATCTATCATTATAAATGCTATATCATCATTTTTCTATAGTCACATTATTCCACATCAACATTTACCTATTGGAAATCAATGCAAAGAATGAAAACAATATTCAACACATCACACATAACAACAATAATCAATGAATCATACATCATCATCACAACAACAAATCAATAAACATCAAATACAATGATCATACGCTAATAAATCCATCTATATATATATATATATATATATCATTCATAATCATAGGTAAAAAACATATCATTGTTGGGGAAACTCCCTACATCAATACATCTATACATATCATATCTCATCATCACTATCACTATCTGGTACCACGAGATCTCTAGAACTAGAAGCTTTGCCACTCACTCTCTCTACGCTTTGGTCGAGCCCCTATATCTCTCTACTTTCCTATGTAATAGAGTAAGCTTGATTGACTACTCTAAAAATGACCCCGTAAAGTCGACGAACCAAGTAAATACATCTTATGCTAGGGGACCACCACCGCAACCTCTCTAGCTTCTTTGTCTCCTCATCTCTCTCGCTCAGTAGCATAGTACACATTCATTTGTTGCTATCACCATTGGCTCAAAAAAATAGGAATGCTCACCCACAATATCATCTACACGCTATAACATAACTCCGCCCATAAGTACATTGGTGGTCACATTTCACATCAATGTGTGGATATATGTGTCCACAATCAACGACAATTATGCATCACATGCACCCATAGATCAATAGATTATACAACAATGATAATGACACAACTAAATAAAAATCATTCAAAATCAATATACAAATACTCATGCTCTGCTATCGCCAGTGATACGCTATGGGGGCATGTGTTTTCCCCTCTGCTCCTCCACCTTGTGGTGTTACCTTTACATCTACAAATAATGGAAAAAAAAACCCAACGATGTGAATCCCACCATGCTTGGTAGGCCTCGGTACACCCCGCATCATCCATATCTACTGGATCTATCACCACATCAACCTCGTTTGGACCTAGAGGTACTAGCCACACTCATGTGGGCCTTGGTCTAGCTCTAGACCTCCTCGGTGCCCTAATGTCTCTAAACTATATATATGGCTCTAAGGGTACATCCAAGGCCATACCAAACTATCATGATACATGCTCCACCTGGAATAACTCGGCCACCCTAGGAAATCGATCCTCTAGCCACATAGTCTATCAAATGCATCGTAACCCTAGTACATCCTCTGGCCATCCCCCATAGTATTGGTATGGCCTCCATCTCATGGCCTCTGGGCCCATGCAATCTAACATAGATCTATAGTTATCTGTATCCATCTTCCTACCATGAAAACATATCCATATCTTTGTAAAAATATCCGGCCTCAACACCCATTTTCACATCTACAACACTTTGTGCTCAACCCATGTTTTCTAGGATGCTAGCACCTAAAAGCAAGACTCGGAGTGCCTAGGAGCAGGTCACTAGTGCCCATTCCTAGGTGCTAGTGTCCCAAGGGTCATTAGCACCTTCACCGCTCTTGTCTGGGTCTAAAACGATAAGAAACTCAAAAAAAAAAAAATTACAAAAAAATTCATCAAAAACAACTCATATCAACACATTTTTTGAAAAAATCACACTTACTAGCTCCACTGCCGTACGTGATGCCATAGTTACCGCCACCATCTCGAACCGAATAAATCATGGTGCTCTCACTTGAGGCATATTCACACACCTAGAGCTCACAACTACAAGATCACGCAATGATCAAATGAATTTCACATTACTATTTATAGTAACTCCTCATTACCTACCTTATTATAGTCATTATTTGTAATCATTTTCTTAACTAATACACACTACACAATTTCACTCATGTCTTGAGCATACTTACTCCAATTTCTATCTCATTCATGTCATTCTCTTTAGAATTTCACCTACTACCACATCACACACATTCCACACATAATATTCCTCCTTGACATCATCACCATTCGATATACACACACTTTTGTGATATCTATCATACATTCTCCATTACATCATTACGCGCTTACTTTCGGCTCAACGTTCATTCTCATCATCACTCCCTCTTTCTTCGAAGGGAGGGCATACAATTGGGGTCATCCTATAATTCCCCTTACACCATTACACAATCAATATACATCTCTAACCCACCATTATCAAACATTTACTCAGTACATCATGCGATGTTTCACATCACTTTCTATTGACCCCCTCTCATCGACCTAACATGGGGGAAACAAGCGTAAAATATCTCCATGAGTAACCAATCAATCGATCACATACATTAAAATATCGACAATACAAATCACATCAACATGGACATAATGTATTTATTCTCCTAGATGACCTAACTTGGGATTTATATAACCACTTTCCCAGATGACCTAACATGGCAAGTTATTCTTTATTTTTGTGATTGCTTCTAGATGACCTAACATGGAAGCCAACACATACACATTTTTCGACACTCGTGGAGTGGGGGAAATGAGACGTCATTTCCTTTCTTATATTACTCATATGTGGTTTGGGTTATCATGTTTAATCAAAATTAGATCCAAAATCATCAAAATTTGATCTTTGTCTATCTACAACGGCTAGATATTTTGAGGTTGTAGTTAAAGTTGGAGAGTAAAACTAAACCTCTCTCCCTACACTCTTCCTCTAGCGGTAGGATGCCCAAATCCTCCATTTTTCACACACATGCAATTGGTTTGGGAACTGATCACTCCCTTCCCCATCACATATTCGTCAACAAAAAATTATAATCTCCAATCATTCAACATCACAATCATCAAATATCACTTAGTGATCCTCATAACGGTCCCACATCTCTCGTTACGTAACATGGATTAACATAATGATCCATGATTTGCCACACTATATGTTCTCATTTGGCACGTACTTCTACTACACTCTTCACATACTTCGGTGACATGGGATTCTCTGGAATCCTCTCAGGTATGCATCTCTATCTACTTTATGTTACCGAGCTTTTTCTCACCAACATAAAGTGGGGGCAAATGTAGACAAAGAATCATGCACTTACTACTATTTACTATATCGCCAAGTATATTATTTTATATATGGATCTTGCGTAACAAAAGTATTCACTGATGAACCATTCCATAGTTCATCTGCTTGTCTCGTGGGTCTTCATTTGATTTTATCTTCCACACTTGTCACTCATACACATAGTTTTGGTCAAGTCACAAGGATCCACGTCTACCAGCTTCTTAATCATCTGTCGTCACTTATCTCTGGACATTAGCACTTAGATCTGGACACTAGTGCCATACGCTCCTATCCATCCTGGGTGCCCGTGTCATATTTATGTTTGAACTTATTTTTGACATTTGAGGTCGGTATTTTTGGTTTTCCTCCCGCATCCCGAGGTACTAGCCCATGACATGTCGGGTCATTAGTGTTGAAATTCAAACAAGATATCCCTATATAAACATAACATACATACCATTATAAGGGTGGATAATTCTTATTAAGGGATAACTCTCTACATAGAGCAAAGGACGCATTTGGGCACATTACTCTACATACACACTACATAGGAAGGGGAGTTAATTCTATTCTATCCACACATTTTCATTTTATCTAGCTATTACATGTTATCTTGGTGTCATTGGTGCGAGGGAAACCTAGGAGCACTATTGCATATAAAAGCACACAAAACTACATTGGGTCTGAGATGTAGTGAAATGATCATTGTAAGTCCGTTATTGTGGCAACCGAGGACATTATTAACCCTGATTTTGCATCTTTCTTTTTAAGGATTTGATGTCTATTTGAGGGTTTTGTAGGTCTATACTTCATTGCAGGTTTACATGTACCTCAACGATCTAAGTGTGACATATAAGTGACCAAAGGAAAGCAAATACAAAACCCTAAGCGACCACATTGGAACTAGGTTATGAGATTTTTACATTGACTGGGAACCAGAAATAGGCCTAGGGCACCCGCTGGTGCCCTTGTCCCTCTCCGTGCACCCTAGTCTAACCATTTCCTCCTTTGCTGCATTTTTCTGTGGTTCGTTGTGATAGTTAGTGCTTCTATTCCATCACATTGTCCAGTCCAGACTCATTATGGGATAAGCAAAATTTAGATAAGTACCTTACCTCTCTCATTTCCTTTCATAGTTACAATTAAATAAATTGTTTAGCATTTATATTATATTATGTATCATTTGTAGCAACTCGGTACATCTAGATTTTTAATAAAATAATTCAGATTTTATTGAATCAATTGACACAAACATAGTGGACATAATGATAAAATAAGTAGAATGTAGCCTTCATGATTGTGATATATTGTGCTATGTTTACAGATGCTATATTGATTCCCTTTCTCCCTTAAAATTTTGGAAATGCTTTGAATGTTGGCTTGACCTTGAAATATCTTGACTTTAGGCCCTTTTGAGGGATTATAAAAGAGGAAACTAGACTCGTGAACATGGTATGAATGCTTCATATTTGAGTAGTGGCTATTCTTAAAGATGTGGTGTTACTTTAGGAAGATCTAGGAAATTTGTGTGCTTTTTAAATGTACTCGTAATATATGTCGGTGAGTGAATGTGTGCACTATACATACATATATAGGGTTTTGTAGGTTAGATGTCATATTAAGGTCAACTTATAGGATAAGAAATGATGAATAGGAATATATTAAATAAAGAAAAGAGTAGTTGGAGAGAGGGAATGTGATTGTATGGGTTGGCCTAGAGTGTGGTATGGCTTGTTCTGGTCCGTATGGTTTTAGAAAATCAATTCATGATGGAAGATAAATATTTTGGGAAATATTATTGGGAGTGCTACATTTCTTTGGAAAAATGCAACGAAGCATATGATCAATGAAGCAATGTGTGTAGTAAAACAAGTCACACTAGATAAAGAGAGATAGATCATTTGGGCTTAATATGTGTGCACACATCATAATGTAAAGACAAAGCCAAGCTTGTCATTGCCAAAGGATAAATTACTAATTTTTAGGTGTCTACATTTCCCCCCCTTTATGTATGAAATGAAAATTACATACTTAATGGAAAAGATACTTGAGTGTGCACACACATTGTCTTTGCTCAAAGTTTTTATTCTTATTTGGTTTTGGCATGGTCCATGATGAAAATTACAACATAGAGTGCAATCAATGCCTATAAAATAAATTGAACTATAAATTAAATTTGAATAGTATATTTATAACTTTAAAAATCAAATTTTACATTTGTAACATAAATAAACAGAGAGGAAAAAACATGGAAGGAATACATCTATTCTCTTTGCTAAAGGAGAATTTACCACATTTTTGTACTTAGAGATTAAGTTTAGTGTTGAGTTATTGAAGGATTGAGGATGATCAGTCCCAAATTTCACCGCATGAGAAGTCGTAGTCACACAAGAGTTGAGTGTCATTTGACCCAACACCAAGAGGAGAGGATTCATAAGACATTTTTCTCAAGAAATTCACAAGAAGCAAGACCATTACAAAGTTTCTAGCCACCCCGCTATCTTTCTATAAAAAAATTCGGACAAAGGATACCGAGAGTGTTGTTAGTCACCTTGATATCTTTACATCCCATGGAACACATTGCTGCAGAAAAATTTAGGTTGAAGTATAAAATAACACAAATTAGAAAGAGAATGGATGACTCATACCCCCACCATGTGATATAACTGTTGAGTTTGAGATATGCAAAATATTGAATATAGAAATAGTAGGATGAAGGCCTATTCCCGCATACCCCAAATTGAAACTATTTTGTGTTAAGAAATTCCAAAAAGGAATGAAGTATTAAAACCCCCACATTCTTTATTAAAATGTAGTAAACCTTGCCACTGAATTGTGTAATATGTCCCCAAAATTTCATTAGGGACTTTTATATGTCTATGAAAATACGAGAATGCTACATTTTTTTGGGAAATCTACCCCTAGGATGAAAACATCCATTATTTACCATAATGTATGAGGGTTTCGTCATTACCGGATGGTTTTGTAGCTATGTAAAATATGTTCATGTTATTGGTCCGAATTTGTTTATGAGGAATTGTGCCCTATGTAATTTTGTATCCGAGTTCTAAATTATGTCTATTTTCCGATGTGCATAGATATCCATGTGATAAACCCTTCTAAATACCTCTCCTCTTTTGAGGCAAGTGAGATGTACAAATAGAACACTCTTCTAGAAAATTAAAATGCACATCCATGTCGATGTGTCGATAATATGCGTTAGATCATATGCGGGGTTGTCTTTGGTGGCCACTGTTGATATTTTTTATGTGTAAGGATGAGCACATAGAAATAATGACATACAAAGATAACAAACACATAAACAAACAATAGTCATAAAAGCAATCATGCATACCTGATAAACTAACCCACGACAAACACGTGTACACATAATCCATCATACAAACTATACATAAGCAATGCCACATATGCTAGTGATACTAAAGGCATAAATATGTTAACAAGGGACACAAAGGTGTCACACACACAACAAAATATGCAATAGATCATAGAATTCACAAATAAGGGACAAAAAAGTGTTGCCAAAATAATTCTAGTAAATTCCATAAGCCACATACATAGAAATAAACATAGAAGCAATCATGAAAATGAATATAATAGAAAATAGTATCCTGTAGGCACATAGATTAAGATAAAATAGACCGCACAAGACACATGTTAGTGAAATTAGTCCAATGAATAACATATACACAACATAAAATATTGAGCATAATGAGGAAACAAAGTAATTTATCTTGAAACAAAAGTATCGAATGGTGTGGGAGATGCCCCTAGAAGATCATGGTCAAAGGGGAAGCGAATATGCCGACAATTGTCATCGTGTATAATGTTTTGTATGTTTTGCATTGAGCTCAACATACTTTGTGAACTCATGTGTGTTAAAAGTAGAAAATATGCTATCTATCAAACCATATGACAAACAACATATGTAAAGTAACAAGCTAGCAAATCAAATCATATATAGGTCTTGATTTTGTATTTTTGTAATTATTTAATTTTTGTATTTATGTGATTATTTGAATGTTTTTGTATTTTTGGAATATTTATATAAAAACAAGGGCAAAGCAAGAGCTACCCTATGAGAGGCTTCAAAGGTTGAGGAGGGAACCCTATAGATATAAGAGGTTTAGTCCATAAATGTGTGTTGTGCACTATACGAACAATATATTTAGATATGAACTTAGGATCTAGGAATAACATATGTATAACATAACACAAGAGAAAGATGAAAACAAAAGGCTTAATGCGCATGGAATAGGCACACATTTATTAGTTATAGGAGCATGTAAACTATAACTAACTCAAATGGAAATAATAAGAGCATCATTGTCAATAGTGGAAGCAATTGGAACAAGTTCAAGAGTAATAAATAATTACATTGGAAGCTAGGGTTGTAAGAGATGTGTAAAAAACAAAATGCCATGGGGCTTGTTTGTATCAACCTCAACTAGAGGGAGAGACACAAGGATAATCACTAATTTTTTTGATATAGAAGTATTGGAAGTATTAGAAAAATATGCGGGCTTGTGCATTGTAAGATATATAGGCCTAGTAGAAGCCACATGAATAAACTTGTAACAAGCTATATGGGGTATGGGTTGCCCCAAATATATATGCATAATAGACGTAGCAATATGGGGTATATCCATATGAGAGGAGAGATCCGTAATGGGAACAATAGAGGTGGGAAAGGATATAACATCATGAAATAAAGGTCTAACACCATATGTAAGATCAAAATATAAAAATCAAGAGTGTCATACAAACCATTTGTAATAGGCATGAAATAAAAAAGTTCATCATTTGTAGTATAAGAAAGATCATAATAAGTTGTACAATTTTCCATGACATTAGATGCATACCTAAACTTGGTCAAAATGATAGATATAAAATCCATAGACATTGTAATATTGTGAAATCGGATATGGGCTGCCTCCAAAGATTTAGGAACCACATATGTAACAATAGTGGGTATAGCCATAAGATGTGACTTGCTAGAGATAGGTGAGGGTATAACATCATGAGCTAGGGTCTCAAACCACATGTGGGTTCTATAAACACATCATCAATAGTAGCATGAAGATCATCTCAGTAACAAGAATGGAGAAACCAAACACCTCATTTGAAACATATGTAACATATTATATTGCAAGAGGATAAATATATTCAATTTAAGTAGTGTCCACATTAATAATCACGTGTAAGAGAAATATCACTAGTAAAAACATCATTTTTAATCACACATTTGGTTGTAACATTTTCTATATTCAAGTGTATCATTCAATATTGCATTAATTGTATCATTTTCCATTTCAAGAGATGATAGAGACCTATTGCCAACATTTGTCACATGATCATGTATAATATGAAAGAAAGTAGGATCATGTCCAATATCATTAGAATTATTATTATAATCATCATCGTAATTGCAAGAATCATTAGAATATGTATTATGTGTATGTGCATGATTAAGCACATTTGCTAGATCACAAGTAGGGGAAGCCTCTAGGAGAGAGGAGCCAATATCTTGATAAAAATTGAAAGGAATCAAGTACGAGAATATATGTTGCATAACAGGGGTCTATACTAGCAGGGACCTCTATTCATAGTAAAAACTTAGTGAATTCATCTTCGAGTACACTATGTTTTTGAAATAAATCAAGGAAGGAGATTTCAACATTAGGGGGCATGTGAAATAATAACAAAAATGAGAGTAAAGCCTTAGGAAAATTCAAGCACTTAGAGGGGGAGGGCATGAATCAGTGCCTTATAAAACTTGTAAATTTGAACTTAACAATCAGTACAACATTCATTTATTATCCTGTCAAATAGTGGACTAATCAAAACAATCCATCATGGAAGAAGAAACAACAAGCACAAGAGAACACAAGATTTGAGGTGGGAAACCCAATAAGGGAGAAAACCCACAGAAAGGAGAAATCAAATAAATATCAAGGATAATTGTCTAATAATAATTACAATGATCTCACCAAGTGGTGATCACCACTCAACCTGAATCTCTAACTCAAGTTTTGAAGCACCTACTTCAATTTAATGCCAAACACCCACTTGACTGTTGTTTTGTAAGTACCCAATTACAAGGAAGCTCACTCCTAATTTGATGACCTACAACCTAGTCTTCCATTAATTGAATTTTAACCACCTTCACCTCATTTTCTTACATCAACACCTTTTGATCATTGTTTCATCTCTTCTTCATCACCTTTCATAAATTTCACACATTAGCACACCTTCATTCTTATCTCTGTAGTAAGAAACATTCAAACTCCAAAACTAAGCTTTTTAATCAACCATCATACTCATACATATGACTATTCATCTTCATATTCAATTTATTTTCATCTAACTCCCTTACCTCATACAAAAGGTGATTGTTTGTCTTATAAAGCGCCTCTATTGTTCGAGATATGTTTTTTACATTTATACTAAAACTAATGCGGTGAAAAATAAAAACAAAAGCAACCTCGAAGATGAGGGGTTTAAGGTACCTATTGATGCCTAATCAAAACACCACTTTGAATGTCCGCAACTCGATAGGTTGAAGAGCTTTTCCCAAAGTGTGGGACTTTGTGATCGGGAAAGCTATCTAGTTGAATACCGGTTCCTATTCCTCTCGATTACGATGCACACATTCGAATTGTAGAGGATATACTCTAACTTTCCAAGGAGACAAGGTTAAGAATATGTAAGAAAATAAACCTAAACTAAAAAGGTGATGCACCAAAGGAATGCTTTGAACACCTTCTTTGCAATTAAACACAAACCATTAAAATGTGTGATACAACCACCATACACAAAAACCAAGATTGCAATGAGATATCAGGAAGATGTAATGAACATAAGAGAGGGTTGAAATCATCCACGAACTTATTTTATTACTCTAAAAGTTTTATACTGATCCATTACAATGGCCAAGAGGCAAGATTGCATTTTTACATCTTAGATGGGAGGTTTGAACTCCATAAATCCACTTACGACAAAGAAGAAGGGAGGGTGCAAAGAAATTTTTTCCAGCATTATAAAAATGCCCCTCCTTAAAATATATAGGAGGAATGAGATAGAAGAATTTGAAATCCTACTCCAACCACTCTAAAATGCATTGAATTCACACTGCAACAATGATGGGTTATACCGCAAAACCCATACCTCTATTTACTATTCCTTGTTGGGCAAGAAGGAAACCCATACCTTCACTATTGTGGTAGATGAGGAACTTGGGACACCACTAGAAATGGTAAACTTTATTTCTTCATTTTGAGTAGCAGACACCGAGAGCTTTCCAAAAGTCTTTTTGGTGCAAATGGTCAAAAGTTATGGCCATTTGAAGGTCGAGGTGTCATTCTACAAAAATGGTGGGTGGTTGGCTCTATTCCAATTTGGAGTCCAAAGAGTATGCAACCTCCAAAATCCCAAAATTTAGACTTTCAAACATTTTAGTTTTGGAAGTTGAAACACTATTCACCACTCAAAATGGCACGAGAGTTCGAAACCCGAAACTTGAAAGTCTGAAATTTGGACTTTCAGACTTCGGGATTTCGGACTTTACCGATCCCTTTTCCATTCCCACTCACCGAGATCCTTGAAACCCCGAAACCCGAAAGTCTAAAATTTTGGACTTTCAGACTTCGAGATTTTAGACTTTTTTCTGCCATTTTCCCAACTTCGTGCCCGAAAGTTCCGAAACTCCGAAACCCGAAAGTATGAAATTTCAGATTTTCGGAGTTCAGGATTTCGACATTTCGAGTCCTTGAAATCCTCTTTTAGCCTATCTCCGAAAATCTCCACCTCTGAAGTCTGATTTTTGGACTTCATAACTTCTTGATTCTTCAAAATAGCTCAAGCTCATGAGTGTCATGCCCATTTAAACAATGACTTGAGACCAAAGAAACAACCTAGGGTTAGCTAGAAAATTATGGGATAATTTTCTTTTTTTTATTTGAAATGTCTACAACTAAATTGCAAGACACCATTTTTCACTAATAGGTTCGGAACAAAATCTATTTACTAATACACAAGTTTCCTTTATTAACTTATAACAAGTTTACAAGGTTCAAATTTTAGGGTTAGATGTTCTAGTTAGATTCAGGGAGTAATCTTACCCCATACCTGCTCTCTAATAGGCTTAGAACTTCAACTATATTTTCTCATATTAAACACTTCCAAAATTTCCCTAAACCATTCCCAATGGGTAGGAAATTTTCTCACCTTTCTAGTGATATAAATAAGTCCTCCTAACTCCTTGCAGAACTCAAGTTATGAGTGGGTGGAGTTTGGGGATCAAATTTTCCCAAGAGGGACACGTGGCAAGAGGAGGAGGAGTGCACCTTGGGCGGGTTGGCGAGATCATGGGGTGACATGAGAAATTTTCCCAATGCGGGCTCAAAGAAAAATGCGCTCTGCACCCTCGTGGGTCCCTAGGGGACACGTGTCAAGTCCTGGCACAAGGCGAAAAAGGGGAAAGGAAAGGGTGGGGTGGCGGACCGATTTAGCGCTTAGCGCCCGAGGGGAAAAAAAAAAGAAAGAAAGGTGCGCGGGTCCACACGCCGCCGAAGAAGGGAATCCAAGGGAGAAGGTGGAGTTGCGGGCCACTGGAGGATTTTTAGAATTTTTCCCAAAGGCCCAAAAATGAAATTTCTCCCGAACCTCCGCCACCACCCCCAAGGTGCCACGTGGCATGCTTTCATTGGCCGCGGGCAGCGGGGTCAACATGGGAATTTTTCCCCAAAAATTTATAAAAGCTAAGGGTTTTAAAAGAATCGAACCTCCGCCAAAGCCACAAGGGCACATGTGGTGCCCTCTAATTGGTCATAGAGTTGGTGGAAGGAAAAGTGAAAATTTTCTAAAAATTTTCAAAAAGTTTAAGGGGGTAAACTTTATCCGTGCCTCTGCCTCGGCCCACCGGAGGACACATGGCGGCCTTCGATTGGTCTGCGGGTCAAGGGCGGAGGGAAAAGTGAAAATTTTCCCGAGCCCAAAATTTAAAATTTTTTTAAGGGCAATTTTGATGGGAAATTTTTGGGTTACGGGCCCGCCAGGGAAAATTTTCCCAAATTTTCCCACCAAGGCACAAAAACTTCAAAGTGTCATAACTTGAGCTAGAAAGCTCGGTTTTGGGAAAATGAGAAATTTTCAGAAATCTCTCAAATCCCTCTTTGTACAGGGAACATAAAATTTACTTTTTGATGAAGTTTTAAAGGTCTATCGATCTATCCATCTATCTAAGGGTGATATGTTGTGCTGAAGTTAATCCTCGTCCCGAGGACATACTGCATGGTAGTCCAAAAATGTGAAGTGTACAAAGGATCACGGTCATAAATGATCTTCGCGGGATCCCGTGCAACTTGACGATCTCATCCAAATATACTCATACCACTACTCTAGCTATATAAGTGGTCTTTATCGAATAAAAGTGAGCCACTTTTGTCAATTTATCAACCGTGACCATAATGGCGTCGTGGTGATATCTTGACATAGGTAGTCCAACAATGAAATCCATGGAAATGGTGTCCCACTTCCATTCTAGTATGACATGAGGATAAAGAAGACCTGCTGGATGCTGATGCTCGGCCTTAACCCTTTGGCACTCTAAACACCATGACACAAACTATGCCACGTCTTGACAAAGTCCTCTCTAGGGGTACAATTGTCTCAAGGTAGCGTGCATCTTCTTCACCTCGGGATGGGCTGAATAGGGTGCACGATGTGCCTCTATCAAAATGTCCTACCTCAAGCCTCCATCTATGGGAACATATATCCTACCTCTGTGCCTAAGAAGACCATCTACCTCTAAGGAAAATCCATCAAACTTCCCCTCAAGAGGTCTCTGTGACTCGATCTCTACTGTACTGCCATGTAGAAGTTGTCAAGAGGAAGCTGCTGAAGAATCTTGGTCCGCAAATCTGTGCTCACTGAGGTGGCCATAGCCACATGTCTTCGCTCACCGAGAGCATCTACTACCACATTCTCCTTCCCTTTCACATGCTCTATTTCCATGACATTCTCACAAAGTAACTCCATCCAACGCCGTTGATGAGCGTTTAGATTGGGCTGCGTGAAGAGGTGGTGAAGACTCAAACAATTTGTCTTGAGTGTGAATCTCCATCCAAGAAGAAAATGCCTCCATCTAACCAAAGCATGCACAATGATCCTTGAGCCACAAGCTCAAGATCTGCTAAAGAAGGTAGGATAATTAAGCTCGTGATCCTTGAGCACTCTTTTGCGAGACTCAAAAGCCAAACAACCTTGCCATCGAGAGAAGTCCGCTTTAACACACCTCCGAGCTTTGGCCAATCCATAATGGCTCTAAAAGAAGCATAATATGTGCAAACAAAGAACTCATTTCCCATGTGGACTACTCCGAAGCACTGCAAGAATGGGTGCTGCTCCTATGTAGGCACTCAAGATTTCATCAAGGAAGATGAGTCCTGATCTAAAAAGGCCTACTCACATCTATCAATCTGCCAGAACAAACTTCTTCAAAGATTCATTTTCCTCGAAGGGAAGTGATAGTGGGTCGGTGATGCGTAATCCGAGAGAAGTCCTAAACAAATCTCTGGGTAGAACTCTCGCTAAACCCATGAAGTTGCATGCACCTCACCACCGTAGTGGGTGGCCAATCCATAATGGCTAACTGAGGAACCCGGGACAAACTAAACGACGAACAATTCTAATCTTGGAAGGAGGATTGATAGCCCTGAGATGGAGAGAAAAATACAAGGTAAGATTGAGCTTTGCTAAAGCTTACTTCATACCTTCCCCATTGGGTTTGGGGGAAATAATATGACCCAAATCTTTGCACCTTTGTTTGGAAGAAAGCACACTTCTCCATCTTTCTCATTGCTATAGGGGATACTTTAGGCTCATGTCGATGAAAGACCTCCATTCAAACCCATACTACTACTCGATACCCAAATGAAGACACCTGATTGGGAGAACCTTTTCAAGGTGACTATGAGAGACTTGCCTCGTGCTCCTCACATGTATGTGAGTAAATCACCCAAGATGTCATTAAGGAAGATGAGCATGAAGTGATCTCAAAAGGTTCTAAATACCCCATTCATCAAACTCATAAACACCGGACAAGATTTGATTCTTGGGCATTTTGGCATAAACCAAAAGGCACTTTGTTTTGTTGAACTCATAGTGCCCATATCTCGTATGGAAGGCGTTAGTGGTCTTATGAATGTCCACCTGCCTCGAAATCCTCAACTTGGTTGTTTCGCATGGTAGTCCTTATTGTTATATCGGGATGTTGACTTGAGATCAATCTTAGTGAACACCGTAGATCCCTTCATTTATTAAACAAGATGATTAAAAAAAGTCATCAATATGAGGAGGAGGATAACAATTCTTGATCGTCACTTTGTCCTCAATGGTCGACTTGAGATCAATCTTAGTGCGGTAATCAATTACAAACCGTAATGATCCATCCTTCTTATTTACGAAAATCACCGGCACCCCAAGGTGATACGTTAGGAAGGATAAGGCCCTTCTCCAAAAGGCCCTCAAGCTGTAACTTGAGCTCACAGAGCTCGGGGTGGTCATCCGATAAGGTTCCCGTGAGATAGGCTCTGCTCCTAGAACTAGATCTATATGAAAATAAATCTCACGTGGGGGTGGTAACCCCGGTAGCTCCCCTGGAAAAACATCAGAAAACTCTCTCAAGATGGGATGATCATTTAGCGATGGTCCACTAGACCCATCCTCTGATCTATCACTGAATGTAACAACATACATCTGAAAACCCCGTCGCACACACCGCTTAAGCTGCATAGCAGAAATGGTGTGAATAAACGAGTCTCTTGACTGCCGAGATCACCGACTCAACTCCCAAATCATCTCGCACAAGCTATAGTCTTGTAGTAATAATCCATCCTAGCCCCTATGTACAAATAGCCAATCCATACCTAAGATAAATCGATACGAGCTCGAAGGAAGAATACGGAGATCGTAGGTGGTGGTGAAAGGTCCCAAATCCACAACACACTCCTTAACTAAGTAGTATATGGAGATTTTGGCTCCGAAGCCATCTCGACATCCCAACTAAGACCCGCCTAACTACCACCAGCCTACATCGCTCTACTAAAGATAGTTCAATGAAAGAATCAAGAACCAGAATCAAACAATACGGAGGTAGGAGTACCACCAATACTACATGTGGTCTCAATGACTATCCTCGGTGCTCTACTACTAGCGGTTCTCAACCGCTGCATAAATCTTGTGGCTGCATCCCATGTCACCAACTGTTAGCTCAGAAACCAGTGCCTTACCCTTGTTAGGGTTCTAAGGACAATCTCTCCAAAAGTGTCCAGCTACTCCACATCCAAAGTAACCACTTGATCCTCTCTAAGGAACAACACCTCCAATAGGTGCCCTAGAATCCTATGGTGTGGATCCTGATGATCTAGGGCCGTGGTCCTGCTATGGCCTCTGCTAGTGAGATCCTACTGACTGAGCTCTAGGTCCACCCTATGTCTTGATGGGACCCCTAGGAGGAGGCCCCATACTCGACCTCTCTGTGCATCAGCTCTCTATGGAGGTCTATACGGTGGGTGAGATTGTTGCTGCTACTGTTGTGGCCTAAAGGATGACTGTGTTGAATGCTGACCACCATGAGGAAGAGGTATTGAACCTCTCGATCTACCATCCTGCATCTGCTGAATGCAGCTCTTGACTCGGTCTCTAGCCTGCTGGGTTTTACCTCGAGTCTCCTCTGCAATATAGGCCTTCTCAACGGCCTCTGCTAAAGTCTGTGGATAGTGAATCCACACTGCACCTCCAATATCCAAATTCAGGCCCCAAATGAACCTATGAATCCACACCTGCTCATCCTGCATATACTCTACGTATCAAGTAGATCTAGAAATCCTCTTTAGCCTATCTCCTAAAATCTCCACCTTGAAGTCTCCGATTTGTTGACTTTCATAAATTCTTGATTCTTCAAAATAGCTGAAGCTCCCGAGTGTCGTGCCCATTTAAACAACCACTTGAGACCAAAGAAACAACCTAGGGTTAGCTAGAAAATTATGGGATAATTTTTTTTTTTTTTGATTGAAATGTCTACAACTAAATTGCAAGACACCAATTTTCACTAATAGCTTATGGAACAAAAGCTATTTACTAATACACAAGTTTCCTTTATTAACTTATAACAAGTTTACAAGGTTCAAATTTTAGGGTTAGATGTTCTAGTTAGATTCAGGGAGTAATCTTACCCCATACTGCTCTCTAATAGGCTCAGAAATTCAACTAGATTTTTATCATATTAAACACTTCCAAAATTTCCCTAAACCATTCCCAATGGATAGGAAATTTTCTCACCTTTCCAGTGATATAAATAAGTCCTCCTAACTCCTTACAGAACTCAAGTTATGAGTGGGCGGAGTTTGGGGATCAAATTTTCCCAGAGGGACATGTGGCAAGAGGAGGAGTGCACCTTGGGTGGGTTGGCGGGTCGCGGGGTGACATTGGGAAATTTTTCCAATGTAGGCTCAAAGAAAAATATGCTCTACACCCCCATGGGTCCCTAGGGACACGTGTCAGGTCCTGGCGCAAGGCAAAAAAAGGGGAAAGGAAAGGGTGGGGCGGTGGACCGATTTAGCGCTTAGCGCCCGAGGGAAAAAAAGAAAGAAAGGACACGTGGGTCCGTGTGCCCACCAAAGAAGGGAATCTAAGGGAGAAGGTAGAGTTGCGGGCCATGGGAGGATTTTTATAATTTTTCCCAAAGGCCCAAAAATGAAATTTCTCCCGAACCTCCGCCGCCACCCCCAAGGTGCCATGTGACAAGCTTTCATTGGCCATGGGCCAGGGTTAACATGGGAATTTTTCCCCAAAAATTTATAAAAGCTAAGGGTTTTAAAAGAACCCATGCCTCTACCATAGCCACAAGGGGACACATGGTGCCCTTTGATTGGCTACGGGCCAGTGGAGGGAAAAGTGAAAATTTTCCAAAAATTTCAAAAAGTTTAAGGGGGTAAAATTTATCTGCGCCTCAGCCTCAGCCCCTGGAGGACACGTGGCGGCCTCTGTTTTGCTACGGTCCGGAAGAGGGAAAAGTGAAAATTTTCCCGAGCCCAAAATTTTGAAAATTTTCTAAGGGCAATTTTGATGGGAAATTTTTGGGTTGCGGGCCCGCCAGGGAAAATTTTCCCAAATTTTCCGCCAAGGCAAAAAAACTTCAAAGTGTCATAAATTGAGCTAGAAAGCTTGGTTTTGGGAAAACAAGGACTTTTCAGAAATATCTCAAAGCCCTCTTTGCATAGGAAACATAAAATTTACTTTTTTATTGAATTTGTAAGGGTAAATTTTGTGAAAGAGATCTGCAGGCTTAAATTTGTAAACTGGCATTTTTCAACTTCCCGATTTGATTAAATTTGAACTCCTCCTTCATTCCACATGTCAAAAAAACATGGAGGATCAGTCTAGGGAGGGTTTAGAGTGTTTTAGTGAAGTCAATTTGTCCAATTATTCAAGTTTGCATTTTTTCGGCAATAGACGGAAAACGATTGTGTAAGCTCCGAATTGAAATTCATTAAGTTTTGGAGATTCATTCTTGACTGTTATAGTGAATTCGAGTTCCTTAGGTAGTAATAAGTATAATTTTCAATGTTTCATCACTTATTGTTTAGTGCAAGTATGAAGTGCTCATTTTTATTAAAATGTGAGTTGCTAGGATGAAGTATATTACAGTGAACTGTTTCTTTAAATTGGAATCTCCATTTTGTCATTTAAATGTGCATATGATTCCTAACTTAGTCAAATACATTTCTTATTAAATCCTCCATCCAATTCTAAAAGAAACTACATCTCTGATTTCAGTTTTAATATACATTTTGCAAGGAAAATAACATTGACTTTCATTCCATATGCATTCTTCTTTCAACATTCCAAACAGAGGTTTCTCATTACAAGTAAAACTAAGACTTCCAATGGATAAGATAGCATATGAACAAGGTAAAACACTTTTGAGAAAGGAATGCAATCCTTCATTGATCATCAATACAATTTTATTACTTTCCTTTCTATTTGATTTCAAGCTATAATACATACACAACAACAACTCTTGTTTCTTATTCCCTTTCAAAAACAGAGATATCATTCTTAGACATCAAAACAATTCCAAAGATACAATCTAATTTTGAAACTACTTCAATATTTTTTCCATAATTCCATGACACTTTTACAACTTAACACTGTTCCGATTCGATTACAAAATACAAATTACAATACTTATAATATCCTTTACATTTCTTTCCAAAAACATAAAAAGAGTGTAACTCTTCTTTACATTCCTCAATGTAACTACAACTTACATTAACAATGCAATGCTTAAGATTACAACATTTATACATTCAACCACTCAAAGTGGGAGAAGTTACATTGAATTACTCAAATGGAAATGACTGTAAAACTAAGAAATTCTTTCTCCAAACAGCAACATACTTGTTTCTTCTTCTTTGCAACTTGATCACAACAAGGAAGGGGAAAGGCAACACTCTCCACCCAACCAAGACATCTAATGAGAAAGGAGAAACCTTCCTTTCCTCATTGGCCCCCGAGCCCCAACCATATTGAAATAAAGTATGAACATCAACAGATGGCAACAAGGCTTCTTCCACAACAAACAAGCATTCTTCACATTGCATACAAAAATAAAATACACATTCCAACAAGATAGTAGTTCCCAACTGCATTTGAAATCATACACACAACACATAGGCTTGATCAAGCAAGCCAACAAGAGCAAGAACTATGGGGAACTCCTTATGCCTCCCAATTTGGAATTAGGCATCCACCAAAATGCATACCACCAATAAACATATCAACCCCATAAACCTTATATCTCCTAACCCCTCCTTATGCCCCCCCAAGAGTAAGAAATGCAAGCAGTTTCTTTTCCAAGGTGGATCCCAAAACAAAACTCCCTCCTTAATAAAACAACTCCATTGACAATCCCTTATAACCCCCATATCCTTCTCCTACACCATGCCCTAAGCATTCTACCCAACCCGCCAAGAATGTAGACACAAAAACCCTTCAAACATGCAGAGAAGGAAAAGCAATTAAAACATAGCTCAAGATCCTACCTCTCCATATTGGAGTTTGTTCCAAGCTCACAAGCTTTCCAAGATACCAAATACAGTCCAAAATTAGCAAGGTTCAAGCAAGCAAAAAGACTCCAAGCTCTTCCTCAACAAGCTCCAAAAGAAACAACACCAAAAATGCGCCCCCAAGAGGAAATGGACAAAGTTCCAACAACCATAAACAAGCAAGGAGTTTCACTTTTATAGGAGAGGGAAGAGAAGAGGATGATGTGGATCCATGTGGGATGCCACATCATTATTTCCCAACCCCAAGAGGAAAGTCAACATCCTTCAACAAATCACAATAAATAAAAATGACAAAATCACTTACAAACTCCAAAAAATGCCCATACTCAAAAAGGACCAAATTTAAAACATGTAAGGGAAGTGCAATTAAAACTTACATATTGTCACTTTAAAATACATTATAAATGCCTACATTTAACCTCCAAACCATAGGCATGGTTGGTGGATCATTTTAAGAGGTGTGGGACAAGTCTAACTTGTCCCACAAGCCTCCAAATTTGGCCTCCAAGGTCAAATTCGAATTTCATAAAAGATGGAGTGCTTGACCTTCCAAAATCTGCCTTACAAGACTCTTACATATTTCTTACACATTCTTACATGTTAACTTACACACTCTTCCAACATTATTATTTAAACTCAACAACTTTATTAATTACATTCCATGTCCCAATTAAATTTAAATAAAATTTAACTATATGATCTCTCACATTAATCTACCACATTTAAATTAATTAAAAGAAGGAACACATTACAAATAAAATACATACAACAATAATTCAAAAAGGAACACATAAATAAAACACTTATCCCATGGTCACATATAATGGAAATCCCCCCCATGGGAATTCCTAACATAACACAACACACAAACTCATAACACAGTTGCCATGGTGACCTTGTTGAATTCACCTGAATTTTAATATGGTTAGTCTCCAGTCCCCGACAATGTTGTGATTTTTAACCTAAAAATACAAATACCTCCTTCACCTCGTGGCCATATCAGAACATCCAAAATGATATAAACAACATTTCAAAATCATCTAAACACATGAATCACAACAATATCAAGAATTCAACATTATCATTTTTAATTAATTAAATCAACTATATCATCATCAAGAATCTACCATACTAGGTCTACTCTAAATATCAAGTGTCACAAGTCCAAATCAATATCCATAATATGTCCATGTCAAATAGTATATTATCAACCACATATAGAAAATGTCTCTAGTAATCATCATGCATAATAACTGAATCCAGATCAATAATAATCCATGATCTAACATCTAACCATCATACTAAAACAAAACATAATAGTGTCCATAATATGATTAATAGTATCAAAATTAGTATCTAAAAGTGTCAAAGGGAAGTGGGCACTACACCGAGCTTCCCCTGTAATTTTCTCGACCTATTTTAAATTTATTCTCCCAACTCCAAAATGTAATTCTCCATGATCGAATCAACCCCGTCGGCTTATTTGCGTGCAAGGTCATGTTTTTATATTTTTCCTGAGAGGAAAAATTGGATAACAATACCCATAAAGATGGATGATGATCTTTGATGGATGAAATATCCTTCCTTCTTTCGCTGATGGAGGAACCTACAGATCATAGACACTTAGAAGAAGATGGGATTAGACAGATATATGATGGATTTACTAGAAAGGCCAGTCCACGGAAGTCAATGGAATTCCTTGCAAGGATATCAATTCGTGTTAGAGAAATTAATTTGATAATGATAGGATAACATGTATAATTTTATATACAACAAAATCTGAAAATTCGATATATAGGGAAAGCACGGGTTCGATCAAAATAGATGTAAATAAACTAAACATGTAGATGGAAGGATGCCAAGAAATGGGATTGCTAAGGGAATCACAAGAGCATAAGGGCATCAAGATGGTATTATGGTGATACAAGTGGCATCACAAGGGAATTATGATGGTATGATGATGATATGAGTGGAGCTATAATGCCAGAGTTTTTCTATCACTTCTAACTTTTTGAAAGAGGGGGAAGGCCCTTATTTATAGGATGAAGATGGGGTTATTTTAGGGGTTATTAGGTAATCCTAATTTGAAAAAGTAACCCTGATTATGTGAGTGGGGGACATGATTTGAATGATTTTGGAATATTAAATTCAATAGTGGATTTCATGTGGATTATCTTGTAATATTTAATTTGATAGTGGGGTGCATGTGGATTATCTTGTAATATTTAATTCGATAGTGGGGTGCATGTGGATTATCTTGTAATATTTAATTCAATAGTGGGGTGCATGTGGATTATCTTAGAATTTTATCAAGAAATGGGATTGCTAAGGGAATCACAAGAGCATAAGGGCATCAAGATGGTATTATGGTGATACAAGTGGCATCACAAGGGCATTATGATGGTATGATGATGATATGAGTGGAGATATAATTTTGAGTTTTTCTATCACTTCTAACTTGTTTGAAAGAAGGGGGAAGACTCTTATTTATAGGATGAAGATGGGGTTATTTTAGGGGTTATCGTGCAATCCCGATTATGTAAGTGGGGTGACATGATTTGAATGATTTTGGAATATTAAATTCAATAGTGTATTTCATGTGGATTATCTTGTAACATTTAATTTGATAGTGGGGTGCATGTGGATTATCTTAGAATATTATCAAGTGAGATTATTTTGGAATATTTAATTCCTGATTAGATTGGATGTAGATAATATTTGAATATAAAATTTTTTAGTGGGATGACATGGACCAATTTTTGAATATTAAATTCTTTTGTGGGATGACATGGTCCACTTTTGAATATTAAATTCATGAGCTGATTAAAATGAATTAATTAACCAATTATCATTGATTAATTAGATATATATTTTGGTGGGAAAATGAATTCAAATGGAATTAGGAGGGAAAGGAATTTGAATGGGAAAGCCTAATGCAGGAGAGTAGATGTAAGGTCAAGTGGAGGAATAACACCAAAAATAAGTGTCTAAATTTTCCCATTTTTGATGAGTGGTTTGCATTAGGCAAGCCATGAGACAAAAATGATGAAGTTTTGAAAAAGATATTGATTGAGTGTTCCCCTCAAACTTGGGATGACGAACTAAGGGACGTCAATCACAAGTTTGAAAGAGATATATGTTGAAGGTCGGGTGGGTGAAGATAAATGGGTAAAATGATAAGGCAAGGCAAGATGACCCAAGCAAAAAGGATTTCAAAAACAATAAAGACTATGGAAAATACTTCGACATCACATCGGTTGGGGACAAAGGGTGGTCTCAATGGATACGGTGGAAATTCTCTACGGATCAATGAGTGGGTGTAAATCACTACAAAAATGGAGGGAATCTAATGGGAAACCTCTCAAATGGATGCAAGCCATGAGGACCAATGGGTCATAGGAAAACATCAAACCATGCGTAACCAAATGCAAAATTAATGTGAAATATTTAATATGTGAGGAATTGAGGAAAAGGTATGCGTCTAAAAAGGATGGAAATGCAAAATAATGATAGCCCAACATAGGGCATGAATATGGTCAAAAGGAGAGATGCGAAAAAGTGATGATAAAAATGCTATAAGGGGAAATAATTATGGCCACAAAGGTGGACTTTGAGAATAAAAAGGATAGTTCCAATGTTGGATAAAATTCCCGAAGGGGGGAATAATTATGGTTTTGAATAAATTTTTCTTGAGAAAAATTTTCCTTTGAAAAGAGAAAGCATTATTTTTTCTTTGGTGAATAGAGGAAGAATTCAATCTTCTTGTGCGAAAAAAAAGTAGAGTAGATGTTTGTTAGGGAAAATAGAAGGGGATAAGTGATGACTGTTATGGTATCCTCCAAGGAAAAAAATTCCATGGTAAGATGTGCTTGAGGGATATATGTGATAATGGAAGAATCTTGTAAAAAACGGAGGGGTCAAGGCCATAGAAAGGAGAATGAGAATGTGGTGTAATAGAATGGAGAAGATGCGGTCTGCAAATGGGTCAATATTTTTGTGACCTTGAATGTTAAGTGTGAATATGTGTGTAAGGAAGAAAGCGAGTGAGAGTGAGAGAGAGAAAAGGAAAGGACATGAGGAGTGGTTGATGAAGAAAAGAAAATTCAGAGGTGAAGAAGACAAGGAGATGGAATAAAGTGGACATGGTGAAGGAGGAGAAAAAGAGGAATGAAAGAGGTGGAAGGAGGATAAGGATAAGGATGGATGGTGATAGAGTAGAGGGTGAAAGTACTAAAAGGAGAGAGAGAGAGATGATGGATGAATGGAGAGAGATGATGGAGAGAATGGAGGAGATGAGGAAAGTGTAGAATGTAAAGAAGATGAAAGAAATGATAGAGTGAAAGAGACTGGAGATGAGGAATACTAGGGTATAGAAGAAAGCGGACATGGTAGAGGAAGAGAAATGATGGAAGAGAATAGTAGAGAAGGATAATAGGAGAAAAAGGGAATGATGAAGAACAAACAAGGAAAATACAAGATGAGAAGCGAGAAGATGATAGAGAGAGGGTGAAAGTGTAAAGAAAATGGAGAGATATGTGCAATATGAAGGTAGCAGAAAAGATAAAGAGAGGGAGGTGATGAATATGAAGGGAGATAAGTGATGGAAAAATTGAGGAAATGATGAAGATGAAGGGAAAGAAATGATGGAAACATGGAGGAGATGAGGAAGATGAAGAATTTAAAGAAGATGATAGAGATGATAGAAGCAGGAGAAAAGAAAGAAAGTATAAGAGTAAGAAATACAGAGAAAGTGAGGGGTATGGAGAAAAATAAAATAGAGAAGGACGATAGGAGTAGTAATGAGGAATTCGAACAAGAGGGAGAAGATGAGATGAGAAAAGTCAACATAGTAGAGGGTGAATTCAAGAAAAAGGTAGAAAGAAGTGCATAAAGAAGGTAGTGGAATAGAAAAGATACAAAGTGAAGGAGGGTGGAGAAGATGAAGCGAGAGAAGCTGGAAGAGATGAAGAAGATGAATAATTTTAAGAATATAAAAGAGATGATAGAACATAGAAAATAAAAATACTAGATCAAATAACAAGAAGAAAATATCAGAGAAAGGAAGAGATAGGGGTGGTAGAGAAGAGAAGGGGAAGGAATTTTGAAGGTGAAGATAATGGGGAATGAAGAGATGAAAAATTGGAGACCAAGGGAGGGAATATGGTACAGACCACATGGAAATGCATGTGGAAGGTGGGAGGATAAAAATATGGTACAGTGAGGAAGGAAACAATGGGAAATTAAGGAGGTATGAGGGAAGAATGGGAAAAGCTGTAGAAATGCATGTGATGAGGATAAGAGGATTAGGATTAAAATAACAAAGGAGGTATGATGAAGATAGTGAGGATATTGGCAAGGATGAAGGGAAGATGGATAGGTGGCAAATAAGTAACAAGAAAGGGTGGAGGTGGAGACAAGGAAGGGGAAGAAAGAGAGAATGGATGATGGGGAAGGATATGCTAGTGAAAGAACATTAGGGGAATACCAACAATCATACTTATGAGCGTGGAAACCGAAGATGATCATGAAATAATTTTACTTGGAAACCAACAACAATAACGGTAAGACATGAGAGTGGATATGTGGGAGAATTTGAGGGGTGGAAGGAGATTTATGAAAAGGATAAAGACGAGGAGAGGACCCGAGAGGATGAGGATGAATGAGGTAAAGGTGAAGAAACCATATATATATAAGGAAGTGGTATGAAGAATGATGGATTAAAGGGGAAAAAGGGGGAAATAAGTATAATTGCAAGGGGGAGATGGTGGACGTATTCTATGATTTGATAGGTTTATAAAGGGTAATGGTAGGAGAAAAAGGTTGATTGGTAGGGGAGACTAGGAGGAAGGAACAATCAACGGATGGGATTGTGAGTGAGTAGAAGGCATTGTCCAGAATGATAAGTCTACTTTAAGTAAGATTGTCATGCTTTGCTTGAATAGTTAAGTAAATGTGCCAAGCTAGAGATGAAAAGGAAGGAATGGTGAGAAGGGTGATGTCCACACCATGTGGTAGAAGGGGACATGAATGGTGAGAAGGGTGATGTGGGGATAATTGACAGAAGATAAAGGTGATGCGGGAGGATGGATGGGGAAATGACATATTGGCCATGGTAGTGGATGAGGAGCTACAGGATAATGAAATCTCCTTGAGAGGGATCCTCAAGTAGGTTTCAAAACTGCAATGAAGATCAAGTAGAATTCTAAAACCAAAAAGTGCACTAGATAAAGTGTTTGTAAAAGTTAACATATTTCATGGATTTATGGATGATGTTGATAGATGTCATCCGAATATAGATGGCATGTATTGAAATTACATATGCAAGAATACGATCTTCATAAAAGGTGAAGTTATCAAGATAAATGTCACATAATCATAGTAAAGAGCATACGATAAAACCATGCTTGAACCAAATTGGAGGTAAACAAGAAAGGGAAACACTCAAGGCATTTCACTTGCATCCAATAAAATGTGTTAACACATAACCAACAATAGTTAGTTATATCAAAAGACCATGAGGGAAACATGGATGCAATAATCTCATAAACCTAATGTCAACACGATAAAGAGGTTTGAGATGTAACTTGTACATTGGAAGAGGGTTCTTCATAAGTGGGTGTTCCTAGGACTATGCCCTAGCTGCGGGAAGGGGGAAGATGTAATATAATCAATGTAGGAAGTATGCAATATATATGAGAAAGTTGATTGATGTGGGAATATTTCTTAGGATGTAATGATATATAGAAGGCTAATCAATGTGGGAAGCCTTCTTTGCCATGATATAATAGAGTATCCATCCTTCGAGGGTATGGTCTACTTTCTGCTTTTGCTTTTGGATTTTGAATTTTTCTTTTAGATGGCAGGATAAGATATGCATGATAGCTATCCTTTGGGGGATCAATCTATTTTTATTATTTAATTTTTATGAACAACTATCCTTCGAGGGATCAATCATTTTTGGGTAAGATAGCATGAGATAGGAGCATCCATAATTTTGAATTTATTTTTTCCATTTTTCTTCTTTTTTTTGTGATAGGAAAGAGTTGGGTATAGATAGGTAGACCACTTAGGAGGGGATGATGATTGTACAAGTGACACCCCTGGACCCTTAGCGTGGTTTCAATAGGTAAATAAGAAGGTGATGGGTGTAATGATCGTGGAGTTCTCACCAAAAAGGGAAAACCTATCCATAAGGAAAATGCTATGGATAGAGCTGTGGTGCCCATATTTAAGGTCATGTCTAGGAAGTGACAGTAGACCACATAGTTCCATATCATTACAATGATAGATGGAAGGGGCTAATGATGGAGGAATGATCTAAAGATATGACTATCTACTCATTGGTATATATGCTAACAATAGAATGGCTGTAAGTGCAATGCATTAAGAGGTTCGACTCTGGTTTACCATCAAGGGAAGCCAAACGATAGGCCCTAGACCCATACTTATGCATGATAATGTAAGGTCCAATCTAGTTGGGAGAAAACTTTCCACGTTGGCTCCTTTCTAGAGTGTAACCAAAAGATATGATAAAGTCTTAAGGGAGGAAGATAGGATACGATGATATAGATGAGCGAAGATAAAAATTATGCATTATTCTTGAGGAAGTGAAGAAAATATGTCCCCCTAATGAGGTGAATAAATGGCCACAAAGGTGGGCTTAGGATGAAAATAAATGGTCCCCCAAGAGGGGTACAAATGTGATCACAAAGGTGGGTCTTAGGATGAGGAGAAATGGTCCCCCTAAGGAAGGGAGAAATATGGCCACGACAGTGGACTTAGGACGAGAGGATAGATTGGATGAAATCGGATAAGGTAAAATATGCACAAGATCTCAAAAATGAGGAAGTGAGAAACATGTGTATTAGAAGACAAGAGAACGACCACAAGAGTGAGCTTAGAATGAAAATAAATGGTCCCCCCAATGGAGAAACAAGCATGGCCACAAAGGTGGACTTTGAAATAAGAGCATGGCCACAAGTGTGGACTTTGGAATAAATATGGCACCCCAAAGGAAGGGACACATATGGCCACAATGATGGACTTAAAATGAAAAACATGGTCCCTCAAGGGAGAGACGAATATGGCCACAAAATTGGGCTTTAAAAAGAGATGAAGATTTGGACAAGATTAATTTGGATTTAAGATTAGATGAGATGGATTGGATGAGATTAAATAAAGTGATGTCAAAGTGAATTCCCCAACATCAAGGGAGTTTTATGGACGGATAAGAGATGAATCAATGCGTAAGGGATGTTAAGGATGAGGGGAGGATGTCCCCTAGTCGGGAGATTATATTAGATGTGGATGAGTTAGTGGATGTCAAAGGAGTTTAGATAGGATTGTTTTGGATTTGGATTGGATAAATAGTTGGAGACCACAAGGGTGATTGGAAAGATAAACAATATCGATGAACAATGAAGGACCTTCCTTAGGAGGAATGTCATGTGTAAGAGAGATGTTAAGGGATGATGTGGATGGAGGAATCGTGGGAAACCTAATGGATGGGATACAAATTGGATTAGATGTAGATGGAGAAGGATGTTCCCCCTGAATGAGGAAATCATCTTTCTTAATAAGGTTATGGATGATTGTCGAAAGGCCTTACAATGTTCAATGTCATGGCTGGGGTATGATGATAAGCATAAATGTAATTAGGATTGAACCATGATGGATTTGGACTATGGGGATTAAAATATTTAATGGGAGGAAGCGTAATGGTAGATATTCGAATTAAGTGTCTAAGGATGTCTGTGTAAGATCCAATAGAGGTGGTGTAGGGAAGAAAACTCTTGTGGGTTTTAATAGGATATTTAGGTGCGGATGTAGATTGGACGGGTAGATTAGGTGTCTTAGAAGATGAATCAAATTTGGGAGGAAGGTTGGTTTGTTTGTATTTAGATTGATCGTTGCGAGAGGTTTTAGATGAAGGACCTAGCCCTAAAATGGGTGGGGGTGTTCCTAGGAGGGATTTGGTGATATGGGATCATTGAGGAGGGGTAAGATCTAACTTCTTACGAGGATGCATAAGGGACTTAAGAGTCTTAGGTTTTGGTTGAGAAGGTTTACCCTTGGCAAGGATGATAATAATCTCAACTAGAGGATCTAAAGATTGCGGTGTAGGGGTGGATATTAATGGAGAAAGAGGTATTTGTATGATGCGGTTAATAAGGTCTATGTGAGATGTGGATCATGTAGGTTTTGGATTGGCCAATGTGGAAATAGCTAGTTCTGTAGTGGGAGGACAAAAACTATTCTGTTCGACTTAGGTGGAGGTGCTTTTTCCATAAATTTTTCAAGGGGTGTCATCGATAGATTTACAAATCGAGAGGATATGGTCGGTGTGATAGTGGATATAGACATTGAAGGATTAAGTATAGAAGATCGAGATAAAATGGGTGATGTGGCCATGGGAAAGGATATAGGTATAGGGGATGAAGATATCAAGGTAGGGGTAAGTGCAATTGTTGATATGACAGATATAGGGGTAGTTGGGATCGATAGGGAGGTGGGAATAATTGGGACATTTGGAGATGTAAGTGATGTAGTGATAGGTATGTTTGATGTAGATGTGGTTAAGGGGTTGAATATGATAGGTTGGGGCATGATAGATGTGGATGAAGTGGTATGTATATTTGAAGTCGATGTGGATGTGGTAAAGGTAGGGATAGATGTAGATGTGGCCACAATAGTTGATGTGGTGGGTACGGAAAAAAGTGTAGAAGGAGGAACTGGGATCGACTCTAAGGATGGTATAATGGGTAAAGGTGGAATGGATGTAGGTAAGGTAGTCAAATCCAATGAAGGGGATGTGGTAATCGATGGAGTAGATATGATAGGTAATGAAGTAGATTTAGGATTAATATCGGGTGTAGAAGTAGGTGGGAATGGTTGTTTCATAAGTGTCTCAAGGGGTAAGAATGATATGTTTGCAAATGGGGTTGATGTGGTAGGTGTGGATGTAGGAATAGGTTTCGAGATAGATGTAGGTATGATTGGTGTGGTTGTGGGTATAAGTGTTAATGGGTTTTTAGATGTAGGGGAAATGTCCAAGGAGGTGGATGTGATTGGTGATGAAGGAGGGGAAGTTGTGGATGGGATAGGATCTTGGTCCATGGTGTGAAGAGTGTTTATAGTATGAGCATTGGGCGCTTGGGTTAGATGGTGGTGGTTTGACTTGTCAGTGTGTGGTTAGGGAATGGTTGTTTAAATACCTCTAGTGGTTGATTTAAAGGTGCATTGGGGTTGTCTACTTGGAGGTGACCTTGATCAATGAGTCTTTGGACCAAATATTTAAAAGTTTGACATTTCTCTATGTCGTGTCCTTGGACTTGGTGGTATTTGCAATAATGGTCTTCATGATACCACATGGGTTTTGGTATTGATTCATCAAGTGGTTGGATAGGAGGAAGTGTGATTAGATTTACTACCATCAACTTATCAAATATTAAACTATATGATTCTCCGAGAGGGTGTAGTTAGGCGTTGGTCGAGGAGATCATTGTTGAGGCCACGTGATAGATGTAGGTGCGAGATAAGGACTTAAAAACCACGGTGTTGGACACACCCTTAGATGTGTCATTATGTGTGGATGGTTTAGTAAATTCATGTTTAGGTTTGTTCGATCTAAGTTTAAGATGACCTTTCTCAATGACATGTATTTCAAGTTTGCGAGCCATGGTGAAGGCTTCGTCAAAGGTTCGAAATGATTGGATTTGCAAGGTAGATGATATATGCTTTGCACATGAACACGAGAAGATCTTGATGAGTTCAGTTTGCAGAAGAGAGAAGGATAGTTGGTTTATAACGCCGCGCCATCGTGCGACAAAGTCCGTGATGGACTCGTCTTCAAACTATTGGATGGCATATAGGTTAGTGATAGTGATTTTACACGCAATGTTGATCGAAAAGTGTTATATGAAAAATACATGAATTAGGTGAAGGAAAATATCGAGTATTGAAGTATATTATTGTACCAATGTAACGTAGGACTGACCAAGGACATGGGGAAAGTGTGAAGAATTAGGTGTTGATGATGTGCAATAAGATAACATGCATTTTTGAATGCACGAAGATGATCTTTGGGTATATTCCTTGTTGTTGAAATTAATGAACTTGGGAAGCTCTCAATGAGGAGGGTAAGGTTTGATAGGAACCAATGGATGAATCAGTTTGTTACATATTTGTTCGTAGGATAAAGTAACCTTGGGTGCTAAGGTAGTGGCTTCTAGACTAGCCAACCTATTCATAAAAGTGTGAATGGGATCATTTAATGCGATGATAGGTTGGGATTGGATTGGTTGTGTGGCATGGAATGTAGCTTGATAAGGTGGTTGATAAGTTTTTGGGTGGGGTATTTGTGGAATCATTTGATAAGGATTAATATATGTCATGGGTTGAGATTGGGTAAGTTATTGCATAGGTTGATGTTGAGAAATAGGGACGTGATGTGATTGTTGAGATTGAGCAAGTTGTTGTGGTAAATGATAAGTGGGGATATGAGTGTTAAGAGGTTGAGATGGTTGGAGCATATGATGGGTAGGAATGTAAGTGTTAAGAGGTTGAGATGGTTGGATAGGCATACTAGTAGTGGATGGAATAGAGTTGACATAAAGTGACATGGGTGGAATAGGATCCACCAATTGAGTAGATTGATAGGATTGAGAGATTGTGGGAGATTTATGAAGTAAGAAGTCATAAATGGGGTTAGAAGGAGGTCTAAGAGTTTCTAAAGGAGCGGGAGATGGGGGTGTAGTTGTCTAGAAAGGTTGGATTGATGAGAGATATGAGGATTGGTTTCAAGATAGGGATGATTTTGTATGACATGGTCCTCATGAAGTGAGACCATGGAGATAGGGGGTTGGATAACCGAAGGTATGGTATCAAGTGTGGAATCTTGTTGAGAGATATCATTAGAGGAAGGGATGTCATTGGATGGAGTGGATTGTTGTGTTGTTTCGACTTGAGAAAGAGTGACAATAGGCATGAAATAGACACATTTGTTTATGTAATTTGTTAACAAAAAAATCAAACAAGTTTCTTATCATCATGATTAATTAGAATATGTGAAAATAAAAGAAAAGTGGATAACAAAGGTACCTAAGGAATGACAATCTAAGGTTGGTTTCGGTAGTTTTGGCTAGGGAGAGTCTCAGTGGCCTTCCTGTTGGGTGATGAAATCCCAAACAATGAACCGGGTAAGGAGATGTTTTGATGTGTTATTTAGATGCATGAGTTTTAGGTTGTGTGTGATAGGACATGAGATGCAGCAAGTTAACCTCCTACTTAAACTATGTGATCAAGCGGGATGCGAGAAAGGAGAGGTTATTTTTAAACCAAATCGTGTCATATTTCGATGAGGAGACACATAGGAAAAGGAAATTGCAATGCAGAAAGGAGAAAATAAGGAAAAATGAGGAATACCTAGATAGCACTTTTCCTTTTATATGACTACATGTGATAATGATCTATTTGAAAGTCGTAATCAGTGACCAGGAACATCTGGGTACCCTAAAATTTCACCATGCATGATGAGCAGTATTGTAGAAGAGCGTGGTGAAAGTGGTTTGAGCCATGTATTTGTTTTAAATATTAGTCTTTGACGATGTAATTTTGTGGTTACAAGTTTGTAGAGTTCACTGAAAAAAAAAAAAGACAATTAGCTGATGTAGGTTAAAAAGATACGAGAAAGACAATAAAAAGTTCTAATATTTGTGTTCAAAAGAAGGTTCTATGCATGGAAAATTAATCTTATTAAGTAATAAAAAATAGTAGTTCAACGTTCGTATGCAATTAGAATAAAAAGATATGAAAACTAATCGATTAGACTATAAACTAAACTATGAAATAAACGTATGAAATAACGATGAAATAACTATCAAATGCTTGATTCGAATCGAAACGAGAAACTATGAATTAAACTATGGAATGATAAACTATGCAATGTGTTAATAGATTTGAAATGATAAACTACGAAATGAACTATAAAATGATAAAATAAACTAAAAACTATAAAAATAATCTATGAAATAAATTATTAAATAAACGAGGAAATGTGCTAGGTGACTCGAAATGAGAAACTATTGATTAGAAGTTGAGAAATCTACAATAAATAACACCAAAGTGAAGGAAATGAATGCTGACGGTAGGAAATGATAGACTATACAAATGACAAACTATTAAATGAACTATGTTATGTTAAATAAGATAAACTATAAACCATAAAAAATAATAGATGTGTTCATTTGGTTTATTTTTATGTGAATGATAAATAAGATCAAGTAATTATAAACAAAATAAATTATTAAAAAAACTTATAACCTATAAAATGAACTACGTATTTTGAAATGATACATTCATTACGCCGAAGGTGTTCCCCCTATGGGAAAGGCCCTTGCATACATTTTTGTGATTGTGTTAAATTTGATGGTTTGACAACTGTCTAGACATTTGTGCTTTTTCGAGATATTTTTAATGAAGCAACAATTCTAAACTAGGGTTTCATTTTTCGGGATATTTTTAACAGAAATGATTTTGGTCAATATTTTAGCCTGTGACCATTCTGATGTATGCGAGAGACGTGAGAAGGCTACGCAGTTTCTAGGCTTTTGGACACGGGGTTCGTACCTAGGCCAAAGTATTCATCACAAATAAAAACAAAAAATTGTGGTTTCTTCACCTAAAATTTCATCTGGGTGCTCTTCACTACCAAAAATGTCAATTAGGTGGTCTTGATAACCCAAAAATTTCATTTGGGTTTTCGGAATTGATTGACTCCTTTTTAAAAAGCGGTGTAAACCCTAGCAAGTGTATGACAAAGTATTTCAATTTGGGTACGTGAAGAGAGGCATATTTAGAGATCCACATGGCTATTGTGAGGTTTGAGGGGAAAACAGTGATGGTGACATCAAGAGAGAAGTTGTGCGGGAAGTGTTGTTGAGGGGAGAAGAGGATTGGGGGTGCTTTTGATAGCCTCAATTGCGAAATAATGTGACCTTTTCCCTTGTTTTGGCGAGCTAAAAGCTTGATTGGAAGCATCAAGCATAATAATTTTTGAGTCTACATGGATATTCACTTTTTCCACATGGAAACATGTTGTTTTAGGTTTATTTAATCATTATCTTGTGAGGTTAGCTATGTGTCAAATTCGGGTATTTAGGATCTTTTGGTTTAAATTTTAGTGTTTTTTTGGGTTGCGCATGTTATTATAAGTTGTAACCATTGCTCATGGTTTTTAAGTCTTATGGATGGATAATATCTATCTTTCATCCAATTTTTTGTTAAGTCCGAGGCCTATTGTTTATTTTAGATTGAAGATTCATAAGGTATACGGTTTATGCATCGTAATTCTAAAAGGAATTTTAGGGAAAGATGAGTTTTTATCTGGTGGATATGTTTCTAACTTCTAACATTTGAGTTTATTTTTAGCTTCATCGTATTGTGTGGTTTAGCCTTTCGGTTCATAAATTTTAGTCAATTGTGGATCTTAATATAATCTATTCCCAATATTCTTTTGATTTGAGTATTTGGATCGTAGACGTGAATAAAATTAATTTCTTTGATCTTCCATTTATTGTGTTGTGTTGTGTACAATGATATCAAGTTTTCTTCTATACCCTTTCACCATATTTTTATTACATTTAAAAGTCTTTTATTTTGTTTCCCAAGTAAGTTTTATGCTTTTGAGGTGCTTATGAGGATGAGTTTTGTTTGAGGTTTGTGGCTTCAAAGGAGTGTGTTTATATAAGTTATGCCTTGTTGCGGTAGTAAACTTTGTTTGTTTATTTTGATTTTCAAGTTTACCATTGGTTTCTGCAGATACTTCATATCGCATACAAAGAAAGTGGATGTGAGGACGAAAGGCTTGTGAACAATGTTGCCACTAAAGCTCTTAAATCTAAGAGTATCACGGATAGGCCACCTGGATGATCTCTGAAGTATTGGAATTTCAAAGTATTAAGATGTCATATATGGAGAAACATAGTTGTGGTGTTCTTCCGAAATAAAACCAACTTGTTGTTTCCTTTTGGACTTGTTGTTGTTATCGCAACTTCATGGAATATGAAACATGTAATGCAAGTGAAAACTATATGTTTACCATATTTATCTCTGTCTAAGTGTTCGCCATAATAGTGATGAAAAACCTTCACCTGCTTTTCTACATGAATCTTTTCCATTTGTGGTCAAGAGGACGTTGAAAGGAAAGGCCTCATAACTTCTATCTCGAGAGGTAATGCAAGATCATAATGCATGCCTTTCTTTTACTTATGTTCTATTTCATGGTCTTAATCTATGCTATAAGATAATATTTGTTAGCATTATAGGGTTGGGTATTTATTTTTAGCTTTGTTGTGTATAGGACCTTTGGCCGAATGACTGGGATTTTGACAGAGTAAGCGATGGTGACCATTTTAAAAAAATGAACACCAGTCTTGTTGCATAATGTGTTATTATAAAACAGGAAAATAATTGTGATAGCATGGCCCGATCACTTTTGTAATACTTGTAATGTAGGTAGTTAATGTTCTACACCTAGTCCGACAAGTACATTTTTCTCTTAATGGCTCTCTCTAGTATTATATGTTTAGCAAAGAAAATCTGGATTGTTTGAGTTTTCAAACTTTAAGTGATGTTCTAACTTTTACTAATTGGTGGCTGAAAATGATTCAAGTTATTTAGAGTTTAAAAATCTCTATAACACCATTTTAAGTTTGAGATTTCAGTGTATAGATAAAATTGCAATGAGAACCATTTTAAGTTTGAGCTTTTAGTGTATTGAGAACATTAGTGTAATGTAACTATTGTCCATTTTTTGGTGATTTTTATGGGAGTAAATTTCAATGCATATTAGAGTAAAAGGCTCACTTATACTTACTACTTTTTTTTGTTGTTAGGGATGCAGACAGGAAAAAGTGGTTTAAAATATTTTAACTCTTGTATTCTCAATTATTATATGCAAGAACATCAAGGCTTGATGAGAAATCTGATGTATACAATCACTAAATTGTTCTTCTGGAGTAGCTGATGGGTAGGAAGTTGTGGACAATAACTCAAATTTTCTTTAGTTGTAAGATTTATGTTTGTCAATATTATTTCAATGAGTTTACATTTGAATGCTTGCCAAGTGTTTGATGAAATGAGTGATCCCTTGATTCCGAAGAATTTTCTGAAAAAGATTTGGTTTTAATGGATTGTTCCTCGTGTCTAAAAACAAAATAAGCTAGAAATGGACAAGGTGAGTTGTGCAACGACATCACATCACATGCCTCTCATCCTTAAGTTTTCCTTTCTTAAAGAGTGAGCATAGACATTCTTCATGGTTTATGATGTTTTTCTTCATTGTTGTGTAGGTATGGGATGTGCTATCTAACAAGGAAGTAGTGGAGATTGTGGCTTTGTACTAATAAGGCACATTGTATCAGACTTATAGTGATAAGAAGGAACCAAGTTTTATTTTTAGTTTCTAAGAAGTGTTTGGAGAGGTAGTCCATTCTATTTTCATAGTCGGATGTATGGTATGCATCACTTCCTATATGTACTGATGGGTTATTTGTTAAAGACCTATTTTTGATGGAGACTTCATGACATTGAACTATTTTTCAGGAAGTATGTACATGTCTAGAATGAGAAGTTGAAGGTGGAGGTAGAGAATGGGAAAAGAAAAAGGAGAGTTAACGCTGGAAGGAAATGGAAAGATGTTGGCTAACAAAAATGTGACAGGAAGTGCTTACAAACAATCCAATGCTTGGAGGAGGAGAGCATCTCCTGATACTTCTCAACTCCAACCTTTGTCATTTTGTATGTTTCAGTAGTCTGAATTATTTTTACTATTGAAAAGGATATTACAGTTGTTTGTCAGAATTATCAAATTCTATGAAGTTTTCTTTTGTAGAAGAAGAGCATGTGATGTGCACGCAAACTGTTTGACAAAATGCCTGAACAAATGTAGTTCCAGGGATGACAATGATGGCAGGATATCCATTGAATTGGCTCGTTGATTGGGCCTTGTGACATGGGAAATGATTAGACTTAATGGAGATGAGGTCAAGCAATTTGTTGAATCAGAATTAAAACCGATTATCTACCTAAAATCAATGTCTGCATTGTGTGTGTAGTATGAAAATGATTTTTGTTCCAACATGAATATTATTGCCTACCATTATAACATCCCAAATTGTCAATTTTGTCTTGTTCTTTATAGTGCGTATTATGTTGATATTGCATAGCATTTTGGTCATGTTGGAGAGCAGTTATATTCAAGTTCTCGTAATTTTTTAGAAATTGAATATGTAGTGGAATCATTGGATACTACACCTGTATAATCTTGAGACCGAAGGATATGTTAGAGCTGATATGTAAGTATGTCCACTATCTGCTTTGAACCGGTTATCCATGCTTGTTTTCTATTTTTGAAAATTTCTTAATCATTAAATGGGCTTCTTTAAATTAATTTGTATAGCTTGACATAAGCTTCTTTTGGAGTAATTACCTAACTCATAAATAAGGTGGGTAGCGAGTAAATGGAGCAGCTAAAGAGAGGAGCAAAGCTTATGTTGATTTTAATGTTTAGTGATAGTTGTTGATGTGTGTACACTCTTATGTTACAAGATCTACTGAACCACCTATTTATTTTTGGGTGGATATCTCAAATTGATCAAAGCTCGGTATCATCACTGGGATTTCTTACATCCTTGCAAACTACCATCAACCCAATTTGGAAGACATTATGCAAGAGTGAGCAGGCTTCTGTATCCAGGGAAGCGAAAGCTTGGCACATAGAAGTGACACTACACTTTTTTTGTTTGTTGGCTCGATATGATTGGTATTTAGGGGTGTGATTGTGTCCACCCATATTTTGTATAATCAATGTTGTAATTACTTGTTTATATATATAAAAGTGTACTTTCCAATCCAAAGCTGCCTTCTTGGACTTTTGAGCATTGGATCCAAGATATGAATTTGAAGTTCGTCCCAAATAAGTAAAAATAGGCCCAGCCCTAGAATATGTTTGAGGTTGTGGTTAGTTTTTAATTTTTCTTTGTAATCGGTTTGTTGGGTTATTTGTAAAGACAAATTAAATCTTTGACCAAAGTGCATTGGTATAAGAGAATGTTAGAATGTTTATAGTAAACAAAGACTCGGACCAAAGTGCATTGGTATAAGAGAATGTCGAGAATGTTTATAAGAATAAAGACTCAAACCGTTTAGAAATTATTTTGTAATTACAAAGTGGCATGCATTTGGAGAATCAAGTGTGGAGTATTTTGTTAGAAAAATTGCTGGCATTTTGTATGCGTAGATTTTAATGAAGAGTGTTATCACCTCATATTTCTTGTTTTGCAATATGTGTCGTATGCATTTACTCTTCTTTTCATATTATTGTGGTGAAATTTGGAATATTCAATTTTTTCGGTTTCGTAATGATGCTCTCAAACTCTTTGAACTAATGAAGCACTCTGGTACATACCCTAACCATGTAAGCTTCGTTTGTGTTTTATTTGCATGTAGACATGCATGTTTAATAGATGAGGGTTGCAAATACTTCAATGACATGATTATCTCTTATTGCTTTATACTGGCAATGGATCATTATGTATGCATGGTTGACCTTTTTGGTTGTCTTTGGCTATCTCGAGAAAGCTCTAAACTTTATCATCAAAATGCCAAATAAACTTGTGGTTGTTGTGTGGATGCCTTTGATTGGTGCTTGTAGATCACATATATATTCCTACACTTACAAAATCAATCACACCCCTTATCAACATCAACTACAAAAGTAATAATTATTCCTCTAAATCAAATCACACATCTTGTTCGGCATTCACATTGCATTTACACATGCGATTGCTAGTTTATTCATTGAGATGAAATACTTAAATTTATCTCTCCACACTTTCCTTATGCGTTGGCACCGCGTATAAAGCAGGATTTGATCCCACATTGATAATGGGGTGGTGGTCATAATATTTTAAGTACATGGGGGCGGTTGTGTCTAAAGATAAGCGTTCATTTTGTCGGGCGGTAGTGGTAGTAGTGTTGCTATGTGGTAATACACTCGGTATTTTGCGGAACCATGGACTTTATGACATGGCAAAGCTATGATTTCCACCTGCTCAAAATCTTGGCGATCACCATTATGTACGAGGAGATGGCACCTTTTCCTACTATTTTTCTTTGGATGTTCTAAGGGATCCTTTTACAGGTGCCGGGTTTGTTGAGATGGAGAGTCGATTTTGTTGTGTGCAACTATTTAACCGTAGAAAGGAACAGAAAATGCGACGTGTTTGGGTTCACGGAAAGTTCCAGAAGCCTCCAAGATAATATATGCTCATTCTTGTTGGTCGATAACCTATGGTGGCTAAGGAATAACTGAAACGTTGTGTCACTTCAGTTGAGCATGAGATTACACTTTTTGATGGGCCACGCTTAAAGTGTTAGATCCATGTTTGGGCTGAATGGAAAATGTTTTGTTTTTTTAATTGGAAAGAGGATGGCACTTGTCCTGAATTCGAAGAAAGACAATCGGATGGGGAAAAAAGGAAGCCTGCGGGAGGGAGGTGCGGAGTGTTCGAATGAAAGTAGGACTGTGGGGCCGGGCAGCTCGGCTGAGTGACCGAGTGGATCTCACAGAACAGTGGGAAAAGCGTAGGCATGGCCGAGTGGTGGAAAGATCAGACGTGGGACATGGTTGGGTTTGATCGTGGTGAGTTTGAATGGATGGTATGGGGAGCGTGGGACGATATGTGGAGTTTGAACGGTATTGGGATGGGCAAGCTCGGGGCTGTGTCGGGATGGAGAGAGGTTTGGTTGTCCGAGTGGCCCGGGTGTAGGGAGTTGGTCGAGGGGGTCAATATGTGAGGAACCGGCTCGACCGAGCTGGGGGCAAAGGGATAGGGGAAATAGGTGGGGGATGGGTACTTTAGGGGTTAGTAAATTTAATATTTTATTTATTTATTTTTATTTTTATTATTATTATTTTTTAATAAAAATAAAAATAAAACTTTATATTAATTATAAACCATAAAAAAATATTATAAACTACAAAATGTAAATTAAATTAGTTTTGAAAACAACAAATTAAATTAATAAAACTACAAGATGATGACGATAACGCTACATCTAGAAAATACGAGAATCCTACAAACAAGTGTTAATACAACAATATCAAGGGAAATGGAAATGTCGGGAGTCCATGACGAAGCAAGCATCGTATCCACCGCTACCAAAACCCGCACATACACCCTAAGACAACACATAGAAATACTAATTCCCACAATGTCGCGTTAACCACAAAATACCATATGGAGCGAAAAACAAAACTATAACAACAACAATTAGTAGAAAAAGAATGGATAAAACAACAAGTTATGAAACTAACAATAATAAATCATGGGAGGGTCCCACCGGTGTGCGAGAATGTTCAAAGATGTTTTTACCTTTCTACTCAAATTAATGTAGTGAAACAATAAAAAAAAAACCAACCTCAGAAGATGCGGGGTTTAAGGTACCTAAGAGATGGATGATGATGTTGATGGATGAAATATCCTTCCTTCTTTTATGACGGAGGAACCTACAGATCATAGACACTTAGAAGAAGATGGGATTAGACAGATATATGGTGGATTTCTGGAAAAGGCCAGTCCCCGGAAGTCAATGGACTTCCTTACAAGGATGTCAATCCACATTCAAGAAATTAATCTGATAATGGTAAGATAACATGTATAATTTGATCTCTGACGAGAAGATAAAAATGTCGATATATAACGAAAGCACGAGTCTAATAAAAATAGATGTAAATAAACTAAACCTGTAGATGGAAGGATGCCAAGAAATGGGATTTCTAAGGGGATCACAAGAGCATAAGGGCATCAAGATGGTATTATGGTGATACAAGTGGCATCAAAAGGGCATTATGATGGTATGCTGATGATATGAGTGGAGCTATAATGCCAGAGTTTTTCTATCACTTCTAAATTTTTATAAAGAGGAGGGGAAGAACCTTATTTATAGGATGAAGATGGGGTTATTTCAAAGGTTATCAAGTAAGCCTTATTTGAAAAAGTAACCTTGATTATGTGAGTGGGGGAACATGATTTGAATGATTTTGGAATATTAAATTCAATAGTGGATTTCATGTGGATTATCTTGTAATATTTAATTCGATAGTGGGGTGCATGTGGATTATCTTGGAATATTATCAAGTGGGATTATTTTGGAATATTTAATTCCTGATTAGATTGGATGTGGATAATATTTGAATATTAAATTCGTTAGTGGGATGACATGGACCACTTTTTGAATATTAAATTCATTAGTGGGATGACATGGACCACTTTTGAATATTAAATTCATGAGTTGATTAAAAGGGATTAATTAACCAATTAACATTGATTAATTAGATATGTATTTTGGTGGGAAAATGAATTCAAATGGAATTAGGAGGGAAAAGGAATTTGAATGGGCAAGCCTAATGCAGGAGAGCGGACATGGGGTGAAGTGGAGGAATGACACCAAAATTGGTGTCTACATCTATTTTCTCCTTTAAGTACTTATGGCGAGTTTTTAGGTCTTGTTTCTTGATCCGTAGGATTTGGAAGATTGTTTTGTGGACAATTTAGATGAGGAGTCCTTTTGAGTATCTAACATCTGGTCGTGACTTATGATATCCCAATCGGATCAGATATATCTTACTTTATAACATTTTTTTATCAATCTTATCTTGTTCCTTCACCGAGCCAACATTTGTCTTTTAGTGCCGACAACCCCGCAAAGGAGTTACATAATGAAAGCATGTTACATACACCTTAAACCATCGTTTGGAAACTCATTTCAACCTTTACACTTCGTAATTTTCCTTGTATCCTCCATTTGAGCACAAAAGAATGCATTGGGAGCCGTAATGGGAGATTTTTGTGGTTTCAATCGATTTATACCGATTTATCGGTTACATACAACTTTAAGGACATCTTCAGCTGAGTACAATTACTTTGCACTACAACTCACTAACATTTTAGATCCATTGGTTTATATGAGAGCATATCAACAAGATCGGGTGAGCTAAAACTATGCTTAATGATGGTTTTGAGCCTCAAAACCCTAGCTCATCAACTAAGAATTTTTAACACTTTAATCTTAAAATATTTGGGGCTGTAATTGCATGAATATTTCAAAATATGTTCTAACTTCAATATCTAGGTGTTATTTTGCATTTTTAGTGGAAAAATTGAAGTTTTGAGTGCAATTTACTGATTTAACTTGACTTGCAGAAGAGACAGACCATGTCACTAAGAATGAGTGAAAACCATTTTGTGATTCATAGTTTAGGGAAAAAAATTGAGGAATTCCTTCCTCTTAACACCTCTCATCATTGAGACATTCACAAACTTGAGCACATTTGTCATGGTAGATGGGCATTTTGACATTGAGTTCACTTTTACATGAAGCACTACAGAACAATCCCAAAGTATGAAGACTTCTTGATGTCAACATCTCACTTCACATGACCATTTTGTGAAAGAGACATTCCATGTAGACCACATACATTTATCTTCACCTTTTAATTGCAAATTTATAATGAGAAGTTGGTGGGTCATATTAGAACCCAGTCATCTTGACAAGACCCTTATAGCACAGTTGTAAGGATTATGAAAACAAAGTCCACATATCACTTTATCAAAGCAAATGTAAGCTTTAACAACTCATCTTGGACCTGTACTAAACCCCCATATCCATTTATTGCTTCAGACAACATGCCTAAGCATTCAAACATCCTTCACACACCATGACTGCACATTCTTCTAGCGATAGAAAGGAGAGATGCATCTTTAATTCAAATTTTCTTCACATACCTTGCTCAAGACACTTCATGATCATTTTAAGGACATCATAAGCTATCTAGGACACCAAAATTTTCTTCATGAAGTACCCAACATACACCTATACCTACAAATTTCACCAAAACTTGTCCTTTTTTTGTACGGTACAATTAGTCCTGTAGATGTAAAAGTGGTTTTAAATGACCCCTATAGAGTAATTTTCATGTCTAAGACCTTAGATGAGCTTGTCAATGCATTTTGTGTCCAAACTTTTCATATTTCTTCTATCACTCAAGGAGAGAGTTATGGAGGCCTTCAAACCAACTTAGAAAAATGGTTAGAACTTTTTCATTTCACCATATTTTGACCTCAGACATTTTGCATTAGATTTTTATCCCAATTTCCTCCAAAAAAATTCTCTTATGACTTATCTGAAGAAGCTCGACAATTTAGCACAACTGCTAAGAAGTTGAGGTGTTCAAATTGGCCTTCTCAAAAACCCGGTCTTGAAGAATTTGGCTCTACAATCTTGATTTTCACTTTCTAACCTTGAATTGTTTCTCACACCATCAATAATCACTCCTATACCATCTCCCATGGTTGATTTTTCATGGTGCACCCTAAAAATTTCTATCTCATCTCATTTATCTATGAGTACTATTCATCCTCTCAAGCCTTTATTTTCATTAGGTCTCCTCCAAGCTTCAAATCCATGATTTGTGACCTTTTTCCCATTTATATGCATTGTAAAAGGATTATACATCCTTAAAAATCTTGGAACATCTATATCATACCTACAAGACATCATACACCATGCCCTATTGGGAATATGCCTTTGCACTAAGCCTAGTTTAGCTTGTTTTCCACTTTGAACACCAAATGTGACCTGATGAGCACTAAGTGACCACTCTCACACCTCTGAGACACCTTAAATGACACTTTGGACACATTTTTCCTCCATACCAAACACCAAGAAGTTTTACAATCTCACTCTTCCTTGGAACTTTGAGACACACCTAAGTAATGCATCAACATACTCCTAAACCAAACACTACTTGACCCTTGGAGACACCTAAAGAGCAATGAGACACATATTTATGAATTCAAGAGCATGATAGACATTGATATAGACACAAGGACAAATTAATGATCATGCTTGACTCCTTGAGACACACATTATGCTTCTGATGAGCTCATGAATTCATGTTATGACCTTAAACTAGTGATAAGATCATGAAATAAAGATAGACCACTATAATGCAAGACACAAGACAATATATGACATACTTGCTCAAGCCCATGCTTGAGCCTATTTGAAATCAATCAAAACTTTTTCAACAAATCCAAGTTTAAGAAAAATGATGATGCAACAAAGAAAGGAGGATAAACCTTAGTGGAACCTATGGTTAGAGTAAGGATCGAGTTCACCAAATATTTTCACAGGCGAAATAAATAGATAAGTGTTTGTTACTAGGCTATTTCTTTATTTATTTAAAGGTGTAAGGGTTGTACATGTTTTATATTCTGAATTAATAAATAGATATAATGTGCAAAACAAAACATAGCTCCCAAAACACATCACATAATAGAATGTTTTCTTAAACCAAAAAGAGGGAAGATAACTTAGTTGAATAGAGAGATACAAAAATTATCTGGGTGTGTAGGCTAGATGTGTAAACATGTAAAGATCTAGAATTTATTCATCTTTGGAATGGTGAATACAAACTGAGATGGTACAAAACTATATAGTATTTTATGGAGCATAAGGAAACTTGGGAATAATCAGTATAGTTTTGGGTGGGATTTACGTAATACTTAGTGGTTTTCAAAGTGACCCAAAAATGTGTCTCATTGTTTAATGCTATGGTTCACAAATGTATGAAACCTCCTACAATAACATGCAATGGATGAAATTCTTAGATTCCTATGCTAGCACTTCATGAACATGATTACATAAGAAAGTAAAAGTTTGTGTGTGGTGGAGTTGGATTGACGTTAGTGGTCAAATCATCTTTGATCCGGTCAAAGAACTTCATTAAATCCCTCAATGGTGGGAGAAAACTCCATGTAGTTCTCCTAGTGTATGTGTTATTACATATGAAAATATAAGCTAACCCCTTATATTTCTCTTGTATATCTTGACACAAAGATAACAAACATAAATATAGAATAAGTAGGATGTACCCTTCATGATTGTGATATAGTGTTTTATTCTTGCATATGCTAGAGTGATCCCCATCGTCTCTTAGAAACTTTTGCAATCCGTCATGTTGTCTTGAAATTGCAAATAACTTGGATTTAGGCCCTTTTGATAGTTTGTAGATGGGGGATCTAGGATATTGAACTTGGTTTGAGTGTGTATGCATGAAAAGTTAGAGACCTAAAAATATGAATGAACTCCAAGCAAAACCTAGTCTAAAACCTAACATAACACCTCAAGATAAAGCTAAGAAGAGAAATTAAATGCATAAACACAATAAAATGCAAAACCTCTCCTTGTTGTATGGATGTGCTCAATGGATGTGGATTCTCAAGTTAATTTGTGCAAGATTAGGGCAATGTGCTTGTAAAGAAGAGGATAAGTAAGAAACTTTCCCAAATTGGAAGGTTTCCAAATTTGGAAAGGATTTTACATAAGGAGATTTCTCAATTTGGTAAGTTTTCCATAAATGTAAAATTTGCATTAGATATGTTATAAAATGTACCTTTGAAAGATCCTTTATATAGGTGTTAGTTGAGGGAGGTTGGTTGATTTTAATAGATGTGGGATATTGGTTGTGGAGGATTAATGACTAGTTAAGAGTGATTAGGAGTGATTATTTGGTCATGGAATGTTGTGGGGTGTGTGATGAGTTGAGGAAAATTTAATTATTTAATGAGGGGGAAATTAATAGAATTTATTTGGTTAAGAATGATATATGAGTGGCTGATTTGGGGTGTCTACATTTGTCCATATTTAGAAGGATGTCATGGGTAGTAGAGCCCTTTTAAAGAAAGTAGATAAAATAAGACATATGAAAAATAAAATAATGTGATTGATAGGGTGATTCCCCCTCGAGAGACCGTGCATGGATAAAAGAAGAAAAGGGGTTCTTGAAAGGTGAAGAAGGGATCGCGACAGGAAGAAGAGTGTGAAAACCGAGAGGGATTGGGGCTATATATATGAAGGCGGGTAAAATAAAATTCATTTTTACCCTACATAGTGAGAGTTGAGAGATTTGGATTTTGAGAAGAGTGGAGAGAAAGCTGGATCGTGTGCTGATCACGGGAATAATAGCTAGCAAGTGAGGGAGGACCAACAACTAGTGGAGCATGGGCTAGTAGTAAGTAATGACTTTGAATTTATGTTTGTAAATTTATGAGGCATATTAATGGCATGAAACCACCTACAATAGAAATTTCACTACAAAAAAATTTCATACATCGTATCCAATAACACGAATGGTGTTTGCATCATTGTTAATATTAGAGTAAGTTGTTTACCTTAGCTCATGTTCACCTAGGTACTTTATTTACCTTCTCTTTTATTTATCCTCACCTACTTATGTGTGGATATTTATTTTATCTTATTTATATATTAGGAGGATATTATCTAGTTAGGTATAGTTCTTTCCTTGATCTATGGTCTTGACTAGTTCCTTGTTGTCTAGTTATTTCCTAGATCTGTGGTCTTAACTAGTACTTTTTTGTCTAATTCTTTTCTTTATTTATGGCTTGATCTATGGCCTTGACTAGTTCTTAGATTGATCTTCCTTTCCTATATAAGAAGGCCCCTTCTCATTATACTTGCATAAAGTTCCATAATAATATATGATATTGTTGTTCATTTGTTTGTAAAGGTTTTTGTAAAGTTATTCTGGAAAATTGCTTTTAGCTTATTAAGTGTGATGTTTTATTAGCATCTGATTTCTTTGTGGCTTGGGAAAATCTATTTATTGTTCCTTTTATGGTATCAAAGCAGTAGATGTTGTAGACATTCATTTGTAATTTTTATTTGCAAACAACCACTATTTGTCTATCATATATTTAAATTATTTGTTGTCCATTGGCATTATTTTTTACAACGTGCATTTTTACGCAAAACATAGGGCACCATTGGAGTTAGAAGGTGGAATAACCCCATAAATGATTATAAACTTGGCCACCGACGAAGACAATATTTTTTGAGTTTTTATTTTTATTTTGTAGAAGTAGTTAGAAATCCGTACAACGAGGCAAAAGGTCAAGAAAAATGATTTCGAGTTTATTTGGGATTTTCATGTTTAGTGTTGTGTCCTTAGCCCTTGGTCATATGGTACGGTTATATGAGAGCTTAAGCTTGTGATTCCTTCTAGTAGGTGCTTAAGTCCAACCCCTTAGATTTAATTTGTGTGGTGAAGGTAATTTTTTTATAGTGCCAACTGAAATAAATATTAGAGTGGAAACTTGATAATCTTGTATCTTTTGGTCGGTAACTCCTTTTTTAGTGCCTTTTTTTTCAAAAGTGCTTATTTTTTCACGTTTGTTCCATTGGAACTATTTATTTCGAAAAACACACAAAAATTATATAGTGCCATATTAAAACACACACTCAATTATAAAGTGGAAAATATGGGGGTCTTGTTACATTCCTTGATTCTTACATTTTTTGGTGATTTTGAGAATGACATCTTTATCTACTTTTGCATTAGATCAAATTAAGCCATTAACAACACATAATTACCACACATGGAAACCAAGAATGGAAACAATCATTAAACACAAAGGATTATGGGATTTAAATTATGCAGAATAACCAATGTTCACTAGAGAATATGAGAAATTTCAGTACTAATGCAAATTTGATGAGTGTATGCATTTGATATGAATTTATGTAAGTGACAATATTTTGTTTAATTTGGAGAAATGTGACTCTCCTTTAAAAATATTGGAAAAATTGGAGGGATTATTCGGTAAGGTGGATCACATGAGAGAAATGTAACTTGAAATTCAGATCACCTCTCTTAGTTACGGAGATTTTTTCTAACTAAGTTCAAGAACTTGTTGACACAATATAAGGGGAGTGGAAGAGATAAGAAAGATGAAGAATGTGTTTACCTAATTCTATCCAAGTTGATAGGTCTATTCCAAATATTTTCTTCTACCTTTTTCTCTAGCATGGATGCCTTAGGTGACACATTCCAAATGCCTACCTTAGAAACATTTTGTGAAAGACTTACTAGGGAAGAATCCAAATTGTCTACCCTTGAGTATTCCACCTCTCAAAAGGCATTAGTATAATCTAATCCTAAGGGCAAGGGAAAACCAAAAGGTAAATCCAAAGTTCATCCCTTCTCCATCTCAAAGTGCTCCTAAACCCAAAGAAAACAACTCTAAACCCAAGAAGTCTTCTAAATCAAGAATAAGTCTAGCCTTTCATGTTCTTTTTGTGGGGGCACTGGTCATGTAGAAACTAGGTGTTGGAAGCAAATGCAAGCCTTAGAGGATGCAATCAAAAACAAAATATCCTATCTCCACTCCACCTCCTTTCAATGAGCATGGAAAAACACTTAATGTTTTTGGGAGATCTTAGTCAATAATTACAGATAGTTGGGTTATAGATTTTGGTGCTTCTCATCACATGAATTCCTCTAAGAAGTCTTTTTTATCTCTAGGTTTGAGTTAAAATTCCAAAATTGAGGTTGGAGATTATCGATTTCTTTCTATTAGGGAATAGGTTACATACACCTTGATGGTGGAAATATCTAAGATGTGTTGTATGTTCCTAACAACACGCAAACTTACTTTTCGTATATCAAATTTATCATTACGGTTAAGGAAAATAGTGACTTTTACACCACAAGGGGCATAAGTAGGAACCTTGTTGGAGCCTCATTCACTTGCTGCTCAAGGTATTGTTGATCATGGTTCTAGACTATATCACTTTGAGGGTTTTGATGCCACTTTCTCTGTAAGGATAAGCTTGGTTTCTAATGTAGATTCAAAGATTAAGATTTGGCACGAGAGATTTGGAAATCTTAATTACAAATATTTGAAGGATTTGAGCACTCATGGTATGGTTAATGGTATTCCGAGAGTTTCTTGTCTTGAGGGAGTTTTTCCTAGTTGTGAATTAGGGAAATAACACCAAGATCCATTCCCTAAGAATTTTTCCAAGAGATCTTCTTCACCACTTGAGCTTGTGCGCATCGACTTGATGATTTTTCCAACCCCCTCTTTCAATGGAGCTAAGCATGCACTTAAATTTATTGATAATTTATCAAGACGTACTAGGGTTAATTTTCTTAAGTAAAAAAGTGATGATTTTTCACACTTCAAAGTATTCAAGGCTTTGGTCAAGAAAGAATATTTTAGTTGCATAAAGAACCTTGAATTGATAATGGAGGGAGTACTTCAACAAAGAGTTTTCTGATTTTTTGGTAACTCATAGTATTATTCACCAAAGCATTCCGTTCCTCATAATAAAAAAATGTCTTAGCAGAACAAAAGAACCAAACTTTGAAGGAAATATCTAATTGCATTATGCATTCTAGAGATTTACCTCTTATATATGGGGAAGAAGTAATTAATTGGGCTAACTACATTTAGAATCAAACACCACACAAAGCACTTGAGCATTCGACTCTAGAGGAAGCTTGGTTCAAAACTAAGCACGATGTCTCATTTTTTGAGTCTTTGGGAGCCATGCTTGGGCCTTTGTGCCAAAGAAGACTAGGAAATCCTTGGATAAGAAGAGAAAACCCTTGATATTTTTAGGGTATTATGAGGACATGAAAGTTTATCAAATTTTATATCATGATACTCATGAGGCTATTTTTGAACACATGTTCAATTTGATGAGCATTTCTCTCCTCATGATTATTCCTCTTCTCTCATGCCTACTTGTTTATCCCATCTTGAGGATACCTTCTTTGAGGAAGTTATAGATGTCGTCGAGGATCCTATTCCCATTGATGTTATCACTATGCATGAGTGGGCTCACACCATATTTTATGAGGAAACACATTTCATACAAGATCTTCCACCCACTAGGCATCATCATGCACATTCTACAGTTCTATAATTTTGTGTCAAGTAGTTTATGAGGATCCACAGTCTTTTTCACATGCTCATGGGATACAGGAGTGAGATGATGCGATGATAGCTGAGTATTCTTCTTTGATGAAGAATAATGCTTGGGATTTGGTATCCCCTCCTAAAGGAAGAAAGATGGTTAGGTGTAAGTGGGTATACCAAACCAAATACATAGCTGATGGGTCAATTGACATGTATAAGGCTTACCTTGTTGCATAGGGTTTTTCACAAGTTAAAGGTATTGATTACTTTGATAATTTTTCACCCGCTTCCAAGATGGATTCCATATGCCTTGTACTTTCTATTATTGCATCACAAGGATGGCCCGTATACAAGATGGACATGAAGAGTGCCTTCTTACATGGTTATTTATAGGAGGAAATATACATAGAGCAACCTAACTAAATTATTTACAACTCTTCTCTTGTTTTTAGACTTGAAGGTCTCTCTACGGTCTCAAACAGTCCCTGTATGTACCCAAAATTGTAAGGTACTCAGTCTTTGTCGAACAACGTAACATGTGCCCCAATGATGATACAGGTCTCCTCACAAGGTGTTCGAGATCTGGAAAAGCTCTCCAAGTATGCGTTAACATTTCGCATGCCCCGCTTAGCCCCCGTGTGCTTTGTTTTCCCCTTTTCCTCTCTTTTCTTGGCCTTTTTCTCTTGATGATGAAACCGCCGCCTGATCGTATTAGATTTCAGCAAGGAGTTTGACTTCATATCAATTGAAGCAATCCTGTGAGAGCACAATCTTCTTGCCGATTCTATAGCAACCTCGGCATCACATTTTACTCCAAACAGTGAGTTAAAAGATACCCGTTTCATGGTATCCCTTCGTGATGAACCATTGATAAAAACAACGACAAATTCTCTTTTAAACGAAAATGAATCTACTATCCTAGACCATGTTGATAGTGATATGGCCACTCTGGATTACTTAAACGCCTATGTGGCACTACATCTCTCCTATCATATGATAGATTTGTCCTTAATCCCACATTCGTCTTCCTACTTCGGAAATCCCATGATGGATCTTCCCTCGGAAATGGAACCTAGCATATACACAATAGAAAATGGGGATGATTTGGATTTACCTCCAGCCCCACCTGAGTTTGAAGAAGGTAATGCCTCTTTAATCGAAGAAACAATTGATGTTAACATCGGAACGGAAGACGAACCAAGGATATTGAAGTTAGGATCCTCGTTAACCTCGGAAGAAGTAGAAATACACACTTGGATCCTCAAAGAACATCAGAAGGCGTTTGCATTTAATTATAAGGAAATGACAGGGGTTGCACCCCACATTGTGGTGCACAACCTTGTCACTAAATCTGATGCAAAACCAATTAAACAAAAATCAAGACCCATGAAACCTAAGGTAGCTCTCATGGTAAAAGAGGAGGTAATAAAACTCCTCCAAGTAGGATTCATCAAGCCAGTCGATTACTCCCAATGGGTATCTAATATCTTTCCGTTCTCAAGAAGAATGGGAAGATATGCATCTGCATAGATTTCCGAGACATCAACAAAGCGTGTCTTAAAGACGACTTCCCGTTGCCATCCATTGATGTCATTGTTGATGTAACAACTGGGTTTGAACTTTTGTCTCTCATGGATGGATTCTCGGGATACAATCAAATTAAAATATTTGAACAAGATCAAGCTAAAACCACGTTTATAACTCCTTGGGGAACCTATTGCTATGTTGTTATGCCATTTGGTCTCAAGAACGCTGGTGCTACGTACCAGCAAGCTATGACATATATATTCCATGATCTAATTCATAAAATCATGGAATCCTACGTAGATGACTTGTTGGCTAAGGCCAAGAAGCATTGTGACCATCCGGAAGTATTCCACATCATTCTTTCACGTTTGATTGAGTACGGAGTCACGTTAAATCCAGAAAAATGTGTCTTTGGTGTAACAGGAGGGAAGCTCCTAGGTTACATCATATCGTCATGAGGAATAGATGTTGACCCAACCAAAATTGGAGGCTGTTCTTGAAATGGTCCCACCTTCGGATGAATCTGGAATCAGGTCATTTCTTGGAAAGCTTGGTGCAATCCAGAGATTCATCCTGGACTTAAGTTTCGCCATTCATCCAATCAACAATTTACTCAAGAAGGATTATAGCATTGATTGGACTAAAGATTGCAATGAAGATTTCAACGTAGTTAAGCGTTTCTTGTTATCACCACCTACGCTAATGCCACCTAAGCTAGATCGCCTGTTAATTTTATACTCACAAGCTACCAATGTCTCGCTAGCCTGCATGCTGGCTCAAGAAGACGATGACAAGAGAGAACGTGTGATTTATTTCATTAGCCGAACATTGCTCGACTATGAAACACGTTATACACAAGTGAACAAGAATGCCTCGCCATAGTCTTTGCAACCAAACACCTAAGACATTATATGCTAAATCAAGAAACAAGGGTCATGGTAAAAATGGACCATTTACGAACTTTTCTCATGCAAGGGTCCTTATCTAAGAAAGTTGGACGTTTTATAACCCTAATGGGAGAATTCAAATTAACATTTGTAAATTAGAAATCAGTTAAGGGACAAATCATCACGGATTGGTTAGCTAATAACCCATTAGACGGAGGTGATCTAGTAGATCTGGATTTCCCAGATGAGTGCGTATACTACATCGAAACCCGACCTTCTATCTCTGAGTGTCCCTGGTACACTGATATCATTAATTATATCATGGACCACACATATCCAGAAGGAGCTACACCGCAACAAAGAAGGCGGCTACGCATTATCATAGCAAAATACGTCATTATAGAGCAAGTGCTCTATCGGAAAGCATTCGATGGAATGCTTCTAAGATGTGTCGACGCAGAAGAATCCAAGAAGATTCTCCATGAATCTCACAGTGGAATGTGTGGAGGCCACTTTAGTGGCCATGCCACCGCTTGTAAAATACATTGAATGGGCTATTTCTGGCCTACTCTAGAACACGACGCAGTAGAGTTCGTACGCAGGTGTCATAAGTGCCAAGAATTCTCCCATGAGATCCACATGCCGGCACAAGCTCTGCAACCAATCGCTACTCCATGGCCCTTTTCTACATGGGGCCTAGATTTAATAGGGAAATTCTCTCCCTCGTCCACAGACGGCCATAATTTTATAATCACGGCCACCGAATATTTTACCAAATGGGTAGAGGCTATGCCTCTTACTACTGTACCTGGTTCTGTAATCGCCAAGTTCATTTTGAACCAAATCATTTACAGGTACGGTATCCCGCAAATCATTATCTCTGATAATGGAACTTCTTTTAAGAATGAAGAGGTTCATGAACTATGCAATAAATTTAAGATAAGCCATCATACGGCTTCCTTATATTACCCTCAAGCCAACAGACAGCAGTGGGACGGCGAATAAAACAATAAAATCCATTCTCGTTAAAATGGTGAAAGAAAACAAACGAGATTGGCACTTGAAGTTATACTTGGCCTTATGGGCCCACCAAACCTCAATAAGAACACCAATGGGAGAAACTCCTTTCTCATTAGTATTCGGGGCAGAGGCAGTTCTCCCACTTGAGGTTGAAATACCCAATCTCCGTATTTCATTACAAGGGATTCTGGATGAAGACGCTTACAGGGAAGCACGTCTCTCCCAACTAGAAAGCCTAGATGAAGCTAGGTTAGATGTTGAATAGCGGCATAGAGTCTATGCTGACCGGATGTGCTGGAAATATAACAAGAAAGTCTATGAACGTGACATATATGAAGGTGATCTAGTTCTAAGATTAGACAACTGGATCGACAAGAAGACCGGCGAAGGAAGGAAGTTCCGGCCTAAATGGTTGGGCCCATACCGAGTCATGAAGGACTATGGAAATGGTGCATACCTCTTATGTACGCTAGAAGGTGAGGAATTTGGTGAAACAGTCAATTCCCTGCACCTCAAGCGGTTCTACGCATAAGCAGCTAGCACTACTTATATATATTTACATTACATCTTCATATAGATTAAGATCATTTTGTCCGCTTGTTTTGTACACAAATTGTGATCAAGGAATTTTATTCTCAAAGCAATTCATTACAAACTCATGATGTTGTTGGCATAAACTTTCTAATCATACCTCTCCATTTTCATGATATCATCAAATTATCTCGGAATCATGTCATCAAATAAAGCTAGATATGACAAAGTCTTAAACGGTAACCATACCAAGATCTGCGGGCTTGTTCTCACTTTTGGTTTCTTCTTAGGATAGGTGTCTTGCCTATGGTCTATTCTAGAAGCTTCATGGTGTCACATCTATCCCATATATATATCTCTTTGGAAATAAGCACATACTGACATTTTACTCAAGAAAACGAGTCAAACATTGATCAAACAGAAAATTTTAATTTTACACATTTCCTTGCCCCACCAACCTTCGGTGATGAGCTTGCATCTCTTACTAGTGACGTAGGGTTGGGAAAGGATGGAAATGCCCTTACTCACCTATGCTTTGTCCACGGTGATAAACCCACGCTTCTTACTAGTAGCATGGGGCAAAGTGTAGGGGGTCCTCTTGACAAACAAATGCAAAAGGTCATAAGAAAAACAATTCAAATCTCGAAGTCTTTGGGTCAAGAACAAGTGAATCAGATGTCCAAAATTCCAAAGGAGCTCAAAAATCCTAAAAACCTAGATTTTGTCTACTATGTGGCCATCTAAGGATCTAAGTCTAGATAAACCGCAAAGTAAGTAGCATTCTAAACTATGAAGTCACTCGAGTGGAGTGGGCTTGTGATATCCTAATTTGGTTCCACCAAAGCTTTGTCTATCTTTCATCAGTATCATTTCAAACACATCTCATAACTTGTGCCCTTCCCAACTCTCGGTGATAAGCCCTCGCATCTTACTAGTTGCGTGGAGTTGGGGGTAGGGGCAGGTTTATCTGTTCATCATGCCGATTTATATGCATCACTTTGCCAAAACAAACATGAAGTATCCAAAATTGCTTGCAGAAGCTAAAATTCAAAATCACATTATATCTACATCATCACATATCAGCATCATGAAATACAAAAAAGAAATTCAAACACTTGCATCATTTGTTCGCCATTGCATACATTCTAAAAAGCATATAAACATACATCATAATCTACGTAAGGAAACTGGAAATAGAAAGCAAGCTATGAATGCCAAGGATTTGATCCAGAACAAATATACATATATATAAATGATCAACGTTTATGTACAATGCCATCATGCACTAAGCATGGTCAAAATGCTCAAAGAGCCCGGGATATACAAAAGAATGTATCATACAAAAATCTACGAGAGCCAAGTGGCTTCTCAATCCCTACGAGACCCCTCTGAAGGCGCACGCCCATGCCTAGGACTCCAGCTACGCCGGCGCTCTGAGTGCACAGAGGGCTCAGGATCCCGAGGGGCAGCCGCGGTCTCACCACGAGAATGGCTCCTCATCAGGCGCTCGGCCATCCTATACCCCGCTAACTCTGTGTGGAGAGTCGATACCATCCTGGCCACATGCCAGACTGGGGCAAAGATGTCAGTATGTCTACTGGCTGCTGAAGGCTCCCCAGCATCCACGGACAGCTCTGCGCGGGTCCTCTCCATGGGGATCATCAGGGTATCAGTGCATACCCTGTGAATCAAATCTCGCCACTCATCGGCGGTCTCTGCAAACAAAGGAGAAAACAAATTAGAAACCAAACAAGAAATTAAAAATACAAGATAGCAACTAAGGAGATCCTAACAAAGAAACGAACATTAAAAGGGAGAGAGGGTAACTTACTCGGATCACCAGGCCTCCAAGATGGATCTATGGGATCAAAGCACCGCCACGGATGCCGCTGCCGACTGAGGGGCTGCTCCTGTGGCTGGAGCAACGTAATGCCCCACAACAGACTCATCCTCCCCATGGCCTTGGGAGAGTGGCTCCTCTGAAACCAGAGTCACCCTCTCTGCACTTTGCTCGGCCCTCTCCACTGCATGATATCCTGGGTGTCGTGCCACTCAGGATCACTGTCCTCAGTCTCCTCCTCTGTCTCTCCCCCTGTAAACTCCTCAGACTTAGATTCTACCTTGATGTGGTCATCGCTACTATGGGCAGGACCCGCGGCGATCTGAAGCAAATGTGCCTGAGGCACACCGGCTCTCCCTTTGGCACGTACTATCCTCCTGGCTGCAATAGGAACGCCAGGAGTAAGCACTGTCCAACCCCGGCCTCTAGGCCCCCCTCTGGCCTCTCGGGACCGATCGTATCTGGCGCCACCGGTATGGTAAGCCAAACTACTAAGGAACTTGGCCAAAGGGGTGCATCTCCACTCGCCCCACTCTATCAATAAGCTGCCCTGTGGTGGAGCAGGAGATCAAGGTAAGAGCCTCCTCGCCCCATATACCTGCCATAGTCTAGTATGGTGTGGCCTCCATGTCGGCAGTAGTCAGAGAGGTAACTGGATGATGAGGTGCTCTAAGCACCGACATGTCTGTCCATCTGGCTGCCCTCACAGCTCCGGGGTCTGTCACCTCTACACCTTTGCCGTAGGGGATGAAGTGCTCATAGACCCAACTCATAACTAGGGTCGGGTGGCTCAAGGACTGCCCCTGTAAATGGACTACCCTGTATAAGTCGTGGTAGGTGGTCCCAAGAATGTCTGCTCCCCAGGCATATATCCGACCGTGTCCCTCTATCTGTGCAATAATAGGGGACCAATAGTATAACAAAGTATCTCCTCCCTTGTCCCCGATCAGTCTTGAGGCAAGGATCCCCATGATAGCCTGACGAAGTAAGGGGATGGGAAAAGTAGGAATGGATCGAACTCTAACTCCCTTCTTCGACCCCGTAGAGATGACTGCATTGCCCATATATGTAGCTCACTGTGTAATCTGGGCCTGTGAACCTGCTATCTCTAAGGTGAGTCGTCTCCCAATAATCGGGACCCCCAGAATGCGATAGACATCCTCCAATGTAATAGTCCACTCACCGCGGACCCCTGGAAATCGGAAGGTGTTCCGATCTGCATCCCAGTATGAGAACAAGTCACAAAGGATGTGACTAGATGGTGTAACATGGGGCACGCGTGAAATGCGTAGTATCCCAGCCCGCTGAAGAGTGTCCTCCTCATCCTGTGAGAGGGCATCTAGTACCCCTGGGAGCCAATCACACTCCCTCTCTCTACTCCACCGGATATACTCCTCTCTCGCCTGCATACACCCAAAAACACACAAAACAGAGCAAGTTAGCATCCGAGTAACACTGGAAAAGTCACGAAAACACGTAGAAATGCTAGAAAAGCAAAAACAATTTCAAAAAGATGATCCTTTTGCATTCTGTGCAAAACCACCGCCCTGAGCAGAGAGGCGGTTTTGTAACCGCCGCCTTAAGGGCAGCGGTCGTGTAACCGCCGCCCGAATAGGGGCGGCGGAAACATGAATCTGCCACGCGCCCACAGGCGTGGCGGCGGTCGTGGTCTGAAAACCCACGTCGGGTTTTTAAACTTAAAAAGCCTAAAAAGTGCAAAAAATGACCATTTTACCTAAAAACAAAGCCTACCCAGTAGGCGCCCCCTAGGTGGACCTTTTAACACTAACATTTTCAAAAATTACCCCCCCATGACAAAATATTTAGCATTTCAAATTTAAGGGGGTAAAAAGGATAAACTGAAGAAAACTAACCTGTGATCTCACGGGTCGATGTTCCGCACGTGGAGGCATGATCACTATCTTGTCATGGACGTTTTGACTCTACTCACGCAAGAAACCGTCACCGTGGGTCCCAGAGCTCAAAATCAATCAAATCGACTCACGCAAATGAATAGGAAAATGGGCCCACTTTCATATATATAGCGTCCGATTCATTTTAAATGACTTTTCACAGGTTTGGAGCGCCAACGGAGGTAAGTTCCTATCCCCGCACAAATGGTACGTTCTCATTCCCTATTATTTTAGTGTTTATTTTTCAAACTATTGTGTCTATCTGCACTTGAGTTCTCTTTTCGTTTTGCAGGTAGCAGGAATTTTGGATGGCGTCATTTCAACACACGGATGTATCAGGTATAACTTCTAACTTCCCATTTCGGGACCGCCATACTCGGACCCACCGTTTTACGCCTCTTCATGGCTAAAACGCTTCTCCGAGGGGGCAATATGTACGTACCCAAAATTGTAAGGCATCTTATGATTGTCGAACAACGTAACACATGCCCCAATGATGATACAGGTCTCCTCGCAAGGTGTTCGAGATCTGAAAAAGCTCTCCAAGTATGCGTTAACATCCTGCATGCCCGCTTAGCCCCCGCGTGCTTTGTTTTCCCCTTTTCCTCTCTTTTCTTGGCCTTTTTCTCTTGATGATGAAAGCGCTGCCCGACCCAGGCGGCGGCCCAGTAACCGCCGCCCGCTCGGGCAAAAGCGGTCCTTTACGTATTTTCCGTAAAGCTCTTTTAACACGACTCACGTAATTTCAATGTTTTACCATTTTTTTCACCGCCACAAGCTTGCATTTATGATTCCGGTTCCCTGGAATAGTTCCATTGTTTATAGTTTAAGAGTTCTATTTGGTTTTTACCTTGGGTAAATGCAAATGCTATAAATAGATGGCTTGTGCTCAAGCAAATGGCCCCTCAAATTTGCCTCTGATTTCTCTTTGCAATAGATTTAGTTTTCATTTTGCTTAGAATGCTTAGTTTCTTTCATTACATGCTTAGTTAAGCCTTGTTTTTACTGTTAGTAAGCCACATATCCATCTTGTGCAAGTATTGTTGTTATTTTATCCAATCCATTGGAATAGGATAGTCTGTTTACCAATAGGAAGCCATTAAAGTTGCAGGTTTTGTTCTTCAAACAGGATAGTTTCAGGTTCTGGACATTTTATGTTGCATGACTTGCAATAGATCCCGCTAGGAATTGCATAAGCCAAGCTCGTACTCTTGCGCTATCCCTCTCCTACTCGGATTGTATTGGGTTTGTATTCGAGTTGCCTTTATCCCAATATCTACTTTTGTTGATGCTAGCATTACACGCTTTTCTGGATCCACGTGAACATGAAGGAACGAGGAGATCACACTGAGGGGACAAGATCACACACACCATCAGATTCGCCACTATTCTGCATAATCCAGGTTCTAGCTTTCAAAGTTTTAGTTAGAATCATATCAAATAGAGTAGTTAATTGCTTTATTTTAGTTAATTCTACTCCCGATATTGCCAGGGAAGTTGTGGGGATTGATAGTTTCTGAGAAACTATGATTCACTCTTCACTTCTGAGGTAGGATCGAGAGCCTTGCAAATAGATTAGATGAGCTATTTCATTGTTTAGAATAGATCTACAAATTGCACAGACAAATAGCTACACTCGGTTATTTTGTTTGTTTTAAGTTATTATTTTAGTTGTCAATTCTAGATATTTTAAATAGCTGCTTTCTTAAATTCATAAAGCTCGTCAGAAAACACAAAAAATAGAGAAATCATATATGCTATAGATACACTTCACATAGTTAAATTTCATTTTACTGTAGTTCATTTTACATTGTTGCTTTTGTATGACAATCACGGGACCTAGAGAGCCCAAGGAATACGTATTCAAGCCAATCATGCCTCAACCCAATCTCATCACAGTGATAACTGATATAGACCAAAATCTTAGGAGCCAAGTTTTACGAACAATGGTAAGCTTGCAACAAATCAATTCCCAGTTGAGCGGGCTAAACATAGAAGACGACCGAGCGTACACATTTTGGTCAAATCAACCGAATTACAGATTACCCTAGGCAACATTCATATGACTGTAGAAGGGCTTGAAAGAGAAAAAACATTTGGTTGTGATCCTTTGGTCCCACAGCCAGTGCAGGAGACACTCTTACAGATATAGATACTAGCCTAAGAATTCAGGTGGCGCGAACGCCTGTAAGATATTCTGAGAAAATCACACAGTTATTGATCCTAAATATAGAAGCTGAGAAAGCATACGATTACTGGATACTAGGGATTAGGACTTGATTTCACGCATGACCATCACAGGTCCACAAGAACTAAGAGTCTATGGTTGTGACCCACAAATCCCGCAGCCCAACGAATCCGTAAGTCAATCAGACATAGACACTGGCCTACGCACACTAGTATTCAGATCTACCCCACTTCCACCTACCATCATCGAATAGTTATCCTTACTAGATATAGTAGCTAACAAAGCTAGAGAGTTCTGGACTAGGCCAGAGAATCGTCCATAGAGTCGACTATATTCACTATCCACCATATGACCTTATCTGGAGACATACACGAAACTATCCTAGGTCATTTTCCATGTATTCCACAACCCATAGATCGAATCACACCAGAGCTCGATATTGATTGGAGCCTTCGAGCAGTCATCCTTGCCGATCGATCTATCACACCAGTTCAGGTTAGAAGGGCCTTCTTTGCCTTAGATTCACAAATTCCACTAGTGCGTATTGAAGACATTAGATTGCCTAACTAGTTTGTCTGCATCCCATACATATTCCATACCCACTGGCTATCTCGGCACGACCTCGGGAGGTTGGGTGAGGAAGAGTTACTTGTAGATTCCCACACTTGCATGTCACTTTTCCATCGTACAGTCCCTTGGGCTTGGTATGAGAAGATGGATTCTTTTCTTCTATCTACTACCTTTTGTTTGTTGTCACTCGATCCTACAATATATCTCCAACATGTTGGTCAAGATATTGTGATACTTATCTTGTATGTTGATGATTTTATACATATTGGCATCTCTTCTTCCCACATTGAGACTATTTAGAAGGCTCTTTCCACACGATTAGACATGAAAGATATCGGGTTATTACATCATTTCCTTGGTTTGTATATTTCTCAAACAGATTGAGGATTCATTTGAGTTAGCCAAAATACACCCATGATCTTCTTCAACATTTTGATATGGTTGCTTGCAAGAAAATTCCATCTCCTTTCAAGTCTGGGGTTACTCTTACTTCCACTTGTGCCACTCCACTTTGTGATCCTACATTGTATATGCATTTGGTAGGAATTCTAATGTACTTGACCCATACTCACCCTGATATTTCATTTGTAGTAGGGATTATATCCCGGTTTGCACATTCTCCTCATAGTAGTCACTATCAATCTATTAAAAGTATTTTGCACTCTTTTCAGGGCACTTCCCACTTTGGACTACACTACACCAAGGGTTCTACTTAGATAGTTGGATACGTAGATTCCAAATGGGAAGGTTCTATTAATGACATGCATTCCACTTATGGCTACCTTTTTTGTCTTGGTTCTTCTCCAGCTGCTTTGGTGTGAAAAACGTAATAGGATATTACACTTTCACCTTCGAGAGGTAGAGTATAGGGAAAAAATTACATCGAGTCGAGATTATTTGGCTTTGTGAGTTATTGTGAGTTTGGATTCCCACAAGATTCACCAAATGTACTTTAGTGTGACAATCAAAGTGAAATTCACATTTATTGCAACCCTGTTGAGCACCATCATACCAAGCATATTGAGATTCCCATACACTTAATTCGTTAACACATTCATGATGGAGTTATTTTCTTGGAGTACATTCCAACTCAAGTAGAGTTTTCGACATCTTTACGAAGCCATTTTCATCACCTCGGTACCTTGAGTTACGTGGCATGCTTGGGGTTTCTAAAGTTGTTCTTGGGGCTATTCGTGAGAACATATACCTTCTTCTTCTTTCTCTTTCCTTCTAGTAGGATTTTTTCTACTTTTGGTTAAACATTTCTTCATGGATATATTGTACACAACTACATGATTAGGCCTTGTTTTTCGGGAATCATACGTAGATATGTCACTTTTATTTTGGGCACCTAGCTTCACTTGATGGGGGTGTTAGAGTAGGTTGTTTACCTTAGCTCATATTCACCTAGGTACTTTATTTACCTTCTCTTTTATTTACCCCCACCTACTTAATTGTGGATATTTATTTTATCTTATTTATATATTATCTAGTTGTTAGATATAGTTCTTTCCTCAATCTATTGTCTTTACTAGTTATTTGTTGTCTAGTTCTTTCCTTGATTTATGGCTTGATCTATGGCCTTGAATAGTTCTTAGATTGTTCTCCTTACCTATATAAGCAAGGCCCCTTCTCATTGTATTGCATAGAGTTCTATAATAATATACGATATTGTTGTTCATTTATTTCCAAAGGTTTTTATAAAGTTATTCTGGAAAATTTCTTTCAAATTATTGAATGTTATGTTTTATTAGCATATGAGTTCTTTGTGGCTTGGAATGATCTGTTTATCATCGCGTTTTGGTTAGTAGTTATTTTGATTGAGTTTTTTTTTGTGAATGGTGTATTCGATGTGTTTAGTAGCACATATGATTATCATAGTAGCACATTTGACTATAGTAGTGCATATTATGTTTATAGTAGCATACTCATTTTGGAAATAACACATTGTATTATGGAATTGAAATTTTGATATGAGATGAAGAATGGATAAGTGTACATTGTTTGTTTTGTGATTGTAGGAGCGTCTACCTATTATACTCTCTTACAAGATGTATTTGGTGTTTTTGAGCTTGACCAATGACTTCATTAATGAGGATTTGGGAGTATTAGATATTGTGTTTCTTTGTACTACATACCAAATTCTAAAGGTTTGAGTAAATAGGGGTATACTTAAAACTTTAATAGAGAAGTGGAAATCGAAGGTGAGCACATTCTATCTCCTAATATAAGGAGATGATAGTGACCCTAGAAGATGTATACTAGTTTCTCTTATCCCGATATATGATGTAATGGTTTATTAGTGAGGTATGTCACCCTTGGTAGTGTTAATGAGGGTGACTGAATGAGATGATCTAAAATGGTGGGAGTTGTCTTTGGATTTAGATGTGTGTTAAGAGGGAACTTGGTAGATCGGTTGCCCCTTTTTTTTATAGCTCTTGTCAAGTGGCATATTGTTACTTGACAAAAATGATACATTTTTCTCCACGGGGTTTATAAATGTGGTTGTGAATATGGTTTAGACAAGTGAGTATTGACCCGAGCACTAAGTGTACCAATGTAATTTTATAATGATATGCACTTAGTTGCTTTATAGAGGTGGGTGTAGTGTTGGAGTTGCTACATTACTTTAGATTTTGGCATGGGAGTATATAATTATCTAACAACTATAAGGGATCTTTTGGGTGATAAAGGATGATGAACCATGGGTCTACGAGTGTATTGAGTTTAGAGGAGGATTGTACATGAATTGGGGGAGATGTTAGATTTTGTGTGAGATCCCTCGAAAATATTGTAACTAATAGATATTACCCGATGACCCTACGTGGGGATACAATGATGGATCGATGATCTCTAATATTTCGGGTATGATATGAAAATGTCATATATAGTGGGTTGAATTTATTTCATCATTGAGAGATACATTCCAAATAGGGTGCAATGTCGATTTGGTATTAGACATGGAATTTTGGTAGGGCCACATGTTTTTGCTAGATTGAAAGAGATATTGCAATGGGGGATCCCATAGATCTGGTGGTAGAAAATAAAATTTGGGCATTTATTCAAGAGGTACATTGGGATATCCACAAAGATGTCAGCGATGCATAGGTAGATGATGGAAATGCTTCGTGGTGTTGACATACTAGGCTAGATTGGTTAACTATCCCCGTGAGGTGACATATATATTTAAGAGAGATGATAAAAGTGGTTTAACAATGATGGCGAAAGAGTCCATGACAGAGAGTTATACAAGTGGCGAGAGATCAAGGAGGAGATGAGATAGGGACAAAGCCTTTAGATATAGATGGTAGAGGGGTGCTACATCCACAGAGGTGGGGATGGAGTTGATAGCTCTAGTCACAGTGGCATCCTCAACTAGATTGATAGTGACCTTAGAGAAGGAGGTCTAGGCTCACATGAAAATTATATTTAGGTGATCTCAATGAGATACCAATCATATATAAGAGATATAATTGAGATACAAAGATAGATAGATTGAATGTTGAGACAAAGATGAAGATAGAGATTACACGACTCACTGTAGAGACAACATGCTTGTTAGGAAAGATTGACAGATAATGAGTTAATGGAAAAATATTGCAGCTAGATTGGAATAAAACATAGTCCCTAGTAGATCCCATGGGTTCAAACTGAGTGATGGAAGAATTCATGAAGGCAACTTAAGAGGACACACACTACACATAGTTATATGAGCAAGATGTGACATCAAAGGTGCATGCAACAACATATACAAATAGTGTGAGTGTTTCATCAAGAGATTCATCTGTTAGGTCTTGTCATCAGCCAAGGAACCATCTAGAGGGGAAATCATCATGGAGTATAGCACTTGGAGATCCAATGCAAAGGATCCCGTTACAATTTAAGAGTCATAGTGAGAGATGAATCAACAATTTTTGTATGTATATGATGTATACAAATTTGATATGTACTTGGAGGATTTTCATACACATTGATGTATATATACAATATTTTATGAATTTTATGTCTTAAAATCTTGTTTGTAATGTTTTGTACCTTTCAAAGTTATGTTATCTCTAGTTATTATGATGATGGTGTGCCGATGATGTGATTATGGATATGATGTGTAGATATTTAAATGATTTTGGATATGTAGTGTAGATGATTATCGATGTGTATGATGATTTGATGTTTATGATAAGATGAATAAATTAGTTTCTACTCCCACTTTCATTTTTATGACGATGCAAACTTACTCATGTGTTTGGATAGAAGAATGTGAATGTTAGTTATAAGAATGTGACAAAAGCATGAATGTTAGATGACTATGAAAAGGGTTATAAATTTTGTATATCTTGTAAAATGATTGATTGGTTTGAGCAACCTATTATTTGATATAACATATAACATGATGCATTGTGATATGAAATACCATAACAAAATTGTTGTGTTATTCCATATGATTGACCCAAAATAAAATAAGAATACCCATAATTAAATAATCAAATAAGAATAGGAAAACACATGAAAGTAACTTAAATGTATTTTGTTTGTCCCATTTAACATCCAAGGTATATAAGATTGTGATAAGGGTAATGATGCAACCCCAAGAAATGATGTACGTGAAGGGGTTAGATTATGATCGATGTGTCCCAAGAGATGATGACGTTAGCTATGCTTTGCCCTTGAAAATGATGTACATGTAAAGGGACTTGTAGTGGGAATGATGTATCTCATGAAGTTTTATCAAGAATTTGTTCCACTTGTTTAGAAACGAGTTGCGTACGTCTAATATTTTATATTCTTTTCTATTGTTAGTGGATTTTGAGTTTTTTCTTATTTTTTTAGGATTTTGAGTGTTTTGAATTTTTTTATATTTTGAGGTTTTGGATGTTTTTAAGGTTTTTTTGGATTTTCAAATGTTTTTGATTTTGAGAATTTTGAATGTTTTTGGATTTTTTATGTTTAGAGCTATGCACAAGGGACTATGTGACAATGTTCCACCAACGATAGATCAATAATACCAAGATAATATCTCACACAATGTCCCAAGCTAGTCTAGTTTGGGATCAAAGTCGAAATATGAAGAACTATCAAGTGTGAATTTGATGGAGGGATGAATGCAAGGAGGGTGTAGTGGGAATGCCCCTAAATGGAAGGAAATTTTCAAAAATATGATCTATACATGACAAATAAAATCAAAATTTATCATGGTACTTATCCAAGGCACCATAAACATTGTTCTCATCTTTGGAAAAAAATTATTTCTCTTTCATGTTTGTACTTTTTTATTTTTGTTTACATTTTTGATTTTTTGATTTGTTTGATTTTATACTATTATTAGTTGTAGAATCACTTGAGATGCATGATATTTGTGGGGTCATCCAGTTCTTAACCATCTTTTATGTCCATTTTATAAGCTCTAAAACGATATTTTGGAATGACAACATATGGGCCAAACTAGTTAGGTTCAAATTTTCCTTTCTTTTTCACTCTTTAGTAATATTTTATTGATTTTATTTAAGCTCTAGGTAACCAATATAAAATTATCTAGAGACAACGCACTTTTTATAGAGGTGCCACATTATATTATAATATACTTCAAGCGATCCAAAGCATGGAGCCATTTCTTGTCCAAAATTTCTAGTTCAGAAAGATGGTATAATCATTATTCTTCATCATCAATCAGGTCCTATAAGGAGATGTGAATTGAGGATAACTTGATCTCAATGGGAATGATGTCCTAAACTCCAACAAAGATAGAGTAAGGTATGGTTCATGTGTGGGTGAAAATGGAGGTACAATAAGCCCATAAAGCGAGATATATTTGGAGGTGCCAATTTCTACTAAATATATTGATGCGAGATTTTTTTGGAAGCTTCAACATGACCATTACCTTAAGGGTAGTAGGGCATGGGCCATTTTTATTTTATATGGAATTGGGTGAAAATGGATTTTAATTATTTTTTCTTAAAGTACGTATTGTTTTCGGATATGATGATGCATGGGATGCAATAACAACAAATGATGTGGTTTAAGATGAATTTGGGTATTTTATTACCAGTGATATAAGTACGAGGAATAGATTTGATCCACTTAGTGAACTACTAAAATATGGTAATGATATGCTTGTGACCATAGTAAAATGTAGGGTTGATCTTCCGATGATATAAAGCGAACATTTAGAGAAAGGCCATGGAATAGTGATTGGATCCAATGCTTGTGATGGCGTATGGATGAAGTTTTCATGCTTCTAACATACAAAACATTTACGAGCATATTAACAAGCATCAATTTATATGAAAGGCCAATAATATATGTCATGAAGAAGCTTCTTAGTAAGGACCATACCACTATTATGTTCGTCCTATATGGCTTTGTACACCTCTTTAATTGCCAAATTCACCTCTTTCAAATTTGAACATCATAACAGGTCCCATCATACCTCTACTAAGGGTGGAAAATAGGAAACAAATTGGATGAAGTATTTATGTTGGTATATGTAAATGTCAAGTGGAATGATGTTTTCATAGAGATAGTTATAAATATTGCGATGCTAAGGTGAAACTAGACCAACAGTTTCATATAACAAAAACCATTCCAACATTTCATAGGTAGGAACCTTGATATGTTTCACCAAAAATTGATACCATGTATGTCTCGCTAGTATTTCAAGGAGAGAACCAATTGTGGCCATGAAATTTTCTAGCCTATTTTGAAGAAATAATTTTCTCAAAGATAATATATTTCAAATATTCATTTAATTTGTCAATGATGTGTTTATACATGATTGATTTCTCATCCTTGACTTATACTCATATGTATCATGTTTAATGATTAGATGTGTGTCTCTATTGACTTCCAATTATTGAATGTTCCATTGAATATAGATATTGAGACCAGTGATAAGTGTTTCATACTCTACAATATTATTTTTGTAAGGGAACCCAATTCTCAAGGCCCTTTGGATGAGATTTCCAATTGGTGTGATAAGGATGACACCTGCCCTAGAGAAATGAGTGGTAAAGGAACCTGTTAAAATATAGTTTCCATTTAAGAGACTCATCAATAGTCATGATTGAGTCATTGGGGAATTCTATTTTTAAAGGTCGTGTCTTGTAGAGGTGACTCAACAAGATGATATGTGATTACATTCCCTTTGATGAATTTATAATTCACATATTTGATATTAAAATCACTCAAATAACGCAATCCAGTTGACCATTCTTCTTGTGAGATCTACCTTGGATAAAAGATATTTGAGAGAGTCAACTTTAGTGACGAGTTTTGTTTTATTGTTAAGAAATCGGTAACTTAACTTAAAGAAAGAAAATAAAATGACTAGATAGGGTCTCTCAATTTGAGGATAGTTAAGTTCAAATGCTACTAAAGTCTAACTGAAATATTATACAACTTTTTCTTTCCTTGTAGATCATGTTAATCCAAAAGGGATCCTAAAGTAAACTATGTCACTAATATGTAGAGAAGCAAAGGCTCTCCTAGTGTTAGTGGAACCAAAAATATGACTTAAATAATAATTTTTAAGATGACCAAAGGCCTATTGACATCTAGGGCCCCGATGAAAAACAATGTATTTTTTCAATATGTTCATGAATGAGTGAGACTTATCTTCAAGTTGTGATACAAACCTTTGAATTGTTTATATTTTACATTGGAGACTTTGAAGTTTTTTAATATTTAAGAGGATGTGTGTGTGTGTGTGTGTGTGTGTGTGTGTGTGTGTGTGTGTGTGTGTGTGTGTGTGTGTGTGTGTGTGTGTGTGTGTGTGTGATTGTTTTTACTTTGGAAGCATCAACTTCAACACCTTGTCGTGATACGATGAAACTCAAGAATTTACGACATGATGATGGAGACACACTTTTAGGATTTAGATGAACCTTGTATTATATTAATCATTCAAATTTTTGTCTCAAGATTACTAGATTTTATACTCTAGTTAAATATTTACTTGATATATAATCCATGTGGTCTTCTACAATGTCATAGAGTATGGCAAACAAGATCACCGTCATAACTCTCTCGATATATGTAGCACTTGCATCTTTCAAGCTAAATGGCATGACTTGATAACAAAAGGTTCTCCATAATGTAGTGAATGTTGATATTCAATTGCAAGCTATATTTTATTGTATCCTTAAAAATGTTCATACGTGGTAAAATTTCATGTCCAAGTATAGATTCCACAATCACGTTGATATTAGGTAAAGGGAAATCATCTTTCAGACATGCTTTGTTGATATCCCAAAAATTTATACACACTTTGATTCCTACTAGTTTCTTTTGAACATGAATGGTGTTTGATATCCAATCAAAAGATTCGATTGGTTAAATAAACTCCAATCCAAGAGTTTTAGAAGTTCCTCTTTGACGAGAAGGGTGATTTGTGGACACATTTTTTTAGTTTATGTTTTACTAGTTTTTCTACTTCATGAATGGGAAAATGTTCTATCACTAAGGAAGGATCTAACACAAGCATGTTTGCATATGACTAGGTGAATATATCTAAAAAAATATCGTAAGATGGTAACAAGAGCTTTATGTTCCTATGGATTGAGAGTGGCCCCAAGCCTAAGTATCCTAGGTTGTTCCTCTATACCAATGTTTACGTCAATATTTTCTTCAACAACTAGTTTGGATATGTCTTTAAGTTGTGTAGGATCAGAGGGAAACTTGAGTTCTTCATTTATTGACACATCTAGAAGGTTTTCACCAATATATTCATTTTTTTATTTAGTTTATTTGTTTGATTTTTTGATTTATTTGACTTTTGCTAAGGAACTTAGTCTCTTCTCCAAAGTAAGTGGATGTAATCAAGTTGATCTCAAAGCATTTCTTATGATCCATTGGCGGGATATCATCTTCGCAAGCCCTTGAGAAACATATAGTGTTAGAAAAAAACATGCCATAACCACTTGTAGTTTTTTACTAGGGCCAAAAGATCTTATCCAAGAGGTTTCCTCATTATAACCACCACTTATATTTCAAAAACTACCAAAGGGTAAAATAATTCATTACTATAAACATTTCATATGAATCAGATTTGAATGATTGGTGAAAATGTATGAGAGTGTATTAATAAGTAACACAATACTATTGGAATATGGAGGGAAGAGAACATAGAGGCCTGAAATTCCATTGCTAATGCCATTCATAAAAAAATTAGTTCTATTCTTCTATAAAATTTAGCATATTGGAAGGGCTTCCCAACTAGGTAAGTGCAATTTACCTTTTTTCAAATATTGTGAAACCCCTTATGATGGAATGGTACTTAACAAATTATAACACATACCGGATGCTATTCCATTCCATGTTTGTGGGGATAATCGAACATTGGTTGCTAACTTGAATGCTATGTGACTTACTTTAATCCTTTCCTAATAATAATTGTTTGATCTCCTTTTATACTATTGGATATCCCTATTTCAATTGATTAGACTTATAAAGAGATCCAAAATAAAGGGTAAAGTTTTAATATTACAACCTTTAGCTAAAAGCTTAATTTGGCATATGTTACCCTTGTAAGAAAACAAAGGAACTTTATCACTTTATTTTATCTTATGTATTGTTTAGATTTTGAGCTACATGGATTTCAATCGATGACCAAGTTTGGAAGTAAATAAAGGGTTTTCAATGCACTAGGCATGTTTAAATTCATTTGACCAAGCCCTTTGTTCCATTCATTTTAAGAATAACATATCATAAGAGTGGCTAGCATGGACAACTTTGTATTTATTGATAAATTTATTTAGGCTAGCTTTTTAATGCCCATTTCATGGATCTTATTTGCCTCCCTTTTCTAGTAGGATAAAAAATATTTGCAATTTCTTGATAATGACACTAAAAAGGTGTGGTGTATGTCATGTAAATTTTCATCCCGATGAGCAATCTCTAATCTTGTCATCAAGCAAAAATATCAAGTTTTGTTGATTTTTCTATTCCTCAAGCTCTAAGAACATCGAAAATTCTATAAAATATTAGTAACTTCAGAGTTCTACCAAAAATAGTTGGGGATATTTATAACAAATGTTCTTGAAAAAAATTTTATTTGCGTAAAAAAAATTAGCTACCCCATTAATTTCGTGTTGTTTTTATTGAGGTCAATAAATCACAATATTGGTTTTTATGCCAATGGGATTCAATAAATCACAGTATTGGCTTTTATGCCAATTTTATTACATCATTTGCACACACACACATCATGGGCCCTTGGACCTATTCATATCATGAAAGGGGAGATTATTACATTCACATCTACATAGTGTATAAGTTTCATTACCAAAATGTATTATTCATCAAATGAGTAGCAATCGGTATGTATGAAGGTGTAAAATGTGTTTCCTACCTATTTACTAATGTACAAATCCTAATGAGATACCTATTTACGATTTTTTTCTTTTATTGAGTACAAGATTATTCCCTGAGTGAATTTGATGGAATGGAATTCCCTTAGTCCTTGGTAGTTGTTGTCCAAAATAGCACCCATGTTACTTGGACAACTTCATTCGAGTTGTAAGCTCGAGTGGCTTCAAAAAAGATATCTATACAATGAAGGAACTTAGTGTTTCGTGGAAATAAAAAAACATAGTGCATTATGGGTTTTGTAAAGTCTGCACAATAAAGGAAAAAAACATAGAGTTATATGCCAAAAGAAAAAGCGAAGGCCAAACAACATTGTGAAGCATAAAAAGGACGATTAGCGCGGAAGGAATATGAAAATTCCATAGGAGGAAAGCCATGTAGGGTTGAAAGACCGTGAAGTGAAGTGATAGGAAAATCCACTAACAAAGGAAAATCCACGTATCAAAGGAAACCTATGAAACAAGAGAGTGGTCATCCATAAAACAAGCAAATTTGAAGTTGTGTAAGAAAAGGTTACATGAAAAAGTTAGACAACTATGGAAAAGGTAGTGGAAGGTAAAATAAAGTAGTTTTTAAAGTAATAAAACCCGCATGTACAAGAAGAGGCTGCAAAAAGTAAAATTATGGTCACAAATCAGGAGAAGAGAGGAAAAAGTCCACAGATAATTCAAAAGTTATTAAAGGTGCGAAAGACCGTGGAAATCAAAACAAGGCCACATATCATAATAGAAACATTAGATGATATAGAAGACATAAGGAAGATAATAGATCATCTAAAACCCGTGGATTACAATTAATCCATGCCTAACTCAATTCAAAAGTGTGAACCAATCCCAACCACCAACATTAAATATTGTACATCAAAGTCCACATTTTCAGACAATATGATAAAGTGCCTTTCAAACAACCTTTTTCGGCCATACATGTCTGTAAGCATTGAATCGTGATTGGTCCTTGGTCGGCGGTGAGTGGTTGGCTCTCTTCATTTATGGATATTCACTTGTTTTTATATAAGAGGTAACTCAATATTATTTCAAAGGGGATCCTATCCCGATGTAAAGTCACCTTGCCAAAATGATGGACGAGATTTCATGAGGTCTTGACCTCGATTTGGTGACATGTAGTGCACTTAATGCCCTCCTAGGTAATGTAATGGACTATGTATCTCTTTTATCGATAAAATCTTGTATTATGGCTCGTATCTTCCCTTTACTTGTGTTTATTGCATCTCTTACTTATCTTTTCATTTATGGAATGTCATGTGTGGGCTATATTTTCATGTGTCTTTGTTTTTCTCGCTTATAAAATGTGAGAAATAGAATGGTTCACTGAGTGTTGATATGTGGCATGTATATGCCCTCTCATCCTATTTTTTTCTTTTCTTCCCCTCATAAGGAGAGACCCCATTTCTGCTATGAAACATCACTATTCCCTTAACTTAGTTTCATTTTATAGATTCCTCCTCCCCCTTTTCATCGGTGGACCAATAGCTTAGTTTAAGAGTAGTGTTAGCATTAGGATTGATCTATAAACTTCTACTTTGGAAATTCACAAAATCACAAATAATTTGTTGTTCGATTTCTCTTTGGAAAATGAAAGATTTGATGAAGATTAGAGCCTTAGTGACTAATTATCTAGTGCTTAGAATTGAATTAAAGAGAGTGCAAAAAAACTCAACACACAACACAAGAATTTTATCCTGGAAACCCCCAATTTGAGGAAAACCAGTCGGGAAGGGAAATTGCTCTTTCTTCTCACTTGAATTGGAAAATAATAAAATTTTAAAATTACAATAAGTATGAAAAGAAGCAACAATGTAAACCTTCCTTCCAAGTACTTTTTGCTCTGTTTCTTGCACCTTACTCCTACAATTCCACTCCAGCACTGAAGAATCCCTGCTCACTTGCTCTTTACAACTTTTCTCTCAAACAATACAATTGTTATTCATCTCTTTGGATGATCACTTCCAATTACTGTCCTCTTCCCCTATTCTCTTGCTCCTACCATGAATTTATAGCCTCTCCCAAGTGCTCCCGTGCATTGGAGAATGGGAAAGGTTGAGGCAGGGAAGAGATAAGGTCAAACAATTCAAATTTGAATCGTTTTGAGCTCCATTTTTATTTTTCCGTCATAAATGACAGGACCAACACTTGGTGCAGACCAGAGGTTACATGACCACCACCCAAGTTGGGTGGTGGTTATGCAACTGCCACTCTATGCATGCATAGTGGCGGTTCTATTAAAATATAGATAGAACCTCCTTTTCCTCATTTTTCTTCACTTTTCCTTCTTGGTGTTGATGGATCTGATGGAATGGTGTGTTTTTCTAGATCCCTATGGATCATACCTCCCTTTCTTATGAGGCTTTTGGTCCCACAAAATCTTAGTGGGGGAGTGGTAGAGGAATCAACTCCCTTTCTTGCTCCTTCGAGTACCACCGGGTTTCCCTTGGCATCGTCTCTTCTCGTCCAACCTGCCAAGATTCTTGTGGATCTCCTCCTCCAAGTTTCCTCGAGTACAATTATCTTTGGCAGGAAACTTTGTATGTTTTCTTTATCATGCATAGATGACCCTAGTAGGTGCGAGCTCTTACAACTTACTACCGAGTGCATCTCGCATGAAGTATGGCAGACTTTGTCTCTTGAGATGGATTTTTCGGATCCTCTCCATGTGCGTTGTTGCTATAGTCACCACTTGTTCCTTGTATCTCCTCCTCTTTGTGCTTCCCTAATGTTAGGTCCAATGAATTAGTAATTAGATACGGTGACTGCATAACGAAAGTTTGTTGTGCTCCTTGAATGAGCAGTTCCTGTGATGGCTTCTTTTGCAAAAATTGACAAGTGTTATCAAAATTCTTCATCCTTTGGTTAGAAACATCCATTCTCTCCACTCCATTTTTATTTTCTTTCAATGAAAGTAAAAAACTGATGATTTTCCTGAATAAATCTTTGTGCTTGGTTGGCACTTACCATAGCCTTCTTTGATTTTCTCTGGTCTACCCGGATGTTGAAATTGAATCCATCCTTGACCCATCTATATCAATTCTCCCTCTTTGTGAACACAACATCCTTGACATACAAGTAAGGACTTCCAAAGACAACATCAAATGCATCAAGTGGAATGATATCAGCCTCTAATACATCAATATATTGGGTATTTATCCCAAACTAAAACTTACACTTTCTTGTAACCTGTATTTCTACACCCTTCTTCACCCATCCCAATGGGTATGGATGTGGATGTGCATAAATCTCTAGACCAAGCTGCTCTACAACTACATCAGAAATCAAATTGGACTGAGAACCAGAATCAACCAAAGCGTTTACCTTAGTTTTCTTGATTTGGATTCTGATTTGAAATATATTACTCATCTCTTCTTCTTTTGCTCCCGTGTACATGTTAGTGGTCGTGCATTCTAGCCTCTCATCTACATCTGAATCATCCTCAATCTCCACCTCTCCTTTTGTTTTCATAGTGGCCATGGATTTCTTGGAATCCTTGGTTTGGTGCTTTGGGTTTGATTCCAGATGAAACTTAACACGTGGCATCAGTATGTCCATTTATATCACATTTTTTACAGAAATTCTTAGGATCTTTACAAGTATGCAAAAATGTGGTGGCTTGTTTACGTTTCTATTTACCCTTGCTACCTATTAATCCCTTCTCCTTTTGTTGTTGCTGATTTGTTGATTGGTCTTCCTTTGGATCTGCTTCTCCTTGCTTCTTCTCATCATCAATATAGTATGCTTGTATACAAGCTTCGTTGAGATCCTTAGGCTTCATGGAGATTACCTTCCTCTCGAAGGTGAGTGTGAAGTCCTCCCAAATATTTGGTCAGAATGTCCTCATCCTCCAAGTCCATATTAAGCAACATGGCTTGTCTCCAAAACTCCGTAGTATAGTCCTACACGCTTTGACCACTGCCTTGTCTAAATTACTGCCACTTAATCATCTAGTTAGTCTTATGGCTGATAGGATAGAAGTTAGCTCTAAGTAATTCCTTAAAACCTTTCCAAGTACTAACAATAGGACGTTTCTTCCTTTCACAAGTGGCTAGATGGGTTTCCCACCAAACTAGAGCATGACCTTCCATTTTGAGACGTGCAAAGGTAATCCTTTGTGCCTCAGTGACATTATGCACACTAAAATAAACTTCCAACTATTTTAGCCACTTATCAAGTAATTCTACATCTACTTGTCCTTCAAAGTTATTTATTTCAAATTTAAAATGAGTATGAGAAGATTTTACCTTCTCGCTTACAGTTGTAGTCTCTTCTTCACGCCCTTCCAAATATTCCTCATCATGGCTCCCTCCGATACCAATTTTTTCATCCAGTGCTCGAACCATTGAGTCCATGGAATCTTCCTTAACTGAAGATATTTTGAATATTTGAAAGATATATTTTTATATGCAACCTATCCATCATGGTCTCTAGCATCTCGACTCTACGGACCAAGTTCTCTTCCTCCATTTGAGCTCAAATTCTCTGTTTCCACTTCTTCATAGAAATATATGGTTCGCAAGGTAAAACTTCTTTGCCTTTGGACCTTGTCACTATCATACAAATCAAAAGAATGAATCGAATACCACATTCCTAGATATAATCAACTTTGATACCAAAATGATTTGTAAACTTCTACTTTGGAAATTCACAAAATCACAAATAATTTGTTGTTCTACTTTCTCTTTGGAAAATGATAGATTTGATGAAGATTAGAGCCTTAATGACTGATTATCTAGTGCTTAGAATTGAATAAAAGAGAGTGCCAACAAAAATCAACACAAAACATGATAATTTTATCCTGGAAACCCCAATTTGAGGGAAAACCAGTTGGGAAGGGAAACTACTCTTTCTTCCCACTTGTATTGGCCAATAATCAAATTTTATAGATTACAATAAGTATGAAAATAAGAAAAAATGTAAACCTTCCTTCTAAGTACTTGATTGCTCTATTTCTTGCACCTTATTGCTACAATTCCACCCCAACACTGAAGAATCCATACTCACTTGTTCTTTACAACTTTTCTCTCAAATAATACAATTGTTATTCATCTCTTTGGATGATCACTTCCAATTGTTTTCCTCCTCCCCTATTCTCTTGCTCCTACCATGAATTTATATCCTCTCCCAAGTACTCCTGTGCACTGGAGAATGAGAAAGGTTAAGGAAGGGAAGAGACAAGGTCAAATGATTCAAATTTGAATAGTTTCGAGATCTATTTTTTATTTTTCCATCATAAATGATAGGACCACCACCCGATGCAAACGGTAGTTATAAGACCGCCACCCCAGTGGGCGGCAGTTATAGGACCGTCGCCCACATTGGGTGGAGGTTCTATAAACCTTGCTCTGTGCATAGTGCCGGTTCATTAAAATATAGATAGAACTTCTGTTTCCTCATTTTCTTCACTTTTCCTTCTTAGTCTTGATGGATCGATGGAATGGTGTGTTTTTATGGATCCCTATGGATCAAAGATCGATATGTATAGGAAGTAGACCTTATTCATAGATTTTTCCCAAGGATAAAGTTTCCACACCTTGGGGACATTCCCATGTTTCACTAAGGTGTTGAATTTGGTAGATTCAACAAGGGTGCAATATCATGTGAAAATAGTTTTAGCATGCACAGTGGGATATCTTGAGTCAATTATAACTCATTTTTATAATATTAATGTGTGTTTTAGTGATCTATAACCTTATGAGGCATTATCCCAACACATTTAGTGACTCCATTTATCTAGAAAACCAATTATTTCATTCTCGAGACCATTTCCATTCATCCTTTTCATTACTTTCATGAAGTTGTGAAATCATGAATTCATTTCCTCATTGGGATCCTCATTTTCAAGAGAAATATTATTCCCCTCCATCTCCTTTTTTCAAATTTCCCCCTTTAAATTGGTTTTATGAGCCCTATCTTTATGAATATGACTATAATCCAACCCCACTCGATCCATAAGGCTATCCTATTAACCATGATGTTTTTCAAGAACATGGATATGATGCAAATGGAGGTGTTTTCATGTCTCATGATGATTTCTAGTTGTAGGTATAAAATATGGAGTAGACCATTCAAAAGGAAAAGGAGTTGTTTGAAATCATGGAAGCTAATTTTTTATGGAGCCTTATCCATGGGATGGTCCTCTACCACACTAGTATAACCCTCAATAGAAGCTAGATGTAATCGATGAATCCTTAAACCACATGTTAGAGTTGATTGAAATAATGCAAGTTAATCAATATAACTATAGGGAACCTTGTCAATGGGGAAATACTTCACTACAATCATATAGCCCTCCCATTCCTTCTTTTAAATTTGCACCATCTCCTCCAAATCTTCAAATCCCTAGCTTTCTCAAAGCTTCTCTTGATAGTCATCCCCATTTATAAGAGGATATTATTCCTCCTCCATCGTTCATAGCCCTACAAAATAAGTCAAAAGATCAATCCTTTCCTCCTTTCATATATCCAAACCAATTTTGGGATGAGTTTCATTTCCAAACACTTGAGTAATTGGAGACATCACCCACCATTCTCCCACCCTCTCCAAAAATATCACAATTAGAGGAACAATCTGGAGAATTGGAGACTAGACAAAAAGACCTGCAATCTCTCAAGAAGTGAGCTATGAATTTTGAGATCAAGCATGCTCTTCATTAAGATCCTTGTAGTGGCAGTCTCTTACAAGTGCACCACAATTTATTGAGGTTATCTCTACTACTGCAAATCAAGAGATGTTTATTTCAGATTGGATTCAATCTGAGGATGATGATGAGTCTACGACTCAACTCTTTCAATAAATCTTTGTCCCTATGTTGATCAATCTATAAGTGAAGATAAAATTGTCAAGAAAAAGTGGAAGGGACGGATTTTTCTAATTCAAGGACGATTATTTGGGATCAAAGTGTGAACAAAATATTGCTGATTTTCCTAGGGACTGAACTCTTGATTACACAATGGAGGAAATCATCCAAGAAAGTGAGATAAAAGGAGTTTCACCTAAGCATAAACGAGATGAGAGGCTAAGGGTTTATTTGACCTAGAAGACTTGAATGATGAGGAAGAGCCAATTGAACTTATAATTATTCTATCCCCATCATTTCTCTTCCTCAACAAGGACCCTCTTGTTGTTGGAGTTTCCCTTGGACCTGAGATAGAGAAAGAAATGCTAACAAATGTTGATCATGGTCAAACAAGGCTGCATAAGAATGAAAAATATGAAGATTGCAACGCTTGAGAAATGGAGGAAATTAAGTCGAAATCATGTACCCAATAAGATATTTATGTGTTTTAGAGCACTATTCTAAGTTTCCACTAGTCATGTTCACTTTAGAGCATGAGGAATATTTTCAAAGTACCAAATATTATCCAATGCACATGACCAAACCAAATTGAAAGCAACTAGAGGAGGTGTTTATTATTTTTGAGGCTAATATTTTGAGAAAAAGGAGGTGCAGACCATGTTTTCACTTCCACCACTTGATCTAGTTGCAGAACTGATCTCATGGTCACATTTTGTAAGGAAGGGAAGTTATTTCTCCCAGCTAATATCTAAATTTTTTTAGCTTGCTTTGCTTTTGGTTAGAGTAGAAGTAGTTTAGGTTTGTTTTTTCAAGACATGTATTTTGCAATCTCAACATGTCTCCATTTGGATCATGTATGAATTATATTTTGTACATAGTTTTTGTAAGCCTCTTTATAATTGTGCACAATCCATATCATTCAACCCGATGGGAAAAAAATACATGATTTTGGGGTAGTTTCTAAGTATAGTGTTCTTTCAAGCTCCAAATATCATTCTCAACCCAACACCAAGTTAATGCTTCATGTGGATTTAGGGTTAATTTAAAAGTTTGGGATCATTTTTCAAGATGTATGCTTGAATCCATACCTAATGGATATGCCAAGCTACTGGTCAGTTCATCTAGCAGGAAGATGTCCCCTGAAATTCGCTAGATGTTTGTCCAAAATAACACCCATGATATTTGGAAAACTTCATTTGATTTATAATCTCACATGGATTCAAAAAGATATCCATGAAATGAAGGAACTAAGTGTTCAAATGAGAAATATGAAAACATAGTGCATCATGGGTTTTGTAAAGTCAACACAACAAAGGAAAAAATCATGAAGTTATACGCCACGGGAAAAATAAAAAGGCCGTGAAGTAGAAGAAAGAAAGTTGAGCACGAAAGGAATATGAAAATTCCACGGGGAGGTAACCAATGCAGGTTTGAAAGACCGTGGAGTCAAGTCATAGGAAAATCCATGGAACAAAGAAAATCTGTGTATCAAAGGAAACCCACGAAACAAGATAGATATAATCTATGAAACAAACCAAGTTGAAACTATGTAACAAAGGGTTAAGAAAAAGAGTGAGACACCATAGAAAATGTGACATATGGTAAAATGATGTAGAGTCTTTAAGTAAGAAGATCATGGTATAAAAAGAGGACGTAGAAAGTAAAAGTATGGTCTTAGATTAGGAGAAGAAGGAAACAAGTCCATGAATCATTCAAACTTCTAAAGCCCCAAAATACCATGGAAATAAAAACAAGGCCACAAATCACAAAAAGAAACATCAAATGATAATGAAGACATAAGGAAGATGATGGATAATCTAAACACCATGAGTACAATCAATCCACATCTAACTCAATTCAAAAGTGTAAACCAGTCCCAAGCACCAACATTAAATCATGTACATCAAAGTCCACATTTTCAAATGATTGGTAGAGTTCCTTTCAAGCAAAATCATTGGCCATACCTTTCTACAAGAAATATATCACAATTGGTCCTTAGTGGGCGGTGAATGGTTGGCTCTCTTCATTTACGGCATAATATGATTCCCCCTCTCTATTCTCATCTTTCTATATAAGAGGAAATTCAATATCATTTTAATGAGGACCCTCTCCCGATTGTAAATTCATCATGTCAAAATGGTGGTCAAGCTTTCAAAAGTTGCAGACCTCTGATTTGGTCACATGTAGTGCATTCAATGCCCTCCCAATAATGTAATGGATTGTGTATCTCTTTTATCAATAAAATATTGTTATTGTGGCTCGTATCTTCCCTTTACTTGTGTTTATTGTGTCTCTTACCTCTTTATTCATTTCTGGTATGTCGTGTGTGGGTTATATTTGCATGTGTCTTCATTTCTCTATGTCTAAAATGTGAGAAATACAATGCTTCACATAGTGTTGATGCATGGCATGTATATACTCTCTCATCTCGTGCTTTATTTTTATTGTTTCCCTTATGGAGAGAGACCCCCTTTTTTAAGTCCGGGTGCCGTCACCATTCCCTTAGCTTAATTTCATTTTATGCATTCCTCCTTCCCCCTTTCATCTACAAATGTAGTGCATTCAATGCCCTCCCAATAATGTAATGGACTGTGTATCTCTTTTATCAATAAAATCTTGTTATTGTGGCTCATATATTCCCTTTACTTGTGTTTATTGTGTCTCTTACTCTTTTTTCATTTTTGGTATGTCGTTTGTGGACTATATTTGCATGTGTCTTCATTTCTCTATGTCTAAAATGTGAGAAATACAATGCTTCACATAGTGTTGATCTGTGGCATGTATATACTCTCTCATCTCGTGCTTTATTTTCTATTGTTTCCCTTATGGAGAGAGACCCCTTTTGTTATGGCGCCGTCACCATTCCCTTAGCTTAATTTCATTTTATGCATTCCTCCTTCCCCCTTTCATCTACAAATCAATAGATTAGCTCATGAGTAGAGTTAGGGTTAAGATAGATAGGTAGAGGAAGCCAACCTTTTCTAGAGGTCTATCCCAAGGAGTAAGGTCCCACACCTTGGGGAATTTCCCATGTTTCACTGAGGTGTTAAATCTAGTAGATCCAACAAGGATGTAATCCTGTGTTACAACAATAGATGAGCTTAATAATTTTGTGCACCTAACCCATGCAAGCTTTGAATTGAATAAAAATATATTATTCCTTTGAAAACATCTAGCATGACAACAACGAAACTCTACTATTTCTTACATGACATCCATTTCTCCCCCTTTTGCATCTTTGTTCCTTCTAATATTTGTTATTTTTCTACTAGTCGGTTAGTTTTATGACTCTGCTAGTAGAGTTATTGGGCTATTGATTCCTTTTCGCAACACACTAGCCAACTCTTGTATTACAAGGTGAAAGAAAATAACAATGCAAAAGTTTGAAGTTGGTTGGTCACCAATCTTCTATTACCAATTTCTCATTGGTGGTTGTATATTTGGCTAGTTTATTATTTATGGTTAGGACAAGTAAACTATGTTTGAATTGAATACGAAATATGAGATAACAATATAAAATATTGTGACTTTTATAAACTCTATTTGTGATTCAAATGAAAATAGTTGAATTATTTGGAGAGGTTTATATGTTCATAAACATTGTTATTTTTTTGCAAGAAACCGATTAACTAAAATGTGGAATTTTAATGTTATTCTATAGTTAATCTAAGTAGGTACAAAATGCAATAAATGATGTAAAATAAAATAATGAAATATTTTATTTTGATATTTAAATGAAATGAAATAATGAAAATGAGAGGGATAAGGTACTAACCTAAAAATGACTTACCCCACTGTGTGCAAGACTTGAACAAGATAATGTGTGGAAAGGACACAATGGGAAGGTGCTACCTTGGGAATTACAGCAATCAAATATTTGACCTGGACTGGGCACTGGGAGAGTAATGGGGCACCTATGGGAACCCAGTCAGTAAATCTCAAGATCTGAATCTAACAAAGTGTCGGTAGGTCTTCGCAGTGTATTTATCCTTGTTGCAATATGTTCACTAATGTCACCATGAATCTGATGTGAAGATCTACCTACAAAACCCCATACAAAGCATCAAACTCCTAAAAAATAAAGATGCATATGAAGGGGTCGGCTGACCTTAGTTTCCACAATGGTGGACTTATAACTAACCATTGCACTACATTCAGACCTAATGTAGTTTTGTGTGCTTGTGTGTGCAATTATGTGCCTAGGGTGCCCTAGCGCCAATGACACAGAAGTAGGGGACAATAACTATATGTAAAAATGCAAATGTTGGATGGAATAGAACAAATACAACCCTTTCCCCTATGCTTGTGTGATGCTAGATGTAAATGATGCCCAAATGCAGTCCTTTTCCTTAGTAGATAGCTAGCTCTTGATAGTAGATAGTTCGCCCATAATATGGTGAGTATGTTATGTTTATATAGGGATCTCTTGCTCAAATTTTGACACTAATGACCCGACATGTTGACTAGTACCTAAGGGAATGAACGAGAAAATGAAAAAATGACCTTGAACAGATAAATTAGACCCAAGTGTTACGGGGACTAGGGCACCTAAAATCATAGACAGGGGCACCCAAGCACTACCCTAGGCACCCGATAACAATTAGAGATGAAAAATGACTAAATAACGACACCTGGTACTCCTTGAGAGATGACCAAAACCAGGTAAACAACTAATGACTATGCAAGACAAATGACAAAGGCGACTGACCAAATTGACGACAGGACTATGCAATAGGTCATTAGTGAATACTTTTATTATGCGAGATCCATATATAAAATAACATACTTGGCGGTGTAAATGTAATAGTAAGTGTGTGATTTTGTGACTACATTTTCCCCCACTTTATGTTGGTGAGTGAAAGCTCGGTAACATAAAGTAGATAGAGATGCATACTTGAGAGAAGTCAGAGAAGTCCATCCTATATTAGAATGCACATATGTGTAGTAGAAGCGTGGTGAAAGAACCATATAGCTTTCCAAACCATATATTAGTGTGTTGATCCATGTAACGAAAAATGTATCATGGTGATTAAGTGCACTAAGTATGAGTGATGATAGAAATGTGAGATGATTTATGATTTTGAACGTTGTATGATGATAATGAGATGTGGTCGTAAGTGATTAGTTCCCAACCTGAATGCACTTATATGAATAATTAACAGGAGGATTTGAACATCCTTTCGCCAAAGAAAGAGTGTAGGGAGAAAAGTGTGTTATTCTCCAATCTCTAACTACATCCTCAATATCTATCCACCGCAGAAAGACTCATATCAAATTAGTGGTTTTGGATCTAGATAATTTTGATCAAATAATTGATCCATATAAGAATGATATAGGAAAAGACACTCTTGCCCCCACTCCATGGATGTCACTGCAATGTGATAGCTTCCAAGTTAGTACATCCGGAATCAAATGCGAAATGTATGATAGCTTTCAAGTTAGGTATTTCGGGAAGCAAGCGCAAAAATATGTGATGGCTTCCAAGTTAGATCATCTGGAAGAAAGCGCAAAACGTAGAATAAATTCCCAAGTTAGGTCATCTGGGAGAAGTGATGAATGCAAATCCTAAGTTATATCATATGGGAGGCTATTTGTGTTGTAATTGTGTTAATTAAATGATTTTGATTGTTATAATTTGAACATGTGGATTAATTGATTGACTTGGTTACTCGTAGAGATATTTTATGCTAGTTTCGCCTAGGTTAGGCCATTAGGGGGAAATTGATAGAAATTTGTGAATAATCACTGGAAATATTTTTAATCACTTGTTTCCCCAAGATAGATCATTAGGGGGAAGTTATGAAATGTCACATAGAAAATTTGCATGTTTGTTGCCCCCATTAGGTCGTTAGGGGAATTAATGGTGAAATGTTGCATGGTGAATTAGTAAATGTTTGAAAATGATGAATTGATAGTGTTGATTGATCACATGGTAATATAAGGGGAATTATAGAATGACCCCAATGATATGCTCCCATTTCAGTGAAAAGGGAAGTGATGAAAAGAACGAACGCTAAGCCGAAAGTAAGCATGAGATAGATAGAAAGTGATAAAAATTGTTAAAATGTGTATGAATTGAATGGAAGACAATATCGAAGAGAAATAACGTGAGCGGAATGTGTTCAATAAGGTGGTAAATGGAATTCTAGAAAATGTTCCACTAATGGGGTGTAAATTGGAGTAGAAACACTCAAGCTATGACGAAAAAAGTGTAGCATGTATTAGTTGTGGTAATAAGCGCGAAATAATGACTATAGTAAAGTAAGTGATGAAAAGGTAACTATAAATAGTAATGTGAAAAAGTGTGTAATACAATTGTGAGAGTGTGCATGAAGTGATCGAAAATGCCACAAGTGAGAGTAGTGTGTCCTAGTCGGTTTGAGAGGGTGGCGACCGCCGTAGCGTTGCGTTCGGCAGTGGAGTTGGTAAGTGCATTGATTATTGCAACATGTAGTGTGTAGTGGTTGTTTTAGTTGAATTTTTGTAATTTTGATATTTTGAATTTCTCGGTGTTTTTGACCAAGACAATAGCGGTGAGGGCACTAATGCCCCCTAGGATAGGAGCACCCAAAACTAGGCACTAATGTCTTGCTCCTATGTGCTCTAGTCTTGCATCTAGGTGCCTTGGTCCAGAATGTGTGCATTTAATGTATAATGGTGAAAAACATGTTTCTAGTAGGATAAGTGAGTGTATTTGATCTTGTAATATGTTCTAACGTTGCGTTTGTTGTCGTTTTGTGGTGTGTAGAGGGATATCCACTCGAGGGAGTTTTGTGGTGGGCGTCATATGAGTACGTTGCTTGGATTGGGCTTGTTAGATGATGATTGGGATGTGATGGACATGTGCCGAACTATGGCACATAACATGAATGGGGATGTGCACCATAATATGCCCATGTTGATTGCATTATGCAAGAGGTGGTGTGCCGATAAATGCACATTTTGGTTGCTTACGGGGAGATGATAGTTACTTTGGAGAATGTAAATCACATATTGCGATTGCCGGTTGTTGGGGAGAGAGTGCGGGTTATGCCAATGGAGGATATGGAGCGGAAGATGTGAGTGGTGAGATACATCTTTGTGGGGACTCTTGTGCCGGTGAGGCCTATATCAATTTAGATGTGATTTTGTGGTATAGGGTTTTGCGCTTATGAAGTTCATAGCGGTCGTGATTACGTCATGTATAGCCATAGAGGGAGGAGGTGTAGGAATCTTGTATAAGATGCATGACATATTCCAATAGATAGAGGAGGAGGGTATTAGATACGCATGGTCATGGTGTGTGTTGGCCCACCTATATAGAGACCTATACCAGTTTACTCACGAGGAGCGTGGTGGTAAGATAAGAGCTACCACATTATTACACGTATGGGCATCTGAGCACATAGCCATATTGAGATTAGTTGGAGGTCCACGAGGAGAGTGGGCTAGGCCAGAGATATATGTGGGATGGTGGATTGATATTCATGGTAGGAAGATGGACACAAATACCTACAGGCAATGATAGATAGGATGGGGCCCAAGGTAGTTATATGGAGGCCATACCATGAGTATGGGTGATGGCCCGAGGATGCTATAGAGTTGCGATGTATTCAAAGGACTACATGGCTAGAGGACTGATTTCGAGGTGTGGTGGAGCTTTTTCAGGTGGAGAGAGTGTCACGTCAGTTTGGCATGGCTAAGGATGTGCCCCAGAGCCATATATATGGTTGAGAGCCATCAAAGCACCTAGGAGAGCCGAGGCTAGGTTGGGACCCAAAATAAAGTAGCTAATACCACCGAGGGCCGGACGAGGTAGAAATGACGATTTGTAGCTCAGATGATGTGGGTTGTAAAGAGGAGTACCGTGTATGGTGGGTGACACATCGGTGGGTATTGTTGTTCCCAATGTTTATAGGCCTAATGGGATTACAACGTGTAGGAGGAGGAGAAGGGGATCACATGTCCCCGACCCAAGAACAACTGGCTATATAGCCGAGTGTAAGTATTTGTATAGTTGCCTTGTGTACTATGTTGTTTTCCTATATTGTTTTGTATATGTCTATTTAACGTGTTGTGTAATTTGTGTTTGTAAGCGATGCGTATTGGTCATTGATTTTTGATACATCTATCCACACATTGACGCAGAATGTGCCGATTGATGTGCTTGGTGGAGGTATACTTGAGTGTGTGGATGATATCACGGTGAGCATGCCCATTTATTTTTGAGCTGGTGGCCATAACAACGACGACATGTACTATGTTTCTAGGTGAGAGGGACAAGGCACGCAAGGAGACTTGATGAGCCCAAGAGGTGGTAGGTGGTGGTCCCTTGGCACAAGATGTGTTTGCATGATATGTAGATGTGCAATGCCGGTGCTCAGAGAAGCGAGGATACATAGATTACCTTGCTATGTAGGGAGGTCAAGAGATATCGATGTCGTGAATAGCGGCATCGCGTTGGTGGAGAGGAATCTAGTTCTAGAGATCTTACGGTGGATCGAGAGCGATAGTGATGATGAGGTCTAACTTATACTATTGTATATGTTATGGGAGATGCCCCTGCTGAGTGATGAGACACATTTTTGTTATGGTGATTGTATTCGTTGTATATGTATGGATACATGTTTTCCATATATGATAAACCTATGTTGTAGTGTATTGATATCACAATATAATTGATGATGTATGATTCTATGGTTATTTTCCTAGTATATGTACTATGTTGTGTATTGTTCGTGTTTGATTAATGTAGATTCACATTATAACATTGGTAATGGTAGACAAAAGGTGATAATAGATAACAAATGTAATGTGATTGATGAAATGTTAATTGAATGGAATGTGTAACACATAGTTAGTAAAATGATGATAGTAGAATAAATGTGAAAGATAGAGAAATATATGATAGTAAAATGGATGTATAATGAATGTGTGAAAGTGTAATGTAATATGTTAGTATGATGAAAGTATGAGGGGGATTTTAGCAATGCCCTCTAGCGTGTAAATGAATAAGATCATTTAGTTAAGACCCCTCAACAATCAAGTATGAGCCACGTAAGCAAGAGTGTGTCATCGGGAAATGATTGAGTGTGCTAAATGCATCAACAAAGCGCGTGATTTGAGCTTATTAGAAAAAATCCCTCAATAGTCATGTAAGAATCGTAAGAACACAAGTGCGTCATTAGGGGGTAAGGTGATAAAAATCACCTACCAAAGACCAAGACGACGTGAAGTGGTGGATGCATGTGGAATGGAAGCAGAGTGTGAAAATGTACCAAATTGAATGTCATATAGAGCGGTAGTGGGATACGCAAAGAGTGTGGAATCCTATGTGTAGTAACAATATGATGCTGCTGGATAAGCGTGAATGTGATGGATGAAGTGAATGCAATGGATGCAATGATGCATCGGTGTATGAACACGGTGGAGAATGCATATGAGTAATAGATCAGCTGCGTTGGACGTAATGAAGCGTGATAATCATATGTAAGAGATGAAACATCGGTAGTAGTAACTCACCTTGGGTGAGGTAGAGGAGAAATGGAATGCTCACATGAGCAAGAGCCAAAGGAGATGATGCCCTTATCCTCTAGTTGTTGTAATCTATCATGAAGGGAAAGACAATCACTGTCCCTATGGCCATTTATGCGATGATAATTACAATAAGGTTATTCACACTTGCTGCTGCATGATCGGTGTTGTGGAAGATGCTTTGGCTAGAGGGTAAGCGAATTAATCACTCGTTAAGTAATTCACACAAAGCACATCATGTGGTCGAGCATGATGAGAGAAATGTAAAGGCTCACGTGACCTAGGTGGAGTGGTAAGAGGAGTATCTTTTCACGGAGCTGGAGAAGGAGTATGCTTTTGTGGTGGAGTAGGTTGAGCTTATTTGCTTTGTTTGTGAGGCAAAAGTTGAGATTGATTTGGATGCTCAACCAGAGTTACTGGCGGAGAACTAGATGATGTAATATTCATAGAGATATGTGGAGGCCCTATGATGTGTGATGAGAGAAGATCTTGTTCTAGGTCAATAACTTTATAACATAGGAGAATGAATGACTCACATATATCATATTGTAATCTTTTCTTGAGTGGAGGAATGAGGCCACGATAGAAAATAAATTGCTTTTCTAAATCAATAGGTTGGAATATTAGTTGGTGTATACAAGCATTAAATCGTAAGATATAATCCTTGATAGGTTCAGAGGAGCCCATGATGTAAAGTAGGTATGCGATCATAAGTGACTCTAGGGCCATTATTGATGATGAAACGACGAAGGAAAGCATCCTCCATGTCATAGAAAGTACTAATGGACCCAAAGGGAAGATGAGTGTACCAATGTAATGCCTCATCAACAAGACTATATTGAAAGGCCTTAAGTAACAATCTATCATTAGAGTGAGAGGCCATAAGCATGTGGTAATGTAGGAGATGAGCATGAGGGTCACCAGTACCATCAAAACATGTGAAAGTAGGCATGATAAAATCTTGAGGGAATGCAAAGTTATGAATTTTCTTAGGGACATGGTTACCATGTAATGAATTGTTGTCAATAGAAGCATAATAATCCCTACTTTCTAAAGTAAGAGAATGAACCTAAGATTGGAGTTGACCTACTGCATGCATGAGAGAGATGATATCTTGTGAAGGAATGGTGGAAGATGGCAATAATGTATTAAGTGGTTGTAGCTTGCCATTATGGGTAATCATAGGAATATCAAGAGGTGACAAGGAAGATTCGATGCTAAGGGCACACTAGGAGTAGGTGCCGAGGAAGCTATAGTAGGTGAAATAGATGGAATATCCATAGCTATGGTAGGAATAACATCAGAAACAACCTTAATAGATGAGGTGATCGATGGAGACACATCTATAGGAGAGGATGGACTAGTAGATGCAGATATAAAAATAGGAGAAGAAGAAGCGATAGATGGTGGTGACTCATGCATAGTGGTAGATGCGATCTCAGGAGAAGGTAACAATGGAGCAGGAGATTCACACTCAGTGGTATAGAAAGAAGGAGAACCATGACTATCATCTACCTCACCAGTGTCAGATAGAGAATCAGAAATGAGAATTTTGCTAATAGGGTCATCAACATAAAGTGAAGGAATATGCAAAATAGTAGGAGATGTATCAGAAACGAAATGTTAGAAGTGATTAAATCATGAGAATGAATTGTATCGATGGTCGGGGTAAAAGAAGAATCATTATGCACATGTGAATGATTATCAATACCAAGTAAGTAATCAATAAGAGAATCATCTAAAGTTTCTTATGAAAGATCAGAAGGAGGATCACAAGTAGCCATATAACATGGTGTACAATGAGTAAAGGCTATTGGATCCTCAACAATGCTAATGCCTATAGGAGAATCTTTAAAACTAGTAGGCACATGTTGTTGGCCATCTAAAAGTTTTTGTTGAATATGATCGGGTGTAACAATCGAGTACTATATAGAGCTTTGAGCTCAGCTATGGTAGCCTCATCATAGATAGGGTTAATGCTAAAGTGAGACATGATGGGCGAAGAAGATGAGCGATCTTTAGCCATTAGGGTTTGATTGGATCCTAGGGAAAACTATTCAAAAAGACGGGTTCACCAAAATGATTAACTAAAATGTGGAATTTTAATGTTATTCTATAGTTAATCTAAGTAGGTACATAAATGCAATAAATGATGTAAACTGAAATATTGATGCTAAATAATTTATTTTGATATTTAAATGAAATAAAATAATGAAAATGAGAGGGATAAGGTACTAACTTGAAAATGAATTACCTCGTTGTGTGTTGGACTTGAACATGCTTGATGTGTGGAAAGGACAGAATGTGAAGGTGCTATCTTGGGAATTGCAGTAATTGAAGATTTGGTTGGGAGGGGGCGCTGGAAGACTACTAGGGTGCTGCAGTGCCTTGGTCTATAAGTTGGGAGCCTTGGTTTCCGGAAAAGCTTAGGATCTAAATTTGATAGTGTCATTTAGGTCTTCGTAGTTTCTTTATCCTTGTCGCATGGTTGTCGCAATATATTCACTTATGTTGTCGTGAATCTTATGTGAAGATCTACATGCAAAACCCCATACAAGGCATCAAACTCCTAAAAAGAAAGATGCATGTATGAAGGGGTAAGACGACCTTAGCTACCAAAATGGCGGACTTACTGACTAAGCACCGCACTACATTCCAGATCCAATGTAGTTCTATGTGCTTGCGTGTGCAATTATGTGCCTAGGGCTCCCTAAGCCAATGATGACGTAGTAGTAGGGGATAGTAACTAGATGTAAAAATGTAAATGGTGGATGGAGTTAAATAAATATGACCCTTTCCCCTATGCTTGTGTGATGCAAATGTAAATGATGCATAAATGCAATCCTTTGCCTTAGTAGATAGTCCGCCCATAATATGGTGAGTATGCTATGTTTATATAGGGATCTCTTGCTCAAATTTTGACACTAATGACCCGACATGCCAACTAGTACCTAGGGGAATGAACGGGAAAATGACAAAGACCGACCTCAAACAGAGATAAATTAGACACAAGTGTTAATGGGACCAGGTGCTAAAATCACGAACCGGGGTGCCCATGGGTGCCCCAAAGACTACCCTAGGTGCCCCAATCAGAGACTAGAGATGACAAACGACTAAATAACGACACTTGGTACTCCCTGAGAGATGACCAGAACCATGTAAACAACTGACAATTGTGCAAGACAAATGACAAAGATGACCAACTAACTGACGACAGGACTAGGGAATAGGTCATTAGTGAATACTTTTACTATGTGAGATCCATATATAAAATAACATACTTGGCGGTGTAAATGTAATAGTAAGTGCATGATTTTGTGACTATAGAAACAAATCATGAATCATAATCGGTAGATATGTTGTCATTAAGTGCAACTTTGGAGGGACAATCCCATTTTAATTTTCTATAATGAAGTTTTAAATGATTTTTTCTATTTTTGGTTTTCTAACTATGGTGTGCAACTTTCATAGGTTATTGGAAAAAAACATAGGCCGAAAACACTCACAATGGCGGTGGCTTTTCCTGTCTCAACATACAAGCCAAATTTAATACAATTAATACACATTCAATTTTAACTCTACCTAAAAATTAATACACATATACCTTTTGGTTGATTAAAGGAACTTTTGTAATTGATTGGTGAGTCGACTTTATGTCCGTAACTTATGACCGCAATATGAATCTCAAATATGCACTTTCAACATCTTCCATAAAAACTTTGTGACACTTGCCTTTATAGTGAAGAGCGATACAACACCGTAAAGGCGATCGGATTTAGGAGAGTTGTTTGACACATTGGCTATGTGCTAATAATATCCTACTATGTGAGCGATTCTATTTATTTATACAATCCCATTTCACTTTTTTTTGTTTCTTTCTTTCCATATATCATGCACAAAACCCCTATTTTTTTGTAACCAAAGGTAGTAGTGAATACCTAACAACAGTAGAGCTTCGAAGAGTGAGACTCTAACACAAGGCAAGTGCCACCGATCAACCTCTTAGGCAGCATGCAAATGCCCCACTCCGCACACTATGGGTAAATCAAGATTCATATCTTCGACTTCGGCCCCCTAAAGTGAAGACCAAGACCAAAGGAACCCAACCTGAGAGCACAAAGACCCTAATTTACCAATTTGTTTGTGATTTTGAATTTAATAAAATAACCCCATTAACCCCCGAGAAAAGGTGAACATTCCCAAATGGATTGTTGCACAAGCTGAATTCAATTTTGGTGGACTTACCATTCCATCAACAATGATTGATGCCTCTGAAAAATAATTATAGATCAGTTCTTGTCACTTTGACTATCACCCTATCATGGTATTGGTGACCATTGAACCTTGAGATACAAGGTTGTGCAGGCATGCGTAATAGTTACCACTGCCATTGCCAATTTGTCGGCATTCCCACTCTTCGACAGAGACTTTGCATTCTGTTGTCGGGAGAAGAACAGACACTATATTTTTATATTCATTTTTCTTAGCTCTTCACTTTGGTTGAAATTCAAGATTCCAAATGTATAATCAAATTGTAGAGGCCTCACGCGAAACAGGTGTCGGACGGTCAATCAATTGTTTCATCGAATTCTTTTTCCCCTAAATTTTAAGTGGACCCACCCCTTCCTACTTTTATTGAATAAATGAATGAATGATTTTACGTCCACAATACCAAATAATTTGTAGGATTTGAAGTTGTAATTACAGTGTATAAAGTTATCCCAAGAATTATCTTTCACAGTTTTTCATAAAGTCCAATTTTTTTTTATGTTGCATTTTTTGTTGTTGTAGATCTTAATTAAGAGATTTGTTGTTTAAATAAGTCTATTTTTTTCAAACAAGGATAATAGGTTGTCTATTTTCAAACTGTTCTTATTCTTGATACGGATGTTATTATATGTTTTGCACTCCAGAATGTAATGTTAAAACGTGCATGTTCTTTCTTCCCACTTTTTTAAGAAGATGTCCATCTCCCAATTTCACATGTAAGATGGTGTGAGCTAGTCCTTAATTGGGCCATCAACATTTTTACTTTCCATTTGATTTGTGCCTCTAAGTAAACCTTTTCCGGTAGTTGCAAGTTGGATTAAATTCTTTAATGTAGTATCTTTTCTTTCATCCAAGTTGTCGTGTCCACATACCTATTCTATATTTTTCTATCACATACTTTTTTATTTCCTCATTAATGTTTGGAGGGAAGAAACAATATTACCTTCTTAAGTGCTGTATCAATTATTGTAAAATATTTCAATATAAAATAGAGGCAATATCAATATGTATTTCTAAAAATGAATAAAACAAATCGTAAAATCATTACAGCTTTAAAGTTAGATGGAGCCAATGCAATATTTTACAATGACAGATATACTTTCTTCATCCTTATATAGATCAAACATAAACATTCCACCTAAATGCTACACATTATTGAAATTCTTCTATTGATTGTTTAATCTAACACCATAATTTTGTTTCTAAAAAGAAAATAAAACAACAATATATACACATTTTATGAATGAATGCAATACATTGAACTAACAAAAAAAAAAATTTCCAGATAGAAAATAAATCCAATCTTTCACGTTAATTAAAAAATTATATTGTACATATTATTAATTTTTTAAAATAAAAGTATTATTGATATTTAATCAAACATCTAGAGTTGAAAAGGAAGCACTTGGCAGATGAAGTAAGGGCTCTTGTAGAATGCATAAACATTGGTATTCATAAAGCAAGCACATCTCGCTTTTCCATTTTGAATTAAATGACCCATTCCCAGAATCTATAGTGAGCTTAGATTCAAAAACAAGGTTTAAAGTTGCTACAGATTGATTCAATCACTTCAATGTTTATATAAGCTAAAATAAATTCAGCCAACAGTTTGAATTAAGATATCCAAGAGAAGATATATTGTAGCCTAGATTTAACTTCATGTCTAAATATTGAGATAAATGTACCAATATTTATTACAAGAAAGAAATTTTACTTTTAATATCTTAAATAGTATCATATGCTTTTTAATTATGTATTATAGAACACATTTTAGTACGATATTAGGTATGTGGGAGTATGTAGAGTAAACTGCATTGCTTCATTCTTGTGTTGTTATTTAATAAAATATAAGTTTCAACATAGTTGTTCTCTAACATAAAATAATTTTTATGTACAAATTAAATAATAGATTCTTTTATGTTCTCAGCACTATGGGAAGGTTTAAAGAGCAACATACAAGGTAATTCAAGGGGTTCTTATTTTGATGTTATAAACAAGACAATTAGGGGGTTTATTTTGATGCTATAGAAAATGTTTTTCTAAGTATACAACAAAATAACAATAAAATTTGTACTAGTTTTCTATCAATGTGAACAGATTCAATGTTGACATTGAGAGTTTCTTGGTTTTTATAATGTGATGACTCAATTATGGAAAGAGACTAATGACATTTATCTATAGAAATTTATGTAACAAGAAAAGATGGCTCACTAGATCCATTTATGAACAAGATCAATGCATTTATCTCACATTTCACAAAAAAATCTATCATTGCTACCTTACCTTGACCGCATAACACACATCTTGCGTTGATGGTGTTTCTAACAAGAACATGTTCCATTCAAGCATTCTCATCAAACAAATTGTGTGCATAGAAGAGGATCCCACATGTAAATAAAACCCATCTTTAATAACATTTTTGCATGTTGCATATCCTTCAAGTCAACACATGCACATATAACACCAAAGCAAGTAAAATGATCAATATTAATGCATTTATCTCACATTTCACAAAAAAATATTGATGTTTCCTTACCTTAACCACATAGCACACATCTTACAATGATGGCATTCCACGTGACCACATTCCGTTGAGGCATTTTTTCAAACAAATTACATGCATATAAGACGGTCCCACGTTTGAAATATCTTGCAATTATGGTGTTCCATGAATACACATTTCTCACATACATTTCATCAAACACTTTGCATACATTTGAGATACTTCTACACTTGGCACACATGTTTACAAGATGGTTGCTCATAAACACAGTGTATACTATTCCTTTTATGGTGGAATGTGTATGGAGCAATTCACCTTTAATAAGGGAACATGTCTCTGCGCACCCCTATAAGAGGAGAGCATACACAATCTTGTAGTAGTAATGCATCTTGGATGTAATGATGAAACTATGTTCCTAGTCTCTTCATGATAGCATTTATAAAATTCTTGCATAGTTAACATGTTACAAAATTTGTTGTCCTTGTATACTTTTGTATTTAATAGAAAACATTCAAATAAATTTATCTTGATTTTGCAGTGCCTTGTGTATTAGGGGTTTTCAAAACTAAAATCCATGTTGCTATTGTCTGGAATAGGTTTATAACACTATTTATCTTAGTTCATAAGTGATAAGATCTTCACATATAATAAATGATTAATTCAAATGCTATTCAACATATAACACAATACAAGAGATATTGGTGGGCCAAGATGCCCTAATATTCAATATTTTAATAAATAGAATAATACCCTTAAGGTAGGGAAACACCATAAAATACTCCTTAAGGAAGGAATAACTCCACAATCCCCGAATATGAAATTATACTAAGAGCGAGATACTTCCAATATATTTATATCAAATAGAAGAATCAAAACATACATGACATCTACCATTATGATATTCATCTCATTTATATAGGCATACACTACTCTTAATGGATAGGTATCACCTAATCCAAATGTAGGAAAACTCATTACCCATATAACTAGTTCCTATATGGCCTTATATATTATAAACATATAATAGAAGGGGATGTGTGCCACATGTCAACATCTCCACTAACCCATATACATTATAATATCATATCCCAATGTGCATACCATTCCCTCCTCTCGACATGTTTCATCCCGAAACATGAGAAGAAACCATGTAATGAGTGTGCTTCAAATCATTGCACACTTGTCTCTATGCTCGATCATCCAATCACCCATATTTGATCTTAGTGGGTGATACATATCTAAACTTGGTTACATAATACGTTGTCTTTGTTATGATTCCATTCATATTGGTGTCCCCAGATTTCACCCTGAAATCTGAGACTACCCCATGTAAATTTTTTTCATACTTTTAAAATAATGGGTCGTTTTGTGTTTTTATTGCGAAAAGTGTCTGTATTGTGTCAAGATATTCCCAGAGAGTCATATTAGCCAATTTTTCCAAATACCCAGATGCCCAAAATTGTTATATTCTGTCACTGGGGTTTGCCTACGGAAATTTGTATTTAATTATTCTGAGCCCCATTTGAGGCAAATTGTGCTCGGTTTAACCTTGTTGTGATCTTACATGTCAATATTCCCATATACCAATAGGGTTTTAACCAAGAATGAATCCTGGGCTTTATCTTGTGACTTCTAGCAACGTTTTGTGTTTTTGGTGTTTTCCTGTTTTGTTTTCTATGAAAATTCTATAGGTCAATTCCTTCACTTTGGTTTAATCTGATTTCTTGCCTAGAGTATCTAGAGATCACCTATGGACGTTATTCCAGAAAGAATTTTTCACAGGAGGTCTAGTTCTCTCTGAAAAGACGAAGTCATGCACGAAAAAGCTTCTTCTGGGTAGGTCACATTTTTGAGAAAAGAAGATTTTAAGCTAGAATGGGATTTTTTGGCAAGCGGGGGTGTGAGAATTTTGTACTTGCATAGCAAGATACTTTTCCCATGGAAGCAACGCCACTTAAGTAACAATGGGAAAATTAGAGGCAAAGAAAGCAAAGCGAGATTTTCTTACTGCCTCACAGGTGAAAATTCCCATTGTGAAATAAAAGAAAATCACTTAAGGCATTGATGGGTTTTTCTTACCTATCTTATAGGGTAAATAATCACATTATGAAATTTGTTAGGTGTGGAGCCTATTTTCATGTGTGAAAGTGTTGAAGATCGTACACTAAGAGTATTGTACACTTTTCATGTATCCTCACCGTAATTTTTTTAGGCGTAAATTTTTTTGCCTCGAAAAAATGCACCCACATATCGGGAAACGTGCTCTTCTCATATGGGCGATATTTTTGACCCATAGGTTTATGGGACGGGTTTTTCCCATGGTTTTGATACCCACGGTTTTGTAAAACCTGCTAAGTGATTGTCTATTTATATGGTTTTATGCATATGATAGATGCAAGGAAAAATATTATAGATGTGTTTTGAATTGGCCGTGAATTTCAGAGAGTTTGTTGAGCATAGCTCCAAACAGATCTGGGTATTATATTGAGAGAGTGGTGGCTTGTAATAAAATCTGAGCAAGTGATTCTTGGTGGACGTAGCCCAAATTGGGTGAACCACGTTAAATATTGTCTCCTTGTGTTGTGTTATTTTATTCTGCAATTTTATTTCAGATCTGTAATAATTTCTGCATATTAGTTTCTACTGTTGCGATTCTATAAGAGGATTATTCCGCATATTTTGTCTCTTATTTCCTAACAAAATTCAAACAACTTAAGTGGATCATGAGATTTTTGGAGCTACGGTGCAAGGTGAATAATCCCATTGAAAATTGGCTTTTAAAAATAGAAATGACTTATGTCAAAAAGTGCAACCCCTTTTGGGATAGAAGGACAACTTTAAATACATTAATTAATTAATTCTTTCTCCAAATTTGGCACCCAAGCATGAGAAAAAGTCAACAAGGGTAAAGAGGATAAAGGAAATTAGAATTAGAATTCTAAAATTAAATAAATATAATTTATTTAATGCAGCCCCCTTCATGTCAAAAAGTGTGACCCATATTGAGGAGGAATAATACTTTTAAAGTATTAATTGATATGAGGTCAAAGCACACCGTGAAGCTTAAGTGGACTAGAAGTAGTGAGCTAAAATTAAATAAATTTAATTTACTTAATGACAGCCATGAGCGTGCACAAAATAGCGCCTCAAATCAAGAGAAAAGCATGTTAATTAATTAATTAATTGTCAGGAATAGGAGGGGCAATTATTAATTATAGAATGATGAATGTTATATAAGCATGGGCTGCCATAATGATGAATTAATTAATTCTTTAGCAAGGAAGTGCAGCCCAGGCAAATTTGGCGCCCATTTAAGGAGGAATTTTGCACAGAAAAAGGTGTTTTTACTGCTAGAAGTCTTCAAAGTTTGGCGCCTAGGTTTGAAGGACCTTGATTTGTGTCTGATTAATTGTCTGCATAGTGGTACAAGTGCTCAGGTGAAGTTGGTAAAATTCATGCTTACTTTGCATGCAAACAAAACATCAAATTTTGGGGCAGCAGGTTGATATATGTAGATTTTTATAATTAAAATCAAGTGTTCATGTTCCGGTTGCCATCTTTGTCTGAATTAATTGCAGGAATTCATTACAGGTGCTTTTATAAGAGAAAGGGAGCTTAAATCAATGTCCAATACATTGAACATATCCTCCAAATATGAAGAAATCTCCAAATGCACAACCATTGTAAATAATTCCGGTCGAATAAAGATAAAAAGAATTGCTCAGACAAAGACAGATTCGGCCATGGCAAAGCGGGATGAAAAAGAAAGCACAACATAGTCATGCATCACTTCTAAGTTTGCTAACATTGGAGATACAGATCTAGGTCCAGAACCTCTTTCCGAATTGATTGACAGATCCAGAGCTGGAAAGACTTCCCTCATGCGTGCAGTCAAAAGCAGTGGAATCATTCGAGCTGCAACATTTCCATTCACAACCCAGTTGCCAGAATTCATCATGGAGTGTGCTAGGTCTTACCATCCATTATCCAGATCAGTCCGAGATGTTGCGGGGAAGACAATAATTCAGTTGGATGCACAGTTCATCAATTATTGTTTGAAGATTCCAACACGAAAGGTGGTGACTACTATTAGCATACAGGATGCTAAAGCAACATATGGGAAAAGCATAAAGTTGACTGCATGGGCATAATGAACAACAGATACATGAAGAAGCCTAGATCTCCTTCCAAATTCTTGAGAACTCTTCCACGATCTAATCTAGTACAAGAGGTGGATGATATTGCCAAATTATTATGCAGGATAAATGGCAAAGCTAATGCTCACAACTTCCGCACATGGATGTATGCTTTCATCAGGACCATTGAAATCAACAAAGCAGATTCAATAATCAATTGGTCAGAAATCATTAGTGACAACATTGGTGAGTAGCTCGGAATGTGAGGCATACTTACAGCTTCAAAATGACTTCGTATTTGGTTTATGTAGCAGCTTCACAAGGTGTCTTCTCCAAGCTAGATAGATGTGGTGTTCTTTCCAAGGACCCTATTTTCGAGTGCTACCCACAGCTTACTTACAATACTCGCATGCAATAAAGATTACAAGGTGGTCAATGATGGATTCTTCTACGGATTCATTTGCAGGCTGGACGACGATCTAAAGGCCAACAGGGTGAGCAAGGAAGCGTGGGAAGCTATGTCCAGGATTGGCAGTATCTTCATCTAGTTTGCAGATTTTACATACCTTAGGGTCACTAGATTTTTGAGAGAACCAGTTAAATTGTCCAGATACCGAGTGATAGATTGGTCATCATGGAGCTGAGAAGACAACTCGTGGAGATGCATGACCTACATTCGAAATGGCACAAGTCTACAGGCTTCTTCCCAATCACGGTGGGCTATTACAATGCTGCCAGAGCATTCATAAAGCCCGAGGAATTGAAGTGGAAATGTTATTTGAGTAAAATTAATAGTTCTTCCCAAAGACGGCTGAACTTCAATCCATTTGGAGTGGCAAGGAAGACAATCTCCCAGGAATACGCGCATGTGCCTTCATTGGAAGATTTCTGGATGAAGTGTAGAAGTGAGTACGAGGTTAGAAAGAAAGATTTCAGCAGGTTATCAGCGCGACAAGTGTTTGAATTTGGATTAGCACGGATACTTGTGGATCTTAAAGATGATGGGCTTGTGTTACTTGACACATACCATCGGATGGGAGGAGATAGAGCTGTACTTTAGGAGAGTGTAGGTGGCTGCCATACGATTGAGGAAAGGTCTGCCGCCATTCTGGTCAATACTTCAAACTAGTTGTTGACAAAGGGATATTGCCTTGATGAAGCATTGATGAATTAGATCACAGGAAACTTCAGCATAGGAGATTCCCTCAAAAGGAAGCACGAAGGAGAGAGCAGCAGAAGGCCTGAGAAGATTAAAGTGCACAGAAGGTCTCATTCAAAGGAGAAGATCACTTCTATGGCTATGGTGTTAGTTCCGGCTTCTCCAACATCAAGTACTTCACCGACTATTGCACCTCAAAGAAGATATTTTCATTCCTCCATTGAATCCGGCAACATTCATCTTTTCTCCTCAGCCACTCCGTTCAGCACCTCTTCCTGAAGAAACATTGAAGCTGCAAATGGCAGAATTTGAAAGAGCTTTGTCTTTGGATAATTCAGAGGATGGTAGCCACAACATTGTAGCAGTTTAAGATAGAGAAGAGTCAGAGCACGAGATGGTGGTACACTCGGCAACTTCTCATTCTCCGAGAAGTAATTTCTCAGAATGGTTGGCTTTGTAGTTGGTTTCGGAAGCTAGAGAGGAAATCAACTTGGACGAACATGACTTGCAGCTGCTCCTAAATCTAGGCAGAAAAGACAAAAAACCTAAAGTTGCTAAGGTAACTTCAAGGTTGATCATTGAAGAGTTGGGGAAAAAGTTCGTTGAGATGTCAGTTCCAGCAGAAGGGAAGAGGAAGGATGAGCTCACGGTAGAAGATATAACAATAACCAGAGTACCCATAGGTCAAGCCACCACTAGAAGGATTGAAGCAGGACATGCAGACATTGATAGATGCTCTATTCCTTAGGCTTGACAAAGAAAAGGTGGAGAAAGTTGAACTTCAAGAAGCAGGTATCTCAGTTGTGTGAGATTATTGCCAAGGTTGCTAAATCTTCCACTCAGCCAATTTCAACACAAAAGTAGGTGAGTGATCATCTGATGTAGGAAGTGGAAGATGCAAGTAACCAAGTTAAAGCTATCGACGAATGGAAAAGTCTGATCATTCGTCAAGCTTCTATACAACTCAGAGAGGTGCCAACCCACCTAAAGGTTATGAAAGATGCATCAGATCAGCTAAAGCAATTGGTGACAAGCACGATAGATATGAACATAGTTGCTAAGAGTAACCTGAGTACTTTGGCCAAAATAAATAAGCTGCTGAGAGAGGTGTTGGTTGCGGAACGGATTGTGCCCGACGGATCAGTTGAGAAGGGGAAGTAGCTTGAGTTTGCAGTATCTTTCCATTTGGAGATCTGCAGAATTATGCTGAAAAGGATGTAGGCACTTGAGAGTATGGCATCATCTTTACCAGACAATGTCATTGCTTTCACTAATGAGGAAGTGGTCGGGAACGTTACTTCATACACAAGGACCATTCCTAGCAAAGTGCCTAATTCCCTGGAAGGATCTCTTCTGATGGTGCAAGGGAGAATTGATGGAGTTGTTAGGCCTTTCACGATGAATTCCATCAGTAAACTGGTGGCACTATAGTCAGATATTGAGAAGTTTGGGCCTAGCTTGGAGGATGTGGAAGCATGTATCAGGGTATTGAATGAAGGCTTGCTGCAATTCAGGACAGAAAAAAGGAAGTTGTGGCTAAGACAGATGGGAAGATGTTGAATTACATGTTCGACAAGTATATTCAGTATCAAAACAAAAATAAGATGTAGATGTTACAATTGGCGTGTCTTTCTTCTTCTACTCTTTCTTTTCTATTTTCCACGTTCCCGGATGTAATTGTAAAACTTTAAAGTTATTGGTTTTGAAACCATTACTTTAAGTTGTGTGGAACGATTCTATTAGTTAAGTGACAGATGTGTATAAGTTTGAATATGGACCCGGATGCATGTCACTTGAAGAGGAATTAGAGGGGGATGATTGTCAGATGTTATCTTTACTTTTGTTTATGTTCTAGTTCAGTTGAGTTTCCCATTTGTATTTTCCCTTCTACATTCTATAAGTAGAAGAAGAACCTTCGGATTAATGATCATAATTTGTAAGCAACATTCTTGTATTTCAGACTTTGTGCTGAAATCCCTGATAACTATTTGAAGCAAAGGAATAGAAAGAAGCAGATTTCCAGAGAACTTTGTGTCGACAATGTATTTTGTTTCTAACTTTTTGTCTTAGATCTACTTATAAACTTTGTGTTATTATAGATCTAGATATGAAAGTTGTCTTTGCTTATAATTTTGTGTGTTAATATCTATTGGTCTCGTCTATGTGCATGCAATCAACTCTGTAATCTATTGATTGGGTTACACATCTTCCCTCTTTCTTTCCTGTGTTTATATTATGTCCTTCTTCTTTATATATTTCATTTCTTTAACAGTTGCTTACTTGTTGCAAAACTATACAACTATGGTTCATGAGTTGCATGGTTAAAGTAAAACCCCAAAATAGATACTAGCATATTTTATTGACAAATCATACATGGGAGCCTCACCGGTAAATGAGGGAGATTTATCTCATGACTGCCTAGGTTTTTAGCTATGCAGAAATCTAGCCAACATTTTTGGCGACTCCATTGGGGAACAACTATCTTTGCAGATCAAAGCTTATCTCTTGAAGATCAGAGTGTTTCCTATTCAATTTTCAACCTAGTTGAATGTCCATTCACCCGATGCAGAAGGCACAAGGAAGGACTGATCATTTCTTTAGATTGCAGGAGCAATTCAATTTCAATCATCCTCCTCAAGTTAGAAGCCGCAGATCTAGTCTCTCACCAGGAAGAAGAGTACACACTCATCCAGATCCGGATCATCTTCAACATAATCGGCGGCTGGAATTATTCACCAAGTCTACACAAGGAGAAGACATGCCCCATTCATCATGCAAAATCAGAATCAAAATCAGAACCAGATAGTACCTGTCCCATGGGGAGTAGCTTTTGGGCCACTAAACTTGACTCCACCTATGCACGATCTACCTAAAGGATCCAAAATAATTTTCTGAAATTCTTTGGAGATGGAAAAAAAAATGATCATTTGGCAGCATTCTTCATATCTTGTGGTGTGCTTGCAGTGGAGCATGAAGATGTCTCGGTCAGACTCTTCATTGAGACTCTACATGACTTGGTTGGCGAATGGTTCTATTGGCTAGCTCTGGCACCATAACCAACTGGGCCACTATGTGTGAACAATTTCTGAAAAGATTCAAGCCTGCAGAAGACGCTAGCACATTGATTACTCAACTGATGCAATTAAAGAAGGAGCCAAGTGAGAACATGTGGGACTTCATTGCAAGGTTCCAAAGGATTTTATATAAAATCCCCACTTCATTGCATTGAGCAATGAAAATCAAAAGACATTTTTATAAACGCTCTGTTGCGAAGTTGGATATTAGCTGAGAAGGGCAAGACCTGTGAATCTACTTAAAGCACAAAATGTTGCCATGGAGGTTGAAGATGACTTGATCATGGCTGGAAAAATCAAACAATCATCCCACAAAGGTGATGGAGCTTCTTCAAGTACTTCAGATCCTTTTTTTATAGAGATTGGCTAACGACATTTTGCAAATCAAGAAGCAAGATATCTCAAGCGGGAAATGTGACCCTTCAAGAATAGCTCCTACTCGGACCTTTAATGGTCAAAATCAAAATCGAAATAGACTTGTTGTTGCACCACAACAGTTGGCAATTGAAGCTGCTCCAAGGAATAACTTGGAAACTAATGAAGAAGATCTAGGCATTGACGAATCATTTGATGATGAAGACTTTGTAGATCCCGCTGGTGACTCCAATATTGGTTACCTAGACTATGAATCTGACGAGGGCTATTATGAATCTTTTGAAGATTCTGATGGTCACACATTTGCGGTGTTCACAAGGTCCTAGACACGCCAAAATGCCGAAGCATCCACAAGCAGCCAAAGAAGAGAAAGAGAAGATCCTAGGCCGGATGTTACTATCCTGAAAAGAGGTAGTACACTACCTGCTTCATTAGCTCCCAAAGATAAATATGTAAATTCTTTCAATTCACAGCAGAGGGCCAACACACATCCGGAAGTCAAGCTTTTGACATTATTGATCACATTAAGAAGACCAAGGTCCAAATGTCGGAAGCTGAGTATTTGAGGGCATTTCCTGATCAACTAAATAGATTGGTCAAGTATGTGCAAAGTAATGGTCCCAACCCTCCAACAAATAATACTTCATGGGGTATCTTGTCAAGTCCAAAGATTACTCCTCCTTCAAATAATGCGGCTGCAAGTTCTTCTCCCTCTACTTCTTCTCCTGCTACATCGGAAAGGATCAAGCCATTCTATGTATCATTGCTTATTAATGGATACAAATTGAGCAATTGCATTTTGGACTCTGGAGCTTCTGACAACGTCATGCCTGCCAAAGTTGTTGATGCCTTGGGTCTCACATTGACAAAAACCATCAAAAGATGTTATTCAATGGAAAGGCAAGTGCCTCTGGTTGGGAAAATCAAAGATGCACAGGCAGTACTTGCTTCTTTCCTAGACAAGAGATTAAAGATGACTATCCTTGTAGCAGACATCCCAGTGTCTTATGGCATGTTATTGAGTAGAAATTTCTGTAAAGAGCTGGGTGGAGAAGTCAAGATGGATTGGTCTTGTGCACACATACCAATCAAGGAATTAATCAGAAGTTAGAACCTGAGAAGAAATCCAAGTACATAGTATCAAAGTCTGAAGATCCTAGATCTCAGATCTTGTTTCAAGAATCTGATCACGGAGTCTATTATCTAGAAATGGATAAAGAAGAAATCCAACCCGTGATTCAAGAACCACATCAACTTGATAATAAGGTTTGGTCTCTAGAATTTGATGGCGTTGTTGTTCATTTGGATCCGGGTGCAGGCGTTTTTCTTATCTCTCCTGAGGGAAAGGTGCATGCACATTCCTTAAAATTGATGTTCGAAAATGCTAACAACACGACAAAATATGAAGCACTGTTATTGGGTATGGAGCAGGTAAGAACAATGAGAATAAATCTCTTACATGCAAAGGAAGATGTTGAGATGATTGTTAAGCAGATAAGAGGTCTCTATCAAGTAAAAAAGAACAAACTTTGGCATTATAGAGATCGAGTCTACTTTGTTATCCTAGATTTTTAGCTTTCTCGGTATCTTACATTCGAGAGAACAAAATTCTAGAGCTGATTCACTTGCAGTGACTGCAACTTTGTTAAATCTAGATCAGCCTCCCACATTTTTCAGATAGGGGGATTACAAAGTTGAGATGGTTTTCCACCCGAAGGTTCTGACAACGTCCAACAATGGCAAGTTTTTAACGATGACAAGCAAATTGCTGCATTTCTCCAACAAAAGGACAACTTCGAAGAGATCTACTATGAGGGAAGTAACTCACCTCCGAGACAAACTACTGTGGGAGAAATGGATGTAGATGTCTCAGGAAGTCAGGAGATTATCCAGCTAAAGGGAAATAAAATTCCTAAAGGCTTGGTATCTCTTGAGGAAATGTTCGACAAGCATGATCAGATGCTTAAAAAGAATGAAGAAAGTGGGGAAGGTTCTTCCTCCGATACACAGTTACTAAATTTGGGAGCAAGCAATGACCCCAAATTAGTAAATCTGGGAAAGTGTTGTTCGAGAGAAGAAAGAGAAGCTTTTATAGAGATTCTTAAGAAATACATAGATGTTTTTGCCTAGTCTTACCAAGATCTAAAAACATATCAACCTACGAAGTTCAACATTACATCCCATTAAAACCAGAACAAAAGCCTTTCAAGCAGAAGCTGCGGGCATAACCCTACTATTTCTAGGACTATCTTTGTAGAGATCCAGAAGCTGTTAGATGCAAAGATAATTTATCCCATACATCACTCTGAATGGTTATCCAACATAGTTCCTGTGAGAAAGAAGAGTGGCGAGATTAGGTTGTGCGTAGATTTTCGCAACCTCAATCAAGCCTCATTGAAAGATAACTACCCCATCCCCATCATGGATCACACTCTGTAGGTGGTCACTGGATCTGAAATGCTTTCCATGCTTGATGGTTTCTCAGGCTATAATCAGATCAAGGTGTCTGAAGAAGATCAATACAAAATGACATTCATTACACCTTGGGGAACTTTTGCTTATCAGAAAATGCCGTTCGGTTTGATCAATGTTGGAGCTACGTTTCAAAGAGCTATGGATTTAGCTTTTGCTCATCTCAAGGATGTAAGCATAGTGGTGTACCTTGATGATCTGACAGTCTTTTCCAAGAACAGAAGTGCACACATTTCAAATCTGGAAGAGGTTTTCATACAATGCCGCAAACATGGTATTTCTCTGAACCCTAAGAAATCTATCTTTGTTGTAACAGAAGGAAAGCTACTAGGACACATTGTCTCCAAGGAAGGAACCAAGATAGATCCGAACGTGTCAAATCTATTCAGACTTTGCCATTGCCAACATCCAAAAAAGGGGTTCACTCTTTCTTTGGTAAAGTTAATTTTCTCAGGAGATTCATCCCTGACTTTGCTGAGCTGACTCGTCATATCTCAAATATGATGAAGAAGACACAAGATTTCAAATGGAGCAGCGAAGGGAAGGAAGCTTTTGAGAAGATTAAGGAGGCCCTGTCAAAAGCCCCAGTCTTGGTTTCACCTGACTTTAGTAAAGAATTTATTCTTTATTGTTATTCCTCCGAACACACCATGTCAACAATCTTGATGCAGAAGAATCAGGAGGATGTAGAAGCTCCGATTGCTTTCATGAGCATGCCTCTCAAAGCTTATGAGTTGAAATATACTCCGATGGAAAAGCATGCATATGCAGTGGTAAAGGCATGTAAAGCATTCAGGTACTATATTCTTTCCTCACATACTGTGGTCCTGGTTCCAGATACTGTAGTGAAATCTATCCTCACCCAACAAGAGTTAGGGTTGTTAAGAGGCACATGGGTGATGAAAGTTCAAGAATACGACCTGGATATCAAACCTACAAAGCTGGTTCGAGGAAGAGGTCTGTGTGAATTGATGACGGAGATGAAAGCAACAGCGCCAGAGGGAGATCAAGATCTGCCTATGGTCCTTTTTATAGATCTGGTGGAAGAGTGGTACAGTAACATTGCCTATTTTCTGACTTATGGAGAATGCCCAGATCAACTTTCTCGAAAAGAGAAACGTACTATTAAACTAAAGTCCAAAGACTTTGTTCTTTGGGATAATGGTTTATACAAAAGAGGAATTGATGGTGTGTTTCTCCGATGCGTAGATAAAGCTCAGCAGGATCAACTCTTAAAACAATTTCATAACATGGCTTGTGGTGGTCATTTCTCAGCCCGAGTCACTGCTCACAAGATCCTACGAGCAAGGTATTATTGGCCCACACTTTTTCAAGATACTGCAGAGTGGGTATCTAAGTGCCAAGTGTGCCAACACTTTGTTGGGCGTGTAAAATTGCCCGCATTACCTTTAAAACCAATTGTAATTGAAGAACCCTTCCAACAATGGGGAATGGATTTTATTGGTATGCTCAACCTGGCCTCCAGTGTCGGCCATCACTATATTCTAACAGCTATTGATTATTTCAGTAAGTGGGTAGAAGCCATTCCTGTGAAGAACGCCACTTCCGCGGAGGTGTGTAATTTTATAAAGGAAAATATTGTTGTTAGGTTTGGCGTGCCCAATAAAATAGTAGCAGACAATGCTCCAAATCTATCTTCTGAGGAGCTGGTTGATTTTTGCTACACTCATGGGATCCAGCTGGTACATTCCTCCAACTACTATCCACAAGGGAATGGCCAAGCTGAATCAAGTAACAAAAATTTGGTGACTATCGTGCGTGAAAGCTAGTAACTGAGAATCAAAGAACTTGGCATAAGAAGTTATTTGATGCATTATGGGCAGATAGGATTACACCAAAGAGGGCTATAGGCATGTCCCCTTTTCAGCTATTATATGGAAGAGACACAGAGTTGCCTCTTACCTTGGAACTGCCCTAGCCCTACAACTTTCTAGAGCCCTGGAGGATTCTACATTCAATGATGCTATTGAAAAAAGGATAATGTATCTGACTGAATTGCGGGAGGTACAGACTCAAGTTGCAGATAGATTATCAGAGCATCAAAAGAAGGTGAAAGTTATCTTCGACAAAAAGGCTAGGGAAAGAAAGTTTGAAATCAATGATTGGGTCCTTTTATGGGACAAAAGAAGAGAAACAAAAGGCATGCATGGGAAATTCGATTCACTATGGAAAGGGCCTTTTGTGATTAAAAAGATCGCCGGAGTAGATAGCTTCATTCTTGCTCATCAAGATGGAGTTGAATTGCCGTTGCCTTTCAATGGGCAACACTTGAAGTTGTTCGGACATGAAAAGTAGGGTAAAACCTATATGTATATAAATAAAACTTTGTTTGTTTTTCCTTGTTTTGTTTTTTGTGTTGTGTTGTTTTTGTTTGCCTGACCCCGTGCCCAAAAGACAAGATACGAAACCAGAGATGTTGGGATCTCATCTTTTCCCTTGTCATTTTGACAGAGGAAAAGATGTCCATCAGATGGAGCAATTGGTGTCCCAGATTTCACCCTGAAATATGAGACTACCCCATGTAAATTTTTCGTACTTTTAAAATAATGGGTCATTTTGTGTTTTTATTGCCAGAAAGTGTCTGTATTGTGTCAAGATATTCCCAGAGAGTCATATTAGCCAATTTCACCAAATACCTAGATGCCCAAAATCGTTATATTTTATCACTGGGGTTTGCCTGTGGGAAATTTGTATTTAATTATTCTGAGCCCCGTTTGAGGCAAATTGTGCTCCGGTTTAACCCTGTTGTGGTCTTACATGTCAATATTCCCATATACCAGTAGGGTTTTAACCAGGAATGAATCTTGGGCTTTATCTGTGACTTCTGGCAACATTTTACGTTTTTGGTGTTTTCCTGTTTTGTTTTCTGTGAAATTTCTCTAGGTCAATTCCTTTGTCGGTTTAATCTGATTTCTTTCCTGGAGTATCTGGAGATCACCTATGGACATTATGCCAGAAGGAATTTGTCACAAGAGGTCTGGTTCTCTCTGAAAAGATGAAGTCATGCATGAAAAAGCTTCTTCTGGGTAGGTCACATTTTTGGGAAAGGAAGATTTTAAGCTATAATGGGATTTTTGGTAGAACAGCAGGAGGTGGGAATTTTGTACTTGCCTAGTAGGGTACTTTTTCCCATGGAAGCAATGCCACTTAAGTCACAATGGAAAATTAGAGGCAAGCAGGTAGGCGGGAATTTCTTACCTGCCTTGCAGGGTGAAAATTCTCATTGTGAAATAAAAGAAAATCACTTAAGGCATTGATGGGATTTTCTTACCTACCTTGCAGGGTAAATAATCCCATTATGAAAGTCAAACAACTTAAGTGGATCATGGATTTTGGAGCTGCGGTGCAGGGTGAATAATCCCATTGAAAATTGGCTTTTAAAAATAGAAATGGCTTATGTCAAAAAGTGTGACCCCTTTTGGGATAGAAGGACAACTTTAAATGCATTAATTAATTAATTCTTTCTCCAAATTTGGCGCCCAAGCATGAGGAAAAGTCAACAAGGGTAAAGAGGATAAAAGGAAATTAGAATTAGAATTCTAAAATTAAATAAATATAATTTATTTAATGCAGCCCCCTTCATGTCAAAAAGTGTGACCCATATTGAGGAGGAATAATACTTTTTAAAGTATTAATTGATGTAATTAATTCCTATTTTTAGTGGATGAGGTCAAAGCACACTGTGAAGCTTAAGTGGACTGGAAGTAGTGAGCTAAAATTAAATAAATTTAATTTATTTAATGGCAGCCATGAGCATGCACAAAATAGGCGCCCAAATTGAAGAGAAAAACATGTTAATTAATTAATTAATTGTCAGGAATAGGAGGGGCAATTATTAATTATAGAATGGTGAATGTTATATAAGCATGGGCTGCCATAAGGATGAATTAATTAATTCTTTAGCAAGGAAGTGCAGCCCAGGCAAATTTGGCACCCATTTAAGGAGGAATTTTGCACAGAAGGTGTTTTTACTGCTGGAAGTCTTCAAAGTTTGGCGCCTAGGTTTGAAGGAGCTTGATTTGTGTTTGATTAATTGTCTACATAGTGGTACAAGTGCTCAGGTGAAGTTGGTAAAATTCATGCTTGCTTTGCATGCAAACAAAACATCAAATTTTGGGGCAGCAGAGCTTGATATATGCAGATTTTTATAATTAAAATCAAGTGTTCATGTTCGGTTGCCATCTTTGTCTAAATTAATTGCAGAATTCATTATAGGTGCTTTTATAAGAGAAAGGGAGCTTAAATCAATGTCCAATACATTGAACATATCCTCCGAATATGAAGAAATCTCTAGATCTGCACCAGGTTGTAAAGAATTCTGGCCGAATAAAGAGAAAAAGAATTACTCAGACAAAGACAAATTTGGCCATGGCAAAGCGGGATGAAAAAGAAAGCAAATAGAGTCATGCATCACTTCTAAGTTTGTTGACATTGGAGATACAGATCTAGGTCCAGAACCTCTTTCGAATTGATTGACAGATCTAGAGCTGGAAAGACTTCCCTCATGCGTGCAGTCAAAAGTAGTGGAATCATTCGAGCTGCAACATTTCCATTCACAGCCCAGTTGCCAGAATTCATCATGGAGTGTGCTAGGTCTTACCATCCATTATCCAGATCAGTCCGAGATGTTGGGGAAGACAATAATTCCGGCTGGACACATAGTTCATCAATTATTGTTTGAAGATTCCAGCACGAAAGGTGGTGACTACTATTAGCATACAGGATGCCGGCAACAGATGGGAAAAGCATAAAGTTGACTGCATGGGCATAATGAACAACAGATACATGAAGAAGCCCAGATCTCCTTCCAAGTTCCCGAGAACTCTTCCACGATCTAATCTGGTACAAGAGGTGGATGATATTGCCAAATTGTTATGCAGGATAAATGGCGAAGCGAATGCTCACAACTTCCGCGCATGGATGTATGCTTTCATCAGGACCATTGAAATCAACAAAGCAGATTCAATAATCAATTGGTCGGAAATCATTAGTGACAACATTGGTGAGTAGCTCGGAATGTGAGGCATACTTACGACTTCAAAATGACTTCGTATTTGGTTTATGTAGCAACTTCACAGGTGTCTTCTCCAAGCTAGATAGATGTGGTGTTCTTTCCAAGGACCCTATTTTTGAGTGCTACCCATAGCTTATTGTACCGCATGCAATAAAGATTACAAGGTGGTCAATGATGGATTCTTCTATGGATTCATTTGCAGGCTGGATGACGATCTAAAGGCCAACAGGGTGAGCAAGGAAGCATGGGAAGTTGTGTCAGGATTGGCAGTATCTTCATCCAGTTTGTAGATTTTACATACCTCAGGGTCACCGGCTTTTCGGAGAACCAGTTAAGTTGCCCAGATATCCGAGTGATAGATTGGTCATCATGGAGCTGAGCAGACAACTCATGGAGATGCATGACCTATAGTCGAAACGGCACAAGTCTATAGGCTTCTTCCCAATCACTGTGGGCTATTATAGCTGCCAGAGCATTCATAAAGCCGAGGAATTGAAGCGGAAATGTTCTCTGAGTACGAGCAAGAGTTCTTCCCAACATGGCTGAACTTTGATCCATTTGGAGTGGCAAGGAAGACAATCTCCCAGGAGTACGTGCATGTGCCTTCATTGGAAGATTTTTGGATGAAGTGCAGAAGCGAGTACGAAGTTAGAAAGAAATATTTCAGCAGGTTATCAATGCGACAAGTGTTTGACTTTGGATTAGCACGGATACCTATGGATCTTAAAGATGATGGGCCTGTGTTACTTGACACATACCATCGGATGGGAGGAGATAGAGTTGTACTTCAGGAGAGCGTAGGTGGCTGCCATACGATCGAGGAAAGGTCTACCGCCATTCTGGTCAATACTTCAAACTGGTTGCTGATGAAGGGATATTGCCTTGATGAAGCATTGATGAATCAGATCATGGGAAACTTTAGCACAGGAGATTCCCTCAAAAGGAAGCACGAAGGAGAAAGCAGCAGAAGGCCTAAGAAGATTAAAGTGCATAGAAGGTCTCATTCGAAGGAGAAGATCACTTCTACGGCTATGGTGTTAGTTCTACTTCTCCAAGCATCAAGTACTTCACCGATTGTTGCACCTCAGCAGGATATTTCCATTCCTCTGTTGAATCCGGAAACATTCATCTTTTCTCCTCAACCACTTCTGTTCAGCGCCTCTTCTGAAGAAACGTTGAAGTTGCAGATGATAAGAATTTGAAAGAGCTTTGTCTTTGGATAATTCAGAGGATGGTAGCCACAACACTGTAGTAGTTTCAGATGGAGAGGAATCAGAGCACGAGATAGTGGTACACTTGTAACTTCTCATTCTTCGAGAAGTAATTTCTTAGAATGGTTGGCTTCGCAGTTGGTTCCAGAGGCTAGAGAGGAAATCAACTTGGAGGAACACGACTTGCAGCTGCTCTTGAATCTAGGTGAAAAGATAGAAAACCTAAAGTTGCTAAGGTAACTTCAAGGTTGATCATTGAAGAGTCGGGGCAGAAGTTTGCTGAGGTGTCAGTTCCAGTAGAAGGGAAGAGGAAGGATGAGCTCATGGTAGAAGATATAACAGTAACTAGAGTACCCATAGGTCAAGCCACCACAGAAGGATTGAAGCAGACACAGTAGACATTGATAGATGCTCTATTCCTTAGGCTTGACAAAGAAAAGGTGGAGAAAGTTGAACTTCAGAAGTAGGTATCTCAGTTGTGTGAGATCATTGCCAAGGTTGTCAAATCTTCCACTCAACCAATTTCAACACAAAAGCAAGGTGAGTGATCATCTGATGCAGGAAGTGGAAGATGCAAGTAACTAGGTTAAAGCTATCAATGAATGGAAAAGTTTGATCATTCATCAAGCTTCTGTACAACTCGAAGAGGTGCTAGCCCACCTAAAGGTTATGAAAGATGCATCAGATCAGCTGAAGCAACTGGTGACAAGCACGATAGATATGAACACAGTTGTTGAGAGTAACCTGAGTACTTTGGCCGAAATAAATAAGCTACCGAGAGAGGTGTTGATTGCGGAATGGATTGTGCCTGACGGATCAGTTGAGAAGGGGAAGCAGCTTGAGTTTGCAATATCTTTCATTTGAGATATCGTAGAATTATGCTGAAAAGGATGCAGGCACTTGAGAGTATGGCATCATCTTTACCAGACAATGTCATTGCTTTCACTAATGAGGAAGTGGTCGGGAACATTACTTCATACACAAGGACCATTCCTAGAAAAGTGCCTAATTCCTGGAAGGATCTCTTCTGATGGTGCAAGGGAGAATTGATGGAGTTGTTAGGCCTTTCACGATGAATTCCATCAGCAAACTGGTGGCACTACAGTCAGATATTGAGAAGTTTAGGCCTAGCTTGGAGGATGTGGAAGCGTGTATCAGGGTATTGAATGAAGGCTTGCTACAATTCAGGACAGAAAAGGAAGTTGTGGCTAAGATAGATGGGAAGATGTTGAATTACATGTTCGACAAGTATATTCAGTATCAAAACAAAAAGAAGATGTAGATGTTACAGTTGGCATGTCTTTCTTCTTCTACTCTTTCTTCTTCTATTTTCCACATTCCCGGATGTAATTGTAAAACTTTAAAGTTATTGGTTTTGAAACCATTACTTTAAGTTGTGTGAAACGATTCTATTAGTTAAGTGACAGATGTGTATAAGTTTGAATATGGACCCGGATGCATGTCACTTGAAGAGGAATTAGAGGGGGATGATTGCCAGATGTTATCTTTACTTTTTGTTTATGTTCCAGTTCAGTTGAGTTTCCCATTTGTATTTTCCCTTCTACATTCTATAAGTAGAAGAAGAACCTTCGGGTTAATGATCAGAATTTGTAAGCAACATTCTTGTATTCCAGACTTTGTGCTGAAATCCCTGATAGCTATTTGAAGCAAAGGAATAGAAAGGAGCAGATTTCCGGAGAACTTTGTGTCACGATGTATTTTGTTTCTAACTTTTTGTCTTAGATCTACTTATAAACTTTGTGTTATTTTAGATCTAGATATGAAAGTTGTCTTTGCTTATAATTCTGTGTGTTAATATCTATTGGTCCCGTCTATGTGCATGCAATCAACTCTGTAATCTATTGATTGGGTTGCACATCTTCCCTCTTTCTTTCCTGTGTTTTTATTATTTTCTTCTTCTTTAGATATTTCATTTCTTTAACAACTGCTTACTTGCTGCAAAACTATACAGCTATGGTTCATGAGCGGCATGGTTAAAGTAAAACCTGAAAATAGATACTAGCATATTTTATTAATAAATTATATATGGGAGCCTCACCGGTAAATGAGGGATATTTATCTCATGACTGCCTAGGTTTTTAGCTATGCAGGAAATCTAGCCAACACACATCCATAGTTGCTCTTCCTTAGCTTCCATGTAGAGCCATGGTAATCATTCCTATAATTCCTGTCACATAATTATTTCTCCAATACTTACATGTATAACCATATTGATCATTCCTCTAATGGCATGCATATCAATATTGGTCACTGCTATAATGTTCCATGATATGCCTCTATTATTGTTTCCTCTCATGATGATTAGGTGTATATATGGCATAACCTTAGGATCCACATATTTTTCTTCTACTTTTTTTTCCTCTTCCACCTTTTTAACTTATAGTGCCTTTCTCTCTAGAGTAGATGAATTGTTCTTGTCATCTTTTTATTAAAATGCTTCTTGTTCTTTTGATAAGTCTTCTTGATTATCTTCTTCATAATCTTCATATTTGTCCTAAAGCTCATCCTTGCCATTTCTTTGTTCTCCAAGCGTGATATCTTGTAAAGTGAACTTTTTTTTGTACCATATCTTCATGAAGTTCTTTTACACATTAATGTTAGTTGTTCTCAATATCTTGAACCAAGGATATCCAAGATCAATATCCAAACCTTCCATATCTAAAGCATAAAAATTTGGATGTAAAACATATTTGTCCATAGAGAGCTTCAAATCTTCAAAAACTTGAATCTTTTGACCATCCACTTGATCTTCCTTTATATTCTTTTCTTGAACATGTAGATGTTGAGCTACGCCGATGTTGATGAAGTGACACTTATTTTTAATGTTTGTGGATATGATTACCTTTTTCCTTTGGTTGCACCCTTCAAACTAAAACATTAAAATTTCCTTCTTTGGTGATGCAATATCTGAAGTCTTATTCTCTATTTTTTCTTCATCTTGATCATCTTCCTCTCCTTTTGCATCATTTGTAGCCTCTTCATCCTCATCATTTTATTCTTCCTTATTTTCTTCCTCCTTTTATTCTTCTTCTTTTTCCCATTGAGCTAAGAAGACCTGTTTTATTTCCTCCCAAGAACAATCGAAACTCTCTTGTTTCAATTGAGATACCCATCTTCATGTTGGACCAAAAATCCAAAATGAAAACATAAACCATGTTATGTTAGATGAAAACTTATCCTCCTTAATTGGATCCATCTTTCTCTAGCATTAATTTCACCATTTCCATAAAAATATTGTATCCCTTTTATGCACAAAAATAACTTTGACCAATTTTTGACCTACCAATTTCGCAATATGTCAACCTCAAATCATAAAATACAAAGAAAAAACCGATTAAATTTGTGAGAAATTTTCAAAAATGTAAAAAAAAAAAAGAAAAATTCAAAAATTGCGGTCCGTGGAGCAAATTTTTGGAAAATCCTAAAATTACAAAGACTTCCTCAAAATGAATACTAAAAACTCTAAATTTTGGATTGTATATTCTTGAGATAGGTTTGCAATTCCAATAAAAAATCTAGAAAAGTCCTAGCCCTTTGCAAATTATTGTGAATCTTCAAAATTAGGGTTTCAACCCAATTTTGCCCAAATCGATGCTTTGATACCACTTGATAAGATATTCACATATAATAATGAATAATTCAATCAATATGCATAATATAAAAGTGTACAAGATATATTGGTGTTCCAAGATTCCCTAATATTCAATATATTTAGAAATAGAATAATACCCTTAAGGTAAGGCAACACCACATAAGACTCATTAAGGAAGGAATAACTCCACTATCTCCCGATATAAGAATTCCACTTCGAGGGAGATAAATCCAATATCCTTATACTAAGTATAAAACTCAACACAAATATGTCATCTCCCATGATGATATTTATCTCTGTAACATACATTACTCTTCATTAATGTGTAACACCTAATCCCAATGTAGGCTAACTTGTTACCCAATATAATTAATTCTTGTGTGACCCCATATATTATAAACATATAACTAAATAAGGGGTATGTGTGCCACATGTTGATATCTCCCTCAACTTATACACATTATAATATGAAAGATACATAACAATAAGTTACAAAATAGTTAATCAACTAACAATTTGTTACTCTCTTCAAATGTATTCAATGTAATATTTAATAACTAACACTAAAATTATGCTAAAAAAATTGTTAAGAAAATAATAGGTTGGGAAAGGAATCAAGAAATGTTCATATTATTTACATGTAAATTAAACATTGGTTTAAAAATTCCAATAATCAATCTCATTATAATATACTCTTATCCGAGTAACTAGCAATGACACATTAAAGGTGTTGACAAAATAGTTTTAAATTTAGATGCAACTATAGGGGAGAAGGCCCAAGAATTGCAGGCTGTAACTTTGGGCATGGGTACGACCACATAGATGTTACTCGTGAAAGTACGTGAAAATAGTTTCAAATTTAGTAGTGGTAAGGGAGAGGGCCCAATAGCTACACACTATAACTTTGGGCATGAGCACGACCGCATAAATCGCTTTGTAGTACCAAATAAATATCGGTGGTTACTCTCTTTATAATCTATATGCACATCTCCTATTTCGGTCAATCACATACATTATTCGTCATACAAGATTTAAGATTAAAAAGTTTCCTTTCGAACCATTTTGAAAAGTAGTACAATATTTTCCACCTAATGACTCCAATTGTTAAAGAATATTGTGCTAATAAATGAAAAAAATCCATGCATATTGATTTCCTTAGAGTATAGTCTTGTTTTGAAATGCACATTATCATGCCATCTATTAAATTTAAGTTATGTAGAAAGCTTCAGTGCTTGCTCCTTTGTCCTCCAATACTTTAGTATGTTTTGGCCTAAAAGAGATATAAATGTACATACAATTACAAAATTTGGGGCAAAAAAATTACTTATTTTCTTTTATGTTTATTTGTCATTTTTCTTTTAGACAACCATTGTTTTGTCTTATTATTTATGATGAATATATTGTCCATGGAGTGCTCTTTAATTCCTCTTGAATTTATTGTAGTTTTCATTGATTAGATTCTCATAGATTTTAACACCAAAAATCCATATCAAACTATCTAGAGGCTTTACATTTGTACACGCCCTTCTAAATATACATGTACAACTATATTACATGTGTTTGGTATGTAGCGACAAAACATGTATATTTATAAATCCTAATGTGAAGGTTTTATACAAAGCACTTGTCAATTGGTTTGGACAATAGTTTTTTTGGGTATTTCTTAATTGACCATCTAACATTATTTTCTTCTATATTTTAAAGACTATTATGCTATAAATTTTATTAATTTATTTTTGTTTTCTGCATGTACTGTTTAGGGGTTTTATGGGTAATTTTAAAGTGTTTTTGTTTAGCAATATTTTAGCTTTTGAATTTTGTTACTAAAATTGATGTATGTGTACTATTAATTGTTAGGAGAATGAAATTTTTGACTTCAATAAACTTTGTCATGGCATATTAATTTTTATATGTTAAATGCTTCATATATGTTTAGGAGAATTCAAACATTTTTTCATTTTTTGGTTATATTGTTACATGATCATGTTACAACATGTATTTAACATATGGATGAATTAGTGAGAAATAGAATTCATAACTACTCATGCACTTCTCTACCAGTGTTTACATTGTAATCAATTTCTACGTGTTATGGAATGCACAAAAATAATAAGGATGTAAGGATTTGAATTAGGTGGACTATTCTAATATAATTAAATTCTAACATTAATCATTCACAATTATACATACTAACTTAAATACAAGAGAGGAGAGAGAAACTTAGTTGTACAAATACAACATGGAAGATCCGGATGTGTAAGATGATCGAACAAACAAATAAAAAACAATAAATGCTTTCTGCAAGTTCTAGACCTAAAAACTAAACAAAGATAGGACCGTACAACTAGTAAATGATCTAGACCTAATTTGTAGGGTCATGACATGGAACCGCACAAATCTTGTACCCTTTGAAAATTTGGATGTGAAACTTCTTATATGCTTCACCTTTTTGGAAATGGCCTTCATTATATGTCACTCTTTCTCGCACAACTTTAGGATGACTTGTATTCACATATAACAAAATTGAAACCCTAGAAACCTATAGAACCCTTCATTGAGCATTAATAAATCAAAAGGAGAAAACATGGGTGTATGGTTGAGGCTAGACTACTCTTAGTAGTCATATTTCCAATTGATGAACCATTCAAAGTACTACACTACATGCCCTTATTGTGGATCAAGCCTCATGTATCTCTCATAGGTGCTTATGTAAGTGTGAATGGATAGTTAACCTCTTAGGGGTACCTGTACGTACCCAAAATTCTAAGGGTACTATGCTGCCGGAACAATGTCACACGTGCCCCAATGATGATACAGGTCTCCTCGCAAGGTGTTCGGGATCCAGAAAAGCTCTCCAAGTATGTGTTAACATCCCGCATGCCCGCTTAGCCTACGTGCTTTGTTTTGCTCTTCCCCCCTCTTTTCCTTACTTTTTGGTCTTCAGTGACAAAACCGCCACCCTACTCAAGGCAGTGGTCCTTCACGCGTTTTTCTAGAACGTTCCTTTTATCACGACTCGTGTAAAATTTCAATGTTTACCAGCTTTTTCACTTCCTTTGCTCGTATTTATGATTTTGGTTCCCTGGAATAGTGTTTTTCCATTGTTTATTGTAAAGGAGTTCAATTTGGATTTCACCTTTGGGTAAATGGGAATTCTATAAATAGTTGGTTTGTGCTCAAGCAAATGGCCCCTCAAATTTGTCTCTCATTTTCTCATTTCAGTAGTTTAGTCTTTCAGTTCTTAGGAATTCATAGTTTTCATTTGTTGCATGCATAGTTAGTGTTGTTTTGCTATTTAGAAGCCACATAATCTTCTTGTGCTAGTGTTGTTACTATTTCATACAATCAATTGAGGTAAGATAGTTTTATTTTCAGTCTGAAGCCATTAGAGTTACAGGTTTTGTTCGTCAAAAAGGATAGCTTCAGGTTCTGGACGTTTTGTGTCGTATGACTCGTAATAAATCCCGCTAGGAATTACATAATCCAAGCTCTGTTCTCTTGCGCTATCCCTCTCCTACTCGCATTCTATTCAGTCTACATCTAAAGCTGCCATTGTTCCAATACCTACTTCCACATTGATGCTAACATTACATTTTCTAGATTCACGTGATCACGAAGGAAAGAGGAGATCACACTGAGGGGACAAGGCCACACACAATCAGATTCGCCACTGTTATGCAAAATCCAGGTTCAAGCTATCAAAGTTCTAGTTAAAACATATCAAATAGAGTAGTGAATCATTTCATTTCAATTAATCTCACTTTCGATATTGCCGGGGAAGCTATGGGGATTGATAGTTTCTAAGAAACTATGATTCATTCCTCACTTCTGAGGTAGGATCGAGAGTCTTTCAAATAGATTAGATTAGTTATTTTGTTATTTAGAATAGATTTACAACTACACAGGCAAGTAGCTATACTCGGCTGCCTTGTTTGTTTTAATTTTGTTATTAGTTTAGTTGTCAAATTTCTAGATATTCTAAATAATTCCCCTTTCAATTTCATTCAATAGTTCATCAAAAATACAAAAATAGAGAGTTCATATATGTTATAGATATACTTTGCATAATTAGTTTACATTGCTTTAATTAGATTTATATTGTTCCTTTTGTATGACAATCATGGGACATAGGGAGCCCAGAGAATACGTATTCAAGCCAATCATACCTCAACCCAAATTTGTTGTGACAATAACTAACATAGACTAAAATATCAAAATTCGTGTCTTCGAATGACAAAGAGACCTACAAGAAATTAGCTCACAGTTAAGAGGATTAAACATAGAAGACGACAAAGTGCATACGTTTTGGTCAAACCAACCAAACTATAGATTACCCTAGATAAATATCCACATGACTGTAGAAGGGCTTGAAAGAGAGCAAATATTTGGTTGTGATCCTTTGGTCCCACAACCAAATGCAGGAGACATTCTCATTGACATAGACACTAGCTTAAGAATTCAAGTTGCCAGAACACCTGTAAGGTACTCTGAGAAGATTGCACAACTTTTAGCTCTAAACATAGAGGCCGAAAAGGCATACGACTACTGGATACTAGGGATTAGAGATTGATTCTTCACATGACCATAGGAGGTCCATAATAACCATGAATCTACGGTTGTGATCCACAGGTCCCACAACCCAATAGGCTCACAGGACAATCGGACGTTGATACTAGTTTACACACATTAGTATTTAGATCCTCTCCACTTCCACCAATCATCATCACACAACTATCCTCACTAGACGTAGCAGCCAATCAAGCTAAGGATTTATGGACTAGACCAGAGAATCACCCATAGAATCCACCATTTGTCCGTCATCTGTTTTCATGACCCTGTTGGGAGACATATACGAAGCACCCACAGGTTATCTTCCGTGTATCCCACAACCTATAGATCGGATCACGCCAGAGCTTGATATTGATTGGAGCCTTCGAGTAGTCATCCTCGCCGACTGATCTATCACACCAGTTCAAGTTAGGAGGGCCTTCTTTGCCTTAGATTCACAAATTCCATTAGTGCACGTCAAAGACATAAGATTGCCTAATTAGTTTGTCCATACCCCACGTGTATTCCATCCCCACCGGCTATCTCGAGCATGACCTCGGGAGGTCGGGTGCGAGGAAGAGTTACTTGTAGATTCCCATGCTCGCTTGTCACTTTTCCATCATACAGTTCCCTCACATATCTTAACATCAAGATAATGAGATAATTATACACTATAAAATGTATCCAACACGGTATTAGTGTGATGTGGTGTGCCTCATCTATGTTACCTAACCCTTTGTTGCTTGAAACCCTTGAACAATGCTTCGAGTGATCTTATTCCTACTAAGAGATGGCTTTATGACATTTGCATGCTTGGAAATGGAGGAAGCTAGACTCTTTGACCTAGTTGAGTACTTTAGATATGTAGTAGGGACTGCTCTCAATGATGTGAAACTTATTTGGGAAGATTTAGGAACCCTTTGAGTGCTTTTGGAATAATTAGTGCAAGAGCTTGTAAGAGTGCTAAATGAGTCATAAAGTGATATTGACTTGCTTATAAAGACTTTTGTAGTTGAAATATTCTAATAAGGTTTACCTTAAACGTAGATACAAAATCACACACTTACTATTTACATCACACCTCTAAGTATGTCATTATATGTATGATTCCCAAGCAAAAAAATAGACATTAACAACACTTGTTTTTATTTTACATTACTTTATCCTTTTGATACTCTTATCATTTATTTTTCTCAAATGACTACTTTACTTTTGAAATTGGACAATATGTGACCCAACTCTATATTTCTCGTTATATCCTTCGAGCATCCCAGATAGTACCACCCATTAGGGACATGAGCGCCCACGCTACTATCCCCTTTGGGCGTTTCTGTTCTTTTCCTCATTTTCTCAAATTTGAAATGCCACATTACTTGTTATCTTTTCTAAAACCCTTCTTATCACTTTGGGTCAACATTTTTGGTTGTTAATGACGAAATTAAAACAAGGTAATAATATACATGACTTACTCACTATTATTAGGGGTCGGGAAATTTTGGGTTATTTCTTCCTATCTACTACTTGGGAAAGAGAGGAAAATTTAAGGACAACATTAGGGCTTGATTATTCACTATATAGGAGGAGATATTTCTGAATTCCTTTTTACACATTCATCTTGAGGAAAAATTAGTCGTAGCACGCTATCTTATTGCGAATGACATAAGGGAAGCCTAGCTTCAAGGGACATGATTCAATCACACACACAAACACACTACAAATATATAAATCCTATAATGTAGTCTAGTGCTTGGTGAAAATCACATTGGGGTGATTGTTGAGGTTAGTCTGAATCAATCATATACATTGTTTGTTTCATCTAATGTTTTCTTGAGCCTTACACAAGTAGTAAGGGTTTTTTTTGCAGTTCATGTGTGATAGTGAAGCCCTATAGAGAAGTTAGAGTAACAAAGAGAAAAATTAAGAAGACAAGTTTAGACCCTAAGAAGATTAGAATTAGAGCATTTTCCAGACACTAGCACCCAATTTAGACACTAGTTCCCAAACGATATTTGACTCCTCTTAGAGGTTTCTTCGAAATAGTTTCAAATTATAGTTTCCTATATTAATAATTGATGGTTAAATATTAAATATGAAATTTGGTGTGATGTTTATTACAAAGATTTACAAGTATTTTATGGCTACAATAAACAAAAATGTCTAAATGGGTGTCAAGAGTTGCATGTCGAAGTGCAAGCACAAGAATTAAGGGATTTTTTAATCCGAATTATATAAGGGATTTTATTTATAGTACAAAAATTATAATATTAAATTCTTACATTAATTATTTACAATACCAAATGTAGTATTAATGATAACCATTTTGTAAGGCAAAATGTTAATTAATGTTGTGGTTGCCTCAACATTAATTAGCCATTAATTCAAGCTATGTAAAATTCACCATTTAAAAGTACATGCGCCATTCAAAATATGTGTGCCTTTTGGAGCATGTAATTGTTGTCAACCATTAATTAGCCATTTAATGAAAAGCAATGTAAAATCATTAATGTGCCCTCTTAAATTCCCACGCCAATGAAACGGCGCTTGGATTTATCAGTTACATATCACTATAAGTAGACAGTTTTTGAGTTTATATTTTTAACATTTGCCTTTCTATTCTCTTTATCAATGTGTAATATTATTCATCAATAGAAAAATCTCACCAGGAAAACAGTGTCAAAAATTTTGTGATCGAGTTATAGAAATGGTTTGATTTCCTCTCCGTGCCAAAAATTTGTATGCATTCTCACCTTCAGTCCCTCCAAAATTATGAAATTATGTTAATGTAAAATTTTCCATAGTTGATTAGGGCTTATATCCATGTAGGGATTTTGTAGATAATTAAATGGAAGCAAGTTTGTTATTCAATATTTTGTAGAAGGTAGTTTTGTTTATCAATAAATAATTTCGTAATATAGTAAACATTTGTTAGAGTAGTGAAAGAGAATGGAATGGATCACATCTTGATAGAGAAATGGTGCAGATTAAATACGTAATAACATGAGAGGAAGATTTGTAGAATTTTTAAAAACCCAAAACACCTACCAAGAACTTGTTTTGTTGTGTCTTGAAAAAGAAGCCTGGTGGTATGGATGGTGGCTCAATTTGTCACAATAAAAAAGTGAATATCGGAATCAATTTATGGTCATGGTGGTGCATAGGAATAGATGAGTAGATGTATTTTATAAAATTGATATTATTTTTTGGCCTTATTTTTGTCCACAAATAGTCCTCTGCTGCACATACTCAACAAAATTCAATGGCTATGACATCATTGACATTGTCAATGAAAATATTTTAGAATATATTCATGTTAAGAATGATTTTCTATTGAATGTGTTGGTGTTGGATTACAATTACCTATTTGTGAAAAAATATGGTAATGCAAGAGTAGGAGAACCAAATAGATTTTGGAGAACAAAAGAAAAATACAAATTTTGAAAGGAGGATTTGAGGAACAAGGAAAATCTAAGATGTTGCTAGTATGGAAGCAAGCAACTATCCTTAAAACTTTTCACAAAATGTAAATTTGCTTTTTTTGGGTCGTGGTTATGTGGATTTTTGTCTTTTTCTACGCCTATGAGATTTCTCTCTTCTATGTTTCAAATTCATATTTTTATTTAAGGACATTTTTGTAAAAGGATGCGGGTCCTTTAAAAACCCCCATATTCACCCTTATATAAAAATGGATATTTTTGTACATCAAAATATGTTGTTGTGGCATAACCTATAGACTTTATGATGACAATATCTTACTTTATTTTGTTAATTCCTATCGATCGATAATATCCAATTACTATGGTGTCACATAAGCTAGCGGATGTTAAGCTAAAAATAATATTATTTGACTTGTTAAATTCTAGTGATCCATAAGCTCAAAATATTATATTATGGAAGTATTAGGTTACCTTAGTGGGCGCTAAGCTCAAAACATCTTACTTAAAATTTCTCCTCAATCCACCAATCAAAATAAAAAAATCTATAACTTTTTAACTTTCTAATGTTTGTAATTTATTTAAATAATTTTTTAAACTATGAAAATTATTTATATTTTTCTTTATTTGCTAGTTAGTATTGATTTGAAAAATATGAGGCTTTGTTGTAACATTGATTTATTCTATTTAATAAAAATCATAATTCTAAGAAAATAATTCCACAACTAGCACATCTAGCACAATCACACAACTAGCACATGTCCCATATGTGAGGCATGAACTTGCTACTCTGTCTTGTTTAATTTAAAATGTCTTTAAAAAAATTCTATTAAAAAGGTTTATTAAATATACGTGAACATAATGATTGGCTACTCTATACAGGGATTAAGGCACCCAAAAACCTTACAAAGAATGCATCATGAGCATCACCAAGAATGAAAAAAAGAAATAGGACAAAAGTGGCTAAAACAACTTATCCCAAATTATAATCCAACATATCAATACAAGGACAAATAAAAAAATATAGAGGGAAAACATCCCAAACTATTCCACAAACAATCAAACAAAATTTCCAAGAGACAACAAACTAGTTAGTTTTCAAACATTTGTACTCCTCAGGTTGATGCTCTTCCTGTCATTTCATATTATCATCCTACACACTCACGATAGGGATGTGGTCTTCAACCTGCTCTTTCCTCATCAGAACTACTGAGGTGGAGATTATACCTGTGAACTTTGTTTCTTGCTCCATCTTGACCACACACCCCTTACAACTCCAAAACCAAACTTTTGATCTCTACCAAACTTTGGGTGATATAAATTTTCATAGAGGCGTTGATGTAATGCATGAAACTATTTCCCATATCCATTCCAACTTTTCCTAAGGCCTTCATATCCATTTCCACCTGAATCACCCTGAGACAAATTTTATCAAGAGACACATTCCAACCCAGCTTCGCCCCCTCTTTACCTTTAGATGACTCCCCTTTCGTATCAATAAGAGAACCTGCAACCCCAATACTAATATTGCCTTTCCCCCTGAGGTGAATTACTCTTCTTTCTCCTTAGTTTGTTCATATGGTCTGCAAGACTACAATTTTCATATGAATCCCCTGATTCATGGTCTAATTCCTTTGCCACCACCGATTTACCATTCTTAAAAAGTAAAATAATTAGTCCATGGTGTATCGAGGTATCAATATTTCCCTGTTGAAAATCATTCGCTGATGTGGAGAATGACATAAATAATAAAAAGGGAAGGCTCATAACAATCTTATGCCTAAACGTATTCAAGCATAATAAAATGGTGAGTAAATTTTTTTCTATAATTCGCTTCAATAGTAATATACCTCATAAGGTGGATGCAGACTGTATTCCAAATATCAGGGATGCAGAATCCAATTATATTGTCTACCAGCAAGTAAACCATTTATTTACCATGGAAGAAAGTCTCAATTTCGTGTTTGTGTCTGGTGTGGTCTTTGAATATATTTAAGCCCTTCGTCTCTATTACGGTCATCTACGCTATCAAATCCTTCAAAACCTAAATGTCCATGTCGTTGATCCCCATGCCGACATTGTTCAATGTCCCGACCAAACTCCAATGCAAGATAAGGATCAAACCTTGTGATTTTTGAGATGAAATTCCTAAACCCCCAATTTTAGAATGCGCCACAAGGAGGGGTTGTCCTTCAGGGAACCATAGCTCGTGGGCTCGGTTCTCGAATGACCACCTCCCATGGTTTTAGTTGAATGAGATTAAAAATGGAAGAAACAATGGCCAAAATGAATCGTAAGAGAAAAATTAATACAAATCCCGCCATATATCATGTACATGAAGGGTCATGCTAACCATAAGTACAAGGATGACATCCCAACGAGGGAAAAAAACCACCAGAATATCAGTACTTAATGTTCTTAATGAGATTAATAACATTGGTGATATCATCTCCCCTCTCACACACTTTAAAATTACTACCTTTAGCCCCCAATTTGGCAAGATAATCCGCACATTTATTACCCTTTCTAGGGGTATGAATAATTACATTTATCAAACTATTTTAGAAAATTTTCTTTAGTATCTTTAAGGATATTTCTTATGGTCTAATTATTAATTGTATCCTTTCTCACATTGCAAAGGGTTAAAATCTTGTTTTGTACAACTAACCAGAAAAACATGTTGACATTGGTGAGTAAATCCTTAATCAAAATTTTCCTCTACAAATCCTTTCAAGACAACATATGTTCATATAATGAATATGTTTTTTCAAGAACTAATATGTTAGGTGTTATAATTGAGCATTATAGTCATTGATCTCCATAAACATATGTAGGAAAAGCATTTATGTGAAAATAATTGATCTAGGATGTTTAAAAGACATCAAATTATTTTAAAAACACATTCAATATTTTTCATTCAAACAACATTATTTTTTTATTAATGGTAAATAGTTTTGAAGGGACTATACCCTGATTACATAGAGGGCCTAAAAGCTAGATAAAACATTAATAGGTTCCACAAAAAATGGATCAACATCCAGAATAGGTGTTAAAGCCAACCGTAACCAAAAATTTACTACTATCTAAAAGAAAAAGAGTGTGTGTACATATATTGCAGCAAAAACAACAAAAAGAATGATGAAAAAGCATCTGCAACGAAGACCTCCTTTACTTCTTGGCAGCTCTGGTAATTCTGGATTTGATAGTTTGTAACAAGGTAAAGAGAGCCACCATTGTCATGTGTGTGGGGTCCTTAGCATCCAACTTTGCTATGGTTTGACTTCTCTCCTTGAATTCCCCGATGAGTGTGAGGATCTCACTAAGCACATAAATGCTATGAACATGTTGTTCAAGGAAATCACTGATTGCATTAAAAATTGCCATGTTGTGATCATGGTGATCCTTTGTTCTCCCCAGACGATTGTCCAAGGAGTTAAGATTTTTGTAGATGTCCTCAACTTGCTTATTTCCAAGATCAGTATCATCTTCCATCTTCCTTTTGCCTTTTTTCTTGGCCAAATGCCGCACAAAAGTTTCATCATTTCATTCTCCAAGGCTTCCAACCTTTGGGAAGTATTGTTTCCCTCTTTTTGTAAGGCCTCTTCATGGCCTGCACTATTGATGTGTAATAGGTTTTGGACAACTTCCAACTCCTTATTGCTTCGAAGGACTCTGCCCAAAACAGGGGTTTCCAATTTGGGCTTCTTATGGTTCCTTGTTTTAGGCTTGGACGTGGTGGAAGGGATGGGGAAGGGATCATGGTGGAAGTGATGGGGGTGGGGGTAGTGGTGGTGGGAAAGAGTGGAACAACTTTGGGGAGGATGGGAGACTGGGGTATTTAGAAACAAAGAGCTTGTGCAACAAGAATATAAGGCCTTGATGCAGGGGGATAGCATGGGTATGGAAACTCCAAGATGGAGCATTCGAGGGAGTTAAAGAAGATAATGTGGGAAGCAGAGACAGGTGATTTGCCTACGAAAATGGTTAAGGAACACTATGTGTTTGATAGGGGTAACATATCTCCCTTCCAAAGAGATATATGACCATCATATGGGTGATTTCATCAAAGGGTGATGGGATATAACTTACCCTCAAACCCACAAGAAGTAAAAACTAGCTCCTCGTTATTAGCAGCAAACTTCTTCTCCTCAACCTTTTTTTTATCTTCTTGTTGAAGAAATGGAATCCTTCCATCTCCAGGCCTATAGCTTCGGTAATTAGTTCTTCATTAACGGGGATTTTATGTTCTCCATACTCCAATTTTCGATCCTTCCAATCCATAGTGAATTGGATCAAAATGCTCTGATCGTGCCCCTGAATTCGATCAATGAAGTTTGTGATTCTGCCCTGCTTGAGGAGGTTCCATAGCTCCTTGTTGCTCTTCCATTTAGATCACTGCTGGGTTCCACCTGGTATGGGGCTCCTCCCATTTTTTCCTCTCTAAAATGCTTGCAACTCTTGTCCTTGAAACCCTTGTTTAAACTACGTATGAAATGCGGTTGTCTTGTCTTCCACTGTCAATGTGATTTTAAGAGTCCCGCACACATGTTGGGAGTAATGAAAATTAATGTGGCCGTAGCTTACTTGATATTTCCTGCATGGGCGATCTTTTATCTCCTCTAAAGCCCACTCCAAATTATTATTATCCTTTCTCCATACTTGAGTGCCCATAAATTTCCACTTGAATGTTGTTTTGTACCTTCTCAGGGATATGATTAACATTATCCCAAATAATTAGATTATTATTTATGCCATAATTGGCCAATTCATCAACAACCTTATTTCCTTCTCGGTATGTGTGCTTGATTTGGATATTTTTGAAGGTTTGAAAAATGCTTATAGATTCCATGATGAAATCCTTGATATTCCAGCTTGGAGGTGAAGACTGATTTAGATGATTAATGATATTTAGTGAGTCTCCTTCCAGAATAATATTCTGAATGTTATGTGTCTGAGCAATTCTAAGCCCCCATAGAGTAGCCAAGGCTTCATAGCATAATGGTTAGTTTGTATCCCCATTTTACTAGCATAGGCACGCAATCGATGGATCGCCTCTATGATCTCGAATCACTCCTCCCCGCAAAATCCCGGGATTACCCTGGAAGCCCCATCAAAGTTCAACTTATGCCATTGAGATCGGGAGGGTTCTAATGTATCAAAGACCACAATGCTCGGAACGGAAGCTATTCTAAATATTATCAACTCCAATCTTCCAGTTGGACAAAATTTTCATCATTTTTAGGATAATTCTTGTTCTTAGGAGGTTTGAATCTTTGATGTTCTCTTTGACAACATTTGTAATCTTAACAAAGTTGAGGTTGCACTCTACTATTTAATGTTTCTAAAAATGACGTCATTTCTATCTTTCCATATCCTCCAAATAATATGGGGCATTACCATTTTCCAGAGTCTTCTCACAACATAGTGTTTAAAAGGAGGATTCCATTGGGTCCAAAACAGGATGAATTCCTTTGGCACAGCCCAAGAAAATTTGAAATTAGAAAAGGAAACACTCCAGATTTTAGTGGCATACTCACAATGAACTAATAGGTGTCTAATATCCTCTGATTCTTTTTTACAGAGATGGCATCTATTTGGCATTATGAAACCTTTTCTTATCAGGTTGTCATTGGTGAGAATTCTTCCCCTGAGAGCAAGCCAGAAGAAAAAATTGATTTTAGGTGTGAGCTCAACCATCCAAATCCTGCTCCAGTTGAACTCTCGCTCGAACATTTTCAAAGAAAGAATTATATCCAGTTTAACAAGTACTCTCCATCAATAGAGTTGTTCTAGACCAATTCATCCTGAAAAATCTAGTTGAATTAAGGGGATAAGGTCCAAATTCTCTTGTAAAGAGGACATCATGTGGTTGAGATCATCCCTATCCACATTGAGTTTTTTCCATTTCTTCTTGTTGCCATCCTTCACAATGTAATCCATGATTCTAGTACACGGAGCGAGAAAGCCATTGTTCATACTTTCACTCAAGGCTATCTTTGATGGGGTGCTCCAAATTTATCAATAAGACCATAGTTAGACCAGTTATCCCCTCAAAAATTTATATCTCTGTTATTCCCACTTTCCATTGCTTCCATGTTTGATGAAATTCCTGATCCTGAATTAAATTATTCCAAAAATGGATCCATAAGGAAGGTTCTCTTCCTAAAGAAAAGAAATGGTTGCTTGTTGATTAAGGTATTTGGCCTTAATTAGTTCAATTCGGGTTGTTTCTCTCGAGAGAATTCTCCACCCAATTTTGCAATTAGAGCCTCATTCACTTTTTTCATGTCTTTTATACTCAAGCCCCCAATTTTTTTGGGAGTGCATACTTGGTCCCAAGCTACCAAGTGATATTTGAATTTATCCTCCATTCTCATAAGCATGCCATAAAGTGCTTTGAATCATCTAAATTTTTTATCCGAAATCGAAGGGATATTATATAGTGACATGATATATATGGGGATATTCGAAGAGTGCTTTTCATGAGTAGACACTTACATCACAACTTGACTTGATAGAATGGCTCCTTTCCAACCAGCCATTTTCTTTTGAAATATTTCTAATAGGTCATTCCAGACTTTGGTTGATACTTTTTTCGTACCAAGGGGGAGCCCCAAATAAGTAGTGGGGAGTGAATTGATTTTACATCCCAAAATTTTAGCAATTCTAAGTTGTCTTTCCCAAGGGTGTTAAAAAAGAAAATTGAGCTTTTATCAAAATTAATCTCTTGCCTAAGTAGATTCATATAATTTCATAATAGACTTTTTTGCCTTAGCTTCAAGGATTGAAGCCATTAAAAGAAGGATTGTATCATCCATGAATTGTTGATGAGAAGCTGCTTGGTTAGTGGAAGTGGGCTTAGATCCTTTCAGAAGACCATCTATGACTGCTTTATCAATTGTTCTACTAAGACTGTTTGCCATAAGAATGAATAGTAGAGGGGATATGGGATCCCCTTGCCTTAGATGACCCTCTACTACTAGTGGAAAAAAAGAGCCCCGGCCCTCTAAACAACAACATATTATAAGTACTACATAAAAGGTATTTTGTAGTAAGTAATAAATCTTTCAATTAAATACAATTTTCATCCTGCAGTATTTACAATTCAATTCCAGTTAAGGAAGGTAGTCTTCATGTTATTGACCGTGGGGAGTAAATACTTAGTCCAAATTTTCCTCCAGAAATCCTTTGCAAGACAACATATATTTTGAAAATGAATATGTTTGGTCCAATAACTGATATGTCATGTGTTATACTTAAGCATTATAGTCATTGATATCCATCAATGCATGTAAGAAAAGCATTTTTGTGAAAACAATTTATCTAGGACGTTTAAAAGACATAAAACTATTTTAGAAACATGTTCAATATTTTTCATTCAAACAACAACATATTATAAGTACAACATAAAAGGAATTTTGTAGTAATTAAAAAATGCTTTAATCCTTCCAATAAGAATAACTTTTAACATCCACGACTCTAGTCACACTACATTCGAGTAGTAACAAATCTAAAAAATGGGTTACAAATTTCACTTTAATCCCAAAGTACTATATCTTTTTTGTTATATTAATTCAATCCTCCAACCAAGTGGAAGTTTATTATGAGATTAACACTGGAGATACTAGTGGAAACTAAACTCAATATGTCTTTCTTTAGCTTGTTAAATGATAGTGACTCTTTAGCTTGAAATATTATATTCTTCAAATACATTTGGCCGCTAAGCTCAAACTAGGTTGATTTAATTTGTTAAATCCCAGTGACCACTAAAATCAAAATAATATCTCACTTTATTTTGTCAAAACCTTAAGACCATGAAGATCCAAATATTATGTTGTGTCATAAGCTAGTGAACGCTAAGTTCAAAATATCATTCAATAACTTGTTAAATGAAAGCGACCACTACACTCGAAGTAATATAAACAACCAACTACCGACTATACCTGCAACAAAACAATCTTGATTCAAGTTAATATATACCCACACCAGTCTGAATTCACCTAAGGGTTCAATATAAGAACTTTTAACATCCACAAGGCTTGTTAAAACATGAAAAATCATATTATTTTTGTCATGTACCTGTAATTGTACCTACAATTGTGAATGTAATTGTACATGTAAGAGAACAAAAACCCAATAAGCATAGTATTCTTTCCATGTACATGTAATTATATCTACGTTTAAATTTATCTTAGTCTGAACTAAACATGTTGCTCTCCATTGAAAAAATCAGACCCTAGAAAGGAGAGGACTAGAGGTGATGAATTTTTTTCCGAGAAAACACCGTCCACGTCTCATTCTAGTCAAATATTTTTTTGTAAAATAACCTCACCAAATCTCGTAAAAAATGCCCATCACAAGTGTTGCTTGTGCTCCTCAGTAACATATTTGTGCTTACCCACTTCATTTCCATGTGTAGAATGAACAATCTTGGGGAACCTAAATGTAACAAATATTTGTGTCAATAAATAAATTCTAATAAGATATTGATTTATGCTTTCTTTCTAATAATTTATACAAGATGAAATCATGTCCAAAGAATGTTAGTTATTTCACCTTGCTTCATTTTGTTTGCAGATTCTTCCTTTATAAAATATATTAACTAAATGCATCTAATAACGCTAACATCCAAACCTTCAACCTCCACTTAATACAATAATTGCAAGAACATTAACTAACATTATAATAAAAAAATTAGGTTATGTTGAGGCATAACCTCTTTTGGTGGTGGCAAGAGGATACAAAAGATTTGTGGGTTTTTGGGCATTTATGGCATTCATAGATTGCGTTTGTGTGATGGACGGGACCAATTAATGACTATTACTAATTACATCATATTTCAATTAGAAATATTGGAGACACATGTTGAAGATTGGAATGAAGGTGCTCGACATCTCTATTTAAGCATCATCTATATTGGGCCTTTGGCAAATCATTGTCACAATATCCTTGTTCACTATGGGTGACACCATCAAACACATTGAGCCTTCTTCCTGTGAAGAGGTCAAGGCGACCCGAAGAGTATGGAATATTTTGCATGATGGTGGTGTTACATCATTTATGGAAAGATTGTCTGGTCACTTTGTCCGAGTGACCAGTAGTGTGTTGGCAACCTGGAAGAAAGGAAGATTCAAAGTGGGAAAGACATTTTTTTAATTTGATAGAGTCCATTGCAGGCTGCACTTGATGGGGCTCCCCACTGAGGGAGACATTTATTTTAAACTCTCTCTTTAGGGGAGATGGATGATTTCTGTATGTTGGTGAAAATACGACAATGTATCACCTGGGGATATGAACGTGACTCATTTCCACAACCTTGCGATAGGATTCCGAGAAATTAAGGAGGTACTTCACATGCAGAGACACTAAAAAGTGATCTATGGACCTCAGTTTTTTCTTCTTACACATATTTGACATGATCAAAAGGTAAACTTTGCATATTTTCTATTTCAATCACTTGAGAGGTCCCTTAAACTGGTTAGAGAAGATGAAGGTCCTTTCCTACACTAAGGCCTTTTGTATTTGCTCTTTAAAATGGAAGCTTCCCAAAAAGAAATCTCGCACTTCCCCTCTAAGCCAAGAAAGAAACTTCGTGTCCCACCTCCTCTCCGCGACCAGCTCCCTCTTTCCGTCATCATCGCCGTTGCCTTCGTCTCCCTTCCGACTCGATTTGGACATCATGATCATTAACTAGAGCGGTCTAGTGGTCTCCCCATTCTTTCACTCTTAGGTCTCCCTCATCTTCTAAGCAGCTCGTAACCCTTTGGACACCTTGAAGCACTCTCCTAAGGTCTCTGAACGACTTTTGTACCTGGCATCTACTTCCTCTCCACTTCTTTTCGATGCTTATCTGGCTTCTCCTCTCGTCTCCACGGACATTGTAATGGCTACAACCGCCTAAACTCACCCAATCACGGAAGCATGTGTCGCTTCCCTCCCACCATTTTACATGGAAGTTAGCATGGACTTAGAAGTTATAGATGTGTTACAGGATATCTCCTTGGTTTACCCTGATTCTCCTATGTCAGCAAAAATGGGATCCCCCACTGTAGCTTCAGAACATAAGGAGCATTTAGAGAAGATCTCTCCGATCTACATGATGCCATCAAGATTATATTACACTCGGTATCTTCTATTAAGGAATGGAAAATTCACATGGACATGACCTGGATGAAAATCAATGAAGACTTCCTGGAAAACATTAAGTTAGTAGACGTGTTGGTTTAAGGAATCCCTACTTCCGATACTAAGGATGAAGCAACTAATCTCATGAATATCCATAAAATGTAATTTGGCTTTTTCTGGTTTAGGACTTTTTAGTTTTTAGTTTTTGTTGCATACAGGATTGTTCTCTTCTTGTTTCACTATAATATATGGTCATGAGAGATTTTGTGTGCAAGTATGTGGGTTATTTGGTAAAATTCACTTTTACTCTAATTCAAAATAGTTTTATGTTTTGGCATATCGTACTTCATGGCTAAGATCCTAATATCTTAATGAGTTTTCTTACATCCCAGATCATTATGCTCCAAATTTTATGTCTTGGTATAACCTAACGGCTTCTCGAGATCATAGTATCCTACTTTATTATGATAAAAGATGACGGCCACCAAGCTCCAAAAATTTATGGTGTGGCATAATGTATCGTTGTCTAATATCAAAATATAATTCTCTTACTAGTTAGGTATTAGCGAAAACTAAACTCAGAATATTATATTGTGGGTTTATGTTGGGCCTCAAAATATTGACTAATTTCCAAAGGGTGCGTGCATGCACAGGATCAATGAAGAAGATGGGAACGGATGGAAAATCATGTAGGACATGGGTTTTAGAAGGGTTTAATAGAAACCATGAGTGCGCACAAGGCAGAGCAAAGGATTTTAGGACTTGGTCATATTCTTTCCAAGAGGCACTTGAGGAAAAAGTGACCCAACTAGTCGTGCTGAATGGATAATGTAACAACCTAGTGACTTGGTGGTTAAGAAAATAATATTCCACATATGGAACATTCCTGAAGACATCATTGCAGAAAGTGGGGAGCTCGGATCAGAAGAAGCATGCTCCATTGGAGGACCACCTTGACACTTGGAAACCGATCTGCTACTTCAAGAAGGCATGGCGGTGGGTGTTAAACCTATTTATAGAGATGCTCGGGTAAAATAAAAGTGTGTGGTAGATCAAGGAAGAGAAGAAGAGATCCATGGTGTGATGAACCATACCAGAGTAGGTGAAGCCCTACAGAAATGAGTAGAAGATTCTAGGGTTGGGGTTCTCATTAGAGGACTATAGGAATGTTAGCATATCTAGGGATGGGTCTACTAAATTTTTGTAATAGGGAAGAATAACTAGAGATTTTGATGTGTGAGTCATGATATATTGGTTTGATATGACCCTTTTGGATGTAATATGGTTATTGAACTATGATCAACATAAATATATGGTTCTGTTCTAAATATATTGTTCATGGGTGTAAACCCTAGTGCCTTTTTCTTTATGTTATGGATTAGATCTACTATTTATGATGTTTCTTTTGTTATCTGAATGGGTATGTTAGTGTAATGACTCATCCTATGCTTTCAAAATATATGCATGATCATTTACTTTACTACACTTAATCTGTCACCAAATGACATCTCACAATGCTCACATAAAGGAGGGACTCTGTGCCAGCGTGTGCCTCGGGTGAGAAATCAACGCCCGTAAGTGATAGGCTGACATGCATGGGGTTAGAAGGTTATTCTATGGGCATAAAAATGACTACATCTTGGTTCTGTTGTTGGGACCTATTTTTGAAGTTATTGTGAGGGATGGCTACATCTTGGTTCCTTTGATGCGTGATGATAGAGTGCTTGACCTTGGAAAGTGTGAAGCATGGTTTAAGAGCATAGAGGATGATTTTTCTCAAAGATTTAGTACTTGGACCTAAGTTTGATGCACATAGATGGGTAGAAGAACACCTATATCATGAGTTATATGAGACCTTATTTTGTTGTTTTCTAGTAGAATTATATGAATGGATTTCAACATATGCATCCAGATCGAGTTGGTACTATAGATCGCACGTATGGACCCAAGATGATTACAAAGGCTGTAGGATGTGGATCTGACTTGGACATGTGTTGTTGATCACTGGTGGAAAAGAGTGCTAACTAGTTATACCCTAGAATATGCCATTTCTACGTATTCTTATCCAGAGGTTGTTGAGTTTGAGTTCCTAAGGGAACCTAGAGGATCATTTTTGTAAGCTATCCCATTGGCTATGAAGATCTTGATCATTATGCTAAGTTTGGAGGCATTCCCATGGTCGGATAAGCTTTCTCTGAGCGCTGAGAGAGGAAGCTAGGGTGGAGGAAGATGGCAAAAATTATGGTGGAAAAGAGAGGGAAGAGAGGCGACTCAAGTATAGTGAAGTGCGTGAAAGGGATTTGGCTAGATAACACGAGGTTACGGGAGTGATGGATCTATGGAGGAAGACATTGTGGGAAGGAATTGAGGTTCATGCAGAGGACATGGAACTGAGTAGTCTGTGCTACCCCATCTTGGCAAGTGTAGGAGAGAAACCCCTTCAGCTTCTGATGAGATTTCATCATGTGGAGAAAGGATATTCATCGGCATGCATCTAAACCCACCTAGTGACCGACCCTTGGCACTTAGTTTTCCAAATCAAGAAACAAGTATTGCTAAAGTTGGTATCGGTGGATGGAAGTGACCGAACACCTAGGAGGTATAACTTATCATTTGGGACATCTATGGCCACACAAACAATTCCTATGTTTGGAGGAATTTTTGGAAAAGTGAAAGTACACAGAGTTTGGGTATCATGTCTAGGAGTGGCATGGGATACACATATATATGGTAGCGGAGTAGTATCAAAAACCATTGGTGCATAGTTTAGTGGGACATTGGGAACACTAGGTGTGACCGCTTCAGGCCCATTACTAGTTACAGGAGGAGGACCTGGTGGATCTGGCAGATCTAGAGGTGGATCTAGTGGATCAGGAGGCATAGGACCTAGTGGATCTAGTGGATCTGTGGTGGAGAAACACCGGAGGGAATCAAGGTTCGGATCAAGCGAGGACAAGGGCCTCAACCACCTCCGCAAGTATTTTTGAGATGTCTTTACATCTACCATATTACAAGGGTGTTGAGGATGTTGCAGAGCATGTACACAAGTGTGAATTACTATGGGCACACAAAGGGGATCACTACCTGGGAGAGTGAAAGGAAAGTTAGTTTGCAAAAACATTGTAGGGCATGCATGCATAGTTGGTACTAAAAGTATGACCCCCATAAAATAGTGGTAGATTACACCGTGCTTTATGGAATACCTTCTTGGCTAAATTCCATATCCCTGAATTTGAGCAGAAGAGCATTAGCACTTTGAAAGAGATCCAACAAGGAATGGCAGAGAGTGTGTGGGAATATGATGCATGGTTCAAAACTCTCTTGTCAAAAGCTATCTTATGATATTCATCCTTCTCAAGCATGCTCAATGGTTTTTTGGAGGATTGATAACACCATTCAAAAGAGTGCTTTCACACAAGACATTCATAGACTTGCGTGAGTACTTGGAGGTTTCTTTGCACATTAAGGCTATTGGAAGTGTAGATATTAGTGTTAGCCCTTTCCTTGAGGCTCAAATTGCTGTAATGGAAAAGTAGTTGGAGAAGCTATCTGTGAACTTGGCACATGAGACTCATAGTGGTCTATGGTGCATGGATTATGAGATAAAGGGGCACACAAAGGATAGTTTTCCTTGAAGGTCAGTACATGCCATGATGGTGGACTATGAAATTTTCCACGGGGATCATGATGCAAGTAGGTTCCCACTACTGCAGCACGCGATCCATAAGAATGTGTCTTGTTATTGCAAGATTTGTACCTCTACGACCCATGACACAAATATTATAGGCTAATTGACCAAATACATGATTTCATTGATCTTGGTGTGTGCAGACCAGCCTTGCAAGTAGTTCAAGGATGATGATCACCGCTATGAAGGGCACGTAGATGGAGGAGCATGTGGAAGAGGTTTTGAGAGGATTTTGTGGTTGTAGAAATCGTGGAGGAAGAGGTGAGTTCGCATGAGGAACTTGTTATAATTGTGGGTCTACAGAGCATTATAAGTGTGAGTTTTCTTGATCTATTACAATGCTTGTGGTGTGGAAAGAAACATAAGTACAAAGAGTGCCCTAAACTATTTGAGCACATGAGCAAAGAAACACCGAGAAAATAAGGGCAATTGGGATGGTAAGCATAAAGAAGGCCAACTCACAATGGATGTCGAGAGTGGCGCGTGAGTCAGGACTAGAACCTATACTAGTGATGACAATAGTAGAGGCCATGCACACTAGGGAGATACCAAGACAAAGAACACTAGTTATAAGAGAAGAAGTGGTACATGGGAAGTATCTAGACCCTACTCATCAAAAAGAGGTGTATCAAGAGACTATGGATGTGATTCGGAGTTTACAAGGAGAGATCCAGTGTTTGAAGGAGTAGTCAAGGTAGTCAGAGAAAAGGAAGCATGTCGAGGCTCCATAGAAGGATCTAGATGAGGTTATGGAAGTATGCAAGATGTTAAGGCAAGAGAATATCATTCCCTTGCTAGGAGAATGGTTATAGGAGAAGGTACCATGCCTATAAGAGAGCGTGAGAGGCAAGTTCTACATGCTAACCTTCCTCCCCACAACCTTGACTATGACAAAGAGATCACCTTAAATTTTGTTGTAGATGGATGGCTTTTGAGAAATATTCTGATCGACATGGGTGTGGAAGTCAATGTTCTCACTTTGGATGCATGGCATCAAATGGGAAGGCCCCACATTACACCATCTTTGAATGTGTTGTATATGGAAAACAAGATGAAGGAAATGCCCATTGGTGTCTTAAAGGATGTGGTTATCACTATTCAAGGGGCCAAGTTCACTGGAGACTTCAAAGTCTTGGCGCTAGCCGAGGCGGATAACTTTCCAACATTGCTTGGGTGCCCTGGTGTTACAAAAACAATGTTGACCTATGGTTTAACAAGGGTATATCAGTTTTGAGAACAAGGAGGAACAGGTCATCATCCCTTGACAGATGGGAATTTAGTGCCCTATATTGAGCCCTTGGGAGAAGAAGTCCTTGACATAATCTATGTGCTCTATTAGAGACCCTGAGGTAATTCATCCACTGAAGGAATTATCTAGTTTGAAGATGCTCAGTCTATGAGTGATACAACCAACATAGCATGTGACAATTGGGTGCATGGGACTTATGAATTAATTGGGAAAAATTGAGAGGATCGGTGACAAGGGTAAAAAAACACACTCGGTCAAGTGCCTAGGAGGGAAGAAGATACCAAGTTACTTTGGAGGAGCTAACCCGATGATTTCTTACTGAGAAATGGAGGCTCAGTGGAAAAATGATAACAAAAGAAGAGGTATGCTCAGCTATAACTTTCTCAGGACCACAACACGTTGGTGGGTGACACATTGTGAAAGCCTTCTAGAATGGCACGAGGTGAGAACTACATTCTCTGTTAGGTTTTCTAGAAGCAATGTGCCCACTATCATACAAGACTACCATGGAAAAGAACCCACCTCATGTCATATCCAAGCATGTGAGAAGGCTTGGATGGAAGGTACAAAAGCTTTACCACCTTGATATGGGTGCATAAGTTGTATTCCACCTTACAAGGTTGTGTGCATGCATGGTACATTCACTCGGAGATGATGCCATAGACAGGGAATTGGCAAGAGTTGGTGGTTGATCTCATTCAAGCTTTGAGTATCAAAGTACAAATCCATCAGTGGATAAGGCATTGTAGGTGGTCAAGCACCTTACAATGGGAGATAGTGTTATGGTAGAAGATAGGATACTTGAGCTATTAGGTGAACCTAGTTTGGAGACGCATTTTGATGAGGAAGAATCAGAAGAGACATAACTTGAGCGTCACGTGCATGGAAAAGGAAAAAGGAAAAATGGTCTATATGATAGATGGTGAAGAAATGGAGAGTCTAGATGTTAACCATTCTGAAGGTACGCATAAAGTTAGGGATAACACGGATGAGTGAGTGTACACCTACCATGAGCCCTTGAAGACAAATAAGGTTAACATTGGTTTTGAGGTAGAACCTAAGGAAGATATCATTGGGGATTATTGGTCGAGAGAAAGAGGTTTCTAAGATCATTGACCTTTTGTGTGAGTTTCAGGATTTTTCCCACGTGGGTACCATGAGCTCAAAGGCATCACCACTCCTTGGGGAAATGAGGATCAAGTTGAAGGAAGGTACGCGCTTGATTCAGAAGAGACCATATTGAATGAATCTAAACTTACGCGTACGGGTCAAGGAGGAGATAGATAAGATGATAGCATCAGGACATCATTGAGGCTATGGAGGAATAGAATGGGTGAGTCAATGGTCATAAGCATTAATAAGGATAGAAGGATAAGGATCTATGTTGATTACAAGGACTTGAATGTAGTGTGTGTCATTGACCCTTTCCAACCCCCTTCACTGAAGAAATTTTGGAAGGAGTAGCCGGGCGTGAGGTCTATTCTTTTCACGGATGGGTTCTTAGGGTACCACCAAGTTAGAATTACAAAGGAAGACTAGGAGAAGATAACTTTTACCACTGAATGGGGAAGTTTTTCCTACATGGTCATGCCTTTTGGGCTGAAGAATGCGCCTATTGTGTTCTCGTGCATGTGGTACAAGCCTTCCAGGACTTCATCCATAAATTTCTTTAGGTCTACCTAGATGACTGGACTATGTATGGGCTAGTAAAAGACCATTGTGACAATTTGAGGCTGATGTTTGAGAGATGTCGGCGATAGTTGAGGATATCCCTCAACATTAAGAAATGTGTCTTTTTTACTCCATTTGGAACCCTGTTGGGGCATATTATATGTAAGGAAGGCTTGTTGGTGGATCCCGCCAAGGTTTCTATTATTGTGAGATTGGGGGAGCCTACCAGTTAGAGCATTGTGTGTGGATTCCTTGGGCATATGGGGTACTATAGGAAATTTATTAAGGGATATGCCAAGATCACCGTGCCCTTGGAGGAATTTCTTAAACACAAGAGTGTCTTTCATTGGGGAGAGCGCATCAAAAGGTGTTTGACACATTGAAAGATAGGCTTGTCACTACGCCCATATTACACTTTCCTTCTTGGGATAAGCCCTTCCATGTGCATGTTGATGCCTAGGAACAACCATTGGAGTAAGTACTAGCACAACCTGGTGAGGGGATTGTTGATCACCCCTTGTGTTTTTCAGTAGGAAGTTGACACCAACATAAAAAAATTACACAACTACTAAGTGTGAGGCACTATCAATGATCTATGTGTTGCATAAATTCATGTAGTATCTGTTGGAAACACCATTCATATTCTATGGACCGGACCACATGAAACTGAAGTACTTGGTGAACAAGCCCATTTTGCAAGGGTGCATATGTCGTTGGGTCTTATTATTTCAAGAATTTGAGTTTTCAGTTGTGGTAAAACCAAGAAAGAGTAATTCAGGACTTGATCATCTATCAAGAATTGACTCAGGGGAGGATGTGCAAAGCATTGAGGATACCATGTCAGATGTGCAACTATTTAGGTTATGGCGTGTGCACCCTTTGAACTTAGAGGATATTATAGTGTTTCTTAAAATGGGTGTGGCATTGGAAGGAATGAAGGATTTGGAGAGAAAGTAAGATGGATATACGCATCATACCTTACATGTTGATTAGTGGAGATTTATACAAGTTAGGTCGTGATGAGGTTTTGTGTCGATGTGTATTAGAACATGAGTGCATTTGCAATCATGGAGGAAGTACATGGTGGGATTATAGGAGGACACTATGTAGGAAATGCAACCACATGAAAGATTCTACTTGCATAGGGATTTGGTGGGAAAGTATCTACTAGGATTTTATTGAGTTTTGTAAGGCTTGTGACCATTTCTAGTGCCTTGGAAAACCTGGAAGGAGGGATGAAATGCCCTTGCAACCGATAGCCAACACTGAACCATTTGAAAAATGGGAAATTGAATTTTGTAGACCAATTTCACCTACCGCACAAAGGATTGGCTCACGTTACATCATCACTTGCATTGATTACTTGACAAGATGGGTAGAGGCAACGCCTACAAAGGATTGCACATAACAATGACAAAATGAGATTCTTATGGGAAAACATAATTAGTAGGTATGGATGTTTGATTGAGTTTAACAAGTGATAGGGGTACACATTTTCTAAATGAAATGGTTCAAGATTTTGTTGGCAGAGTTTATGGTATCCCATCACAAGACCACCCCCTATCACCCAGCAAGTAAATGGGACTATTGAAGCATTTAACAAGATACTAAGTCACACATTAACTAAGATTTGTGACGTTGGAAGACAAGATTGGGATGACAAGGTATCAGCATTTTATGGGCATACAAAACAACCTACAAGAGATTGAACAAGGCCACACCATTTCAATTGGTGTTTGGCATGGAGGCTATTTTTCCGATTGAATTTATGCTACCATCGTTGCGTATATATAGCGCATGCGTAGGAGGATTGGTTGATGAACAAGTGCTCGAAGAAAGAATTGATAAGTTAATGCAGCTAGACGAAAGGTGATCACTTGCTAGATGGAGTCAAAAGATAGAGAAGGCAAGACAAAAAGCATGGCATGATCATCATATTAAAAACAAACAATTTGAGGTTGGGCTAGATGGTTTGTTATATGACTCTAAATTTATGTGCCATCTGGGAAGTTGAAATTCCATTGGTTGGGACCATACATCATCTCGTACATCCTTGATTCAGGCACTTTTCATTACACGTGCTGGATGGGACGAGACTACCAGGTCATTTCAATGGGAGTAGGTTGAAGCCCTACTATAAATAAGTCTTCCTTGTGTTTGTAAATAAGGTAGTTTTTCTAGTTAGCCTAGGATTTCCCTTAATGCATTTTTTTTTTCTTGTGTTTCCCCTTCTCGTTGCTTATTCCTTTTTGTTGTGTTTTTTTGCACCTTGTGCACTGCAGTAACCACATTACTTTCTAAGGTTGTGTATGCGTAGAGGACCGTGCATTTTTTTAGTGTGGGGTGGAGTAGAATGAAAAGAAAGAAGTTAGTAGTAGTTGTGATGGCCTAGATTGAAAGATCAAAAGTGCATAAGGTAGAAGAGCGCGTGGGGAAATGGTGGACAAAATTTTTGGTGTCAAGAAGGCTTTAACAAAGACCATGTACAAAGGATAAGAAGCACAAGAACAACATGAGGTAGGTGAGGGAAAAAAATCGGGTTGATGAAGAAGTGACTTCGGTGCTATAGATGCACACGTAAGAGTCTTTGTTAAGGATTTTTGTGCACTAGAAGGTTGTAGAGGGTTTTTTTTACACAAGACTTGGTGCGTGGGTAAAGGAACTTAAGATCAGATTTAGTGGAAAAACTACATTTAATGTTGAGTATACATTGGTAGGTGGCATAACATTTATTGCTGGGAGATAGGAAAAAAGCTATAAGTAAAGGGTCGGGCACATTATTATTTACCTTGCTATTACGAGATTGAAGAGATTTATGAACTAGGGCACCTGCACAAAGAAATATTTATGTGAAGAAAGAAGAGTGAAAAATGAAAGTGTGACTAGGGTGATCTGCGAACTAGAGTGGAAGGAGTACATGGGCGTAGGGAAGAAGGTTTCAGTGGAATACACCATCTTGTGGAAGAGTTTTCAGGTTAGGGTTTTTTAGCTAGGGCATGGAATAGAAGGATTCTTTCATGGAGTTGAGCCATAGATTTGAGCAAGAGTGAGGAAGGAGAGAAAGGAGTTTATTCTTTTAACCCGACAAGAAGATGACACTAAAGAAGGTGACCATTTCACCTAAGAAGGGAAAGGGAAAAGGAAAATAAACTGCCACCACAATTTCAATGAAGAATGGTATGCAGAGATGCAGTACCCTAGATGGGGTGTTGCTTGGGAAAGAATGGGTATCCCATGTTAGGAAGATGGTTATGAGCAACTATAATCATCACACAAGTACCATAGAAAAGGAAATAGCACTAGAATTAGTGCATCCAATGGATAAAAGGACACCAGAAGGGATGTCAATTTATAGTGATGAAGTGAAAGTAAAATTGGAGAAGGTTGGGTTGTTGCAACTATTGAGTTGCCCTATTTTGGAAAGCCCGAGTGGTTATACCAATGGTTGATGTCGTGTGCATGAGGACCACTTCTACTTTGTGGGCCATAGAATGCGCATAACTCCCCACTCATCTCCAAGTTTACCAGCCTTATCTGTGAAGGGGATTCATTGGATGATGACCTAGAGGATAAAGAGGCCATTAAGAAGACCGTGGAGGAGTATGACTACAAAAAGGGTTTCACGTTACTTTGATATCTCAGATATCCCTAACCCTGTGATGAGAATGGCCACATGCCTAGTAACCAAGTTGAATGGTCAAGAGAGGTGGACACAAATAAACAAGGCATGGTTGAATGTATGCCAAAAAATTTTAGAAGGGACCATCTATAACTTTTCCGCCTACATTGCAGAAGAGATCATCAGCGTGCAAGAAGGAGAGAAGATAATGTTTGGAAATGTTCTTCTCACCATCATCTTCTCAAAAATTGGAGTGCCTGATGGGCTAGAGAAGTTTGTATGGGAGTATCTAGATGAAGATCCCTCCCCCACGAAGAGGTTTGAGAAATACACATGTGATACCATGATGGCCGCCCACAAAGCATGCCTAGAGAAATGGTACAATCGAATGCGTGATGCATTCGGGGGCCAAGTGGAGGATACCAAAACAATTGCCAACGCTAGTAAATGGAGAAGCTAAGTTTGTTATCTATCAACATTTTTGCATTGGCAAGTTCACTCTGTCAGATGGGACCAAGAGCCCATGGTGTAAATTACCCTTCTCCTTCACTGTGTAATATTTCCAAGTAGGGGTAAATCACTTCAAGGAAGCTAAAATACTAAGGTTCGACCTTAGTGAGGTGGACCAAGACCACCATGATTTTGAAAGAAGCTAGTATATCCAAAGAAGTGTGCTTATGTGGAGAAGTATGTCTCCCATGAAGTGCGCATGACAAAACCCTTAACATTTCCAATTTTTGGAAGGGACCACAATGAGAATATACTTATGCATTAGGCCCAAGTATGAAAAGGGTGCTTACTTAGAGAATGATGTCTCCATCCCTGAGGATCCCATTGGTAGGAAGAAGGTCATGCCAAAGAAGAGAGAAAGGGAAGAGACCTGGAAAAGAAGCGCCAAAAAATAAAGCACCAAGTGTGTAGACAACACAATCTGTGGGCATGCAGAGTCAAGCGCCAAGCTAAACACATATGCACATGGAAGAAGTCTCCCATTAAGGAGAAGGAAAAGACACTGAGGAAGAGGTGCCAAAAAAGAAGAGTCACCTAGAAGGAATCACCTATTGAGGAAGAGGAAGAATCCCTAGGTAGGAAGAAATAGAAGGTAGTAGGGAAGGCATACTCGGAGGAGACAGAGAGCTTGGAGGCCTACAAGGGTGAGAGAGATGATGATGAGGATGAAGAAGTTCATAATCATCCCATGTGTATGATGTACATGATTCAAAGGAAGAAATAAGTGAGGGGAAGGGTGGAGAAGAAGAAGGCACCCAAGGAAAAGGGGAGAGTGAAGAAGTAAATACTAAGGATCAGAGGACCCCCACCTCACTAAGGAGAAGATAGAAGAGGCCACAGAGAGAGAAGTAGCGGGAATAATCGAGAAGTTAGTGGAGCAAGAGGTGGAGCAAAGCATGGATGAGATACTCAAGGAGATAGAAGAAGAGAGCGTAGGGAAGGAGTATGGAAGCATGGGTGGAGATCCCAACTTAGCGGTAAGATTTCCAAAGGTTACGCGCATAGGAGGGAAGAACGTGGTAGTAGTAGCACAAGGGTAGGGAATGGGCTATATCCATGATCCAAACAAAGTGTTATGCACACACTTCCAGAGCATTGTGCTGAAAAACCAACTCTTGGAAATGTCTTCATTTGAGGAAGAAGACATGTACCTGCATGAACCAGGAAGATGTTATCTTGGGCTTTTGAGTCCCATGTCAATGAACCTGAGTTTGAATTTAACCAAGGAGTGTTGATGAAGGTGTTGGAGACCAAAGGTATAAACCCGTTGGTGAATGCTCAAGTAGTTATTTGATGAGTAAGTCTATAATGCACTCAACAAGGTTTAGTTGAAGTTGAGGCAAGACTTTTTGGAAGGAATGACCAGGTGAGATTCCTAGAAGGGGAATTAGAGAAGAAAAATGAGGATCTCGTTGAAAAGATAAAATATTTGAAGCAAGAGGAACTAATCAGTGCATAGTTAAGGCGTGAGATGAAGGAGGAAAAGGCTAGGGTGCGTGAGGTATATAAAAAGGTAGAAATGATTACAAATGTTATTATCTTAAAGCATCTAGACCTAGCACCGCCCAAACAGTAGAAGTATGAGTCAACCTTGTAATTCTTGGAAGACCTAACTCACATCCTCACCATGGAGAGGTAGCCCCTTGCTTTGGAATCAATAGAAGAATTGTTAGCATGCCAGGAGAAAGAGGAGAAGATGAAGGTGGTGGAGATAGTCACTTGGTACACTAAGATCCTTGCCAATGTAAAGGCCACTTTGCACAGATAGTTGAAGCTACTTATGACAATTGCACGGATAGAGATAGAGTGGCAAGCATTCTAGTTTCCACCCATGAGGCAGACCTCAAGGATTTTCAGGAGAAGAATAAAGGGAATAGGGAAGAGTGGGATAAGATCCTGGTGAGGTAGAAAATAATTCTGAAGCCATCGAGACCTTGAGAGGCTCGATCAAAAATTAGCTGAAGGAATTATACCCTCAAATCACCCACAGGATGGATGCGTTGGACGACCTCAACAAGCAGTTGGAAAACATTGTTGATATGTTGAATGCTAAGGGTGATGAACTAGGCTTTGAAGAGGTGAGCGCCTTAGTAGGTGACCTCTGTCAACAGGTGCAAGGCAAGGTGAATTCGGGAGAATATTAAGGTAGACATAAGGAAGGATTTCCCACTCATTCTTTAGCAATAAACAAATTCTTCTTCATTCCTCCATTCTTTACTTCTTCCATTTCTTTTAGTGTGGGGTGATGTTGGGCCTCAAAATATTGACTAATTCCCAAAGTGTGGGGTGATGTTGTGTGTGCAAGACAAAGGGTGAAGAAGATGGGCACGCATGGAAAAGCACATAAGACATGGGTTTTAGAAGGGTTTAAAAGAAACCATGGTGCATGCGCAAGCCAGGGTAAAGGATTTCAGGACTTAGTCATATTTGGCTTTCAAGAGGCACTTGAGGAAAAACGTGACCCAACTAGGCATGTTGAATGGATAAGGTGACATCCATGGTGACTTGGTGGTCAAGAAAAAATATTCCACACATGGAACATTCCCGAAGACATCATTGTAGAAAGTGGGGATCTCGGATCAAAAGAAGCATGCTCCATTGGAGGACCACCTTGACACTTGAAAATCAATCTTACTTTAGGAAGGCATGGCGGTGGGTGTTAAACCTATTTATAGAGATTCGGGTAGAAAAAGTAGAAGAAAAGAACCATTGTGTGATAGATAGAGGAAGAGAAGAAGAGGGCCATGGTGTGATGAACCATACTAGAGTAGGTGAATCCTCTGCAGAAATGAGTAGAATATTCTAGGGGTTGGGGTTCTCATTAGAGGACTATAGGAATGTTAGCATATCTAGGGGAATGGGTGCATTAAATTTTTGTAATAGGGAAGAATAGCTAGATCTTATGATGCGTGAGTCATGATATATCAGTCTGATATGACCCTTTTGGATGTAATATGGTTACTGAACTATGATCAACATGAATATATGGTTATGTTCTAAATATATTGTTCATGGGTGTAAACCCTAGTACCTTTTTCTTTATGTTATGGATTAGATCTACCATTTGTATGATATTTATTTTGTTATCTGAATAGGTATGTTGGTGTAATGACTCATCCTATGCTTTTTAATGTATGCATGACCTTTTACTTTTGGATGTAATATGGTTACTACACTATGATCACATGAATATATGGTTCATTCTAAAGATATTGTTCATGGGTGTAAACCTAGTACCTTTTTTCTTTATGTTATGGATATGATCTACATGAATATATGTATCATTTATATTTTTTCTAGTACCTTTTTCTTTATGTTATGGATTAGATCTACTATCTGTGTGATGTTTCTTTTGTTATCTAAATAGGTATGTTGGTGTAATGATTCATCCTATGCTTTCAGAATGTATGCATGACCTTTTATTTTGCACTTAATATGTCACCAAATGACATCTCGCAATGCTCACATAAAGGAGGGGCTCGGTGCCGCGCATGCGCTCCTCGGGTGAGTGTTTAGCTCCGCTGAGTGAGTGATAGGCCAGCACACATGGGGTTATAAGGTTATTCTATGGGCATAAAAATGACTATAGTTTAGCACCGAAAAGTTATGAATATCTGCCTCTAATTTGTTAGATGTTGTAAAATATATTAATTATGAATTATTAAACCCTAGTGATGAAATCGCCAAATAACATGTTGTGGCAAAACCTAGCGGCCATGAAGATCAAAATAATATATTGTTTAAGTACCTAATAACCACTAAGCTCAAACTATGTTGATTCAAATTTGCTAAATCCAGTCACCATTAAGATCCAAATATTATGTTTTGGTGTAACCCATTGGCAGCCAAGATAATAATATCTTATTTCTTTTGTTTAAACCTAGTGAGCGCTAAGCACCAAATATTATGTTGTGTCATAATCTAATGGATGCTAAACTCAAAATATCATTCAATAACATGTTAAATGATAACAACCACTATGCTCGAAATAATATATTATGGAAGTACCTAGTCTCCACTTAGTTCAAAATATGTTAATTTAATTTTTTAATCCTATCAACCGTAACCTCCATATATTATGTCGTTGTTTAAACTAGCACCAACTAAGTTCAAAATATAATCCTGTAATTTGTTAAATGTTGTAAAACATCGTAACTATCAATTATTGAACCCTGGCGAATTCAATCTCCAAATAATATGTTGTGGCATAGGTTCTCTGGCTACTAAGCTCAAAGTATCTGAAACCATTGGTAGTCTCCAAATATTATGTGGTGGCATAACCTAGTGGGTGCTAAGCTTGAAATATCTTAATTCCAAATCTTAAATGCATACAATTTTTTTTACTAATTTATATTGGTCTTGATTTCTATAAATATCTCCAAAGTCAATGTCTTTCTTTTGTTTATTAAATACTATTGATTTTTTAGCTCAAAATATTATATTCTTAAGTTCTTACTTTCTTTTGTTGAAACCTAGAGACTGCTAAGATCCTAATATTATGTTGTGGCATAACCTAGTGGCCACTAAGTTGAAAATATCTTAATTTAATTTATTAAATCCTAACCACCGATAGGCTACAAAGATTGTGTGGTGGCATAAACTAATGGGTGCTATGCTCGAAATATCTTAATTTGAAATCTTAAAATCATACAATAAAGTCAACTAATTTATACAGATCTTGATTGTTATACATTTCTCCAAAGTTAACGTGGTTGATTAACTTAGAGGTCGATAAGCTCAAAATAACTTACTTTAATTTGTCAAAACGTAGTGACTTATAATATTTTAATTAAAAAATTATATTTTTATGAGGGGTAACCTTTTTTAGCGTGTGACAAGAGGATATGGTATATGTGGCTTTAATGCTCATCTATGACATAGATGGATTACATTAAATGCGATATACATAATCAATTAATGGTTATACGCATGTGAGATGTAAGATAACATTGGGCATTTAATATTTTTAATGGGAAGCATGATATTTATGATTAGGATATCTAATCGATGATCTTTGGTACCATCACACTTACCTCCTTTTGTGTGTTGTGCACTCGTGGCTTTATATCTCCAAGGTCAACTTGACATTTTACTACCCCTTTCCTCTTTTCATTTTTGGTCGTTGAGATTCCTGTCTCTCTATGATGGTGACAGGGGTGTTGGTGGTTTCTTGGGTAGCATGGAGTGTGGTCCTAGTAGGAAGAGGCGAAGAGCTATGACATATAAGTACACTAGGGAATCATTTAATTCTTAGATGGATAGGAAAATTTGGAATGTAGCTATGCGGAATTGGCTCAAGAAGGTATGGTTGGTTGTGGAGTGATTCAAAGAAGAAGATGATGGTGATATTTTTGAGAGCATGTGCAAGCTAATGCTTGACCCAAACCATTCCAAAGGGCGGAGGAACATTTTTGACATGGCGCAAGGGTTGAGTGCGGAAAACATATTGTCTAACTCTTTAGGGTAGTTTATCTTGCATAAGGAGAATGAGAAGTTGGAAGAGTGTCTAGTCAGCCTTCAGTATCATGTCCATGCCTTGACGGGGGGATACAGGTGATCGTGACGTGGTCTAGAGGAAGTTGTAGAAAATCAAGGTATAGAACTCCTGTTGGCACTAAAGTTAAAATGTCATAATGTTGTGTCGATTCATCCTCCTCCGATCAAAGTAAAGGGGACGTGGATGTCGAGATCATCGATGAGGTGGAGCCAAGAGGCTGAATGGCCTAATCTTTCTTGGATGCATTTATCTTTAGTTTTTGATTAAGGGCCAAAATAGTTGTCTATATAGTGAAGTGTATAGATATATGAAGTATTTGTGGGTGAAGTGAAGCTGATTACTGACTCTTCCCCATATTTTGGCATATATTTAGTATGATAATTTTCTTTTAATCATCATGGGAGTCCATTCTTTGGAAGACTTATCATGGATTGGTTCCTCATGTACTTTTTTCAAGACTTATCATCGAAATATCCTAGTTTAAAATCTTAAAATCATAAAATGAATTCAACTAATTTATATATATCTTCTTTGCGATACATATAATGTTTGTAATACATAAGCTAGAAAATTGAATATTCAAATACTATGTTATAGCATAACCTAGCAGTCGTTAAGCTCTTAATACCTCAATTTAGTATTTAACTACTGCTAAGTTCTAAAGATTATGTGGTAGCATAACCTAACGGGTTCTAAGCTTCAAATATCTTAATTTAAAATCTTAAAATCATACGATAAATTCAACTAATTTAAACACATCTTGTTTGCATCTTCTTTGCAATACATATCATGTTTGTGATACATAACCAAGCAAATTGAAACCCAAATAATATGTTGTTACATAACCTAGTCGCCGCTAAGCTCTGAATACCTTAATTTAGTTTATTAAATCCTAACCACCACTAGGTTCCAACAATTATGTGGTAGCATAACCTAGCGGGCACTAAACTCGAAATATCTTAATTTAAAATATTAAAATCATATGATAAATTCAACTAATTTAAACACATCTTCTTTGTGATACATATAATGTTTGCGATACATAAGCTAGTGAATTGAATACCCAAATACTATGTTGTGGCATAACCTAGTGGCCACTAAGCTCTTAATACCTCAATTTAGTTTTTAAATCCTAACTACTACTATGTTCCAACGATTATGTGGTAGCATAACCTAACGAGCACTAAGCTTGAAATATCTTAATTTAAAATCTTAAAATCATACGATAAATTCAACTAATTTATACACATCTTGTTTGCATATTCTTTACTGAAACATATCATGTTTGTAATACATAACCTAGCGAATAAAATACCCAAATAATATGTTATTGCATAACCTAGCCACCATTAGGCTCTTAATACTTTAATTTAGTTTATTAAATCCTAACCACTGCTAGGTTCCAATGATTATGTGGTAGCATAACCTAGCGGGCGCTAAGCTCGAAATATCTTAATTTAAAATCTTAAAATCATACAATAAATTAAACTAATTTAAACACATCTTGTTTGCATCTTCTTTGCAATACATATAATGTTTGTGATACATAAGCTAGTGAATTGAATACCCAAATACTATATTGTGGCATAACCTAGTGGTCGTTAAGCTCTTCATACCTCAATTTCATTTTTAAATCCTAACTACCTAGTTAGGTTCAAAGATTATGTAGTAGCATAACCTAGTGGGAGCTAAGCTCAAAATTTCTTAATTTAAAATATTAAAATCATACGATAAATTCAAATAATTTAAACACATCTTGTTTGCATCTTCTTTGTGATACATATCATGTTTTCCATACATAACCAAGTGAATTGAATACCCAAATAATATGTTGTTGCATAACCTAGCGGCCGCTAAGATCTTAATACCTTAATTTAGTTTATTAAATCCTAACCAATGCTAGGTTCCAACGATTATATGGTAGCATAACCTAGCAATCGCTAAGCTCAAAATATCTTAATTTAAAATCTTAAAATCATACGATAAATTCGACTAATTTAAACACATCTTCTTTGTGATACATATAATGTTTCGATACATAAGCTAACGAATATAATACCCAAATACTATGGTGTGGCATAACCTAGCGGCCACTAACCTCTTAGTACCTTAATTTATTTTTTAAATCCTAACTATCGCTAGGTTCCAACGATTATGTGGTAAATGGGTGCTAAGCTGAAAATATATTAATTTAAAATCTTAAAATCATACGATAAATTCAACTAATTTATACACATCTTGTTTGCATCTTCTTTGCGATACATATCATGTTTGTGATACATAAGCTAGCAAATTGAATACCCAAATACTATGTTATGGCATAACCTAGCGGCTATTAAGCTCTTAATACCTTAATTTAGTTTATTAAATCCTAACCACCGCTAGGTTCCAATGATTATGTGGTAGCATAACCTAGCGGGCGCTAAGCTCAAAATATCTTAATTTAAAATCTTAAAATCATACGATAAATTCAACTAATTTAAACACATCTTGTTTGCATCTTTTTTGCGATACATATCATGTTTGCGATACATAAGCTAGTGAATTGAATACCCAAATACTATGTTGTGGCATAACCTAGCAGCCACTAAGCTCTTAATACCTCAATTTAGTTTTTAAATCCTAACTACCACTAGGTTCCAACGATTATGTGGTAGCATAACCTAGTGGTGCTAAGCTCGAAATATCTTAATTTAAAATCTTAAAATCATACGATAAATTCAACTAATTTAAACACATCTTGTTTGCATCTTCTTTGTAATACATATCATGTTTGTGATACATAACCAAGCGAATTGAATACCCAAATAATATGTTGTGGCATAACCTAGCGGCCACTAAGCTCTTAATACCTCAATTTAGTTTTTAAATCCTAACTACCTCTAGTTTTCAACGATTATGTGGTAGCATAACCTAGCAGTGCTAAGCTCGAAATATCTTAATTTAAAATATTAAAATCATATGATAAATTCAACTAATTTAAACACATCTTCTTTGCGATACATATCATGTTTGAGATACATAACCTAACGAATTGAATACCCAAATAATATGTTGTGGCATAACCTAGCAGCCGCTAAGCTCTTAATACCAAAGTATTCACTAAGATCGTATTATTATGTTTTGGCATAACCTACCCACCATTATGCTTATAATATCTGACTTTCTTTTACTGAAGCATAGAGACTTCTAACATCCAAATAGTATGTTGTGTCATGTCATAAGCTAGCGGACGCTAAGCTAAAAATACAATTGGGTGATTGGATAGATTAGAGCGCCACTAAGCTTGAAATATTATAGTGTGTAAGTACTAGCACCCGCTTAGCTCAAACTATTTTAATTTAATTTGTTTAATCCAACCCACCATAAGGTCTTAATGTTATATCTTGGGCTAACCTAGTGGACGAGAGACCGCGAAGATTTACAACAAGTTTTTAGATACAACATGATATACTCAATGAAGCCTAACGGCCGCTAAGCTATTCTTAAAATTAAATATATTATTTTTATAATGTAGTTGTGTTATGAATTTAATTGTTAGTCTTTGTGTATTTAACACGAGAAAAATAACAAAGCAATTGCTTGACCCAAAAAAAGTGTGTTCGTATGTAACAAAATCCACTTATCCTTGAGTCTGCAAAGGTAAACGAAGATTGCATCCAAATAAGAATTATAGCTTAGCGGTCACTAGAGTAGGCAATATTTTTCATGTAGATTGTATTAAAAAAGGAGTTTATATAAATGGTAAAAAATAAATATGGAATTTATATAATAGTATATGTATAGACTTGGACTCGTTATACCCTAATGCCACTATTAAACTATCCTTAAAGGAAAATATATCATGTTCATAATGAAATTGTGTACATTTAGAATCATTATTTTTCGTGTGTTACACGATTACAAGTCTAGAATTCTACATTTCTTATGAGATTTTGGTAGAATATTTTTACATTTAGGACAAGAAAAAAAACCAGGACTAGCGACCAAGAAGTTATACTACAAGTTTTTAAATACAACGCGATCTACTCGTTGCACCCTAGCGACCGCTAAGCTATTCCTAAAGGTAAATATATCATGTTCATAATGAAGCTATGTTATAAATCTAAATTCTTAATCTTTGCTAGAAATCATATTGAAAATCTATAAAAGATAACAAATAAATCGGCATTTATATAATGGATACATAAATATACGTGTAAAATTGTATCTTTAATATGTTATACAGGTATACGTATAGTTTTATCTACTTCTTACAAGATTTTGGCATAATTATTTTACATTTATGAAAAAATATGGAAACTCAGAATTGCGACTAAGAATCTATAAAACAAGTTTTTACATAAGATGTCATCTACTCATTGCATCCTAGTGGCTGCTAATCTATTCTTAAAGGTAAATATATCATGTTCATAATGAAGCTGTTTTATAAATCTAAATTGTTAATCTTTACGAATACAATAGCAGACAAAGAACAAAAGCGATCGCTATGACCAAAAAACATTGTGTTGCCTATATAAAAACAATCGAGAGACTTGCCTTCAGATGTCGGCGTTGCTTCCAAACTGGTCATGTTACAAACGATTGTGAACATTCCAAACGAAAGACCAAAGCTGCTTGGTGGAAGGATTCACTTCCTGAACATCTCACAATTGACTCAGATCCGGCTGAGGATTCTAGTGCCCCCTTGCATGTTGACTCACCCGTAATGTGATTCACAGGCCAACATAGCGAAACTTCCTACAGACTATCCTCCGCAGATTGTTGATTCAGTGTTTAAGGAAGTTTCGGCCCCCCTTCCTATGGGTCACATACACATCAAGTCCATTGCAGATGCTTCATTTGCATTGGATGCAGGAAATCTTGAATGGACAGTGGTAGATCGGAAGAAGAAGGGAAATGTCAAATCTAAACCTCCCACCACTCCGGACAAGGTTTGATTCTGGTCGTTGTTAGTGCTATTATTGTTACATCTGGGCAAATGGCCAACTGCACAGTTGTTGGGCAGCTGTGTTGCTGTTAAGTTGTTTTTTAGCTGTTTTTGAAGCAGCTGCTTTGTTTTTGCTGGTTCTTGGCTGTTTTCTTTTGTTGGGCTTTCTGGGGTTAAATTTTGCTTTTGAGCATTGTTGTAAAAGGGTATAGTCCCTTTCAAAAAACTATTTACCAATAATTAAAAACAACCGATCCACAAGGGCCAAGGAAAACAAATGCTTTTTCAAATTAGAATTATCGCCAAGCGGACATTAGGGTAGACAAATTTTCTTATGGTAGAGTTTATTCATAGAAAATAAATCATATTGAAAAGATACAAACGATAACAAATAAATGGAATTCATACAATGGATATATAAATAAACATGTAGAAACATGTATGTAATTGAAATATAATTGGGGTTTCGTAAATAGGTTTTGAAACAACCAATTATATCGTGGAAGCCTCAAAAATATGTTAATTTTTGGCATAGATTAAGAGCTCAAAAGGAAGAATATATTAATTATAAAATGCATAGTGATTAAAATTAGATGTAATAATATTATTACATATATAATGTGTTTAACTTCAATATACATAACATAAAAATGATGAAGACATTACATTTCCTTAATTATAAATGGAAACACATATATAATTGGAAATAATTATCATACAATTGAATTCTTAATATAGTTTTATTGTTTTGAATTAATTTTTAACCTCATATATTTTCCTAAAATATCAAACCACAACCATGTAAAAATGTAATATGCATTAATTAACGATGTTGCTTGGCATCCTCTTAATGAACAACATTAAACTATTTTTGGTTCTCCCGACCAAAATAAAATTAAAAATAAGGTGATTGTGCCATAAGCTATCATTATCCTAAAAACAATTGCAGGAACGAGAACGAAAAATTCAAAATGAAAATAGCCAAAGAGAGACATAGAATGATAGAAATGGGAAAGCATTAAACAGAGATATATACTTGAGCAGAAAAAGTGATTAAAATTTCTTTCATTAATGCACAAAACAAAGTGAGTTTTCATGAAGAGTGAGGCAATTTTGTGTGGAGATCAAAAGCAACTAGAAAGCAAGGGTTAAGCATGAGCACGATTAAGTAGGACAAAACAGGGGCTTGTGCATCCTTTTTTATGTTTCTTTTGTGTTTCTTTTTATGCAAAAAAAGATTATAATCATATGTAAAAAACCAAGATTTGAACACTTGGCCTTCGCAATCTATGACTTGCACGTATTTTTATTTATTTTGAAGACATGTTTTTCTGATTGACCAAAAAAATTAGAAACCCTACTCAATATTTCTCCAAGGTATTTAATAATTTGTTTAGCACATTCCACAAAAGAAATTTCAAAAATAGAAAAAGAGCGGGATACGAAAATTTAAAATTTTCACTTTCCCCCTCTAAAAGCAAAAGGGCGGGCTATTGAAATTTCAAATATCCGAAAATGCGGGGATTCCCCCTATTTTTATTTTTCCATGGTTTAAAAATTAAAAACTAAACATTTTTCATTGTCTATAGCCTATAATAATATAAACATAATAACAAATATATTATACAACATATATTAAAACAAGCATAGTGAAAACAATATATATTATAAGAAAATAGAAGAAATAAATCCTAAACATATTTGTGAAGTTTATTAGAATAATACAGACATTTACATTCCATTCTTTATCAAAATCGATTTATACAATGTTAGATATAGTGTGCCCTAATTTAAATTAATTATTCAATTAAAATGTGCCACGTGGCAAGTTTGAACAAGCAATTTGGGATACATAATAAAGCTAGCAATCCAAGACTGTCATGCGGATAGTGTTACTATATGGTTGTTTTCAAAATAAGAAGTGTTTGAGCCTAGGCTTTGATATGTCGTTTATGTCAATAAGTTAAGGAGCATAGTAGCGCTAAGCATTTTCTTTGTTAAGAAACGATGTGAAATATGTCTTGAAAACCATGTATCTTATGGAAACTACATACTAAGCCTAGTAATCCACAACTTTACAAATAGTGTTTAAAATGAGAAGAGGTAAAGGTAGGAGCCTAGTGGCCGCTAAGCTAAACCATGATTTATTATTTTATGGCTACTTTCAAAATAAGAAACTTTTGAGCCTAGGGTCTGATATGTTGTTTCTATCAATAAGTAAAGGAGCTTAGAAAGGCAAGTAAGCATTTTCTTTGATAGGAAATGATGTGAAGTATGAGTTGAAAACCATGTATCTCATTAGAACTACATACCAAGGCTAGGAATCCAAAATTGTAAAGATAGTGTTTAAAATGAGAAGAGGTAAATGTAGGAGCCTAGCAGCCACTAAGCTATACCATGGTTTGTTATTTTATGGCTATTTTCAAAATAAGAAACTTTTGAGACAATGGTAGATGATATGTCATTTAAACGTCGATAAGTAAAGGAGCTTAGTGGTCGCTAAGCATTTTCTTTGATAGGAAACGATGTAAAATATGAGTTGAAAACCATGTATATTATGGGAACTACATATTAAGGCTAGCGATCTAAAACTGTAAAGATAGTGTTTATATTGATAACGAGGTAAAGGTGGGAGCCTAATGCCACTAAGCTATACCATGGGTTGTTATTTTATGGCTATTTTCAAAAATAAGAAACTTTTGAGTCTATGGGAAACACATAATACATCTCGATCCATTTAGAGGGTATGTAATGTAGGACTTTCTCTCTGCCACACATAGCCTAGCAAATATGGTACAATTAAAATAAATGGATAACACTATCATTCAAAATTTGTGCACATAGTGTTGAAATAAAAAATAGTTGATCCTAGCGGTCGTTATGGCGTTCCATTCAATACATACAAAAGCTTAGCAGTCGCTAAGCATTTTATCTCGTACAAATAGATGTGAATTAAATGTTACAAACAATATGTCTTGTGAGTACTACATAATCCATGAAAACACAATAGCGACCCAAAGCTATATACATATGGTATTTATAATGATTGGTAGTAATGGTGGGAGCCTAGCGACCGCTAAACTAGAGCATGATCTTTTATTTTATCATTGTTTTCAAATTATTAAACTGTTGAACCTACCATCCACTATGTCGTTACTTTTGATAAGGAAAAAATGCTTAGCGTTCGCTAAGCATTTTCTCCCATAAGATTCGATGTGAATTATGTGTTTCAAACAATATACCTTATGGGAACTACGTAAGGCTTGATCCAATATACATTCCAACCAACATGATATAATTATAATCAATGAAAAACACTAGCGATCCAAAGTTGTACAGAGATAGTGTTTACAATGACCGTAATGGTAGGAGCCTCATGGTACAGCTACTAGGTCATGATTTATTATTTTACCACAATTTTTAATAAAATAAACTATTAAAACTAGCATTTGTTGTGTTGTTACTTTCGATAAGTAATGAAACTAAGCGTTAGGTAAATAATTTTTTTGATACAAAACGTTGTGAATTATATGTTACAAATAATATATTTTATGGAAAATACATATGGCTTGATCCCTATCGAGGATTTGTAGTGTATCACTTGTTTCCGCCATGGATAGTCTATCGAATATGATAGAATTATAATCAATGAAAATCACTAGCGAGCCAAAAGTGTACGATACAGTGATTACAATGACAAGATGAAATGGTGGGACCCTAGCTTCCGCTAAGCTAGGTCATGATTTGTTATTTTATCGCTATTTTTAAATTCTTAGTGTTTTTACCCTCAATGGATACAACGTATCGGACAATAAATGTTTCATAGCCTAAGAAGACTGACACTATAAATAAGTTAACATAAGTTCAAACAATTTGGAATAAATTTCTTCAATTAGTATTGTAAATCTAACTTATAGTCAGAGTAAGAGAGAATAGACCCTTGTTTTAGTGGTACTCAAAAACATTTTTAATAATCAAATCTTTTCTCAAATAGGTATAACCCACCATGACCTTATAGAGAGCAATGTTTCCACAAAAATGACTATTGTGAAGAGGGCCATACTTACGTTTAGGAAAAGTATAATCCTTACCCATTTTTTTATAGCTTGTTGTGGAATTTCCCACCAAGCGCTATGCTTAAAAGTAGTTATAGACATTTAGACATAATGAATAAATTGTGTTCGATATACATATATTTTACATTGTTTTATATTAAAAAATGGTGAGCAATCACTAACTCTGTTAATGTGATTCGTTGCTCAAATACTCTCCTCAAAATACCAAACATTAGATCCTCCTATTGATATACTTTAAACATGTTCATTAGTCTTGTTACAAGCATCTAATCCTCACTACTACAATATGACCAATATACACATAAATGACATCGTCTTCTAAAAAAATCCCAAGCTACTTGTAAAATCTCTTGAAGTACCAAATATTACATCTTAATGTCCACTACGATTTATCATTAAATAGGTGTAAATGACTTTAAAAATGTTTTAGGTTGTTCTTTTATATGTTGACTAGAATTCTATCGCTAACTACAGTGTATATTTCTTAATGTTCCTATCATGCCATCTATGGAATGTTATACATTATCGACTCATATGTAATACTTTCAAAATGTGTAAATGGTTTCGTATCTTCAATGCATCATAATTCAATTTCAAACTTTTAGAATTTTTTTGTTATTATTGATTTGATCCATGAAAATGTGAATTAATGTAACCAGTTGAATGATACATAAGATGTCCTATCGAAGCCTAGCGGTCACTAACCATTAAGTTAATTACTCTCTTATGATACATAGTAAATAACTCTAGAGGTTGGTGTCCGCTAGGGTAGTATTTAAATTCATTAACAAACAAATGGAAGAAAAACAATTTAAAGTTCAACAATGACCAAATTAGTAATGTATTTTACTCTAAATATAGGTAAAATGTCTTCCATTATTCGCGCTCCATTCAGAAAAATTCCATTCATCGTAGGCGGTATTTTTTGGAAGAAAAGAGACGAGGAATGGTTTTGGAAATTAATTTCCACGACAACTACTACGTCTACATTTGGTTACTTTTTTGTTATAGATGACAATCACGAGGAAGTTGGTATTGTTCTATCGTTGGATTTGGGGACACGTGTGTCTAGGTGGAATGCTTTGACTTTGAAAACAATAAGTGTCTTATTTTGGATATGGAGTTGGATATTTCTTTTTCAAGAAACAGGAAATGCATGCCTCTATAAACAACGGACCATATTCTTGTTCAAAATATGGTTGGAATTTGGGGATTCTAACAGATTTTGAAAAAACTGGTTGTTCAAATGCATAAGACATTCAAAATGTTATATTTACAAGATTCGAGAAAATTGTATAGAAATGAGAAAACACATTATGTTTGTCATTTCTTGCATAGAAAAGGTTTTCTTTCACCTCCAAAACATGCCAAGTTGTTTACTATGTTGAGGCAAACATATTTGACTAAATTGGAGATAGACCCATCTAAATCAAAATTGCATGGGTTGAAAAGGAATACTAAATCAATTGGGTCTTTTGAGGCTAGTGTAATATAGGAGACATTTGATTCTTACTGTCGGAGAATAAAATGAGACAACAAAATGAGAGGAAAAGTTCTACATTATTTGAGAAATAAGCATCCGGATAATATTGTATTAAAACATCCTATAATGAATCCAATGTAATTAAAAATTAAATTGTATGAATCACACTACCACCAGTTATGTTCATCTTGTTGGGTGAAGATAGAAATGGAAAAATAAAATCCGATTCCCATATACGGGAAAAATGGCAAAACGGAAAAAAAGATCATGAGGTGGAAGAAGTTCTTCCCGCCTTGCGGCTTAGACAATATTAGACTATTATTATGTGATATCACTTTGGAAGGAAATATACCAAAGAAGGATGGAAGTGATAGACAATTTTTCTTGTAAATGTGCATATCCATTCCAAGCTTCCATCAACTTTATCACTATTCCTTCAACTAAGCCTTTCAATGTTGAATGTGTGATTGTGTATTTTTGTAATTTGGCCAGTGATATTTCTTTCGATGTCATAATGGAGCTTAACGATTATCGAACTAGTGTGCTAGATTGTATTATTATTGTTCTAAAACCAATTGGTTATTAAAAATGTTAAGTGACACAAGACAAAGATACATGGAAAAGGTTAAAGACATCGAGTATCAATTCTTGATGGATGCTACAGAATCTACGATAAGCAACGGTATATTCAAAATTTTGTGTTTTATGTACACAACGCGACAATAATGATGATTATAGAGTAGAGATCACTATGGATTGGATGGAGAAATTGCTACAAAAATTGGTAAGCTGCAAGTGAAATTGGCTTACAAGGTAACATCTAGCCTTTTCTTTGTAATAGATCGTATGAGTTATGAATTTGAGATGTCCACTTGATGTTGTTCGAAAATTCTCTGAAAGACTTAGTGCTTTACAGAGACAGTTTTGCACTCCATGCATTAGTGGATTCTAAACTATCTGTTGTTTTTATTATTGAGCACATAGTCAAGAAATGTTTATGAAACATTACTATTATCATATGAAGAAAGGTTTGTCTCAAAAAAATTTCAACAAGTGATTTTGTGCAATGGATTTTAACCTAAATATGCTACTTATACAATTAGAGTTTGTGGCACAACCACAAAGCTATAAAATTTGGTGTAAAATCATTTCACCGTGACGCTACACAACCAGTTCAACATGGTGATTTACCTTCAATCATTTTATAAATATGTTTAATGAGCTATATCTTATATTGCCATGGTTTTCATTTTTTTAACAAACTTATGTTTTTCTGATTCAAATGGCGAGATGTGGAGGACGGGCACATCGGCCATGAATACGCCATCGGATCTAGGTATGTTAATCATGTGCATTACAAACAAAACCACTAATAATTCCCACAAATTTATAAGACAATAAATGACTATGTAGACAACCAACAACCTGGACAACGTAAGCGTGGAGGGCACAGAGGTATCAATATGAATAAACACTCACAACTGGTATGATATCCATTTATATTTTACAACAAAATTATTTATAAGGCCCATAAATTTATAGAAAATGATAACTAACAAACATTAGTTTATATGTTTGGCATAGGGTCGAAGAAAAATTCTAAGGAAATCCATTTGTAAGCTACGATAACAATTTACAATGAAGTATGTAGAGCTTAGCAGACTATATACATCCACGTTCAATACAATAATGGTTTGACTAAAAAACCTTACATTCATTAATATCTCATTGATTTACAACTGCATACTGTCTACAATGTTTCACTGATTCACTACTGCATACTGACTATTTACATTGAATTAACATTTTTTTGGCTTCAACATCATCATAAACAAAACTACAACTTGATCTAGCTCATACGTATGTAAAGCAAACACTTGGCTAGCCTCATTAAAGGTTGTCCAACTAAGTGTAGTTCGGCCAATGATGACATAGCCTAGTGGTCGCAAATCCTCATCAATAGTTGAGGAATGTTTTCCGCCAAAGGGTGGTTTGACAAATATAAGTGTAGCCTAACGACCACTAAATTTGAATTATAAGACAAAGAATAATTGATATTATACTTACCATATCACCACAGAAACCACTATATTTATCCATTTAAGCTTTTATTTTCCATAACATGAAATCGATTATGAATTGATTAATGTTTATTTGAAATACATTATGCTCATATTTTCAATAGAAAGAAATAGATTATGAATTGATGATTGTTTATTTGAAATAGCTCTTACATCAATGGATCCAACAATGTATAAAGGCGGTGTAATCCAAGCTACAATCTCAATTGGTAAATGTTAGTTCAGTAAGCTAAAATATATTTTTTATTATTAGTAAATAGTTTTAAAGGGACTATACCTGTTATAAAAAGGGCTCAATAACCAAATATAGCTATAAAGGAACGACAAAAAAGGATCAAAATCCAGATATAACACTATGTCCAGCAAAGTAACAAAAGATAGTTATAAGCAAGAAACAAAACAGAACATAAACTGTAACAATACAACACAAAAGCAACATAGACACAACAAAAAAGAAAAAGAAAAGCGTGAACCAAAACAACACTCGCTAGCCTAAGAGAGATTATTTCTTGGGACGCTCTGTCGATTCTAGACTGGATAGTTTGCAGTGAGGTGAACAACGCCAATGTGGTGATGTGCGTTGGGTCAGAAGCGTTCAACTGCGAGATGGTTTGGCTCCTCTCTTTTTCATTCCCCCAAATAGTGCCAGGGATCCCACTAAGCATGGTAATGCTTGAACTCCGCTGCTCTAAAAATTTCTCGATGGCATTGAAGATATCCATGTTGTGATCATGTCTGTCTTTTTCTCTCCCCAATCTATTGTCCAGAGAGTTCACTTCTTATAAATGTCAACAATCTGATCCTTCCCAATGTCATTATCATCATCAATTTTTCTTTTTCCTTTCTGCTTGTCCATGCGCTGTAGGTCCTTCTTAAGTTGCTTCATCTCTTTCTCAGAGACTCCAATCTATGAGGCACGTTATTCCCCTCCTGATGCAGGGCCATATCCAAACCAATATTGCTAAAATGTTGTTTATATCAATTGGTTGTAATTAATATGTGGCCGATGAAAATAAAATTTGTTTACTTCCTGCAGTAGCGATAAGAGTTATTTACTTATTTTAGATACGGAGGACTGTAATATGGGATAAACAAAACATACAATAGGAAGATGTCATTCATGTTTGGTATGAAAGTTGTCAACCTGCGAGGTGGCTGTCAGAATTTATAAAATTATTATCACCATACTGTGAACTGGGATTCTAGTCCGACAATCTCATTTCTACTGATGTTAAAAAGATATCAATAGGATTCAATAAAAAAATTGACCGTATTGAATCCAAGACTCACTGGGGAAAGGAATATTGCAATATAGTCGAAGGAATAACAATAAGAGACCTAGAAAAGGTTTGGAGTAGAAACAATTTTTCATACAGTTCTAAAAACACTTTGTGTATTACATTAGGTGCAAAGGGAAACCCTCCTGAAAATTTTATGGTGGGGATGAAAAGTAGACACAAAGATTGTACAAAAATAAATTTGGTAGAGGTCATCAAATACTTGGAGCAAGAAAATGCTAAATAGTTATTTATCTTTTGAGAATGTTGTTATGATGGTATTGCTTAACATTGTCAATCATATATACATACGTATGTTATTATGAAAGTCTTTGCGTAACTCTATTATATTATGATGAGATTGTTGAAGTATAAGTTGGGAGGATTTATATTTTCACCGATTATGTTTGACAGTGTGATTGAATAACTTCGTGGTGAACTATCGAAAAAAATTGCCCTTGAAAATTTGTAAAATAGTATTTTTATTACATTGTTCATAAAATAAATACAAAATTATATTGTATATACTTAATTGTTTTTAATATAATTAATATATAAATAAATCTCTAGAAAAATTAACGGTCACATCTATAATATGCAAGTCATATGTGATGGTTATTTCAAAGATTTACAACTATTTTAAGGATAAAAACAATAAAGAAACGTCTAAATGGGTGTCAAATTTAACACCACGTTGTGGAATTTGTTACAACCATTGAAGGACAACGAGAAGATGTTCACTATCCCGTATAAAACAGAAACATGTTCTATACATAACATGTCATAAATAATGCCTAGCGTCTGCTAGATCAAATCGAAAACATGTTCTGTATATAACAAAGCATAAATAATGCTTAGTGGCCACTAGCCCATTTAAAACATAAAATTTTTCTTTATATAACAAAGCATAAATAATGGCTGGCAGCCGCTAGCCCTTTTAAAACAAAAACATGTTCTATACATAACAAATCATAAATAATGCCTAGCGAGTTGCTAGCCCGTATAAAACATATACATGTTTGTTTAGTCCAAAGCATAGACAATGCCTAACAAATGCTAGCCCGTATAATGGATTCCAATATTTGACTTTTTGGATTCCAATATATGGGACTTTGGAGTGTAGTAAATTCCAATATATGTGATTTTGGATTCCAATATATGTGATTCGAATTCCAATATATGCGATATTGGAATCCAATATGTGCGATTTTGGAGTCTAGATAATTCCAATATTTAACATTTTGGAATCCAAAACAAGTAGTTTTGGATTCCAATATTGGCTATATTTTTTGTTTCTTGGACTAGAATAAGTCCCGATTTAGTGAAATAAGCATTATGGATATACATAGAATCATTGGAGAAATAACTATACAATATGTAATCAAAAGAATAACTATTATGGCTATGCATGGATGTTGAGGAAGAACAAATATGGACATGGATGGAATAAAAATAGAGAAACATATTATGGAACTAGGTTTAGAGATGTATCACCCACTAAGATCTCATATGGATGGTTGGATGATCGAGCATGGTGACAAGTGTGCAATGATTTGAAGCACACTCACTATATGGCTTCTTCTCATGTTTTGGGGATGAAACATGTCAAGGAGGGAGGGAATGTTATGTACCTTGGGATATGATATTATAATGTATATGGGTTGATGGAGATGCCGACATGTGGCACACATCCCCTCGCTTAGTTATATGTTTATAATATATGGGGTCACATATGAATTAGTTATATTGGGTAATGAGTCGACCTACATTGGGATTAGGTGTTACCCATCCATTAAGAGTAATGTATGCCTATATAAAGGAGATGAGTATCATTATATGGTATGTCATGTATGTGTTGAGTCTTCTACTTGGTAGAGGTTTATTGGAGGTTTCCCCCTTGATGTGGATTCCCATACTGGGAGATTGTGAAGTTACTCCTTCCTTAAGGAGCATTGTATGGTGTTGCCCTACCTTAAGGGTATTATTTTGCATATATTGAATATTTGGAAATCATGTCCCACCATTATCTTTTGTGTTGTGTTATCTTTTGTATATTATTCAGCTTATTCATTTATTATATGCAAGGATCTTATCACTAATGACATTTAGAGATCATATTATTGATACCTATGTGTCTCATTCGTCTTCATTAAAATCACAAAATGGTGATGTCCTACCAACAAGGGAATACATGAATAAGTCCATTCTCAATGCGTCTTTCGATAATTGTTATGAATACTATGAGGATAAAGACAACCAAGGCCACATGAAAGCGCATAAACACTATTCATTTGCTCTTGATTTATGTATTTTGAAAAAACTTATACTTCCGATAATGATATTGTGTTTGAAATTGTACAAAACCTATTCACCATAGCGATCCAATTTGTGATAATCACAACATTAGGTCTCGTTTGAGAATGGGAAAATATTATGATTAGTGGTCATATTCCATTAATCATTTTGCCTTGTAAAGTAGCACATCTTATTCCATTTTTGAACATTTAATGTTTTTGAGTGATTTTTTTAGGGCTACGTTGATGGAATCACCACGAAGTTTGAGGGAGAATAAGATAGATAGATGAACCAAAAAATGAATTGAATTATACGCAATTCACTTCAAATCCTCTCACTTGTTGACATTGGTTTGATAGGTATATTTGTACAAATAGAAAGGCTCATATCCCCCTTGAAACAATGTCGTGGGTGGTGTCAAGAGCATTTTTTTCATGTTAGGGGAGGGGTCAATAAGTGAACATGGTCCAATAGTTGACATGAGTCTTGAACATACAAAACCTAATAGTCATTATGGTACCACCTCGTAATTGTCATACTCCTATCTAGTGGTTATTTATTTTTGGCATAATAATTATGTAGAGTAGTCAATCACATCATGACATGTAAGACCTCTCACCCATATACGAGTATTAAAAATTCAATGTTCAAGCATTATCACCTATGTTGAAGTATTGGTTTCCATCATGGTTGTAGTGCAACTCAAATTTATTATTTTAAATTAATTCAAAATATGGCTCTCTCTCCAATTAAACATTCTAAAGAAAAATATAAATAAAGACAAATCTTAACTACATATTGATAAAAAAATCAAGATCGCTCATGATAAACAAATAATTTTGTGGACCCCTTAACTTAAAGTGACAAAACTATACATGGAACAAGACCGATTGTACTAAATAAATTTGTTGAAGCACTTTAATGAAAGCTTTTTTAAATATATAAACGCAATCAGATATGGTGTTGGCCACATTGACTTTTATGATTGGCGCAACTTGTACTAAATCCAGTATTGCACAATCAATATCTTCTCTCAATCTCCAAAAGTCACGAATGTTTATCTGGTGGAACCCACGTCCGAACGTTTTCTGGCTGAAATCCCCGTGTAAGTTATAATTATAAGGGGAAAAACTAACTTAAAAAAAAGCCTCACGCAGGAATAAGTTCTACGCCACGCTGAAAATTGTCTTAAATTATATGGGAAACTGTCATAATTTTTCAATTGGCTATAATGATTATAGACAATTTCATGGTTTCTTTGTAAAATTTTCCTCATATTTATGTGCAACTACTTTATACTGGTGGCTATTAGCCATTAAAGACGTGCTTTCATAGCGTGTTTTCATTTTAACAAGCTTTTCATAAGAATGATGGTACTTTTGATAGGAAACACAACGTTTTTTCAACGACAAAGTTTCATATTGATTTGTTTTGCTTTTGAAATAATGTATTATTCTTTCTTTAGTGTTTAGAAAGAGACAAAGTTGTACATTTCAGAGGTAAAATCAACGTTTGTTGTAAAATTAAAATAGTCTCTTACATATAAGAATAGTTATTAATTTATGTTTTTAATAGGTTATTATACTTTTCAACACAGTCATTAATGAAAATCTTCTCAGTCAATTAAAATCTTAGATTTTGAATTGTTGTTCACTTTTTTAATGTTGGGATTTCCATTTAATGATTTCTTAAATATAATAAAAGTAAAATAATGATTTGTTTCATGTTTATTGGTTATTTTTTATGGACAATTTTTTGGCCTTATTCCACTCAATTGTTTTTGTAATTTTTTAATCTAAAAATTCTTGCAATGACACATGTATTAATATGACAACTTCACTTTAATGAAATTGTTGAGCATTAACTCAACATTACATCAAATTTTGAAAAATTGATTTAACCTCTAGATTTTTTTATGCTAGAGCTAGAGAACTTGTAGATGTACTAATGTGACACTTCAACACTACCGTAGATCACCAAAACACAAAGCCAAGAAAAGTCCACGTGGCAGAGTACCATTAACAATTGTTATATGGAGAATTGTTATCTTCATACATGCGTCTTACTTGATGACACGTCTACGAAAATCCTCAATGCCACATTAGGGATAAGGTAGTGGCATCATTTTATGAATATCCACATGATGCCACATTTATATTCCCCTATTTATTTCCCTTTTCCCAATCCAACTCGAAAAAGTGTTTTTGTTTTAGAATCTTCTACATTAGCAATTTGGCACCTTGTCGCCCACACATTTATCCCACAGTCCACCCTGAGTTATAAACCGTGTTTTTAAATAAATGTTACCCATTGACATAGGGGAAAGACACCCATTGGTGAACATGCACCAATAACTAAGCACTTATTTATGAGGGTGGGGTCCTTTAAATAGACAAATCTTCATGCATTAATATGGTTGAGGGCACCCAATAAATGGACAGATTTGCACAAATGTGATATCTTCAAAATATTAAATAAAAGTTGCATAATTGATACATTCTTCCAGTCAAAACATGGGTGATGTGAAACATTGGGAACATGAACATATATTTAATAGTGTTTGAGCCTTCAATTTAAGATCCATCTTACAACATTAAAATGTCAACATCATTTTCATAAGTACTAAAGTGTACATAATCACAAGTGTCAAGATTCATTTATAGGTACAAAATTGTTCACATTTAGAATATTTTTATACTATTAGTGTAGACATACACTCAATGTATTTTCATATATTCATCAGTATATCCGGATGGTATTTAGAACAACACATGTTTGTCAGTTGATACGGTAAATGAATTGATCCCATGTATTATTCTTCATTAATGAAGAATACTCCTCGTACATCAGAAAGCATTCTACTCATGTTTACCAATGGCATCAAAAAACGATATTGGATCATCAGTAATGGCTTGTCCTATAAGAGCAACACTAAATCTTTGTGAGCAAGTGTGACGAGAATCAAATGGATCGCCAACCAAGGAACCATCTTCCTATAGAGTGCTATGTGCCCACTTAGGCATAGGATGTGAATAAGATGGTTTATGGTGGCTAAACAAGGGAATATCAAAATCATCATTCTCATCATCAATAATAGGAAGTACATTCTTAGAATCAACTCTAGAAAGAGGAGATGGAGAAGAACCAAATGTAGGCTCTTGTGGAATAGGTAGCTCATCAACTTAAACATCCCATTGAAATAATACATCTTTGGTGACATGATCAAGAAGAAAGTAAGATTTTACATCTTCACAATAACCAACAAATATGAGGGGTTGGATTTTCTTCTCTAAGGATTTACTCTTTTCATCAAGAACAAATCCTCATGTCCTACTTCCAAAAACATGAAAATATGAGAAATCGGGCTTTGTCCTGACCAAGCTTCTTTAAGTGTCAAATTTTGCACAACCTTGTGTGGCATGGAATTTTGGATGTAATCAAAGCATAATTAATCGCTTCAACCCAATTTTTGGTGGCAAATTTTAAGAGTGCAACATACAATTATTCATCTCTTTCAAAGTCATATTCTTCCTCTCAGCTTACGCCATTTTGTTATGGAGTATATGGTACAATGGACTAATGTTAGATGTCATGCTCAATACATAAATCTCGGAAGGCGTTATTGTCATATTCCCCCATTGTCCGTGCATATCTTCTTAAGAGGATAATATGATTGTTTTTAAACAAAGGCTTTGAAAGCCTTGAAGGTCTCAAAAACACCACTTTTAACTTGAGAAAATAAACCCAAGTTCCTCTAGAGTAGTCATCAATGAATGTGAGTGCATACTTGGCTCCCGAGAAGGAACAAGTTTGAAAGGATATCAAATCACTATGAACCAACTCTAACGGTGTAAGAGCATGTGTGGCATTACCTACTGGAAATGAATCTCGGTGTTGTTTACCAACTAGACAACCAATACACAATCCAACAATAGAAGAGACCTTTAGAAGGTTGGTTACAAGATTCTTTGCACTCATTTGCTGCATATATCCATAACTAAAATTCCCTAGCCTCTCATGCCATAATTTATTGATACTATCACCATGTGCTACAAGTGAAGAACAAAAATAACTAGAAGAAAACTCAAACTTATACAAAAGTGTAGAGCCTTGTAGTATGATCTATTGTCCTGTAGCCACTCTCTCAGTAGGATCATTACATTCTCTTATTACAACATCATTTGGAGTAAACTCCATAGTTTTACCAGTACCATAATTACATATTTGATACACAAAGAGAAGATTAGATGAGATTTGTGGTACAATTAAAACATCATTAAAACAACCATCTTGTTTACCAACTATACATGATCCCAAAACTTCAATCCGTGAAGAGTTACCCATGACAATATGTGAGGTACTACAATATGAAAGAGAAGACGAGACATCTTGAGAATGTGTGAGATGGTGTGAAGCCCTTGAATCAAAAATCCATTCATCATGAGATGCATATGTGGCTTTGGTTGAAAGTGCTTTCCTTTTCTTGTAAAAGGAGTATAAGAGGATGTAGAAGGAACAAAAAGTTTGTGGTGTTTCAATGTTTCCTCTAATGCTTCCATCTTCTTAAAACATCTATTTTCATCATGATTAGGACCACCACAAAAATTACACGAACCAAAGGTTTTCTTCTTTTGTTTGAAGGAATTTTCGCTCTTAGTATTTTTAGAAGGTTGAGGTGATTGGGTGGTGGATTTTGGAGGGTTATTGAAAAGTACTAGCCTTCTCTTTGGATTATGTGGAGGTTTTTCTTTGGAGGAATTAACAACCAATGCGTGACTTGGACTAGGTAGAACATCTAGGGCCATTAATTTTGTTTGCTCTCTAGTCAATCTTTCACAAAAATATTCAAACAAAATCCATTTGAATCCATCACCTAATGTATCCATCATGGTATAAAAGGCATATGCAAATACACCATATTGACCTTGCAAATTCACTCCTTATCATTTTTATACAAGAGCTATCAACTATGACCTCAAAAGCTTAATTTTTTTCATAAATTCATTTATGGATGGAAAATTTGAAGGGGAAAGAGCACTTAATTCTGCATCTAATTGCAACATTTTGAACTCATTCACTTTTCCAAATAGGTTATTGAATTTTTCCCATACCTCTTTTGGTGTTTTTGCATATGCAATGTGAAATGGAGCTTGTCTAAAAGGTTAAGGCCGATTAATCCAAGATCCTTCTCCTACATGTAGCCATAAGTGTACTTATCTTTATAATAAATGAATGACGTGGGAACTATGTCATCAAAAATCCTCCACAAGCCTCTTGATTGGAGGAGTTGTTGCATTTTAGGCTTCCAGACATGGTAGTTAGTGGTGTTGAGAGGTTCAAACAATTGGGATTCTTTTCCTTAAACACCACTCTTCAAAAGGACCCTCCGGTGACAATTTAATGTCTTCCAACAAGATAATCTTCCCCCTTAATACAAATACCACATTTTAGTTAAAATAACGCGAAATTGCATTGTTATAAGGCAATATTAAGTGTTTAACCCCAATTTTTTTCAAAGGTACAATTTTGTTTTAAAAACAATAAAAATGGCTTAATGAAAAAAATAGGTAGTGGGATTTGAACCCAAGAACTCCCACCCTTTCAATGTTTTAGCAAAAATACTATAGCCGCTTTACCAAAGTCAATTGTGAACATACAACTAAAAAACGTACCTTTTAAGCCACTTTCAAAGAAGAAATTATGCAAAAAGGCTAAAAAGGAACTCACACATGTGAGAGGGGGATGTGAAGTGTTGGTATAGTCACCGAAAGATTGAGTTTCCTCCAATTGGGCATGATCGAAAAAAACTGGAAGAACAAATCACTAAAATGCCAAAAGACTCCTCCAAACACCTTCAAAAAATACATGTGGAAATACCTTTACAATATTTGTATGACCTTCTACACTTGCACCTCAAGTTTAAAATGAAAATATGGACAATTTTCTATGCGTCCATGTCATTAGATATCAAGATTTGTATTTGTACAACCTCTAAACAACCAACAATCGATTGCGAGTCTATAGAACTCAAAGATGACTAGGTACTTGTCATGTTCAAACAACTAAACCATTTTTACGACATGCACAAAAATGGTATGACAAGGTTCTGAGATGATTTTAGGCACAAGTTCCTATGCCGTAGCATTTTCAAATTTCATAATTTTGATTAAATGCAGTAGCAGAGGAGTAAAACCACCGCCATCAAGTTTTCCATTAGAAGAGTTATATGGATTACTCTACAATTATACAAGTATTGGAAATGAAGTTAGCTCGAGATACGAACATCCGTGTACCATCAAATTCCGAAGTTTGATACTCTAAAACCCTAAAACCATACCAATTTTGACAGAAAATTTCCAAACAAAGAAACAAATTGTGAGACAATTAAATTTTTCTAGGAACACAATAATAAAATAATGGTTTTTTTGGTATTAAAATATGAAATATGAAATAAAATGCGGGGAAGAGGATCTTCAACTAGAACACTAAGCTCTAAAACTATATAGGAATGACCATGAGAAACACACAACACACATGATCAATTCAGAGAATATATAACACAAATAGTTTGTTGTGTGTGAACAAACTATTTGTCATATTCACACAAATAATATATTAACCCTAGATAAAACAAATAATTTACCCTAGATAAAACAAATTAACCATATGTAAGCTTCAACAAACATTATTCTAAATAGTGTTCACTATATTATGAGCTTCATACATGTTTTACTCTCTTAAAAAAATCAAGACTTTTTACAGGATCTTATTATTATTATGAAAATAAAAATGTGTAATTGTATTCATCACAAAGTTGACACTACTCTTTGTTTCATAATTCAAACTCAACACTAGAGGTGCAAATAGACCCATTATTCTACGCATCAATGGGAAAAAAATTCACAACTTAATTCTTATACTTTATATTTTATTTCAATTTTCTCTCGCAAAATCTTATACATAGAATATTTTAATTTTTCCTCACAAACTCTTATTTAATTATAATATATGTATTTACAAAAATTGCTCGATACCACTTTCTACAAATCAAGTATAATGATACCACTTCTACTGACTTTGATACAAAGATTATCTATAGATGATTTAACAAAATCAAACTTCAAACTTTGAATACTTTACTTACGGACCTTAGACTCGAAACTTCGTGAACTTATGAGCTCCTTCTTCTCCGATGTAGTGAATGAGTCTCAACATGCCTATATATAGGAATGTGAGAGGCTTTTCATCGGATCAAAGGGCAAACTGGAAACTCGAAGACCGGCAACCTAGGTGACCAAAAGATTCTTACTTTAAGAAAAGTAAGAAGACACGCATGAGTACACGCCACTCATGATAACGCCTTTAGATAGTGGGGAGGTCCACCATGCTTTCGATAAGACCTAAAGAAGAATCTTATCTAGCTTTATTTACGGATGACAACAAGCTGTCATCATAGCTTTTATGGACTATACTTGAACACTGGGACCACTGTCATCATCGATGACGAGCTGGAAGATTCTTCCCACTCATGTCTTTCTGCAAAGTAGGGATCACGAGTATTCGCTCGTACCAAAGTCTGGATAAAGATGACGTCCCATCATCATTTCTATTGAGGTGTCTCCTCGTAGGAAAAGATATTGATCTGGAATCCTCAGGAATTGACCAGGTGCAGGAGGATGCACGTTCATTGTATGATGGAGAATAATCTTTCTCCAAAGTTGGCCATTGGGATTCGCATGATGTCCCTGTTGGAGATTAGTCCTTAAATAATAACAAACTTTTACATACCAATTAATTTTACAATTTATCAAAATATTTCTAGCAGTATCAGGAGAAACATTTAATAATGGACTGTCAGAAATTTTGGTAGGCAGAAATTTTAAAAGAAAATATTTAAAATGATTTGCTATGTCGCCTATTTCAGGAGTGCTTGGGACGATTCCATATGTCATACTCCAGAGGATGACCTTTGGGTTAGAGTCTGAAAACTCAAATCTTCAAAGAGAATATTTGGTCTGGGGACCAACTGTCTTAACCTTCGCCCTTCGACTGGAATATCATCAGCAGGAGGTTCAACATACCTGAAATGTCTCCATTGCCAATTCAAAGTGTGCAGAATACCATTGGATCTTGCCTTGTATGAAATTCAAATGTAGGAACTTCTGGATCTACAAATCTACAGGCTACTTCTGTAGTCTGATATGGTGAAATAGAAATGATTCCTCTAGAGAGAAGCAAATGTTGAGCTTCCCATGACATTTCATTATCACATCTTTTCTTAGATTCCAGATAATTTTGGCAAGTAGCAGTATTCCAAATACATTCAACAAATTCATGGAAAACCTGAGTGATATTCACTTTCCTGGATTGATTTAATTCTCTGCTGGCAAAATCAGCAAGAGAATTCTCCTTTCCTTTAATGTGTTCGATATCAAAACTGAAATTATCAAACCACATACCCCATCTCTGCAATCTATTGAATGCAGTCTTATTGGCTGGGTCACCATTATTCATTCTAGCTTTAAAATCTTTCAAATATGATCTCTAAGAATGAAATGTTCATTCTGGATAAAAAACAAAAAAGCTTTGATAGCCTTTTTAGCAGCTAGAATTTCTTTATGAGTAGAATGATATTTTAGTTCAGAACCTTGAAATGAACCAGATGCATACCTGCAAATCTTTTCTTTATTGTTGTCTCTCTTTTTTCTTTCAGAACAGCTCCCCAATAATGCTCACTAGCATCTGTTTCAATTATTTTCAATCCTTGACCAGGCAAGGACATAGCAGGCAGGTTCAGAACTTGCTTCTTGATTCTTTTAACAGCCTGAGTCATTTCCTCAGACCAAGTAGGGGCATTCTTCTTTAATCTTTTATTAAGAAGAATTCTATCAGTAGCAATGTCTTTGTAGAATCCTGCAACATAATTCACACATCCAAGAAATCTTTGCAACTGTTCTTTTTCTTTGATTTCATCAGAAATTCTTGGATTTTAGATACAATATGACTCTGCATTTCTATGGATCCATCTTTTATCTTTATACCTAGAAAATTCATTTCATCCTTGAAAATATCCATTTTTGTAGGAGACAGACATAAGACCATTTTTATAAACTGTCTCATAAAACTTTTCAAGGTGTTTATGTGATCTTTTGGTGATTTAGAAAATATTAGTATATCATCAATATATACTAATAAGAATTCAGAAAGATCACCAAATATGGAATCCATTTTTTTCGAAAAATAGAAGGTGCAGTCTTTAAACCAAAAGGAAGAACTTTCCATTCATACTGACCTCCTGGTACAACAAATGTAGTTTTGAATGTATCTTCAGGCTTGAGGAAGATTTGCCAGAAACCACTTTTTAGATCAAACTTACTATAAACTTTTGATCCTTTAATTCTTGCAAGAAAATCATCCTTGGCAGGAATTGGGTGTTGAACTGCTGTGACAAACTTATTCTAGAGGCTTATAATCAACTACAAGCCTTTTCTTTTGCCGAATCTGCTCACTTCTCTTGTTGACAGTAAAATGCAGCACATGCCCAGTGGAGAATTAGATTCTTGAATGAATCCTCCTTGAAGTAGCTTCTTAATCTCTTCTTGACATTCTTTTCTTTCAGAGGGAATCATTCCTCTATGATGAGCTTTGAATTTAGGCATAATTTCATTTCCTTTATCATCTTTTATAAGCTGCAAATCAAGTGAACAAATATGCTTTCTTCTAGAGATGAAAGCATGAGGATTATCAGAACAAAGATCTCTTTTGATCTTTGTAACAATATCATCTATGTTACTTTTACACAGAGCTATGGACTTATGGATCCATTCATGGTTAGACTCTTTTTTCTAGGCTCTGGTAAAGGGATTATAGTTCTGAATGTGTACTTTCTAGGAATTTGAACATCTGGATTAAACAAAGATATGAAATCTTTGTTAAGACTGAAAGTTCCACATTCTTGTAAGGCATCTACTCCTATCAGGCAGTCATAGGATATCATATCATGTTGATAAAATTGTAGGGTTCTTTCATAACCTTGTATTCTGATAGGAACATAGGCTGTATACCTAGAGATGACTTCTTTCTTATCAAAATTAATTCTAAGGTATGTCTCAGACCAACAATCAGGAGGTATGGCTTTAGATCTTAGTAAGCTAATATCAGCTCTGTATCTATCATGGCATCTAAGGAATATGGCTTAATATTAGGAATGCAAATCATGATAGAAATAAAGGGATTTTGAGCACCTTTTATTGTGCATACCTCTGCATTTAATTCTTCTGTTGAGACAGATGCTTCTGCTTCTTGATGAAGAATCTATTGGTAGCTTCTTCAAGATCTTCTTCATCTTCAGCTTCCTTTTTATCTCTTTCTTCTTCTTCAATGAGTCTTTGTACTCATTTGTGGCTTTTGCAATCACTTTTTGGAGAAATTCAATTTTGTTTCTTCTCCAAATCTTCATAGTTTCTGGATCAGGAATCATGATATCAGTACTAGGCATAGTACTATGGAAACTTAGTAATGGTTCTGAAATTCTTCTTGATTAATATCTTCTTCAGGAAATAAAATGGAAAACTTCTCCTTGGAGGAGAACCTCTTCCACCTCTGCCTCGTCCTCTTCCCCTGTAGGGAGTTTGCCTTTGATGGACACCCTTGAAATGGAGGCCTTGAAGGGACTGGAGAGTATGACTTTTCTTGACAATACAATTTTCTCTTTTCTTCTTCTTCTTCTCTTCTGATTTGATTATCTTGTTCAATTCTCAACTGCTGAGAATATTTCCTTTCAAGTTCTCTGACTTTATTGAAAGGAATATCTTTCTTGCAGTGTCCCAGGGGGACAATCTTCGAACTCACTTTGTCTTAATTGTAGTTGCTTGAGAAGAAGCTCTGAAGATAAAGGCATCATGGGATGCGGGAAACTAGCATTCATATTTACACAAACCATATTAACAAATGATGGCAAAGAACTATATCCAGAATTAGTACTATCAGTATCTAAATCTGAACACTGTACAACATTTACTTGAACTCTTCATCAGAAGACTGATAAGAAATATCTGAAGAATAATTATCTGAATCACTTATCAGACAATATTCTTTATCAGTAATACCCTTGGCGGCAAGAGTATTAATCTTGGCTTTTCCTTTTCGATTCTTTTTGAGGGCACTCATTAGCATAGTGCTTTCCTCTACATATGAAGCAAGTAGGAATAAACTTCTTCTTCCTACCAATATACTTTTTCTTTCTGAAATAAGACTTTCTATAAGGAACAAAATCTTTATTCTTTCTTTTGAATTTTTGAATTTACTATATTTCTTGTATTTACTGACCCTTCCCTTTTGAAAAAGAAGAACATTTTGTACATACCTTCTTCTTATGCAAGGTTTGAGAATCACACCAAAAGGGTCAATGTCAATCATCTGGCAAAACTTATGGCCTAAGGCTTTTGAGCCTTAATAGCTTCTTTACGATCCTTCTTTTCTCTGCAAAGCCGAGCATTAGTCTCATCAATGATCTGATTGATGGCACCAAGACTTAACTCATCAGGAGTTTTTCCATGCATGGCCTTCTTATATTCTGTAGAAAAATAAGTAGGAAAAGATTCTATATATCTCATTCTCATTGTGGGATCATTAATATTGCCAGAATTGTAATACAACTTTTGCATATAACACTGATACTCTTTTATTCTGCTCATATCACATAATCTAGCTCTTAAGAATAAAGAAGTATTCTGGAGCTTATTACTATCAACATTACCAATGAATTCTTTAATAAGAGCAGCAGTTAGTGCAGAGTATCCACCTTGTAGAATATCTTTTTGATGTGGATTAACATCCCACCATTCTCTAACTATACCAACAAAACCATTAGCAATCATTTCAGCTATTAGATGTGGATCTTTTCTATACAAATGTTACCTGAGAATTAGCCCATCCTATCATTCCATGAATCATTTCTTTGATTTGCTCAATAGAATGACAATCTAATTTATACCAATTGGGCTGGAGTGTCTGAGTTCTTGCAGTACCATGCAATGGCTCAGGTGCTGATGCAGATGATTCTCCTAAAAACATGCTTTCTGCTTCTTTAGGAGAAATTTTTACCATTCAATTGATCTTTTGTTATCATCTTTTTCTTCAGATAAAAATAATGGACTGTACTGAGATAAAATAGCTTTATGCGTTGTGATGAAGATCCAAAGCAAGCTTTGTAACTTCTTTCCAAGATACTGCTTGTGACCAATCAGGTTCTATCTCTTCTGGCTTCTTGGTATTTTCCAAGATTTGCTCTACTTGTGGAACCATGATGGGTATTGGACTTACAGATTCTTGGACAGAATCTATTTTATGGCTGATCTCAGTAGTGGACTCAGTTAGATGATGCAAACTAGACTGTACAAGCTTATGAGTAGTACTCAATTTAGAAGACACATCTTTTGAATATCTACAGACTGGTTAATCACAAGTTGAATAATATCAACAACATTTCTAGTGATGACTTTGGGTAAATCTGGGTAAGTAGATGCGTAGAAGTTTTTCAATACTTTTTTCAACTTTCTTGACAGACATACTTACATCATCAATTTTAGTATTTAACAACTTTAAAGCACTTGACACATCTCCTTTTTGATTTAACTCTATGGCTTTCAATGTTTTCCATCTCTGCTAAGATAGACTCTTGTGACTGAAGCCTATCATGCACATTCTTGACAACTTTATTAGTCCATTAAGCATTTTGGAGGACTCAGATGGATCTATCTGTCTATCTACAGACCTTTGATACCAAAATACAACTTTTTGGGTTGAGTCTGGAGACAAGACTTTTGTACTGTCCAAAGATGGAAATGAAGAAGAACTATGAGATGCTCTAGACGCCATACTAATGGTTGGACCATTAGATGGTACATATTTTTGCTTTATCAGTTGCTCACAATCTTTACACCATAAATAGTCAGTATTGGGATCATGTACAAGACTGTTATGACTACAAATATACACTTGTTCTTTTGCAGATTTTTAGAAGATTCTCCTAAAGAGAAAACAGAACTATCAGATCTGACTGAACTAGATCTGGGTAAACTAGACAAAGAACTTTTAGATCTAAATGACAAAGTAACATTATTTTTTGACTCATTTACTGTTGTGGCGTTCTCCAACTTAGGTTGATTGGTTTCAAGAAACTTTTAGACAATGTCCATTCTCTGGGAACTTTGATCTGCGACCAAAAATTAATTTTGGTTCAATTTTTTGACTTTCTAAACTTACATGGCTCACCACGCTCTGTTGCCTTTGGAAATACCATGCTTACAACAGGATACATGGTATTGACAAGCCTATAGATGACTTTATAATGGATGGCAAGTGGACAAGCACCAGGCTTCATATTTAGACCAGTAGTGGCAAGATGTAATTTTAAGACTTCTTTAAGCAGATCATCTTTCTGTAAACTAACAGGTAGTTAGGATAGACTTCAAAGAAATTGGACCATTATGCAGACCGGTTTGAATAGCAGCAAGCAATGAATCTTTGAAATTATCAAATCTTAAATCCATTAAACAACATAACACAGAGGCATTAAGACCACGTCTGAACAAAGGAGTAATTCCTATTTGGACACAACCTATATGTGCAAACTTAAAATGTTTTTGTTTTTTCAAAGATTTAATATCACTGGGATCTATCAAAGGAATATTATATTCACCGGAAGATGTTTGGGAAACTTGTATGACAGACTCTCTAGTTTTAAAAGCGGTAGCAATTTATAAGATGAAATGCAAAAACCTTAGCATATACTTGATTTGTAGAAAGTGGTATCAGAGTTGGTTCTTTGTTTTATAGAGTAAAGGATCCGTATGTAATGAACAATGTTTTAAATAAACTTTACAAGTTTTTGGTTTGTATTTCTATCTTGAAGTTCTATTGCGTATTCTTCTTATTTCATCTGTGAATCAAGTTGATACACCGTAAGCCAGGCTAAGAGGCGAGCCTCCCGCTTGTAAGTTGCCATGGATGTGCGCAGTTTAAGGTTGAAGGCCGATACCGTAAGTCCTGCAGGAAAGTTGCTTGGTAGTAACAGTCAAAATGGAGTTTGAAGATCGTGCTAGTCTTTCTGGTGGAGATCTAGAACAAGATCTTGTAAGTTTGTCTGATGTATTTCCTGTAAATTCTGCTATTGATGTCCAAGAAGAGTCTGATCCTTTACCGGCATGGGAACTGCCTAAGATCCCGTACAAGCAAAAACAATACATGAAGGTATATTATATATTCATAGTCCGGCCACTTTCTTTATTGATTTTAGATAATTATAACAATTTATTGGCTTTCTAAGGTAACGGTAGACCCACATTATTAAATGGTCATCCGGATATATATATTTGAAGTTGGGGTGGGGCCAAGGCGATCCGTTGCAACCGAGGGAGCAGGCGCTAATTAATGACTTTTCTGTTTGATTGCCCGACCCTGCGGGTGCTTATTATTAATTAATTAAGGACCAAAAAGCAGCGGCGGAGAATCCCCAAGAACTTTGTAGCTCACATTAATCCGGTGGACCCACCCCTCTCTGGTTTTCACTCCACTATAGAATGCCTCGCAAACAGACGCAGGAAATGCAAATGCCAAAGCATTTGTATTCAACCTCCTCCCTGCAGAGCATAGCCATGACCAAGGACAAGTGTTGCGAGATTCTCATGAATTCTGCTTCTTCTTCTTCTCAAATTCATGTGTTGGCTGTGGACGACTGCATCATCGATCGTAAAATCATTCACAAGCTGCTTAAAATGGTCTTCTACAAAGGCAGGATAACTTCTCTTTGTTCACGGTTTTTGCTGGTTTGTCTGTGTGTGTTTTCCCCATTTTTGATTGACTGGAGGTTTTATGTGCAGCAGTTACTGTTGTGGAGAGCGCTGCTAAGGCTTTGGAGTTGTTGGGTATCAACGACGGTGGAAGCCCTGCTAATTCAGATTGTATCAATGTAACAAACTCCCTGCTCATGCACCCACAAATACTGATTACTTATTTCGAGGAAGATGTGATTTTATTCTCAGTCTTGGTTTCTATTGCAGGAACTGAAGGTGAATATGATTATCACCGACTACTGTATGCCAGGAATCAGTGGCTATGACCTTCTCAAAAGCTCAAGGTACATACATGCCACTCTCTGCAACTTTTCCGCTCTCATCTTTTCCGTGTTTTCATCATTATTGCTTCAAACTCAGTTTCTATTTGAAAAACTTTTCTAGGAGACAAAAGGTCTCAAGGAAATTCCGGTAGTGATGATGTCTTCTGAAGACGTGGCCGAGAGGGTTAAAAGGTACTTTGGAACTGGAATGGATGAACCCTCAATCAATTTCATTCCGTTCTAAAATTATATACTTGGAATGGGGGATTTTCACAGTGATTCAAGAATGCAATCTCACCATTTTAACATCTTTTACTTCACAGATGTCTTGCTGAAGGAGCAGAGGATTTTATAACGAAGCCTCTGCAAATAGGGGATATTAAGAAAATGAGAAGTCATATAAAACCAGTAAGGTCAGTGTGTTGCTCGGCTGCAAAAGAAAAGTTTCTTCTCGAAGACTAACAGGAAAAAGCGCGGAAAGACGGCCTCGCTTCAGTGGAACTGTATCTGCTTGATTGTCAGTGGTTTCCCCTGCATTTTAAAGGGCATACTGCTTGTTTTAATGTTACTCTATTTCAGGTCATGTAGAAGATGTAGTTATCCTAATTGTATTTGAACAAAGAGACCAGGATTGAGAAATTCTGCAGTATATATATCTTTCCAGTATGTTGAGTTTTTTTTTCCTGTAATTATGAAAACATTTCCCTGCATTTTATGCATGGGCATGTCTCATTCCGTCTATTTTGCCAAACATATTTCTTCCCCTTTTTTTTTCCTACGAGCAAGGATTTTTAGAATAGTAGAAGCAATTCCAAGTTGTATGGTTCGCAGTCAAACGCCAAATTTTGTTCGGTGCAGTCTATCCTTGCACCCAGTAGGCATCGAACTTACAAACCCCGTGTCCTATTTCCCATGTCCCACCATTTTGCTGTGCACTCACGTTTGAAACATTTCGGCGCCGATTCCTTTTAAAAAACTGCAAACAGAAATTTGACGGAATAGGTAACAATGTATTACGTTGTTACCTATTCCGTTAAAACTAACGACGACGTGACAAAACTAATGGTGACGTGATGGAAAATACTTTTTCCTATTGTGCGAACTTGCGTGAGAGATAGGCCTAGCGCTTTCAAACCAGTCAATCAGGTATTGAGAAATTATTTTCCTTTGCAAGTATTGATTATCAAAACCATGCCTTCCATTCCTTGACCCTCCACTAGAAGAGAAGCAAACTGTGTTTTTCAGTTGCAGCCTTGATCATGGTAAAATACCCAAAGAAAAACAGTTGATTTTATAGGAGCTTTTTATACTTTCCTAAAACAAGTTCTTACAAGTAAACTATTAGAAACATTAAAAATATCCTATAAGACATGCCTTAAACATTGATGTTTGTCTAAACCAGCAAACTACGCACAAAATGAAAGCAATAAAGATAATATCGTCTATATCCCTATATGTGAGAGCTTTTCAGATTTTAACTAGCATTACCAAAAAAAAGCAAGAAACCCAAAAGAAAAGGGGAAGGGATAGAAAACATGAAAACCCAAACCCAAGAGAAAAGGGGAAGAGATGGAAAACACGATGAAGAGGGAGGACACATAAGAGAACATGTCATAAATTGATTTAGAAAAGGAACACATGTCAACGAGATCTTAATTAGAACAATATAAAAGTATAGCAAGTAACTAGTCTCATACCAAAATTAGGTGTACACGATGCCCCATTTTGATGTGTTTGTGTGCATACATATCAAAGTAAAATAGGTATGTAGATACGAGAAAGGTCATTTGTTAATAAAAAAACTAGCAAGAAGTTTATTGATATAAAATATTCATATCGAGTTTGTTGTTAAGTATTGTACATTCAAATTAAGTTCCTAGATGATAGGGACAACATACAAAAAAATAGGAGATTCACATCGAAAGTAAAATAGACAAGAATAAGAAATCAACCACTATTCACCTTAACAACTTGAAATAATCTCTGTGAGTATATTACTCATAAGTGTAACTTATTATGGTGAATTTATTCCTAACACCACCTCGATCTTCTAGAAACATGTTGAGAACTCTCGAATCGGTATCAAAATAACAATGAATGAAAAAGAAATCCCTTGATTGCTATACGGGAGGGTTGTGAGTAGTATGGAACTAACATCCATGCAAATGTGACCTAGAATATAGAAATTTCCACTCCCAAAAACTATGGGAAACATACACATGAATCAATGCCTATATGGTCAATAAGCTATTAAAATCTAGAAAGGAATAATTGGAGCAATATATGCCCATATGAGACCCAAATCTCAAATTTTTTGTGTGCTCTCTCTTTCCATAGTATGTTGGGTACGTCTTAGAGTAAATTCCATGTGAGGGAGTGAAATAATAAAGAGTATTGATTGTCTTGAGTCTGGGGATAGAATGAGTGGAATATAGGCCCCTTTTGAGGTATGAGATGAACTCGTGAATCTCATATCTCAAAAGAAAGAGATTATGTGTACCACGTACAAGATAGGAAACAAAACCACTAATATGTAATATAGTAAGATGTCATCTTAGATGCATGCATGCAACAAGCAAGTTTTCCATATGGATGTGTGATATAATCTATATAAGTGAAAGTGCAAGATGCTCTACGTAGACAAGAAATAAGCAACGCAAATACAAGAGTGTCATGCTCTTGTATAGGTGATATATAAGAAATGAGACTGGAAGGTGCTAAGACACGAGTTTGCTAATGTAATTATAGGAACATGTTTCCCCCATATAAGAAATATTTAATCATGGAACCCCTTGTGACCTCAAAGGTAATATTTCAAGTAGGGAACTTGAGTGATGTTTGGGTCACAAGGATTTTAAAGCAAAATTCTTTAAAAATGTTTGGAGCGTAATGGTAGGTTATGAGAGTTGGCAACTCGGGTTCTAGTTTGTGCAAATGTACATGATGTTTAGGCTTTTCCGATGCTATTTTCTAAATGCTTGTTGCTAGTCTTTTGGCATGCCAACTCATGAGGGTGAAGTGCCAACAAAGAATGGCCAAATACGAGACATATATTACCCTATTCCTTATAGGATTCAAACTTATGACCTCCATTTCAAGAGTCTATAATCTTCACCATTAAACTAACTCAAAAAAATGAAACCATGAATAAAAAAACAAATAAAAGAAAAATGAGTTAGAAGAGAACATATTATAAATTGATATTAAATACGAAAAATATACCAACAAAAATCTAATATGAACCAATACTCAATAAACATACAAATATACTGAATCAACATAAAATTAAAACAAATAAGTAATCCCATATCAAAACTAGGCACTAGTGACCACTCTCAACCATTGCATGATGTAGAAAATTTTAATGTATAACCATGTGAAGGAAAAAAATTAGAAGGCATCCTCACATACTTATGATCATGACAAATCACCAGACGACACGATACAAATATTTTGTGTAGAATGAAAAATGTATAGGGCGGCCATGCCTGTGAGTGACGACAGATCAGATACGACATTAACATAAACAGACGGGCATTGTTTAAAGACTGAAAGAGACCCCCAAATCAGTACCTAGGCTACACAAATTCCAAAGATTTAGATTTGTTTGTCTTGTGTGGACGATGGAGAATTAATGTGTTGGGTAGATTCAAAGGAGCACATTTGTTTCCAATAACAACGGTCGGCCATAAAATTACAGTTTGTCTTATGAGTTGGGGTTTAGAAATACAAACACCTCAAATGTTGCAATTGCATCATGCATCTACCCACCCAAGTATTATTATTATTATTATTACTACAATGAGTGCATTCTATTACATACACTTGCCTTTAGAAAACATACTTTTTAATCATCATGCCCCCAATGTTCCTTCATATACATTTAGGAGAGAGGGACTCTTACTCAAGTGAGCTCCATTACTTTGAAGGGTACTTGGAATGTGGGGCCCAAACCTCTCCTAATATAAAAAAATAGATTTTAAGTTTCATATATATATATAGAGGACATTGGTATTCTACAATGGTATCGTTGCAATTGTCTCAACATGTCATATATCAATATGATATATTTATGAATATAATTGAATATTGAGTCTCGTGATATATAATTTTCTTATTATTAAAAAACATAGAATAATATATATAAAATTACGCACTCTTCGATTAACAAAATATTTGTGCAAGTATGTTCACACTTTTGTATAACTAGAAATTGTCTAGTAATTTGTAAAAATACACGAGTAAAAAATATTTTACGTGATATACATAATAATAAAATAATAATAATTGGTTTATAGTCCACGATGTTGGGCAATTTGTTTTTGGGTTTGTACGAAACCTATAGCATATGGGACTACCTCATACTCCCAATATCAAGAGGCATCTAATTGTGCTTCAAATACAATAAATACATACCCTACTCTTGCAAGATTTGCCTTTGGTGACATCTCTTTCAAGAGCACAAGTTCTTCACCATTATACCAACTCAAGTGTACATACAAAGAGAGTTTATATGAAAAATACCCTACAATTATGTAGAATAATCAATTATATCTCTTTATCCTTAGAGAATCTCAAATATAATGTGTTATATTTAGTATTAAACATTTTTTACCGATTATAGATGACAGGAAAATTTTAGTGGTGAATCTTCGTTAATTCACGAATATTTTGGTTTTTAAAATTTGTATTTGGCAAAATTTTAGGTGTATGGATATGACTAATTCGCCTAAATTTTCTAGGTTCAACTTACTTTTAGGAAATTTGGTACTAGTGTTTACACCAATAACCAATTTTTAATACAAATTGCCAATAACACAAAATTGGAATTTGTAAAATTCGCCTTCATAGATATATATATCATTATTAAATATCACTATGGTTGGAGCCTAGCGGGGTCAAATTCTTAGTGCTCCTTGGCCAATTCATCCATCATAAGATCGGGAATTACAATTGATGAATGCATTATTTATGTAGATTCAAGCTCATTGTTTACTTCTTGGATTATATAATTTACATTAATAAGACTAGGATCATGAAATTCAACATGATAAGCTAAGATATGATCAAATTTGATTTTAAATATAGTTCCATGTCTTGTTTTTAGAAGCATATGAGACCAATCTATGGAAAGATATTTGCCCACCTTGGTTGTGAAATCTCTACAGAGGCAAATGATGAATAATGGTGGAAATTCACTCGGAGAAATGTCCGGCATTATGGTAAATCTTGGGAAAACATGAAAAGTTAACTCTAAGTCCTTAACTATGCCAAAACTTGCATTGTTGATCCATCAAGTCTGCAAGACACCTTTTGAGGTAGGTTTGTATTCAATCCTTAAGATGTTTGCAAAGTTATTTGGCATCATCGAGGTACTCTCACCATAATCTATCATGCAATTGTGTACAAGGTTTTTTCAATTATTAGAGACATGTAGAAAGGAGGAGGCTTGATCATTTCACTTACTTGTTCACCCTTAGGTTGACAAATATTGGTCATGGCATCCACTTTGTGCATGGCGGATTTCAGGTGGAAGCTACTTTAGTTATTCTCATGCAAGGGTTCCATTTGAGATGGGGTTGATAGGGCATCCCACTTTGAGACATTGAGATTTTTCCTTTTCATTTGTTCCTCAATGTTGAGGAGATACCCGTGGTTTTCTCTGATGAAGGCATGATGTGTTTATGCTCTTTTGTTCAATCCACAAAAGCTCCTTGATTGGAAAAGTTTGTGCCTCTGTGAGTTTATAATGTTGTGTGGATTTTGTGCATTCCACGGAACTTGTTCCTTTTCGGTGATGAATGACCTATGGAAGACTAGATGAACTTGGAATTCCACTAAAGTCTACTGATCGATTACAACTATTATGTAGAATTGGAGAAACAGGAGGAGGAAACCTTACATCTATTTGCCTATTCTTGGATCTTGTGTTGTCCACCACATCAAGTTGCATGACTGTTTAATTTTCCTCGAATGGTCGATTAACCCTACATAAATATTCAAGTCGAAGAGAATAAAGTTAGGTTAGGTTGGGGTGGCTTCTTGTATCTCTCTCGCATTATTTGTTGATGGAGCCACCTGACTTGTTCTTATACGTAGAATGGAATTTGGAGCATGATAGCCTTTTCCCATCAGAATTCATTCCAATCTCACATGTATATTGGTTATGTGGTTGATCACAAGGATACCACCATTCAAAACCTTCGTCCATATTATTCTAGACTAGAACAATAACCTTGCTTAAGTCGGGAGTGGAAAAGGCTACACATTTAGATTTGGTGGTTTTCTTGTGAGTAATTCTAAAGAAATATTTGATTTGGATGTTGAATGCTTTATTTTGAATAAACCTTGATTGGTTAGGATAATTTCTTGGGGCTTGATTTTGCTTCCTCTTGAGGGAAACAATCTCATTTGTTAAGTTCTTAAGATGAACACTAAGAATTTCAATTTCTTCATGTTTTATAGAGGAACCAGATGTGGACGAGAAGATGAAGCAAATGGTTGAGGAATGGGAACAATGAAAGGTTGAGTAATTTGAAAAATTTCGGGAAAGATAGGCATAGGAAGTCTAAGTGCTAGTTTTCCTACTTGGATTAGGCATTTTTAGCCCTAATGGCTATTACATAAGCATTTGGTAATTGAATAACACTAGTATATTGGATCGATACTACTAGATAAAAATCCAAATATCTAAGGAAATATAAAAATGCACCTTATGGGGTTGGTCGAGGAACTTGAATTATGTCCCATTTATTTTAGAGCACGAAGTTGAGATCCTCCATGAGCTCATTTGGAGCCCGCTTAATGTGGTTATTTTCTCTAGAAGTGAAATGTTTTCCACCTTTTTATCAAGCTGCTAATGGAGAGCAGTCCCAAGTTCATCCCACGTGCGGATTGTAGCATTTGGAAATATTTTGTACCATTTTAAGGCTTTTCATTTGAGATATGATGCCAAAATTTTCGTCACAACATTATCTTCCATCAGCTTGCATGTAGTGAGAAGACGTTTGAAATGTATTGATAGTGTTTCATGAGTATGGTGGAGTTTTCACCTGTGAAGAAAGTAATACTCTTCAAGGTGGTTATTAGAATGTCATGTTATGTAGTTAAGAGTGATTAAATTCTTCCTTTGAAACTTACAAATGGAAAATTCCTTTGATGTGCCATGAATGGAATGGGTATAATATTTATGATAGGAATTGAAAATGGTCTACTTGGAGGTGGAGTTGAAAAACTTTGATTCGGAGAGAATTCGTGGATCTTTGTGGAGATCTCTCTCTTCTTCTCCTTCGCGGGGAGAGTTACGGATAATCAAAAGGTTTGCCTCTAGACACGCTCAAACTAATTTACACTCTTCTCATGAAATAAGAAGGTTGAAACTGTTTGAAACCAACAGATTGAATGAAGAGGAGTCTCTAGATGTGTTGAAGAATACCTATAAAGGGTGGAACCAAAATGTCACACACCAAAACTCAGTAGTAATTGAAGTTAAGATCTTAAAATGTTTCCTACCGAGCATGCCAAAATTGTTGGTGCTCAAAATTGTGCCTTGTTATGAATCAAAAGGATCAAAATTTTTTAGGCAACGTGGGATTTTCTTGAAATGTGAGACTTACATCTTCAGATATACCTATGGAGAAGGTCGGTTTCCTCTTTTCCACGGATTAAAGGAAACCCATGTGACACAACCTACTTCTAATGCTAAACTACTCCTATATTTAATGCTAAAATGCTCCTATAGTCAATAACTTTCCCTTTCGGTTAGCATTTCATCAATCAATCCAATTGTTAAGCTATACAATAATAATGTTAATGTTATACTTTTGTAACTAAACATTATTTTGCATTATGATCATCACCAATAATACTTTCTACCACTATGTCAAATGCAAACAATTCAAATTGAAATTAAGATTCCTATATTTCTTTTTAATAAAAAAACAATATACTTTTGACTTATCATTCTATGATATGGCAATCTTATTGAACAAATTGGAATAATACGATCACCCTTCGGGGAAGAGAAAGAATGATAGTAATCGACCAAATTAAGGTAAGTATCAAAAACCTTAAACAATTTGAAATACCTTAATCTTCACAAACCATATTATTAAATTCCTTAATTTAATCAAAAGAAATGTGTTCATAACATTGACCTATTCAATGCCTGATGATTCAACTATATCCTCACACATTCGAAATTATTATCAACTACCTTAGTTCATACAATAACAAATTTGATCCATAGATCTAATCAATAGAACACGTGTCGTGTATTTTTGATGACTATCTTTATGTATAAGTCTAAAACTTGTATTTTTCTCTAACATATTATCAATTATTTTGATTACCTTATACATCTAGAATATTCCTAAACTCCTTTTATACACTTTTAAGTTTGAATTTATTGATTACATTTAGGCTTAATCAACACAAATATGATTAATTGAATAAATTAATAGTGTCAAACCACTTTCCAATTAACTCTTAGGAGGATTAAAGTGTTAATCATCTAAGTGTCAATTAGACTTGGATGAATTTATATTATTTGATGGTGTGAGTATATCTTGTAGAAAGTAATGAGTTAATAATATGTTCATTAGGTTCATAATATCCTATGCATTACTATGATGCTCAGTTCATGTTTCATTAGGTTCATAATATCTAAGTTAGAGAGTTTTAGGTTCATGCATTACTTGAGTACACAAATAATATTAAATGATAATTTTATGTCGGTGACTCATTAGATTACAAAGTTAATAACATGTTCTTAAATCCTTTCTTATCATCACATTGCATGTTGTAATCAAAACTCATAAATCATCAATCAATTAACACATTTCTAAGTCAATCAATAAAATACATTGTATAGATCAACAAGATACATGTGACAAATCAATATCTATATACAAGTAATAACACACACACTCTCTCTCTCTCTACACACACACACACACATGTCTAAGTCATATATCAAAATCTCATGTAAACACTATATACATGTACATGATGAAAACAAGTACAATGTATCAACTAGATATTATCCGTCGTCTAGTAGGGCGAGTACCAGATCTCTCACTAGGCTCTGCCGCACCTTGCATTTATAAAAATAAATATACACATCAGAAACTATATATAACATACCATATTAAAATTTATAAGTGAAATTCTACAACAATTTCTTGATTAATTGAATAAATCATATAACAAAGATGTAATTGATTACCTCAGTATCTATTTATGGGCGGATGTTGGGAGTATCTACACTATGTGTAGATCTCTATCCTGTAGATCCTTGTGAAACAAAATAAATTAAATGTAAGAAGTTGATAAACAAGTTTTTGAATAAAACATTAATTTCACAAATTTCAATTTAGATTAAATATTAAATCTAAAACATAATATATATCTACATATATACCTCTGTGGAATATGTCTCCAAATCTATGGAATCGCCACCAACAACTGTTTGTGGCTGACCCACGACCCTAACATCAACAAATAACGAGCCAAACGAGCCAAGTGACTCAAGCCCTCAACATCAAGTGATAGATCATGGTTGGGCTCATTCAAGAGCTATGTATATGTCATATGTGGATATGATGTGGGCTATGAAGCACCACAATACTCACCAGCATGCGCTAGAGTAGAAGCCTAAACACACAAGTAAATGTTCAATATTATATGTCAACACTAGATCTTATATATCTATTTAAATATTAATAAATTGTAAATTAATAATGAAATAAAATAAATTTTAATTAAATTAAGGTTTAATTTTCACACACCGGAATAGAAAAGTGTTGAACATCGGGTGTCACGATCCCAACAACAGGAGAGGTCCAATTGTGGCAACTGCAATAGTACCCTGAATAGAAGATACACTACCGTGAATAATACTGTTCTCTAAAAATCCAAAACCCCAATAGTGGAATGTCGCATTGTCATGCAATCAGATCATATGCATGCAACAAGTCGACAGCCATGATGCATCCCAACCGACGCATCTGAGTAACATCTGTAACTCTCCTCGAAGTCATCAGGTGATATCAAATGTGCACGAGCGTATAACTCGCTATGTGCATCACTGCTGCTACTAGCTCATCCACTACTAGTACCACATCTCTCAAGGAACTGACCCACATGGTCAGAAGAGATAAATTGGGTCTCGCGAGTAATGCTCCCAAGACCCTCTATAACACCCTCATGGGCACTCATAATGATAGGCACAATGACATCCTGAAAGCCAGATAAGAAAGGTTGTGGCCTCTCTACAAGTTGTCATGCGTCAACAACATGAGGAGCTCCTTCCTATCGATATGTAGGCTGTTATTGCTAATGCGGCCATGCCCTTGCCCAAAATAACTAAGGATGTCTAAATAGTTCACCTTTAGGTTTAGGTGAACCTCAACATGTAACATCAATATGAAATATAATGGTAACTGGTCATTATTAGGAAATTGGCCTTGAGAGGCCACAAATATGGGATAAATCAATGGTGTGCAAAGGCGACATGAACATTTGTTTACATAATATGCCCTGATTTTATTTTGTCCTACATAACTCGACCAACATGAGATCTTAACAACTTCCTTATTAGGAAGTCTAGCTACAACTTCATTATATCCCACATCTCTGTCACACTTGATTTTAATTCATCCATAAATTTTTTTAGTGACTCGAGATGGAAAGGGTTGTATGTTTTCAAGTTTGTTTGTATTTTTGAAGATCTTTCAATATATTTTCACAATGTGTTTTGTATTTCCCAACTGTAGTTGGAAGCTCAAGAATAGATGATAGTTTTGTTATCTCTAAGTTAGTCCTCTCAAACAAATTAACAGAGGAAGAATCCATAACTGTAAAAAATGAAAGTAAAATTCAATTTAGAATACTTTTTTGAAACCGTAAACCCTAAATTGATAAAATTCACATAAATTTAAATTTATTTTTGAAAAAAATTAAAACATATAATTTTCATGTGTTGAAACATAATTCCTTAAAATATTGTGTATTTATGTTAAAATATAGATTTTATTATACGTGTATTTAACATATTAATATACCAATGATTAAGGTTATGCAAAGTTTGTGTATGGGTTGTAGGTTGGAATTTAGTTTGTATTGTATGATTTGAAGATCAATAAGAGAATGATTTAACAATGGTAAATACACTGTGGGCTTCTCATAAGATTCATTAAGATTTTTAAAACTAGGATTGAAATCATCCTAAAAAAATTGTGTTAGATCGGGAGGAAAGCGTAAACCCCAAAATCTTGAAAGCAGAGAAATGGTTTATTGGAGATTGTAATGGCCTATATCCTTTCAATAAAATGAAAGTAAACCCTCCAAGGAGATTATGATAGCCACTTATAGAGACTAATCCTTGGAACAACTATTAAGAAACTCATATCCTGTTGCAGAAGGCAGAGAATGATGAACTAAGCTTCAAAAACGTGATCCTAGAATGGAGGAACCCTATTGGTAAGAGATAAAGGTTTTGAATGATCTACCCTAACTGTTCGAATTGATTTTTAGCTTTGAAAGCTAATAGAATTGATTTGGTGGAGAGAAATTGCCTCTCGGGCTCACTGTTGATTGTTAGCTAGGGTTTGAATTTACAAGTTCAAATTGAAGATTTTGAATCTATAATTTGGAAGAAAGGTTGTTAAGAAGGTTCCCAAGGTATTCAAAATGAATTTTGAAAATTCTTCGGTTAAAACATGAGATATTTTTACCAGTCTAGAATAATTCTGTAACATGAAAACCAAAGACCTAATTAAGGTCTTATTCAAGAGAGTAGTGATCAATATTCTATAGGGAAGACCCCTGAAACCTTGTATACTAGGTGTTGGCCTAATTGGGTGCCTGGAAATGTAGGTAACCTATCAGTTAACTCATGCAAGAAAAATATATGAATAGAAGTTAACTTAGTCAAACTTCGAATCCCAATCTTGTGAAAGAAGTTTTAATACGGAAACAAAACCAATTTTTACAAAAAAAAACAAAACAAAAACCTCAAGCTCAATTTATAGTCTTACCTAGTGTGGGAGACGTTGGGGGGTGAATTGTATTCACGAGGCGTTCGAGTGAAAATACTTTGGGTGACGACGTGCGGGTGGAGGAAAAGTGAGAACCTCTGCGCCACTACAAATATATAAATAGGGGTTCACACGAATGGTGTTCGCGTGAATCCCCTTGGCGAAATAGGTGTTCACGCAAACACCTTTCCATGGCTTACGCGATGGTTCAGGTGAAAGGAGTTTGTGCGAAAGGGGTGTTCGTGTTTTTGGAACACCAAATGGGACACAATTTTGTGCTTTCACCCATCCATTTTCTAAAATATAATCATTTTGTATATTTTATTTGATGTTGTGAATGTTATGTTTTAGTTGTAGCTTCTATAATTTCGATATATTGTTCCCCATCAAATTATGAGGAAGCAAAAAAATTTCAACCACTCGTTTCAATTTTTTTCCTTCCATTTATTTTATTAGTTTGCATTTTTTTAAATGTACGTAACTTATTTATTCTTTGCAATGTTGTTAGTACTTTGTGTAATCTAGAATAATTGTATTATATAACAATTATGGTAGGTTTTTCCTTTGAGTTATATATGTTTATATATATTGTCTCATTTATGATTAGATATTTTGATGTTGTTTTACATTTTTTAGGAGAACTTATATATTTGTAAAGTCAATTTTTTTCCAAATTAACATAATTTCAATTTATAAAAAAATTATTGCGCGCGCACACACACAATAATCAAATTACTATTTTATTATATTGTAATTGGTATACATGTATGGTACTTGAAAAAATTGAATATTAAGGCTTACATATATGAAGATCATAGGAGTCACCTTTAATACTAGAAATTGTCAAGCTTTTGAAGGAAATTGAGCAACTTGAGCAAATACTTAGCATTTTTGCATGTATTAATTCTTGATTACTTGTGTTCTTAGTGTCTACAAAGATGCTCCAATACTTATGGTGTCCTAAGTTGTTAGAAGATGTATTTATTTCATTTATTTAATTATTTTAGAATTAAGCAGAACATACATTTCTTGCATTTATATTTTTCTCGAAAACTAGCCACAAGATATATTTTGTTCTTTTTTTTCTCTCTTTAACATACTTATATGTTATATGTTTCTAATGTATATATTACTAAGGTTTTGGCAAGAATTTTTCTTGATTAATAAATTTTCCTTGTGACATTTGGCTTAGATGTTAAGACCAAGAAGAAATCCCTTCTACATTCCGAGCGAGATGTTGAATTTTATCGAATTTCAAATCTTAATATTTATGTGCAATTGTTAGAAGACTTAAATATCTTGCACACATTAACAATCATACGTTACACAAGAATGAAGGGCACTACATATATACATTCTAGAAAATAAAAAAGACAAACCTTACTTCTAAACAACTTCCTCTCTATTTCCAAATGTGTAAACTTTAAACATAATTATGATCTTAATTGTTGTACACATCTTCTCAATACATCAATCTTCAATTGTTACTACTAGCAAGCAATTGCACGAGAGTTACAAATTACACCATGCAGAGAATCCAAATATTTATATATTTATTTTGGCATAAGAGAAAACAATATTGTCGGAAAAATTTTGCTTGGAAAATATTTGATACTTTCTAGCAAAGGGAACTTCGGATACTTTCTAGCAAAGGGAACTTCAAAGGTGGATGGCCTACTCAAACGAAGACGAATAAACAAATATATGGATAAAATTATAGAGTAACATCACATTGACATTCCTGAGCCTAATTGCAACATATGTGTAATTAATTGATTATGAAAAGAAAAGCTAAAAACATTTTCATGGGGGTACCAAAAACAACCTTTCAGGACAATAGATCTTGCTAAAGATATTTCTGACATTCATTTTAAGGTACTCAAACGAAGACAAAAGCTTAAACCCCTGGACAGTGAGGTACATCATAATGAGGAACATAGTAGCATATAGGTATCTATCTAGTTCTTGAGTGAAGACCATAGACTCACAATGGTTTCTGCAAGAACGATAATAACAGGCAAAACCAGACCCACAATGATAGCCGGGACGAGCCATGGTTTTGAGCAGTTTTGTTCCCATATTCAACGTTACGAAATAAAAAACCCAATCCACTGTTGTGTATCGAGGTAGTCATCGAGTTCGATGGTGAGGTGTTTGAAGAAGGGATGATTGTGGTAAGGCCCAATGGAAACCATTTGGGGATGATAAAACGTTGTGCTTTCACCCACTAACGCTATCAGAACTGTTAGAATGCATGCTGCTTTTCTATCCCGCACTCCCTCTGCTGCTTTCGCCTCCTTTATGATATTCACTACAAAATCTTCATCTTCCATTCCAACCAGTACAGGAAAATCATGATTGAATTGAATTCTTCCAATACAGAATCAAGATTCTAAATTTTCCGCAAGATTTGAAAAGAACAAAATCTTCATCTTCTATTCCAACCACAGGAAAATCACGATTGAATTCTTCCAATATTTCTAAAATTTCCGCAAGAAATCAACAAAATTTGAAAAGAAATTTATCAAAATTTTGGCCTTTGCTCCTCGCCCCTGCCCCTGCCCCTGCCATTGTTATGATGAAATAGCCAGAAACGAATATTTACGCTTTTTCTTTTTGAGCGCTTGATGCGAAGTAAAGCAGACATGTTTCTGATCAGTGATTCCCACGAGGAAGAAGTGGCTTCTCTTTCGTTGACAAGATATCCATTCGCAGGCGGGTCAAGAATTAGGAGACCTGCAACACAGACACTTGTTCCATAGATGTCGTCTTTTTAAGATTAATGGCTGCGTCATTCCCACGCAATTTCAATTATATTTTCCTCATTGATTCCCCGACCATCCACCTTTTGCAAAAAGAAATTGCAAGGATACGAATATAGACATTTTTCATACCGAAAATATGAACCGATTTCATAATTGTATAGACCCATAATTACAACTTAGTGACCACCGCAATTCACCAATTGTCTTAATTTTTCGCCATGTTGGATTCCATTTGTAAAATTTTTACGCGAAAGGAGAAGAAGAAAGAAGAATATATTTTAACGTCCATGAGGTTACCAAAATTTTGATAAAGATCTTTTCGGCATTCGGATATGCGAGATAGACATTCCCAATTAGAATCGACTCAACTACTCACTCAAGATCAACGATTGTTGACATTTATTCATATGTCAATGTGTTGATTAAATGAACCTTGACCATCTACGGAGTGTAAAAGAGGCTTGCTTGGACAAGCAAGTGGATTCCATTCTCATCCGACCCCTTCAAACCTACGGATGTCTTTTTAGTCATAATTATTGTGGGATGATGTTGTTCTTTGACGACTCTACCCATTACTAGAGAAACCTGCAATCACTATGGTAGCATGTAAGAGTGAGCCCATGCATCCAAGGTTGTGTCATCTCTCGGTTTGTTGCTTCCTAACCTTGTATTTTGTGTTGAACAATAGATTGCATCTTTGTTTTGCTTCATACGAGTATTGTAGTCACAAAATCACACACTTTAGACATTATTTAGTCCCAGTCTCATACTACTATTCATATGGTTTTTGAGTGAAGAAAGTACTAATTAACCCATTTCCTTTGGCCATTTTATTTTACTTGTTGTCATCACTGCTGACCTCCCACATCTACTCACCTAGTCAGTTATGTCGTTGGGCATCGTTTTATCTTTGACTGGGGCGCCCACTCCTGTGTTAGGCACCCGGGCGCCCTGGTCTCATTTGGGGCACCCTGATCCTTATTACACTTTCCCGCCACTTTTTGGGCACTTTCTAGCCATTTGAGCTTTCCATATTTTTAGTGGTCGGATTTTTTGGGGCTAATTACAAAATTAGAACAAGAGAATAAAATAAATATAAAGTTATGAGACCATAATGAGGGACCAAGCACTAAGCACTACTATCATCACCTAAGGTTGCATCCATCAAAGGCTCCATTTGCATCCATCTAGCTCCATCACAAGGCACAAGGATGGTTCATCTGCATCACACTGCATAGGAGGGAATTTTATTCTATTTCATCCACCATTTTATTACATTTCTACACAATTATTTCTCATTACTTTCACAAAGTGCGACTAGCACAAGAGCACCTAGGGTATGATTACACACACACACACAAATACATCGGGTATGAGATGTAGTGCAATGCTCAGTTAGTAAATCCACCATCATGGCAGCTAAGGATGGCTTGACCCCTTCATACACATCTTTATTTTCTAGGGTTTGATACTTGTCTTAGGGTTTTGCAGTCTCTCCTTCATCACCGATTTCCAAAGAACATGCTTCGCGATCCCAAAAAAAGCTAGTGCGGCAAGAAGCAAAGGCAAGCAATCACTTAGTGACACCTCGGAGGAAGGTTACAGAGATTTTTCATAGAATAGGGTGCCCTTAACTCGGACTAGGGTTCTCACAAGCGCCTTGATCCTCTCCTAGACACCCAGGTCCACTCGATTGCTCGAGACCTATACTTTTCTAGACCTCAACATAGTCATTTTCTTCTCCCTGTTTATCCAACCATCTCTGCAACACAATTCAACAAGCTCGTCGAATCAGCTGAGTTCTTTCTAACTCTCCTTTCACTCTAGGGTTTTACATTTCTACTTTCTTAGTTGCTTGGGTCACTTTCCTTATTTAATTTAGACATTTATTTCACTATTTTACTTCTTAGATTAACTCTTAAAAATTTACATTTTAGTTAATCATTTTGGTGAACCCGACCTCTTTCACGCTTAGGATCCTCATTTTTCCTCTATCATGGCTCCCAAAGTTGCTCAAGTTTCTTTATCTGATTTACTTAAGAGATATCCCAATTGCCAGACAATTTTTCAAAAATCCCTAGACACCATGTACCTTGATGACAATACACCGCCACATAAAATATGTCATATATTTGCTCGTTTATTTGGTGACCCTAGTTTTCCTCCATCTAATCAACCCCTATTGGACTAAATTAAATCTCTACATGCTTTATTTCAAGACAAATTTAAGTCCATGGAATCCATGTGAATTTAGTGATGTACATTACTCACTTCAATTTTGGTTTTGTTTTAATAAGATAATTGAGTAATTTATTTTCTCTTGCGTGATTTCAACTCTAACTAAGACCTACAAACTTTGTAAACGTATACAACCCTAATATATAGTATCAAGTTTACGTCAACATTTGGTGGTATTTCTTAGGTATTTTTTATTTCATGTCGTGGGGAGTGTGAAAAGAGGAGTTTAAAATATTTAAGGATGAAGGGAACCTAATATTTGATTAAAAATCCATAGAAGAAGAAGAAGAAGAAGATATTTTAACGTCCACAAGGATACAAAAGACAACCTATGTGACAACGTATGAATTTTGGAAATAATAATACTTTGAAAACATGTGCCACTATCTTCTAAAGGTGATCAAACACCTAAGGGATGACATTTTATAAAAGGAGATTCAAAAACATAACTTTTGAAAAATATGGTATGTTAATTAGGGTTACAAATGGAAGAAGAAATAAGATAAAAATGATAAACACACAAATATTAGAGAGAGGTGTCATTTGAAAGTGTTAAGAGTAAAACAAAATAAGATTAAAAAAGTATGAATCAAAACTAAGAAGTGTAGAAGATTAAGAAGAGAAGAAGATAATTTAGTTTAATTACAAATGGGATTAAAAGAGGAGACAAATAAAGGACATAAAAGTGTCATAAAAACCATAACAAATTCCATAGGCTAGATACATAAAAGCAAGTAATCAAGAAAGTGAAAAAAATAAAAACATCCATGAGGTACATAGAACAAGATAAGTTAACACTATACAAGATATGTTGTAGTCATGTTAGCCTAAAAGTTAGCATTAATACAACATAAGTAATTGAGCATAATGAGGAAGTGAAGGTTACTTGTAATGAAACAAAAGCATTGGAATACTATGAAATATTCCCTAGAAGATCAACGTCAATTGGGAAGGGTTTATATATCGACACTGTCATCCGTATCAATTTTTATATGTCCTCCACCTAAAAGGAGCGATAACCAGATCATACCAAGCCAAGAACACAAATGCTAATCAAACACCATGATCAATAAGATGAAAGCAATTCGCTAGAATAAATTTACATAAAAACTTTGCAAACAAATGAGCAATAATATCATATATTATTATGGAACTCAATGAATTACAATGAGAATGGGCCTTGCTTATATAGGCAAGGAATAACAATCTAAGAACCAGTCAAGGTTGTAGATCAAGCCATAATTCAAGGAAATAACTAGTCATCAAAGAATTAGTCACGACCATAGATTTAGGAAATAACTAGACATCAAAGATCTAGTCAATACCATAGATCAAGGAAATAACTATACCTAACAACTAGATAATATCTTCCTAATATATAAATAAGATAAAAGAAATATCCACATACATAAGTGGGTGACGATAAATACAATAAAGGTAAATGAAGTACCTAGGTGAACATGAGGTAAGGTAAATACCTACTCTAACACCAACAAGCTCAACATACCTTGTGAATGTATGTGTGTAAAATTTATATAGAAAATATGATATCTATAAAACTAATATGAAAGACAACATATGTAAAGAAATAAGATAGCAAATCACGTCACATGTAGGTTTTGATTTTGTATTTTTACAAATATTTGAATGATTTTTGTGTCTATGTGATTATTTGATTTTTTTATTTTTGTGTAGAAAGTAAGATCTTATTCAATTTCAAGTAGATAATCTATGTCATGATCAAATCCTATGGGCACTAGATCAACCCTATTGTCAAACACAAGGGTCATTTAGTTATCCCATTTCCAAAAATTGGTATTATGTCATAATATATTCCTCATTGGTATAAGGTGCTCTTATTCGGCCATAACATGTGGACAATGTGTCAAATTATGTTGGTAATTAATAACACCAACATAGTGATTAATAATGAGGTGTGTAGGTTTGTCCCAAGGATTGAGACTAGGATGAGGGTTAAAGGTAACCCATACTTTAGCTATGATGACACATAAGACAAAAGTAATATCCTAGAAAATGTATCAAATCCATGTTGTTTTCTTACTTCCTTTGTATCCATTGAATAAGATTGCTTCAAATGTGGATATACATTGGGGAGCATAGTAATTGTAGCATTATCCTTTAGTATATTGATGTCATTTGTCAAAACTTGACAATGGTTAGTGTATGCCTAAATTTGGATCAACGATAAGATGTGTTATTCAATATAAAAAATATTCAAATCAATGATACTTATAAGAATGGGATTATGCTACTTCCATTAAGAATGAGATGGACAATCATGGGTATTTTCAATGAATAAAGTGGGTAAACTTCCATACTTGAGTCTAAAACTTGTATGCAAACACTTAAAAATGATTTTCTATTATTGGTGCTTAGGGACCTACCTTGATCAGATCCTTAACCCACTTAAGGATATAAATATAAATTATTTGTAGAAATGTGACAAAATTATGGATAAAAATGAATGATATACTTGACTCACTTGAAAACCAGTCATGGTTGCGAATTGCTGAAATTCAAAAGAAGGTTGTAAGATAGTCACATGAGTTACCGAAACATGTATTGAAATATCACCAAAATAAAAATTTCACGGGTTGCATTAGTCCTTTGTGATCCATCTTAACCAAGCTCCAAAACCTACAATACTGAAATATATGATAAAATAAGAAAAAATAATGTACGGGATCAAGTGAATAGTCAATGGATTGGAACAATGGGGTGAGTGATATTTTATGCTTTTTTATTGTATAGAAGGTTGTGACATATATGTGTGTGATGTCCATACAAGGGTGAGATGATAAGGTTAATTGTGCAATAAGGATGCAAATGGGTATGTAGAGTGGATAAAATTAAATGTTAGTGGCGAGGTTGATTAAATGAGTGAGAAAGTATATTTTATCACCTTATTTTTAAATTTTTATGTGTTTTATATGAGTATTTGGTTTTTTGGTAAGATTTTTGTTTTATATTATTTTTGTATTTTTTAATTAAGAGACCTCATACGCAAGGTGAACTTTCTAGTGTCTAAAGCTAGTATTTTTTCCAAATATACTGAAGTGATAATCACAAAAGGTAATTTTTAGGTTGGCAAGAAAGATTGTTCATAGATTAAATGATATGTAATATGTATTGAATAAATTTATGATCAACCAAAATAGAGAATATATCTTGAGGTTTGTAGATTTCTAGGAATAATAAAGCAAAGATAATATTAGGGATAGGTTCAAGTGCATTAACAACGTGTCACATGATACTATATGTCTATCTATAGTGGGTTTCTTATCATCAAAGGGACTCAAAGGAATCGAAAGGGAATTAGGAATATTAGTAGTACACATCAAAAATAATCATAGGTAAGGCATAAATAACTAACATGGTAGGAATAATATCTATATAGTATATCTTGGATAGTAGGTTTAAGATGATAATTCCCAAGGATTGTGGAGGTAAAACAACAATGAATCATGAATTCATCCTCATCAATGGGATTTAAATTGAGCATGCAAAAATATCAGATCAGTATGTTCTATAGAATCATCATTGTTATTACGATAATAAGAAACAACACTATCGTTTTGCTTATTGTTAACAAACAAGTTAAGAGGAGTGAGTAGTTGAATGATATATAGAGTGGGATGGATCAATATGGCCTACCTTTTTAGAAGGGTAAAGTGAACTTGGTGTTTGTTCAACAAGTGGTGGCATAAAATTTATTGTATCAAAATATTTGTTGACACACCCACCACATGTGTATGTAATTTATCCATAGGAATAGGATGCAATGGTAGGGTGATAATGGGTTGAATATGATTGGAGGAGTCAATTGTATAATATACGAAAGGCTCGTTATAAGCATAAATAGTTTATTCAAAAACATCATGTATTAATTTGACACATTGATGTCTAATGGATGTGATAGAATTATTTTACCCATGGTTTCAAATGTGTCCATAATGGATGCAAAGGCATCTAGATGAGTATCCATAGGTAATACAATATAGTAAAAATATTCATATAACATATCCTTGTAGATGGTTGCTTACTTGACTAATTTAAAAAGAGATATATTAGTAAGGGCGTTTCTTAATTTTTCTAAAATATCATACCCTTTAGGAGGAGATGTCCAAAATTACACTCCATGTAATTTTGAAAATTTTATCAAAATGGACTTAACTAGTTTTGTGCTCATGAAAATAAGAAAGACATTGATCCAGTCTTTTGTAGATTTCAAGAACATAGTGTTTCATGGGTTCTCCTAACCCGCAGAAAAAGGAATGAGAAGTTCAGAGACTTAGGTGAATCTTGGTTATTTTAGTGCCCCATGGAAGTTGTTAGACCTTCGTGGCACTAAAGATATTAGGTCCCTTGTGATTTAAATTTAGTAAGTGTACCGTGGAATTGTATATTTGTGGGGAATTGGAAAAATCAGCTAAGTTTAAAATCGCAGAATAAAATAAAGTGGTTGTTTGTTCAAAAGTCACAGATCGATAAACCTGGGCCTTTGCAAATGTTGCAAAGAATTTTCACACATAAATGTAATAAAATGAGACAAACTTGAGGGTCCACGGAGGAGGAAAACTGAAAATCCACGGTGAAAGCCACAAAACAAGGTGATATTGACCTTGTATTCTAAGCACAATTAAAAGTTATGGAATATCTCAAAGTCTCACTAGACTCGAACTAGAGATCCAACCACGCCAACCACCAAAATTTGTTAAAGAATGGAACCCTTCTCTGAAGATTGATGGTGTGTGATAGACTCAATATGTCATGTTGTAATTGTTGGCTTTCATTTAGAGGTGTCCATACCTGCACTATAAGAAAACTCTACAAAAATTCAAGTAACCCATGCTTATTAAGAATGTCTTTAGTGGGGTTAGTTCTAGCTTGGTGTTCCTTTCTCCTTTCCCTCCCCCTCTTTCTCATTTCCACGAATTTTATAATACAAAATCTTGCACAATTTTTAATGTTCTTCTCCTTTTTCCTTTCTTAATTTTTTTTGAACTCTTCTCTATGAAACTTGAAATATTATTCGATGACCTATAAAACTTGTGAATGGAGATTTTCTTACCTCAGATTTGTATGTAATTTGTAGAAGATTGATTAATGTAAGTGTGATTAAGATCTCTCCTTGAATACCTTGTGTTTGATGTGAATATTTCTCCCTCTTGCATATTTCATGTGGTTTTATTTGTTTACATATGAATTGTGTGCTTTTTCATGATCTTAGCCCCACAAATTTAAAAATATGTCATTTTGATTGGAGGAGTTCCACATTCCTTATGTGTTATCACCACTGTTTATCTTATTTTCCTTCTTTCTTACATCTCTTCCCAGTCCCTTAGAATTTTTAGTGTAGGATTAACTATAGGAGTAGTTTAGCATTAGAAGTAGGTTGTGTCTGTGGTTTCCTTTAATCCATGAAACAGAGAAAACTGACCTTATTTGTAGTTTTATATCAAGACCTTATTCGTAGTTTTATATCAAGATGCAAGTCCTACACTTTGATACAATCCCATGTTGCCTCAAAATTCTGGATCCTTTTGATTCATAACTGAGGTATAATTTTGAGCACTAACAATTTTGGCATGCCAGGTGGGAATTTTTTAAGAGCTTAACTTAAATTAATAATGATTTTTGGTGTGTGACTTGGTGGTTCCACCCTTTATAGGTGTTCTTCAACACATTTGGATACTCCTCATCATTCAATCTATTGGTTTCAAGCAGTTTGATCCTTCCTATTTCATGAGAAGATTGTTCATGAGTTTGAGTGTGTCTAAAGGCGAACCTTTTGATTATTTGTAACTCTCCCCATGAAGAAGAAAAAGAGAAATATCTTCACGAGAGATCCATGAATTCTCCAAATCAAATTTTTTCAACTCCACCTCTAGGTAGACTATTTTAAATTCCAACCAGAAATATTAGACCCATTTCATTTATGGCACATCATAGGAATTTTCCATTTGTAGAAGTATCGGTGGAGGAATTTAATCGCTCTTAACTACACAACATGACATCCCAATATCCACCTTGAAAAGTATTACTTTCTTTGAAGGTGAAAAATCCACCACACTTGTGAAACACTATAAAGACATTTTAAAACTCTTCTCACTACATGCGGTGATGGAAGATGATGTTGTGATGAAAATTTTGGCATCATATCTCAAAAGAAAATACTTGAAATGGAACAAAATCTTTCCAAATGCTTCAATTTGCACATGGGATGAACTTGGGACTACTCTTTGTTAGTAGTTTGACAAAAAGGCAGAAAACATTTCACTTCTAGATCAGCTATCCACAGTTAAGAGGGCTCCAAATGAGCTCATGGAGGATTTCAACTTCAGGCTCTAAAATATATGGGACATAATTTAAGTTCTTGTTAGGAATTAGTATTCACATGGTTGTTAGTATTTGTTACATGTTAGTTTATTATACATATATATTGTTATAACAATATATATTCGGGTGTGTTGTAGTTTCTATTCTATAGGAAGTCGGTTTTCCTATTGATATGGCTATATATTAGCTTGTGATTGTAATTCAATTAGTGTTGAATACAATATCAATTTATATTTCCTGTGTTAATCTGTTGCTGCTCTAAGATTTGGTATCAGAGCAGTGTCTGATCCATGTAATGGCAATATAATTGATTTGATTGGGGGCAGCCTTATGTTCTTCATTGCCCCTGTGCATGGTAACTGTATTGTGGTTTCATTTCTGTCAATCCATGTGCATCGGATCTTGGTTAACACTATCTTCATGCGCATCAAATATCTGAATTCTCTACCATTTCCAGTTCTGTCAGGATTTTATGGATTAGATAGCTGCATGTGTTATTGCCTTCATGCAGATTTAGTTGAAATCCCTATCACTCATCTTCCATTCAACGCGGTTGCATGATTGATTTGCAAGGTATTTATATATCTGTCGATCTACAGAGAGAGTTGATATACATTGGAACGAATGCAAAAGCCGACACAGTTTTACCTCGAAGTCATACAATCGACTTTAAATACAAAGAGGTGTGTTAACTTGTCTTTGCAAAAGTTTACAAATACAGATTCATTTAAAAATATTTACATGCTACAACTAATACGGAGTTAAATTCCTCTGGTGAGAGCGCGTAAAGGTGAAATATATGTGTACAATTCGGCTTCATTGATTTGGAAGGTTCCTATGAATTTACCAGACAACTATATTGAAGTAGATGTCAACGCATTGTCACTTGGGTTATCGATTGAGCATCACAATTTTCATTGAGTAGCATTAAAAATATTTCAACACATCGTGTCGAACCTGTTACATAGAGCCGTCCAATATCCATGCGTAGATCTGTAAAGTTTGATCTTGGAGCCATAAAAATGCTATTCACAGTTATTTGTGCATGCAACAGCCACGTGGGATCAAATTTATGTTAGTCATTTAATAGCCTCCAGCTATATTAGAAAATTGAGTCATTATTTTACTTATTAAGACTTATTTAAGCTAGATTATATTAGAAGTTTAGGAGTCTTATTTCTAATTATAGTCTTTGTTACAATAGTAATTAATGTGAATTACTTTTAAAAAAAATCATTTTGTTATATGGTTAGTCAAACCATAGAAGTGGGTTCCTTCATTGTATGAGTCATTGTCAATTTTTTTATAGTTGCGTTAAAAGTAATCTTTAATTACTTTTTTGTGTAGTGTCTCATCCATTATAGTTAAAAAATGTTGAAGTCTTGAGTTATTTTTAGTGTCTTTGAGAGTCATTAAAAAATGTCAAAATAGGTGATTTTAGGATTGTCATCATTGTCCAATCAAGTGTCAAGAGTAAACAATTGTAAAAATAATTTTTTTTTTACCCGCATTTCAATTTTGGATGCATTTTCGCCATCACGCGACGTCCAAATTATTGAAGGTATTTTCAGCCTCATGATCACATCAAACTGAACTAAGCAACATGATGATGGAGGAAGGAGGCAATGGAGGAAGGAGGTCGACAATGACCTCTTGTCGACCACCAACAACGGGCCGCGCAGAAGGTTTGTGGTGGCATATGTATGGTGTGAGTATATGATTTTCAGTGTGGTTTCCATTTTCTCAGTGTGCTTCAGTTTGCAGTGTTCTGTTGCTTTGAGTGGTGTGATTTATTGTTAATACTGGAAAAGAATTGTATAAGAGAGCAGAAAACTACGGAGATCCTCTGACTGCCGTACTTCGTTGGAAGATGATCGGTCAGTGAATACGTTCATTGGCAATGGTGATCATGTGCAGCAAGATCAAGACAACAAGATCCAGTTAGTATGATACAACACAATACATTTTTCCCTTTCTGATTTCTTATTTGGAATTTCACATTGTGGGGGGGAATACATACCAATGTTCCATTCCCATTCTGCACCCAAAATGACTTAGTCAAGGAAAGCTTCCAGTGGTAGTGGCAGTTTTCTATGCTGTTTGAGATTGAGTGGCAGCGATCAATGACAGAGACTACGATTAAGAACATTACGATTCTTATAGGAAGTAATGTGAAATATTTTCAGTATTTCTTCTATTGTGCAGTTTTGTGATATGCAAGTTGTGTTTCCTACATAATTCCCTGATGTATAAGCATAGTGGTGAACAATAGCACCAGAGTAAGTCAATTCATGGATCTTGAAAGGGTTTGTGGGAGGATCCAGAAAACCACACGAGGTGGACAGTTGATGAGGTTCCTGTCACTTCAAGGTTTGTGGTAAGCCTGTTTAAAACCATGGAAGGAGCGAGCCTTTCTTTTGGATCAAGGTCATGAGTCACAGAGTTGGACATGCCACAGGGGTGAGCATACTGCAGTTGAGAGTGTGGATGTTTTTCTACCATGTAAACACTAAGGGGGGGAATGTTAGGAATTAGTATTCACATGGTTGTTAGTATTTGTTACATGTTAGTTTATTATACATATATATTGTTATAACAATATATATTCGGGTGTGTTGTAGTTTCCTATTTTATAGGAAGTCAGTTTTCCTATTGATATGGCTATATATTAGCCTATGAATGTAATTCAATTTGTGTCGAATACAATATCAATTTATATTTCTGTGTTAATCTTTGCTGCTCGAAGAGTTCTCTTGTGACCAAACCTATTAGGTGCATTTTTTATATTTCCTTAGAGATTTGAATTTTGATATAGCATTAATGATCTTATCTACAAGTGTTATTTAATTACTAAATACTTATGCAATAGCCATTAGGGGTGAATCTACCTAATCGAAGGAGAAAAACTAGTACCTAAACTACTTATGCCTATCTTTCGAAAATTTACAAATTTCTCAACCTTTCATTGCTCTCATTCCTCAAACATTTGCTTCATGTTCTGTATCCACAACTGGTTCCTTTTTAAAACATGAAGAAATTGAAATCCTTAGTGTTCAACTTAAAAATTTAACAAATGATATTGTCTCCCTCAAGAGGAAACAAGCTCAAGCCCCAAGAAATTATCCTAACCACCCTAAGGGTTATTCAAAACAAAGAATTCAACATCAAAATAAAATATTTCCATAGAATTACCTGCCAAGAAAACCACCAAATCTAAATTTATAGCCTTTTCTAGATCCTAACTTAAGAAAGGACATTGTTCCTATCCGAGAATAATATAGATGAAGGTTTTGAATGGTGTTATCCTTGTGATCAACCACATAACCAATATACATGTGAGGTTGGAATGAATTCCTTATGGGAAAATGGTATCATGCTCCAAACCCAATTCTTCCTATAAGAACAAGCCACAACTCCATCAACAAGTAATGCGTAGGAGATACAAGAAACCACCCTTGAACCTAACTTTATGCTCTTGATTTGAATATTTATGTATGGTTAATCGAAATTTGGAATAAAATTAAACAAGCCGTAACATGATGTGGTGGACAACACAAGATCCAAGAAGAGGAAAATAGATGTAAGGTATCCTCATCCTATTTCTCTAATTCCACATAAAAGTTCTAATCAATCCATGGACTTGAGTGGAATTCCATGTTCATCCAATCTTCCATGGGTCATTCATTAGCCGAAAATGAAGAAGTTCGTGGAATGCACAAAAATTGCACAACATTATAAACCCTCGGGAGGCACAAATGTTTCCAATTAAGGAGCTTATGTGGATTAAAAAGAAGAGAAAGAACATGTCTTTCATTCATTGTAGAAAACCACACGTATCCCCTCAACATTGAGGAAAAAATGAAACCCTTACAATCCCATCTCAAATGGAACCCTTGCAAGAATCATTAAATTAGCTTCCACCACCGGAATTTTCCATGCACAAAGTGGATGCCACGATCAATATTTTTAAACCTAAGGGTGATCAAGTAAGTGAAATGATAAATCCTCATCCTTTCTACATGTCTCTGATAATTGAAAAACACCTTATACAAAATTGCATGATAGATCTTGGTGCTAGTACTTTAGTGATGCCAAATAAATTTGCAAATATCTTAAAGATTGAATATAATCCTACCTCAAAAGGTGTCTTTCATCTTAATGGATCAACATTTCAATTTTTTTCATAGTTAAGTACTTGAAGTTAACTTTTCATTTTTTCCCTAGCTTTACCATAATGCGGGACATTTCTATGATTAAATTTACACCATTATTCATCCTTTTCCTCTCTAGAGATTTCACACCAAGGTGGGCAAATATATTTCCTTAGATTGGTCTCATATGCTTATAAGAATGGTGTATGGAACTATATTTACAATCAAATTTGATCATATCTTAGCTTATCATGTTAAATTTCATGATCCTAGTCATGTTAATGAAAATTATATAATCCAAGGAGAAGTAAACAATGAGCCTAAATATGCAGAAATAATTCATTCATCAATTGTAATTCCTGATCTTATGATGGATGAATTAGCTAAGGATCAATATGAATTTGAACCCTATGATACAATTCCCTAAAATAGTTTGGGAACCTATTACATCCACAGAGAAATTTTTTACATCCCAAAGCCATGTAAAGAAAAATAAATTGGCGTTTCTAGTTTGTGGAAAATGTATTTTGATGATTCCTTAATAAGGAATGAAGCTAAGGAAGGTGTAGTTCTTGTCTCTCCAACAAAAAAAATCTTATATGCTCATAGGCTCCAATTTACATGCTCCAACAAGGTAGTGGAATATAAGGTATTGATCTATGGCTTGCTCATTGTGAAAAAGAGACAACTTAAAACCTTGCAAGTCTTTGTAGACATTGAATTGGTCATACACCAAGTCAAAGGAAAACATGTGGCTAAGAAAAAAATCTTTAGGAATTATAGGCACTTTGGATTTGGGATTTTCTAGAGAGTTTTAATATCTATAAACCTTTTGGTGGTTTTGTGGAAGTATAATAAGGAAGTGAACTAAATAAAAATTATGGGTTCTCAATTTTCTTCCGCGGATGACCTTATCTAAGGAAATTATTATCTCAAAGTGGTTATAAGGCCATATATTCTAGAAAATGATGTCAAATAGTAAGTTTCGAGAACGATGAGTATATTTTCTAATTCATATAAAATGAAGCTAAATTCTCTTCACAATTGTAACCCATCTTGAAAGAAAGTTATGGTGACCAAATTATTCAAGCGTGGGCAAACACATTATCAAAAGGATTAGTTACCCTTGAAGGAATATTCAGTTTTGATAATGAGGTTAAATTGAAAAATATAAGTATGTCCATGGGTCGGGAGGATTGCAATCCAGTCCACAATTTCATAAGGAAAGGATCTTTTGATTGGAAAGTTATGTAATACTCAATAAGAACAATTTTTATTTCCATGTGTCAAAAGTTTCACTATGTATGTTCATGGAGCTATGAGGATCTAAAAGGTTTTGACCCCACTATTTCTCAACATGCTAGTGATCTTAATCCCGTGGTTAATCCAATTAGAAAAAACAAAGGCATGTGAACCCCATAATTGAGTCCCTCATGAGGAATGAGTTAGCCAAACTCATTGAGTCAAAAATAATATTTACTATAAAGTAATCATCTTGGGTGGCTAATTTGGTTCTTTTTAGGAATAAAAATTGAGAGATAAGGATCTGTGTAGAATTTGGGGACTTGAATAAGGATTCACTAAAAGTTCATCATCTGTTACCTTCCATGGAGAAAATATTTTAAATTTTGGTTAGACTTGAGATATTCCCCATGTTTAAGGGCTACTCATGTTTTAATTAGATTAAGATCGAAGAAGAGGATCAATACAAAACCAAATTCATAACCAAGTGGGGAACATATGTATATCAAAAATACCTTTTGATTTTTCAAATGCGAGTGTCACCTTCGAGAGGGCCATGAACATTACTTTGGCGGACTCATCAACCAATTTTTTCTCATCTATTTGGATGATATCACAGTATTCTCAAAGCAAGTTCAATATCACATGGATCATTTATAGAAATTATTCAAGAAACGAAGAGAATTTAGAGTGTCATTGACCCCAAGAAGTGCATTTTTTACCAGTAGGGTAAGTTATTGGGTCACATTGTTTCAAAATATGGAATCACAATTGATCTAGAAAGAGTCTCTGTCATCTTCTCTTTGTCATTTCCAACTCATAATAAGGATCTTCAATCATTCTTAGGAAAGATCAAATTCATTACAAAATTCATTCCTAACTTTGCAGGATTAGTCAAACCTATTACCTTGATGTTGAGGAAGGACATTGCTTTCAAATGGACCATAAAAGGAAAAAAAGATTTTCCAAGATCAAAGATGTGATAGCTCAATATCCAACACTCATCAATCCTAACTTTGCAAAGGATTTCATCCTTTATACTTATGGCACACATCTTCGTATATCTGCTGTTCTCACCCAAAAGAACAACAAAGACTTGGAGTAGAATGTGGACTTCTTCATCCAAACATTGAAACACTTTGAGATCAGGTATAATCACTTGGAAAATCTTGTTTTCACTATCTTGTGGGATCTCAAAAATTCAAGATGTTGTTAACCACCAACTACATAAAATTTCTAGTGTCACACCCCAAGTGAGAGATTTCATCATGGTGGAAAAAATCGGTGAAAAGAGATCCGAATAGGTGACCAAAATAATGGAGTTCAACGTGACCATAAAGGCTAAAAATATATAGTGAGAGGAAGATTCTTTGTGTGAGAAACTTGTCTTAGAAGCTCGGACAATCAAGAAAATTATCTCTTTATGGAGGAATAAAAATGAAAAGCTACAGAGGATCCAAAAACTTGGGAAATCATAAACATTCTAGCCCATGAAGCATCGAAACCTTCGGAACAATGGAGATCAAAAATGAATAAGATCAATAGAATGATGAATTCCCACGTAATGTAGAGAACCTATGAGATGAAGGAAATCGGTTTTCTGTAATAGTTAGACTGATAATATGGAAACATTTCTATTAACTATCGTATATCCTCTGGTTTGAGAAAAACAAGAAGAAGACACATCGTGTTATAATCAATTCATTATGTATTAGTTGATGAAATTATTTTCAAGAGGAATGTGGATGGTGTTTTCTAAGATGTATTAATGGAAAACAAGTAGATAATGTCTTGGTGGAGTTTTATGATGGCTTCTCTAGTGGGAATTTCTTAGCTAAGGCTATGAAATTGAATATTATTAGAGCTAGATACTTCTACTCCACATTGTTTGCGGATGCACATCAATGGGTCAGGAAATGTAAAGAATGTGCCTTCTTCACTAGTAATAAAAATATGATGGCCCTTCCCCTTCATCCTATTCAAGTGGATGAACCCTTTTCTCAATGGGGACTTGATTTCATAGGCATGATTAATCCTCCATCAAGTGTGGGTCATAAATGGGGATTTATGTAAACATAATACTTCACTAGGTGGATCGAGGCTATTCCACTAAAGGAGGCTATTGAATCAATGATCCTTGAATTCTCGAGAGGACATTGTAACACCATTTGAGATTCCTCAAACCATCATATATGACAATGTTACTGAGAATTCTTAGGATCCAATATCCCATATTAGGCTCTTATAAATGGATTTTACTCTAATAATTCCTCAAATTACTACCCATAAGGTAATGGTTTGGCGAGAATCAACTAACAAGAATCTAATCGGGATCATGAAGAAGACCATGGAGGTTAATAAAATATAATGGCACACTAAAGTAAATAATGCTCTTTGGGATTATAGAATCACTCCAAAGAAATCAATTGGTAATCCCCATTTTTCCTTGTGTATGGAAGAGAAGCTAGAATCCCATTGTCACTTAAATTACCTTCATTGGAGCTATCTTAGTAATTGGAATTTGAGTTTGTGGATAAGAGGAAATTAGAATGGAGGAACCTGATTGAACTGGAAGAATGGAAAAAATCACCATGGTTAAACTAGAAGAACATCATAGGTAAACTAAAAAATGGTTTGATAAGAAAGCTAAGTGGCGGGATTTCAAAGTAGGTGATTTAGTCCTCAAGTGGGACACAAATAGACCTAAACTAGGGTGTCATTCCAATTTTGATGCAATTTGGAGTGGGCCATACATTATTCACTCAAGCTAAAGAAAAAAACTCTTTTGAGTTGTATAATCTTTTTGGAGACGTATTACTGATTCCAATCAATGGGATTTATCTCAAACACTCCCATTGAGTTGTCCCATTACATCATGTAAATACTTGTGTGTTTTGTGTATGTTATTGGAGGTCCCCTCCTTTTATTGTTTTGAAACTTGATTGATTAAATTTTCTTTAATCCTTGTGGTGATCCCCTTTATATGTAATAAGTGTAGCGCACTCTCTACATTTTCACTTGAAACATGTATGATCTTCCCTTTTGTACATAAGTTTTGAGCCACTTGCAGTCATGTGTGGATCATCTTAGAGCGGGTTTCATGGTAGAAAATAGATAGTTGGAGTGGACTTTAGTACATATTCATTAAAATCTATAAGATCACCTTCAATCAACGTTAAGTCCTTATGGATTCAAGAGACATATTTTCAAGGTAAAATATACATTCTTAAAGGTTATGCTTGACTCCATGCCCAAAGGATGCTTCAAGATAACCTGTGATCATCATCATATAGTAGGAAGATGCCCCCTTGACGTTTCCAAACTACTCTAAAATTACACTCCATATAATTTTGAACAATTTATAAAAATTCACTTAACCATTTTTATCTTAGAAAAAGCAACGGGACACCGATCTAATCTTCCATGGATTGCGGGAATGTAGTTTTTGTGGGTTCTCCTAACCCTCAAAATAATTGAACGAGAAGTTTAGGGACTTAGGTGAATCTTAGTGATTTTAATGCCCTGCTGAAGTTTTTTTACCTTCATGGCACTAAAGAGATTATGTCCCTTGCGAGTTGAAGTTAGTAAGTGAACCATATAATTATATATCCACTGAATCGGAAAAATCAGCTAATTTCAAAAGTTGCGGGAAAATCCATAGAACAAAGGAAAGTGGTTATTGGTTCAAAATTCATAGATGTTAGAAGCATAGTGACTAAGAGGGGGTGAATCATTCATACAAAAATTTCCTTTCATTTACCATAACCTACATTTAACTTTCAAACCATCCATTCAATCATCTATAATCATTGTGAGCTTATTAAGTGCGCATTAACCATTCACAAGTGCAAGAAACATGAGAGAACATAAGTACACACAATATAATGTGAGAAACCATAAAAGGGAAGAAAACACAATGAAACCTCTATTAATATTACTCATAATGAAGGACTTGCAAGAATATTACACATCTAGCAAGATTTTTTATTGGGGCACCAAGCCCACAATGAGCACCAACCCCTAGTTTAGCAGGTCACCAACCCTACAAGGAGGCTACAACACCTTAATGTGATCAAGCACTAACTCAACCACATGAAATGGGTGACCATTGAATATATTTTCTCTCGGAATTGATAGTGATATCAAATTCAGCTCCTCTCTCTTCAAACCCAGTCAAAACAAGATCTTCTTGACTCGCTCAAATATGCCCTCTCATTTGTTGATTAGGTCAATTTACCTTAAACATATACTCCTAAAACATTTCTCAGGTATTCATTAATCTTCTATGATATTTCCTTAACCCCTCTATACTTCTCTTCTTCCTCCTTTGGCTCACTCAAATCCCCATAGTCTCAACTAGTCCTAAATGACCAAATACACTAGCTTGTATACATGACACTAGTTTAAAACACCCATAGGTCAGTCATACCAACTCAAAATAATAACAACATCATATAAATCAACTAAAAATACTCAAGTAGGTCGGCATGGGTCAAGACAACTCCAACAAGAACTAAGACACCTCCAAAGGCCAAAACAAGCTCTTAAAGCTCCAATGAATTAACCATGCACACCAAGGGCATAAAAACATTATTCATAGCTCCAAAAACTCCAGACATGTCAATTACATCCTAACAACATCACAAAAATCAAAAGAAACTCGAACTGTCATCTCCACCATGAAACTCACCAAGAAGCAAGCATGCACAACTAGGTCTTCAAGCACCCAAAATTCAGTCCCGAAAATGAATGAGTTCACATAGAAAAAATCATCATCACGGATCATTGAATATACCCTTAGAAGTATCTCTTAATATAATTTCTGAAAAAAATTACTTCAAGCTCCAAATCATAGTGAAATGCCTTCAACAAGCTCAATTTCGAAACTTCTCAAAACTACCAACAAGGACTCAATAACCTTGTCTTGAGAGAAAAAAACATAAAGACCTCTGCATAAATTTAAAATATCAACCGCCACATGTAACACTTTAATGAAACTTGTAACAACATGTGCAAGCACTAAGAAGCATATGCCATTTGGAGAAAGTTGATCTAACACACTGTTTCTTCACACCTTCTTGAGAGACCTAATAGAGATAATTAGGCCACTAGGGTTTCAACATGAAACCACTTCATATGATCAAGAAAAATGCTCCAATACATCATACCAGGTGTCTATCAACTATAAATGACCATAAAACATTATTCCATGATGCAAAACAATCAAAATCACTTCAAACCCCAAGACTATCTTTTAGCCCTTCAAGGTTAAAAAAATAGGAAACTTTAGAGACATGTATCTTCCATTTTATCCATTATACCTTCTTGAAAATTTTCATGGATATCTAGAAAATATTCCAAGGATTCTAGAATAATTCACTTTTCATCCTAAAGCTTCCATCTCAACCCTGAAATTGTAAATTTCCACAAAACAAGGGATTTTATCTCACTTCCCAAAACAACTAGATCATGAAACCTATGCCAAAATGAGATCAGAAAAATTCACTACAATCCCAAGTCATCAAAAAATCATTTCCATGTAATTAATTTCCCATACAATTCATCTTTCTCCAGTCGCTCTGTTATGAGGGTTTAGCTAGGGTTTTGACCTGTCTAACTTCTTAACGATTGTTCATAAAGATGGGGCATAAAAAAATCATTATTTTTGAAAAATGATCTAGAATCAATGAAAAAACATCCCCCAAAGCCTTTGGGTCCCATGAAAAGTGTGTGTGAGTGAGCGATCAAAACAAGTTGACATATTGAGATGATTTCTCCTTCTCTAGAACTCATTTTTACCAAAAACATCATAACTTGTATTTCATTCAAAAATTTCACCTAAAACTTGGCATGAAGCATCATGAAAACCTCCTCTAACTGTCCCAAGTCACCTCCATTCTCAAATATATCTTCATCTCTCCAACCACTGAGACTTACATGTGTCTTCTTGACTAGTCTTCACCTTCTTACTTCCCAAGGACTATGAAATAGCTGAGAAATGACTTGAAACTCCTCATACACATACTATGAAACACCAAAAATCTCTAAACATGATATAACAAGGCTTCCCTACTCCATCTCTCATACCACCATACTATACACCGTGCTCTAGGTCTAGGAATAAGCCTATTACGACTTGACTCAGCCCATACAACTCATGAACTAACCATGATGAAAACTTACATACCCATTAACACCTCTCACATTTCACACTAACCATGATAAACCTTATGAAGACCTTAAATAATCTCTAGAGTGCTCATAATATAACCATGCCTATTAGACCATGCACCAAGACAACATAAAACTTGACCAAATCATGACACTATCAATCAACTTTCATGTTAGACAATGAATAACACCTCATGGAGACTCCAATAACATCTAAAATCCCTTTTCCATAAATGACCTTTGAAATTAATGACAACCTAAGACATAATGGCCAATAATCTCCCCTTTGTCATTGATGACAACCACCTTCAGAAACATTGATGACAACCAACAAGACCAAACACTTACAAGACCTCTTTTTCATGTTTTTGATGTTACTCCCCCCCTTTGAAATCTATGACAAAGGATACAATGATTACTCAACATGAAAACCGACAACTCATAATGACAACAATGCACATGAAAACTTACTTACTTACACACAAGTTCCCCTTAGACTGTAATTGCTCTTTCATTGACCTCAACAACAGGTAATAAGAGTGAAAGACCCGATATGATCATCAAAACAACTCCCCCTAAACTGATATTCTCCATATGTTGTCTCCATAGCTATTATACATCACCTTCTAGGTCTGTACCATGTAAGAAACCACAAACTCTACCTCTAAACATAACATATCATCTTTTTAGGACTAAGATCCCTAAACCACATTTTCAATCAAAAAATTCCAAATTTCTCTCTCTAATAGGATCATACCAAGCATATAAATGACCATATAGGTTTTCCCCTATGTTTATATCATCAAGCTCTCATTCTTAAAACAACCACACATTCACATACCATGATAAATTGTCCTAAATATGGATCAACATAAATTTCTCAAGTATTGAATTACTTCTTGATGTTCTCATTCTTATTTCCATGTTATCCCAACTATTTGAGATTTGACAATTTCTTCCTTTCAATGTACTTTCAAATAATCAATCTTCGACATACTAGTCATCCTTTTGAAGATCAATATCACCTTACAATGTTTCATGGATTTTTCAACAACTTGTATCTTGTTAATTTAGTGCTTGACAATCCACTCTACCCTTGAAATCTGTCATACCTATAGTTGATCCTTTTTAGATGACCATCATTGAAATGAAAAACTTCTTAGCATGATTACTGATTTTATAAACACAACTAATGTTTTGAAATTCACCTAGTAACTCTTGACCAAAATATCCTTGAAACCTTATTCTTCAACACTTTGATAATAACCTTAAGGAACATTGGAACCTTTTGAGTACAAATACAAACTTAAGAAACATTCCATTCCAGTTGAGGACTAGGAGCTCACACCATTCTCATACTATATCACTTCAACTTGTATGAAGTTCTTGAATGCACACACACAACTTCTTGAACACATTCACATAGCTTGGCTTCTCATACATTACTTCTTCATGTGAAATCTCAAACTAATAGGAGAATGAATAATAAGAAAAGAGAATACCTTAATTTTTTCTTACATGAATTACCGTAATTCACGACATTGATTATCATGGGAGTTTAGCCACATCTCTAACTCAAGCCTTGATTCATCGGTAGTTATATAACTCTTTCATGCTAGATATGAACATTACAAGCTTTGGAAAACACAATAATATGCAGATTGTGATGATATAGACCCAATCTTCTCAAGACAATTGTATTGTAAGACATACCTTAATTTGATTTCAATCGATGGATGAAATCATTTTGAACCTCTTCATAGTAGTAAAGACCTATGAGATACCCTTAATACAAAATTATTTTTCAGACCTCTACACCATTTTCAAGTTCCTTCAAACTATGTTGCACTACACTGTACATTGATTTTAAATTTATCTTTTAACTCATAAACCAAGTGCATTATTCAAACTCAACTAACGGGATTTGAACCCGAGAGAACTTGCTCATGGAGATAAAATAACATGATAAAATCCCTAGAATGATATATCCTTCTTCAAATCTGCACATGTTTTCAAGGATCAATTTGAGACCTTTCAATTTCGAGTATTCTTCTAGACACCTTTGATGGATTATGACAAAAATTTATCAAGAATTGGACAATCTTGATGACCAAATAGCTCCCAAGACCACATTTTCACTTACATAGATGTAATAACACAAACCCACACATCTTGGCAACACATAGCAATGATATATATAAACATTTGGACTCTTACTTGCTCAAGGACACATCACACTTAAAGACTTGCTATAGTAGTACTATACTTGTAACACATAATATGATATTTACTTGACACCCAAATATTCTTCCTCACAAAACATTACTTCCCCAGGATGGCTCACTCCTTCATGACTCTATACTTGAATACTTGGGTAGATATCATCACAAACCACCATGAAAAACTTGATTAGAGCTATATGGACTGATTAAGAACATACATAACAACCTTAAAACTCTTTTGAAGACTCACATAACCTCTACATAGACTAGTGAGACACGAAGCTAACCCTTCCGATCATACCGGTTAGAACTCTTATATGAATGATAGAATACAAACATACTTGCAAATTTTGAGACTCATATTTTATAGTACTTAAAATTATGGAAACATAGACCTATGACTAAAATCATAAACTTTTCTTTACTTAGACAATCAAACAATAGCTTCAAACATCTTATACATACCAGAAATGCACACAAACCTTATGAATTGAACTAGACAAGATATATACATACCTTTGACTATTCACACACTTGCAATTTTGTGAAGACTGTTGAAGCTCAAATTTGCACCCATTCCAAATCACAAGAATATGGGGCTTTGAGGAAACATGGGACTATCTCCAAGTTGTGGGACTTGAACTTAAGACAGACCTCTGGAGAAGGTCAACTTCCTCTACTTATTCCTAATGTTAAATTGCTCCTAGGAATTGAAATGCAACTATCTAGCTCTACTCTAGATTTCCAAGGGACCAAGGTTAGAAGGAGATGCATAAAATAGGGATCCTAAACTAGAGAAGGTGATAACACCAAAAATAAGGGGATGAATACTTCTAAAAGAGAGAAAATGGGAGAAAATGATGATGAAGAGGGCAGAAATGAAATCCACAGTTCAAAATTACATCTAGAATTCCATTTTCATGATGCACAATAGACACAATTTTTTGAAAAAAAACACACACTGTGATTGAATGAAAGGCAATGAAACACAATAAAAAAAAGTAAGGTAAAAAAAAGCCACAAAACCAGAATTTTTATTGCTTAAAGATTATGCATGAGTCATTACAACGTATGAGGAAGATGCGAGAACATTTACATAAATGAAGTCCAAGGCACACAATCCTTAGAAAACTTGCACAAAACTTATGTGATGCCCTTGTATTCTCAAAATATCCAACATTAAAATTGGGCATCACTTTACAATATATAGAAAATATAAAAAAGAGAAAGAAGGAAAAATAGAGGGAAATTCGAATTCCTTATCCCACTAACCAACCATCTTCATTAAATTTTCTTAAAATAATTGAGCACCTCTAAAATCCCATTTTTTTCATGCCATTTTCCTTGTTGAAGAAGGAATGACACCCATTTTGCATTAAATTCCAGTGGTTGTGCCTCCTGGAGTAGCTCTTTTGTGTGTTGGGATGTCTTCTTTTACTTCACCCACTTACCACCATTTGATTTAGGAAATATGATTTTATTGCATAGAGGAGGCCAAGTTTCTTCATTGATATTAGATTTGCAAAGATCTAATTATCGGATGAAGGTTATATACATTTTTAGCTCTACGTGGAAAACTACCTTTTTCCCTTGATACGCGGCTTTCTCCTTTAGCCTTATGTGGTTTTAGACCTCGCATGATTTTTCTTCTTCATTATGTGGCTCTACTATCTTTTTCTACTTGACTGCAGGTTCATCAATATGGCGTGTCTTTGAGTCAACATTCACGGGCCCTTTTCCTTTAATCGAGGTCCTCTTCAAACTTCCTTTTATCTCGTGGCTTTCTAAACACATCCACGGATTTTTGATTTTGTCTGGGGCTTCATCTAAACCTCGGTGAATTTCACCCTTAGCCATGGCTTTTCTTTTTGATCCATGGCATGCTTAAAATCTCTTGTAGTTCTTGTTAATCACCTGATTCTTTTCTCACTTCAAATATCCATCAATTTCTCAAGTCCACTTGTATCTCGAGCTATACAATTTTTACAAGGGTGAAAAAATGAACATTTTTGGCAACTCACAGGGAACATATTCATGCTATATGAAATGATCGGTAGCATGCGGCATCCATTGCGCATGGAGTCGATCTGAAAATTCAAAACTAATATAGAAATAGGACTTGATTTCCCGGACTGATTTAGTTTCTCTCGCATTTGATTTCTTGAGGTGATATGAATCGATCCTTGACACCTTGAATTTCTTCCACCCTGGAGAAATGATGAAATTGTACACAAGAATAACTTCAAGTAACAAGACTATGCAAAGAACTTAGGGAAATAAACTTTCACTACCAAAAATGTAATGTACTGAAATCACTTGAAGGAATTGAAATTCTAAGCTAATATGTACAAGATGCAATGAAATATCTTAATGAGAGGGTTTGAGATGAATCCCATTGACTAGGATTTGAAGCACATTCCCATCAAGATCAGATAACTCAAATGATTTAGCCACCTTGCAAGTGGTGATGATGTATGGTCCACTCCAGATTGCATAAAATTTAGAGTGTCTTCCTATTTTAGCTCGATCCACATCCCATTTCAAAACTAGATCTCCGACCTTGAATGTATGATCCTTAGCTTTTCTATCAAACCATTGTTTGGTTGATGTCGATGTTCTTCTATTCGAACATGGTGGCATTCCTTAAATATTATATTCCTACTAACTCCTCCATTCGATTTCCATTTGATTGAACCTTCAAATTCAAGTGAAGGAAATTCTAGTGACAAAGGAATTCTAACTTCTTTTCCATATACTAGTTTGTAGGGAGAAGTGCCAATAGGTTTCTTCATTGTAATCCTTTCTTCCTAGAGAGAATTTGTCACCTTTGAGTTCTACTTCCTTTGATTGATGTCCATTGTCCTCTTCATGATCCTAATCAGATTCTTGTTAGTAGACTCTGCCAATCCATTACCTTGGGGGTAGTAATTGGAAGAATTTTTAAGATAAATCCCAAGACCAAAAACCTAATCAAAAATATTGGACCCTAAGAAAGACTTTGTATTATTTGAAATGATATCTTGTAGAATGCCAAACATTGCAAAAATTTCTTCAAGAAAGTATAAGATGACTGACTCGATGGTTTTCTTTAATGGTGTGACTTGTCCCACTGGTGAAATAGTCTATTGTTGTTGTGTTGTTAAAAACAACTTGTGAAAATGATTGATCTACTCGAATTGAATGAAGAGGGGGAGTCTCCAATATTTTATTTCCAGTGAATAGAGCACACTCCTTACATTTCCTCACCCATCTATGAGCATCCGCGAACAACGTGGGACAAAAGTATCTTGCTTTTATAATTTTCATAGTTGTGGATTTAGTAGAAAAATGCCCGCTCGAGAAACCATCATGGAACTCGGTTAGAAATTTTTCACATTGCTCACCTTCGATACACCTAAGTAGCACTCCATTAATATTCCTTTTAAACAATACTTCACCATTCAATGTATAGGGAATAGACTGCAACCTGAGATGCCTTATTTTTTCTTTGTTTAACCCTAAAGGATATACACGGTGAGTAGACAGAACTTAGTCATATTAGCAATCTAGTTGTGATCATTGAATACATTTATTTCATCCTTTTGTCATTCGACATTGTTTGAAGGCTCTTCATTCATGGGGAGGCTTCTTGAGGTTCCACAACATCTAAATCCAACTGCTCACACAAGTGCCCTTCCTCTCACAAATTTTTGGCCTTAATAGCCACGTCATATTCCATAATTTTAGTCACCCATCCATCTCGCTTCTCGTTGATCTATGTTCCCATGATGAAATCTTTGACATTGGAATGTGATACTAAAACCTTGATGCAACTAGCAAAAATCATTCTTGTGAACTTCTTCAAGGCTCTCATGATGAAAAACACTTGTTTTTCAATGTGGCTCTACTTGAGCTCAAAATCCTTTCTTTGTTTGACTAAAGAAAGCTACTAGATGCTCCAGTCCTGATCATTTTTCTAATTTAAAACTATAGCTATACTAGATTCAGCCCGTAGGCATATAGAATGAAATATTTGTTGTAGTCAGGGTTGATTAATGTGAGAGCTTGAATAATTTCTTGCTTTATCTTCTCAAAGTTGTCTTTTCCTTTTCACCCACTTTGGAAAGCTGAATCCTTTTTTAGCATGAGAGTAACAGGGTCTTACAAAACCCACAAATTTAGGAATGAAACACCTAAAAAAGTTGATTTTTCTAAGGAATGACTATAAGGAATTCTTATGAGCTAGCAAGGAAAGAGCCAAAATGGCTTAAATTCTTTCCGGATTAATGGCAATGACCTCCTTTGAAACAACGTGACCCAAAAGCTTTCCCTAGGGACTACAAATTTACATTTCTTGGGATTAAGGGACAAACCAAATTACCTGCATCTTTTAAACAATTTCTTCATGTACTTTATGTGATCTGCACTCTACTTTTGAGAAAACAATAATGTCATCTAGGTAAACTAAGATGAATTCATTGATGTACCCTTTGAAAGCAATGTCCATTGCTCTTTGGAATGTGGCACCTGTGTTTGATAGGCCAAAGGGCATTTTTTGGTATGCATATGTTCCCCATTTGGTGGTGAATGCAATTTTATATTGATCCTCTTCTTTCACTTTGATCTAGTTGAAACTGGAATAGCCATCAAGCATTGAAAATATCTTAGCTCATTCTATTGTCTATGGAATCTACTCCATTAAAGGTAAAGGATAGTGATCCTTTAAAGAGGCTTTATTCAAGTCCCTAAAATTGACACAAATTTTGATTTCTCTATTCTTCTTCCTCATTGGAACCATATTTTCCACCCAAGTAGAGTACTTAATAGGAAAAATTATCTTGGCCTCAATGAGTTTGGACAATTCCTTTCTCATGAGGGGCTCAATTTTGGGTTAACCGGCCTTTGTTTCTATCTAGTTGGCTTAATGTTGGGATCAATAGAATGTTGAACTATATATGGATTAAATTATTTTAAATCTTTGTAGTCCCATGAAAACACATCATTGAATTTTTTACATAGGGAGATAAAAGCGTGTTTTTCATCCTCATTATATACCTTCCCAAGAAACAACTCTTTGTCTAGAGAAATTGTGACCGATTGGAAATCTTCTTGCTTTGCCGCCATATTATTTTCCACACCTTTAAATTCATCATTTAGACTAAATATATACTCCATAGTGACCAATACCTTTGGAAAATTGTTAGTTTTTAGTTGAATGATCTAATCACCATAGATTTCCTTCAAATCAGATTGCACTTTTTAGGAGAACTCAACTTCATTTTTATGAATTAGATAATATTTTCATCGCTATCAAAAAATTTCCAGCTGATCTGATTGTCTAGAATGGATGTCCTGACCACCATTTTGATATGTTGCACATTTCCCTTGATCAAATCCTTAGTAGGTGAGAATTGAGAACCAAGAGCTACCATTTGATTTGCATCCTTGTTCAACTTCCTAGGAAAAACTTGTAGGTTGATGGCATCAAATATTTCTAGGAAATCCCAGACTCTATGTTTGTAATCCTTTAATACTTTTTCTTTGTGGCACATCTCCCACAAACTTGGTGAATGACTAATTCAGTATCCCCAAAGACCTGTAATTCCTTGATTTTCCACTTTTCAACAATCGAACACCTTGGAATAATGCTTCTTACTCGCCACATTGTTAGAGCATGTAAATTGTAACCTTTGAGAAAAGAAGAACTTATCATTCCTTAGAGAAATGATCCCAACACCCACCCCAACTCCATTTATACTTCTAGATCCATCAAAGAACATCCGCCATTATCCGAAGCACTAACTCTTTCTTGTTTGAATTTCGTGGGTGTCATAGATTCTTCTTGGAGAATGCAATAGGTACCAAGACCACTCTCAAAGGTCTTCAACTCTTCATCATAAGGATCAAACTTGTGGTCTCTCTCATCCCATTCATCAAGTAATAAATCAGGTATGGAAGGAGTGATAGGTTTCTCATCTAAGACTAAACCTGATCATGTTCTTCTTGTATTAGGAAATTTGATTAGATGGGAGTGGGATCATATGAATAAATATGGTAAGAAAATATGGGCTCAAATTATATGGTAAACTAGGTACCATATCTAGTTCTAGAAGCATGCAAGTCCAATCGGAATACAAATAGCCACCTACCTTCAAGTGAAATCTCTATACAAACAAATGGCAAACATGGGGGGAAAGTCAATGACTGAAATGTCATGAGTTATGGTGAGGCTTGGGCAGACATTAAGTGTTAATTAAAGATAATTTATTACTCACGACACAATTGCAATTGACTTGTCAAATTATAAAACTCCCTTAGACACAAGATTGTATTTGAGACCCAGGATATCAACAATATTCTTGGGTATTATAGAGGTACTAGCCCCTAAGTCAATCATACGAGTTATGGACCAAGGGTTTTCACACAATTAATGACATGAAGGGTGGGGTTTTGAAAAATTTACTTACTTGGTCTTCTTTAGCTTAACATACATTGACCTCGGCATGAGACTTTTGCATTATCAAATCCACCCAGGGAAATTTCTTGAGGGCTTCACATAAGAGGTCATGATGTGATGGAATAGCAAGCGTATCCCACATTTTCACATTGACATTGGTATTTTTCATTTTCTCAACAATGTTAAATAGAAGACCCCCACTCTCTTAATTTGCGGCATGTTATTAAAATTTTTCTACTGCTAGGACACTTAAATAGACATATTTGATTAAACAACAATCTCCTTGTTTGAGATAGAATTACTAGGCACTTCAGGTAGCTTATTTTTGTCCACCACGGATTTTTTCTCCTTAGCTATGGTATTTCTTTGACCCATAGAAGATGAAGGTTGTGATTCTAACATCCTATTCTTGTAATGTGTATTATTAGCAATGCTGATTTGAGGTATGTTAGAGCTACCCGCCACTTGATTGACCACACAAAAGTCCTCAGCTCCAAAGAACATGAGATTGACATCATTGTTGGTCTCCTAGATTGCTTTACGTTTGGAATGGGTGTTTCCAAAAGTGGTTCTTGCTAGTTGGAAGAACCTTGGACCATGTACGCCTAAAGGTGCATTTCCCTTTCACATCCAAGTTGATTATGTGAAATATTGCATGAAAAACATCACTTTGTTTATTGTGCTTTATGTTGTTTTGTATTGGAACCAATTCTTGACTTGAGCTAGGAGTAGGAAGTGCTTGTGGAGGAGGAATTGTTGCCAATGGAAGAGGAGCACTTTGACCTTGCCATCTATTATTTTTCTGATTTTGTGCATATATTTTATTAGACTGTTGATTTCTAAATGGTTGATAACCATGGTTTAAGGATTGCCCTTGGTTTTGATAGTTTTTATAGGATCGGGCTTGTTATTTTTCTAGGGATATAACTTTTTAAAATCAAATTTCTAATCAAAGTTTTCATTTCATCATCTTATTTTTGTTGTGTAAGGGTTTGAGATGTGGAAGCAACAGGTTGTAATCTTGGCTCAAGGATAAGAGCAATAGAGGGCTATGAAGCTTGAGGAAATTCAGGATAAAAAGATATGGATGGCCTAAGAGCTAATTTCCCGACTGTATCAAACTATTTTCAGCTCTAATTGAAACTACATAGGTTTTTGGTATATTTATCCCTCCCATAGATTATATCATAATAGATATATCAAAATTAAGAGCTTTTAGGAAATAAAGAAATGTACCTTCTTGTATAGGTCTCACAAAAACTAGAATTCTATCCAGGTTCTCTAGAAGCTAAAGTTAAAATCCATCATTTGTTCATTTGGTGCCCTTTTGATTGCAGGAAACTACTCCAAAAGAGATAAGTTGTCTACTCTTTCGTAAATTGATTGCATAGACTTATACACAACTCATTCGAATTCGAATTGAGCTTGTTAGGATTTTGAACCATTGTAAATATTTTCCTTTGAATGATGAATCCAAAAGTTTAACTTCCACATCCATCTTAGAAATTTCATGTATGGCACATACATTTGTAATATCCTAAATATGATTGGCTGGAGTAGTGTGATTTTCTGCAGTGAAATATGGGATATTTTTAAATTTGCTACTAGGATGGGATTTTGAGCATTCAAGGCAAGTGGACTCATGCCAGTAAAATTAACAAATTTGAATTAGGTTGTTGTGTAACCATTCTAATGGGTCTAATAAATCTTATTGAATACAAGAAAGGCCTACTAGGTGGAGGTGTGGAAAGAGTTACATTAGGTGGAGATGGGGATCTTTGCACTTGTCTTTCTATTCTTCCTCTACATGAAGATAGATGCAAATATTCAAATACACCTTATTCTCTTGTCGTAGACTGTGTTTGTATCCTTCTCATGAATCAAGGACACTTTAGACTACTAAAACCAGATGATTTTCTAAATGGAGTCACTAGATGTGTTATTGTAGAGCCTCAAAAGTCTAGAGTTTCACCAAGATACACATCGAAACTTGATAAAACTGGAAATATTAGTTTTTGTTGTCCCATAGGGCATGCCAAAACTATTGGAGCTCAAATTTTTACCTATCCAAAATCACAAAAATTTGGGACTTTGAGGAAACATGGGAGTGTCTCTAAGTTGTGGGACTCAAACCGAGACAGACCTCCGGAGAAGGCCAACTTCCTCTACTTATTCCTAATGCTAAACCACTCCTAGGAATTGAAATGTAACTTTCTAGATCTACTCTAACTCTCTAAGGGACCAAAGTGAGAAGGAGATGCATAAAACAGAGATCCTAACTAAAGAAGGAGATAACACCAAAATAAGGGGATGAATATTTCGAAAGAGTGAAAAGAGAGAAAACGATGATGAAGAGGGTGGAAATGAAAGCCACAATTTAAAATCACGTCCATAATTCCACTTTCACGATGCACAATAGACACGAATTTTGAAACAACACATACAACACATCTATGATTGAATTAAATGTAAGGACACACAATAAAACAACTGACTAAGGTAGAAATGATCCACCTAACCATAAGTTGTATTACTTAAAGATTATGCCTAGGTCATTACAACACAAGAGGAAGATGTAAAACATTTACAGAAATGAAGTCTAAGGCATGCAACCCTTAGAACACTTACAAAGAACTTACGTTATTCCCTTGTATTCCCAAAATATCCAACATTAAAATTAGACACCACTTTACAATATATAGAAAAATAGAAGAAAGAGAAAGAAGGAGAAAAGAGATGGAAATTTGAATTCCTTCTCCCACAATCTAACCATCTTCATTAATTTTTTTGAAAATATATGAGCACCTATGAAATCCCACTTTTTCATGCCATTTTCCTTATTGAAGAAGGAATGGTGCCCATACTGCATTAAATTTAGGTGGTTGTGTCACCTTGAGCATCTCTTTTACATGTTTGGGACATCTTCTTTTACTTTTCCCACCTACCACCATTTGATTCAAGAAATTTGATTTTATTGTGTAGAGGAGGCCAAGATTTATCCATTGATATCAGATTTGTAAATATTTGATTGTGAAACTTAATGTTATATACATTTGTAGTTCCGCACATAAAAATACCATTTTCATTTGATGTGTGGTTTTCTCCTTTGTCCTTATGCGATTTTAGACCTCTGTGGCTTTGTCTTCTTCATTACGATCTCTACTACAATTTGTACTTGACCCGTGGTTCATCTAATATGGCACATATTTGAGTTGACATCTATGGACCCTTTTCCTTCAATCCATGGTCCTCTCCAAACTTCCTTTTATCCGAGGTTTGCTAAACACATCCATGACTTTGTACTTTTATCCCATGACTTCATCCAAACCTCGGCAACATTTCACCCTTAGCCACAACTTTTATTTTTGATCCATGACATGCTTAAACTCTCTTGTGGTCCTCATTCCTCATTATGTGGATTTTCTCACTTCAAATATCTATCAAGTTCTCAAGTCCACCTGTATCGAGTTGTATAATTTTTGCAAGGGTGCAAAAATGGACAAAAAGACTTTTATCAACAGCTACGAGATGGTAATGCACCTACACCATGTTTTTTTCAAATGATAAATGTCTTATGGAATCCTAGAGAAGACACACACATGAGCCACTTAGAGCACTAACACAAAATATGGTCATCATTTGAGCCTAAAGACTCTATCCTCTTTGTTTCCTTTTGTTCATTCCCTTTGAATTCCTTTCATTTTTAGGTGTAATAATCTCATCTGAAAACCCTTTATCTTTTGATAGGTGACCTAATAGACAAATATGGTTGTATTCATTAGCAATAAGGTCTAGTAGTCCTCTCATGTCTTGTATTAGACTTGAAAAACTTGATTTCCTCCTTCTGGACTGTTAAGAGAATTTGACACCTTGTTTGAATTTGATTCCTTCTCCTTTACATCCTTTACACTTTATACCTTCTTGACCTTGTTAATCATTGCAATCACTTCACCTTTTTTATTATTCTAATTCTTATCATGACTTGGCTCTTTAGATCTCATACTATGTATATCAAACTTAGAACTTGCTTGATCAATATACTTGATTTTAGTTAGTCCTTCATTGGCAAATCCATCCTTTAGAGTGATCTTTGATGCATTTTCTTCCACTTTATATGAAATAGGCCTCCGTAATTTCTTATCCTCATGCTTATGATGGATCTTCTTGCCAATTACATTCTTATATAGCCTTTTATGAGCTGAAACTTGTTGTAATACCATGTAGATTCACTTTGGTAGAAATATCTTGTAATATGACCCTATTTGTGACAATTGTAACACACAATACCATTCTTTCTCTTTGACTGATATAAACTAATATTCCAACCACAATCAGCCACCTTATGACCATACTCATAACATGAATAACATTGTACCTTAAAGGAGATTTCACCATTCCAAAGATACTCATTGTGAAGGAGTTTTTATTGCAATCTCTAGCTTTATGACCAAAACCATTACACGTATAGTAGTAATAATCATTAATTGAGGAACTATACCTCATTGCATTGGGTTGTATAACAAGGTTAGACATTATTGAATCAATCTTATTTTTCTCCTTCTTGTCTACTTGATTGTTTGATACAAATTTTCTATCTTCATGGTTCTCCATATGTTCTCCTTTGAATCCTAGGTCCTGTTGTGTTACTAGCTACTCTTTGAATCTCCAAGACCCCATCTAGAGCTTTAGATATCCTCTCCAATATCTCATACATATTCAACCTGCTAGATGCACCTTCTAAATCAAATTCCAAGGATTTCAACTTATCTTCATATTTGATATTCTATCTCTTTATTGGCTTAACCATGCTCAACTTCCATGCTATTGATCTGCTCTTAAAATACATAAATTAGGGACTCAAAATCTCATACATATTCTTCAATATCACTAAGGAAGTAGTATTATAAGATTTTCCCATTATGCTTCTAGGATCTCCTCCAAGCTATTAAAATTTATTCACAAGGACCTAGCTACGATACTAATTTCTAGAAGTAGAGTAAATGAGATGGGGGTGAATCAGTCATACAAAAGTTTTCCTTCCATTTAACATAACATACATTTAACATTCAAACCATCCATTAAATCGTCTATAATCATTTTTATTTTATCAAGTGTGCATTAACCATTCAAAAGTGCAAGAAAAATGAGAGAACACAAGTACACAAGATATAATGTGGGAAACCCTCAAAGGGAAGAAAACCCACTAAAACCTTTGTTGATATTACTCATAAAAAAGGACTTGCAAGAATATTAAACATCTAACAAGATTTTTTAGTTAGGCACTAACCCCGCAAGAGAGCACTAAACCCTATTTTAATAGTGTAGACACAAAATCACACACTTGGGTACATTTCTAGGTCCTAAAAGTATGTTAGCATTTACATGATTCCTAAGCAAGAAAACTAGTGGTTGACAACTATCTTTGGCCTCTTTTATTTGTCTCTTTCTTTCTCTTTGGTCTTACACACCCTACAACCCAGTCAGAACTTAACTTATTTATCTTTTATGGATTCAACTTCTAGCACCCAACCGGGACGTGATGAGCGAATAAGCACTCTAGTCCCTCTTGGGTGATCGACCCGTTCTTACCTTTACTCACTCCTTTTGGGTCTCTTTTATCTTTTGGGAATATTTTTCACTTATAATTCATCCTTTTAGTTGTCAATTATAAAATTCAAACAAGGGAATCATATAAATACTTAGTTATTTGTTCAAAATAAAGGACCAAACACTAAGCATTAATATTACCACCTAAGCTTGTATTAGAAAGGCATAAGAACATTCCAAAGGCATCCATCTAGCACTCACTCAAGGGACATGGGTTGTATACTCTACGTATATAATATAGGAAGGGGAAGTTTATTCTATTACATCCACACATTTGCATCATAGAGCAAATCTAGCCTACTATCAAGTACAACTTGCACAAGGACATCCTAGGGAATAATTTCTACATACACACAAGAAATACATAGAATTTGAGATGTAGTGCAATGCTCGGTTGTAAGTTCACTCTTGGGGTGAAAATCAGGGTCATTCCGACTCCCCATTCGAATTTTCCTTTTAGGTTTGATGTGGTTTGTGGGTATGTGCAAGTGAACTTATTTCTTACGGAGTTACGAGATACTGTGGTGATCAAGAGAGAATATCAAGTGACCAATAGAGAAAAATGTAAAACCCTCACGACACAAAAAAATCAAATTCTAAGAGTTTACACAATCACCAAGTGCCCTTTCCCTATTGTTGGCCCTGTCCAACATTATTCACAATTTCAAAATTTATAGTGAGTAATTACGATGTTGTTTCTAGTCTATTCAACACTTTACCCTACCTAGATCACTTCCATTACTGGATATCATATAAGTATTCTTATCTTATTCTCTGCTAAGGGTTTTATATTCCATATGCTTGTTTTCTTGTGTCATACTTTATATTATCACTTGTACATCATTTATTACAGTAGTTACTCTTTAATTAGATTTAATTCAATTTTTATTAAATCATTTGGTGAACTCATCCACTCGAACCCTTCCTTCTTATGCATATTACCCATAGTGGTTGATTTGGGTCTTTTGAGCACACTGAGATTCCTCCATCTACCCGTAGGGTTTCTAAACCAATGGTTGAATCTAATAATCCTTTTTCTAACTCATAGAATATTCCTCTTGAAAACATTGAAACCTCGATAGTGAGAAATCATATGATGAGGACACTAAAATTGATCAAGAATAACTAGATAAGCTCACTAATTTATGTCAAGCCTCGCACAAACCCTCTACATATTCCACATGTTCTCAATTATTTACTTACCTTGCTAAATAGTCTCAATATGTTGCTTTTGTCCCTCTTGTAGGTTCCTCCTTGGTTTTCATGGCCTCCACACAACCCCTTAACATTCTTACTTCCATTTCTACAATTGCTGCTCCCCTCATTCTTCCCAATGCCTCTAATACACAACTTGGTTCTGTTGAGTTTTAGAGCTAAATAGCTTCACAAATGGCATGCATTGCAGGTTTTTGGTTTGTGTAGTAACCACCATCGGTAGCCTAGAAGGATCCGACATTGGTTTGGTAACCCGCGTCAATTTTTTGTGCATTCTTGTTTTTATATTAAATGTGGATTAGATCTGACCCTTGGTTATAAAGGTAATTGGAGGGTTGTAAATGCATAACTAAGTTGCCCTAATGTTTGTATATGATTATAAGCTAGAAAACTAGGGTTAAAAGAAATGATTTTGAGATTATTGTAAGAATATTTTCTTGGAGAAATCTGAGAGAAGATTGTGAGGAAAAATATTTTACATCCATGAGAGGTGTAGAAGGTTGTAAATCTTCATTGTATATCCTCTGTGAAGCAAGGATAATAGATTGGTTATTTCTTGGTGGACGTAGCCCACACTGGGTGAGCCATGCTATATCTTGTGTATTTTTCTTCTAGTTTAATTTCCATGTTTATTGCTTGTATACTTAAATTAAATATAGATTTGTACAACAATTTTGTGTTCTAACCCCAACAATGGTATCAAAGTTTTTTTAAGGTTTTGAGTGTTGTGATTTACTCACGAGGGATTTCGATTGAGTGAGAGAAAAACAATGGCGAGAAGATAATAAATACAAAGTGGAGAAATTTAATGATCATAATTATCAATTATGGAAGATGCAGGTGGAAGATTATCTGTATCAGAAAGATTTATATTTACCATTGGATGTGAATGTGAAGCCTATAAAGATGACTAATGAAGAATGGAAGATTCTTGACAGAAAGGCTCTAGGATCTATAAGATTGAGCCTAGTAGCATCTGTAGCTTTGAATATTACTGAAGCAACAACCACAATAGAGTTGATGAAATATTTAGCTAATTTATATGAAAAACCAAGTGCTTTAAATAAATTTTATTTGATGAAGAAATTATTTAATTCAAAAATACAAGAAGGTGGATCTGTATCAAGCCACTTGAATGATTTCTATTCCATTGTAAATAAATTAAAATCAGTTAATATTTTGTTTGATGATGAAATGAAAGAACTTTTATTCTTATGCTCTTTTCTAGATAGTTGGGATAACTTGGTAATGGCTATTATTAATATAACATCTGCAACTAATATTTTAAAGTTTTATGATGTGGTTATTATAATCCTAAATGAATAAATATGTAGGAAAAGTATAGGAGAATCATCATCTAGTAATGCTTTGAATGTAGAAAGTAGGGGAAGGAAAAGGAAAGATCCAAGAGAAAGAATAATGGGGATCAAATTCAAAGATTGGAATATCCAAATCTAGAGGTAAAGGAATAACCTGGTGGAATTGTGGAAAGAAAGGACATGTAAAGAAGGATTGGTCGTTCAAGGAAAAAAAAAAAAGAAAATTTACTAGATAAAGGTAAAGAGGCAAATGTTGCAATCTGAGGTAATGCAAGATGCCCTTATTGTCTCCTTGGATGATAAAATAGAATCCTGGGTTTTAGATTCATGATCTTCTTTCCATGCTTTACCCCCAATAAGGGCTATTTCATAAATTATGTCCAGGTAATTTTGGGCATGTTTATTTAGGAGATGATGAACCATACAATAATACTAGTAAAGGGTAATTTCATCTAAAATTGTAAAATGGAAATACATGGGTATTGAAAGATGTTAGGCACATGACAAGCCTCAAGAGAAATCTAATTTCTTTAGGATAACTAGGTGAAGTTAGTTACATGGTTATATTCACAACCAACTCTTAGAAAGTTACTAAGGGAGCTCTTTTTGTGGAAAGAGGAAAGAAAGTAGGAACATTGTATTTGTCTACATGTATTATTGATTCATTTTTTGTTATATTTACTTCAAATTCATATGCAAGCATGTGGCATAATAGGCTTGGCTATATAAGTAAAAAGGGAATGCATATATTAAAGGTAAAGGGTAATTTATCAGATTTGAAACATTTAGATCTTGATTTCTATGAGCATTGCATATTTGAAAAGAAAAAGAAAGTGAGATTTATTAAAGTTGGGGCAACAAAGAAGGAGAAAAATTGGAGCTTTTGCACTTAGATGTGTGGGGACCAACCAGGTAGATTCTCATGGAGGATCCCAATATTATGTGACTTTCATTGATGATGCCACAAGAAAGGTATGGGTTTATTGTATAAAGCATAAATCTGATGTTTTTGAGACTTTTAAAAGATGGAAAGCCCTTGTGGAAAATGAAACTAGTTTAAAGTTAAAATGCCTTAGATTTGACAATGGTGGTGAGTACTGCAGTAAGGCTTTCAATGATTATTTCAGTGAATGGAATACACAGAGAAATAACGGTTCCTAGAACACCACAAGAGAATGGTGTGGCTAAAATAATGAACAAAACTATCATGGAATGTACAAGAAGCATGAGAATACATCTTGGATTACCCTTATAGTTTTGGGCAGAAGCAGTAGACACGACAATATATTTAATCAACCATGGGCCTTCAAGTGCATTGAATGGTGGAATACCAGAAGAATATTAGACTGGAAAAGAGGTAGATCTTTCTTTTCTTATAGTATTTGGTTCGAAGCTTTCGTGCATGTTGATAAAGAAAATAGGAAGAAGTTGGATGCTAAATCCAAGAGATGTACTTTTATTGGTTACGAATTTGGTGATTTCAGATTCTTTTTGGGATTTAGATGATTCTAATATTTTTAGGAGTCATGATATTGAATGGAATGAAAAGAGAATGTACATGGATCAAATTTTGATGCCTAAGGATGAACTAGTTGAATAGTTTGTGGAAGAAAATACATTTTCAAATTTAAAACAGACACATACATGAACCAATATCGGTGTGAAGCGGTGTCGAAATAAGACTAATGTTGGTTGAGCCAAAACCAACATCGGCAGTAGAGGACCGGTGTTGGTAGCTAGAAATAATGTCGAAGTAGTTGGTGATGTTGGTCACTGGAATAGATTGATACAAATTTGCAGAATGAACATAATGAGCCTCAGTCACCCCATATTTCTGTGAGAAGGTCACAACGGGTAAGTAAACCTCCAAAAATATTTACACCTTCCTTATTTTATCTATTATTGACTGATAGTGGTGAGCCTGAAATTTTTGAAGAAGTAATGCAGGAGGATACCCACATGAAGTGGGAGCATGACATGGATGAGGAGATGGACTCCTTGGAACAAAATCAGACATGGGATTTGGTTAAGTTTTCAGCATGTAAGAGAACATTGCAGAACAAATGGGTTTACAAGATCAAGGAGGAAAAAGGTGGATATAAAAGATATAAGGAAAGGCTTGTGGTAAAAGGTTTGCACAAAAATAGGTATTGATTTTGGTGATATTTTTCTCTTGTACTAAAAATGATTTCCATTCGTATTATTTTGAGTTTAGTTGCATAGTAGAAGACTTTCACTTATAACAACTTTATGTTAAGATGGATTTCCTTCATGTTGATTTGGAGGAAGAGATATATATGCAAAAACCACTTGGTTATGAAGTCAAGGGTAAGGAGAAACTAGTGCACAAAGTTGAAAAATAGCTTATATGGGCTCAAGCAAGCTCTAAGGAAATAGTATATGAGGTTTGAAAATTTTATGCATGAGCATGGTTATATGAGATGTGAATCGATCATTGTTGTTATTTCAAGAAGCTTGAAAATGAAATTTATATTATTTTGTTATTGTATGTAGATGATATGTTTATTGCGGGACATAGTATGCAAGCCATTGTTGAGCTTAAAGAAAAGTTAGCTTATACATTTGTAATGAAATATTTAGGAGCTGCAAAGAAAATCCTTGGCATGCAAATTCATAGAGATAGGAAGAACAGGAAATTGTATTCATCTCGGAAGATTATATCAATAAGGTGTTGGAAAGGTTTAAAATGTAGAATTCAAAACCAGTAAGTACACCTATGGCTGGACACTTTAAATTAAGCAAATATCAGTGTCCTACATCACATGAGGAGGTCGAGTACATGGCACGGGTTCTATATGCTTCAGTAGTTGGAAGCCTTATGTATGTAATGGTTTGTACCAGACTAGACATTACATAGGCAGTGGGAGTTGTGAGCAAATTTATGGCCAATCTAGGTAAATAGCATTGGAAAGAAATCCAATGGATACTCAGATATTTGAGAGGGACATCCAACATGCATTTATGTTATGGAGGGTCAAATACTTCTTTATGTGGCTATGTTGATTTAGATATGGCTGGAGATTTTGATGGTAGGAGAAGCACCACTGGATATGTATTCATAGTAGGTGACATGTCGAGTTAGTTGGATTTCAATATTGCAGAAGGTTGTGGTTTTGTCTTCTACAAAGGCTGAATATGTTGCAGCTACAGAGGCTAGCAAAGAGATGATATGGATGAGAAAGTTTATGGAAGAGTTGGCTAAGGAGGAAGAGGATTACAGATTATATAGTGATAGTCAAAGTTTGATTCATCTAGCAAAGAACTCAACATTTCATTCAAGAACGAAACACATTTAGTTGAGATATCACTTAATATGATAGGTGTTGGAGGATGGGAAGTTGAAATTGGAGAAAATTCATACAAGGGAGAGCCTTGTGGATATTATAATGAAGCCATTAGAAAAGGAGAAGTTGGAGCTTCACTCAACTTCTGTTGGTCTTCAAGCTTGAGACTTGAAGAGGAAGAAACAAGCCAAGGAAAGGATCCAAGGATGGAGCTGTACAATACAATACAACAATTTATCTCTAAGTGGGAGATTTTTGAGTTGTGGAGCTAAATAGATTCACAAATGGCATGCATTATAGGTTTTTTGGTTTACACAGGAACCGACATTGGTTTGGTAATCGACGCGTCGATAAACTAGGAGGAGTCAACATCGGTCACGGTAGCCGACATCGATTATCTGTGTGTTCATGTTTTTATATTAAGAGTGAATTAGATCCAACCCTTAGGTATAAAGGTTATTGAAGGGTTTTAAATGCATAGCTAAGTTTCCCTAACATTTGTATATGCTTATAAGCTAGAAAACTAGGGTTAGAAGAAGCGATTTTGAGATTATTATAAGAATATTTTCTTGGAGAAAGATGAGAGAATCTTGTGAGGAAAAGTATTGTACATCCATGAGATGTGTGGAAGGTTGCAAATATTCATTGGATATCCTCTGTGAAGCAAGAATAATAGATTGTTTGTTTCTTGGTGGACGTAGCCCACACTAGGTGAACCACATTATATCTTGTGTATTTTTCTTCTATTTTAATTTCCGTGTTTATTGCTTGTATGATTAAATTAAAAATAGATATGTAAAACACTAGTGTGTTCTAACCCCAACAGGTATTCTTCAAACACTCATGACCTTTATTATTTATAATAGTATATGAAAATTCAAATCCATCAACTTTAGCAAGCTACTTCACACTCCTCTCCATCTCTTTATTCCGCATTACTCCTTCACACCCCCTTTACACCTGCCATTTCTTCTTATCCACTTCCTCCTAACTTCATTACACCTAAGTTGTCCACCTTCAATGACCATGGTGACCCTTAGGATAATTTTCTCTTTTATGTGGCATGTCTTGACTATGTGGATGATCATGACTTACTAGCTAAGCTATTTCCTAGAAGCTTGTAAGATTATGCCATGCATTGGTTCTATGATCTACCTATTCATTCGGTAACTTCCTTTACATACTTATCCAATGATTTCCTTGCACATTTTTATATCAATATTGGTACCAAAATATCCTATGCAAAACTTGCTCAAATCAAACAAGGATCTAATGAGCGTCTAGCATAGACTATGTTTTGCATTATAAGAACGACCTTGCTAAGATGACTAATGTACTAGCCAATTATATATTGCAAGATTTTTTTGAAGTCTCTTACCTCCACTTCAAGATAGTGTATCTTTGAGACTCTCCCTCATTTGATCAATTATTCCATACTCTCAAATTATGTGAAGGAAAACTCTTACCTATGCACAAATTGAAATACTATGACAATACTTCATCATCATCTTCTAATTGGTTTCAAGATGAATCCACTTTCAATCCATCTATTAATCCTAATAAAGAAAAGATAATTGTTAATGTTGTTTCCAAACCTAACAAGCTTCAATTACAACCTCCCAAACGTACATTTACCAAATTACCTTATGCTCCTTGGTTTTAATTGCCACAAATTATCAAAAGAAATCTTATCACTCTTCCTCTGCCACTCAATCTTGATCCCTCTCAGCCTTGTGGCCACAACTATGATGAAAATGATAAATGTGATTATCACCAATGTGTTGGGCACTCTACTGATTGTTATTTCAAACTTAAACATCTTATTCAAGATCTTATCAATAAAAATTCAATTGATATCCCCGAGCCATCTACTTATAAGCTAGTCAATAATAACAAGAAAATAAAAATGTTTAATGACCCTCTACCAAAGCATGAAAAGAAAGCTACCGATTCTTATGCTAATCATACATATTGCGTTGTACCTTCTCCTTCATTGGAGCCTCTTGATTTCCTTGTTGCTTCTACTAATGATGAATCATTGCCATTCACTACATTCTTGGACCATGATTACCATGATACATTCTCTTCTAATTCATTACATATCAATTCTTCTATTGGTTCTTATACTATCAATAATACTATGATCTATCCATTGGTTCCTACTAGTGTATGCTCCATTACACTCCTCCTAAATATCAAATGTCCACTATACAATATCTCACTTCTAGTTCCTAATTCTTTTGGCTACATTAGGCTCCCCATTATATTTAGGCCCCTTACCATGCTTGTGTCATTTTTGTTGCACCTTTAATCAAAGGTTGCGACATGCTCTTAGGTATCTTTGGGCTCCGCACCACCTAAGCTATGTCTTCCATAAGTAATTCATGTCTTAATTTAATTCATAATAAGAAATGTTTTACTATTAAGGGCATTCCAACATGTAAACCATTTCCTTGATCTACTCTCAATGATATCTATACACCAATCACAACACCTATGCCTCCCGTGCCTATCAAATCTAAAGCACACTCTACACCTAGTCCTCTTATTCACACATGACCTACTTCACGATATTATCATCCTTATCGGTCCATTAGCCCACCTCATCGGCCTAATTCCCTTAGTCGGGTAGCCCCTTCACATAGCTATTCACCACATCCTTCTTCACATAAATATCCTCACATATACATTGTTTATCTCCCACACCATCGATCTTAGAGCATCATCACATTCCTTTGTATCCTTGGATATTGGGTGGAAGGCCCTTTCCCTTCATTATCGTTGGATAGCTTACTATTCCTCACACACTTGGGGGAATTATACTTTCTTCCCCCTTCCATTCCTATCAGTTGTCTCTAGTATATACTATTACACTTCATGCTCCGTGCTCCATATCTAATCTCTCTAACCACTCCTACATCCCTTGATATACCCATTATATTTTCATTACTTGATGATGCACTCTAGTTTCACAGTTCATACTTTATTTTGAGGGTCTAATCCTAAAATGAACCTCACATCATCTACATTTTCACACTCTGTGCTTTATGATACATATTTCTAGTAACTACTCTCACACAAAACATTCATTTCCCGATGACACACTCTTGTTCTATGATTCATTCTTGGCTATTGAGTGGTATTTTATAAATGAACCTCATTTTATACACATACACTATGGGGCACGCTACTCCTATCATCTCCACATCTTACATACCAAACCATCACACTTATCACATTTTCATATCTTGGTTGCATCTACTCTTGCTATCTTTTTCTACTTACATGTTCCGCTTTTCTTACTATGTTAGCCAAATACTTAATATGTCATTATCTTTTCTATATACACATGCATTATGTATTTGGTACAAATAGTTATTTTATCGATGTGGAACAATTTAAAGAAGTTTTCAGAGTAGTTATACAATAAATAGCAGTATTGGCCTCCAAATACATAATGCATTTTATCTCCTTCAATCGAACATTCGGTGCAATTAAAGAAATTAAGAATTAATTCAGATAATCATAAAATTTCAGGATGTACCATCCGGAGTGGTACTTATGAGGGTAGATTCATAAAAGGAGAGTACAACTAGACTCTCTCCCCAACACTTGTTCTTGGCATGAGATCACCCAAAAATCATACTTGGCATGAGATTTCCCAAAACACTCACACTTGGCATGAGATTGACATGAGATTGCCCAAAAACTCGCTCTTGGCATGAGATCACCAAACAAAATCTCCCTTCACATCATTTTAGGACATCTTTCAATCCTTTACACTCCTATAAATTATGTGCACAAGTTCCTTTTATTACTACTTTTACACACTTTTACACATTATTACATACTTTACTCATATTTTTCAGATACAAGACTTTACTACTCTTGTGATCTTCTTTTACAAGTCCATCCAAGCACAAAAAAAAGTACAAGATATGCGTACACTTCACCCCTAGGGTCAACTTCCCTCTTTCCTAGACTTCATGTTTCACTTTGATCACCCACGCTTCACTTGTCCACTGGCACGCTATCGGCTACACTCTTTACAAGATTATAAGGTATGCATCTTCTATCTACTTTATGTTATCAATTATTCACTCAACAACATAAAGTGGGGAAAATATAGACACAAAATCACACACTTGGGTACATTTCTAGGTCTTAAAAGCATGTTAGCATTTGCATGATTCCTAAGCAAGAAAATTAGTGGTTGAAAACTATCTTTGGCCTCTTTTCTTTGTCTCTTGCTTTCTCTTTGGTATTTTACAACCTATAGCCTAATGGAACTTAACTTATTTATATTTTATGTCTTCATACACTAGTGCCTAGTCGGACAATAGTGCCTAGGTGTTCTTGTCCTCATGAGAACTCCCGACCCTTTTTTACCTTTACTCGCTCTTTTTGGGTCTTTTTATCTTTTACGAATATTTTTCAATTATGGGTCATCCTTCCAATTTTTAATTATGAACTTCAAACAAGGGAGTCATATAAATACATAGTTATGTGTTCAAAATAAATATCCAATCACTAAGCATTACTATTACCACCTAAGCTTGCATTCAAAAGGCATCCATCTAGCACTCACTCAAGGGATGAGGGATGCATACTTTACATACATAACATAGGAAGGGGAATTTTATTCTACTCCATCCACACATTTGTATCATTGAGTAGATCTAGCCCGTTATCAAGTGCAAGTTGCACAATGGCATCTCGGGGGTGTCTTTTGGAGAGAAAATTTGTCAATATGGAAAATTAAGTGTATCTAATAATGTTCACGGGGCTACACCCTCTCGCATTGAATGGAATAGCTCCAATTATTGAATGAAACTAATCTATTCCTATTTAAATGTTATATGTTCGCCAAAAAGGATGGGGATCATACATGAACACTCCATTTAACCTATGACAAATTGATTGTATAGGGTACAAGGGAGGAAAATATAGAGACGAGGGATAAAGGAGAGAAATTAGGGAAACGAAGGTTATTGGTGTGTGTAGGCCAATTACGGGGTTCACACGCTTGCAATAACCAAAGTAGTTTATCATTAAATATAGAGGAAAGCAACAATGAATCCATTTAGCGGGACCAATGAATTAAAGACACAAAGTTTCTTAGATCCATCTATAAAAGGTGTAAAGATCCTTCTCCATCACCATGCCTACAAAGTGCATAAAAGAGAGAATAAAAGAAACATGAGAAAGGGAAATGGAAGAAATTTAAATTTTATTTCCTATGCATTGATGATACAAAGTTCGACAACAACAATCCAAAATTTCTACATAGTGGAAATTCTCAAAATCTAGGATCCTTTGGAATGGAGAGGTCATCCCAATAAATAGAAATGTTAATTAACTCTTTGCCTACCCCCACATGAATCTTCATGCGCTCATTCAAGTTGTGAATTTTAAAATTCCTAGGAAGTGATAAATAGTTCCTGTTTATAAATTAAAGGGACTTTTACAATGTAACTTTATAAAGTCACTTAAGTGAATGAGACAAAATACAATGATTATGCTCAATGAATAATTATAAAGGGGAGAGAAGGAAGAGGGAGAAAGAGAGAAAAGGGAAGAATTTTCCAAATCTGATGAAGAAAATACTTGTGATGAAGAACTTTGTTGATTCATGCCACACGATGATGAGTCTCTCGGGATGGGATATTTTTCCTTGAATTCCTTACTAAATTGAGCTATCGTCAGTGCCAACTTATCCACCTCTAGAATGCAAACACATCCCAACACCTTGGTCCATGTCTTGGGGACATCATTGATCCTCTTACATTGATGAAGACATTATTTTTGATCCAATGCAACTTATTATATTGGCTAGGGACTCTAAGTTATCTTCATTGAAGGAGAGAGAGATACCTACCTCTTTATTAACCAACTCCCGGAAGAAAGAAATGAGTTCTTCGGTGGTGAATTATTAGTTAGTAGAGAGAACTCAAGTTTCGAACATAATTATAAGCATCATTCAATATCTCAAAATTATGTTGTCAACAATATTCCAACTCATATATTGCATTATTGAGCATTGTATATTTCATGTCTATGATGCAGATCCAAACTTGAGATAAGATCTCTCTGCAATGGATGTGAACATGTTCTTGCTCATGAGCATGTGAGACTCAAAATAGATCATCTTGAATGCCGGTGGAAACATCTCATCCAAATGGTTGACCTATTTTGTAAATTCCTCCTTTGATTTCTTGACTTCTGACAAAGTTGCAAGGATGTACTTGATGAGAGCAATGATATTAAGAAAGAACACCTTTCCTTACTCAATTATTTTCTCAACCCATTTCTCACTAGCATTCCTTGCATCATACATCCTTAGGCCTTCTTGATTGCCTCAGGATCAACACTACTGATTGGAGGAATGTATTCAATCAGAAGAGAGGATGTTGATTTGGGTTCTAAGAAGGGTTGAATGTAAGCACTGAGAACTTTTACTGTTCCTCAATTGCACAATTTTTTTCGTGTATTATTAATTCCAAGTGAGGGGGAAGCAGACATTACTTGAATAGATGAGAGTCACCATCATGTGAATCTTTACCAATTTGTTAGAGTAGGTATTTACCTTAACTCATGTTCACCTAGGTACTTTATTTACCTTTATTGTATTTATCCTCACCCACTTATGTGTGTGGATTTTTTTATCTTATTTAGATATTAGGAGATATTATCTAATTGTTAGGTATAGTTCTTTCCTTGATCTATGGTATTGACTAGATCCTTGATGTCTAGTTCTCTCCTAAATCTTTGATCTTGACTAGTTCTTTGATGACTAGTTATTTCCTTGATTTATGGCTTGATCTATGACCTTGACTGGTTCTTAGATTTTTATTCCTTGCCTATTTAAGTAAGGCCCATTCTCAATGTATTGCATTGCGTTCCATAATAATATATGATATTGCTGCTCATTTGTTTGCTAAGGTTTATGTAAAGTTATTCTGGCAAATTACTTTCATCTTATTGATCATGGTGTTTGATTAGCATTTGTGTTCTTGGCTTGGTACATCGGTTATCATTCCTTTCACAAATGAGATGTGGATCAATTCATAGTCTAACAAAATCATGTCCTCAATGGGTTTTTCAATCTTAGGCCTAGTAACTTCAACATACTTGTTACTCCGAGATGCCACCGAAGAAGTGGGAAGTTTTTGGGCCTTATTTATTTATTTGGGCTTCAATATTCATGATATTTCTTCACAATCGGGCATGATAGCAATCTATATTTTCCTTATCCCACTTTTGAGCATTTATTGGATCCATGGAAATGGCTCCTTGATAGTTTACACAATATCAGTTATTGGAGCACTTTTAAAAGCCTGTTGTGGAGCCAACTCTTTATCATCATGGGGAAGATATTCCATTGGGGAAGACATACCTTGATTCCCTTGAATAAAAGGGTATTATAATCAACTAGTCTTGAAATTATTTTCCTTAGCCAACTTATTTTGTCCCAATCTTCCAAATCACCTTAGATAACTTAGCTCATTGAGCTCATTTAGTCAACTCACCGAGGAGGTGTGGATGGCTCTAACCAGAATTATGATTTTTTTACCTTGAATTATAATGGGGATTTGACTCCTTTTGAATCTCTTTTTAATGTACAATGTCCATGTAGCTCAACTATTGTGCCCAATGATGTTTTGCTTTCAAACTATGATCAAAATGATGCCTCAAGACCTCTTTGAAGGGTGATTTTCCATGTTTAAGCTATGAAACCTTCATAAAACCCTATGAAGATGTCAAAAAGTAGCGAGATAACTAAAATTGAGCATATTGCAACTTGCACGCACTCAAAACAGAGATTTTCTATTTTTAGTAGGTAGGACAAGGACCTATTATTTTGGGACATATCACCTGTTTTTCTCACATTTGAACTTCTTGATCATCGGCATAATTAGTTCAAATCATTTTATGACACTTTTCTATTTTTGGAAACTTTCTATTTTTATCTGATTACCCTTGCTTTTGTTTTATTCTTTTGTTTGCCTTTTCTCCGTAATTTCATAGTTTATCATTTCCATTGTTCACTGAGTGCATTGTTATGAGGGGACTTACTATTTTTAGTAACTTACTATTTTATAAAGAGAGGATGTCATATACTTACTATTTTAGTAAACTATATTTTTCCACCTCATGTTGTAACAAAAATGGCATTCTTTGGATTAGGCTCCTTGTCAAGATCTTGTGCTCCAAATTTAAGCTCAATATGACCACCTTTGGAATGCCCAAAAATTAAAAAAAAAGATGTTGGGGCGTTAAAATAGGGTTAGATACCATTAATTATTTAGATAATTATCTGATTTACTACTACAATTTTCTTTTTGACCTTTGGTTTGAAGAACAACTGAGAAAATTTCACCCAATTTTTATCACTAGTTTCAAAGACATGAGATTTTCAAATTTTGATGCATACGGTAGCCATGGATGATTTTTATAGTTTTTCTAGAGATTTTATAGGTTTAATGGAGGTTATTAATAAAAATTCATGGAGATATGAATAAATAATGAAGTGGGCAGAAGTTTATTTCATGTTTAAAATTTTCTGGCAACACTTTTCACTTCACATGAGAGGCGAAAAGAGAAATATTGTGCAAATAATTAATTTATTTTCTAACTTTGAAACCAACTTAAGGGTGGGGTGCATTATTGTGTCCCAAATATCCAAAGATAGTTGTGATATTAGGTGAAATGAAATGCACCAATTGCTCGAGCCTTACATGTGGCAGGAAATGATTCGGGGAGATGGGAGGATGAAGGAGAAACATTCTAGCACTCGATGGGAAAGTTGGAGGTCATGTGCAAAACCAGAGAGGGGGATAGGGGTGGGAAACATTTACTATCATAATTTTCCCAAGCATAAAAGTGTGCCCAAGGCTGGGGAGCTCAGATACTTAGCCATATTTGTAAATTTGAGCACTTGGGATCACTTGGAATCATCTAGCACCTTTCGGAGAGCAACGAGATCACATGAGGGATCCAAGGGCTTCAGTTGGGGGTAGGGCTCATTTTAATATCCCTATTGTCCCTACTGTCCCCACTATCTTATACAACCAGGACACCAAAATGCACCATGCCCTAAACTATGAAATTTTCTAACTGTTGGAAACATAAAATGAACTTTCTTGGAGTTTTAGGAGTTCGTTTTAGGTGAAATGTTATATTAATTTGAATCAAAACATCATTTTAAGGATAATGGAATGGATTATAAGAATTTATTTTGACTTCTAAGAATAAAATATATTTTTAATTCTAGCCTACGAGGTGAGTGTACGAAATTTCTCTGCACCTTTCGAGAGAAATGGGGAGATATTTAGCCTAAAATTTTGAGCACTTGGGATCACTTGGAATCATCTAGCACCTTTCGAGAGAGAAACGGGGTCACATGAGGGGTAAAAGGGGTTCGGTTTGGGGTAGGGTACATTTTTAATATCCTTATTGTCCCTAATTTCCCCACTGTCCCAAATAGTTGGGACATTTGGGATAGTCTAGAAAGTTTAGACACCAAAATGTTCCATGCCCCAAACCGTGATATTTTCTATCTGTTGGAACCCCTGACTCTTAAGATACATTGTGGACCATTCCCTTATCCATTTGGCTATAGGAGTCATTTCTTCCAAACACACACACACCAAAAGGGAAAATATATAGGGGAGGGATTTTTACAGAGGTAGGGAAAGAATTTACACATATGTGGATAATGGTTGAGAGAAGTATACACCATCATGGAACAACACACTAAAATCGGCCTTCGAATCTTGGAGGTCTCTATCTAATCATACCATGCTCCTGTGATGAATTTGCATGGATTGAGAATAAGAATCACAACCATGATTTCATCTTCATACTCACACTTCACTAATTTTTTTATCTAATGATAAATTTGATACCTTCTTGGAATTTTTTTTTCTTGTGGCTTCCACTTGATGTCCTGTGATCATGAGACACCATTCCTCCATGTTCTCAAAATCAGAAACATTGCATTTTTCATGGAAACATTCCCCATTCTTTAATTTCAACATGAGATCATATCTCAAACTAGTGAGGCACTTAGAGGAATTGAGAACAAGTTGATTCACTTCGATCAACAACTTATTCAAGCCTTTCTTTCTATCGTCCGAGAAGGTGATTTCAAAAATAGAGTACACATCATTGGCATGAAAATCCTCATCATCCTGGAGAGAATGTTGCAATATGGAAACATGTTCAAGACCAATAGAGGATTTGGGAAAGGTGGTTACCATATGATTTAGATACCATTCAATTAATATTTGTAAAGTTTCTCTCTATTCCTTGGGACAATTTTTGTCAATACCAGTCAACTCAAAATTGATCTTTACATATTTTAAAAACTTTAATTCTTTATTTGATCATGGGAGCATTCTTCACCCTTGAGAGAATATTGCAATGCAGGTTCTTGTTCCAAATTGATATGGCGGAAAATTTTACCTTGACTCCACTCACAAAAATCACGCACCTTTTCATTTTTCTTGAACAATTTTCTTCAACACAAATAAGATGTAGAAATTATGGACTAAGATACATACATTTAGTTGAGAACCATCATTCTCTCCCTTCCTTCTAAGTTACCTTGTTGTGAAATCTTGATCTAGTATAAAAATTACTAACTCAAGCCAAAAAAACTTATCCTCTTATCACCATAGCTGACTTGTTAACCACTAAACTCGTTACCTATGCTCCATTCAAGGTCAATTTCAACTCTTGGAATGTTTTCAATTTAAGTTAATCTCACTTACCTTGGTTCCTTGTTTCTAGATTTTACTAACTCCTCCACTCACCCTCAAGCCAATTGAACTCTAGCTCGTGCTAGCACCCTTTCTACCATGCATCTTGTTACACAGTTCCATCTATGTATAGATCCACTTCAAAATTTATTAGAAATAATACAATTCATTAATACCCCACAAATTTCAATCAAATTTTTTTATCTTGATATTTTAAGAGAAATTATGGGATATGTGGTTGTTGAACCATGTTTATGCATACCCCAAGCTCCGAAATCATCTTCTAATGCATCTTTAGATCATCATTGTGTATCCCAAGTTCTAAATCTTAATTATTTGTACTACTATATAACACAGCTTCTTCAAATCACATTAACAAGAATAACCTCTTATGTATCTTTCCATATAATGACCCTTTTAGAAAAGCTAGAGTAAGTTATTAAGACCTCAAGGCAAGGTTTCCAAACACTTGAACATTCATTGAATCTCTCAAACCTCCAAATATTACTTCACCCTTTACACCCCCTGTTTAACACAATCACCTTAATCCTTCTTGTCATGAACCTTATCTATTTTAGGGATCACTACACTTTCAAGTCACTCAAAATAGATAAAAGAGGAAATAGGAATCCTGCGCCCATAATCGATACCTAAATCCTTTCAAACCTTTAATTATCAATCCTTCGTTAAACTATTAGAATTCACAAGTATGTTTATACTTGCTTAGAAAATGTCATCAACAACTCGAGAGAAGAATGGATGATTCAAGATAAATCTTTCACCAATACCTTGGCGACCTCCATATAGAATTGATCTTCGAAGTTTAAAGGAATTCCATTGGGTATTTTGGGAGTTATTTTGTTTTCTACCTCGAAACCCTAGTTGGAGGTTTTGTTCTATAGTGTAGGCCCAAGACAACAATTTTGAACCTTTATTCGATATTCAGGCATCTCTAGCTCTCCTAAAGGCTTTTAAGGGATTGTATCATCTATGTAAACTATTAAGATTATCACTTTCTTATGGACCACCCTCACTCCTCAATGTAACCTCATTTATCGTGTCACCTTTGTTATGTAAGAATTCTCAAACCAAGGTAAACATACTAACCCTTCTCCAAGTACCATTAATCCAATTTCTCTACAAGGAAAATGAAACATCAAGATTCTCTTGAATCATGTCTATTTACCAATATAATTAACTCAAACTAAATACTCAAAGGAATATTACATGCTACAATACCTTTCTTCCCTCATCAAGGTATTAACTTCTAAAATGTAAGGAACACAACATTATATCCATCAAATAGTGAATGTCAACACTCTATTCATGACATTAAAACTACATGCATGAGTTTTACTAGAATTGTTGATCCTTTAAATCACCATATCCCTTCACACTTCATTCTTATTTATTACCACGATTGTGCATTATGCACCCTACTACATAATTGCTCAAGAATCTAATGCTAGAAATTATTGACACAAACATGCACTTACATACAAGAATATAATGAAATAATAAATATTTATCTTAGTCTAAGAACACCATTTTCTTAGGTTATATCACCAGCCAATTTTTCATACGAACCACACAGAGAGTTCACTATTACACCTATTCTTACAAGCTAGAATGTATTCAATTCTTGGAGCCTCATCTCTCCCAATCCTTGGATCATTCAAATGATGATGATAGATAGTTACATAATGCCATTTATATCCTCACAAATTAGTTTCCACTCAAGTAGGATAATTTTGAGACCTCATGGTCATATGGTTCCTTTGTACACAACATTAAAAGTTACTTGGCTCCAAGACCTTGACCCTAACAAACATGTTATTAAAAATTTAAAACTCTATGAATGACCTCTAAAGTGATTCAAACTCCTAAGCTACCCAAAAATGCTCTTAAATTTTGAATCTTTCCTTTTTGGAGGGAAATAAAAATTTCAAATTTTGAAAGGACAAGGTCCAAACTAGCACCCAAAGTGACTCACAAGCACTTATTAAGCCTATAAACTCACCTTCAAACCAAAATTTCTTAACTTCAAACAATATTTACAAGGTGGAGATGATGCTCCTGCATCAAAATCAGATCAACATTTTTCTCACTATCATCATATAAGGTGAAGAATATTCATAGGGGATTCAAGAATCTCCTTTCCTTTGCATTCATGGTCATATTCACAAAATATGGAAGAGAAAGAGATACCTTCACAATCACTCTCACTGACCAAGGAATTGGGGAGGACATCAAGCTCATCTATCTACTTTGTATTAGCATCAAACATTGGTGTATCAAAATGAGAAGCACAAATTGACTCATACCTATCTTGCATTTCCATGGCCCGAGTTAGGATCTCAAGAATGAGTTGAGGGTCTTTGGTCACTTCTACAGATCCTTGAGAGGTATTGCATAGATTATTCATTCTAACCTTCCATATACTCATTCTCATCCTCATTGGAAGAATATTTACATTGTGCCTCCAGGAGATGGTTGAAAATATGATCTACACATGGCCAAACTTCATCTGAAACCTCTTTGCTCTCTTGCTCTACATTTCTTGTCATCCAAGTCTCACCTTCTTATAATAATGGGAATACTTGGTTTTCAAAATTTTATGACAAGGAGAAGAGATCCATGCTATGTGGGAAGGGCACTCCTTTGATCTCAAGATCCATTTCATCATCCTCTTGATGGGAAGCATAGAACCATGTTTGGGTAGCAAAAACTTCAATTTCATCTTGATCATTCATTATTGAATCTTATTTCTTATATGGAAAATGAAATATTTCATATACTCGTCGTGATTAACATTATGCTCCTCTAGTGAGGGAGGTAAAATCAGATCTTTAGAAATGTTGTTCTTGATTTTTTCATACTCCCTAGTTTCTAGAAAGAAATTACATTCTTCCATTTTTTCATCCATGATTGAATTGGGAAGAGAATTTGATTCTTTAACTATCTTCATTTCATCAATCACCATCTCTACATCACTTGAAGATTCAAAATCGGAAAATATATTATCCATGATTACCTTGAATTCATCACCTTAAGTCCAGGATGCAATATTGATTTCTCGTACATCTTCATGATTGATGGAATCTTCAGCAAGCATTGGGTCTTTTGTTGTACTACAAGAATTCTCCTCACTTGAATTCATTATTTCATTAACGGGTTGTACCTCGAGATAGAATAAGTTGATGAACGGAGGTTCAACTATCAATCATGTTTTATTTTTCATCCTCCAAATTGCTGATTTGAATCTTATGAGAAGGTTCAAGGATATGACATTCCTCAGAAGTGTCCAAGAATCTTCCAGGATGAACACCTCGTAGTGCGGATAATCATTAGGGTCTTCTTGAGTTTCTTCTTCCTCAAAATTACAGAGTGCTTCAAGATGTTCATACCTTCTTTGTAAGGCCACTAAATACTTCCAAACCTCATCATAAGCTTCAAGATCAGAATTTACTTCTTTCGTACTTACAAGTATTTACACATACTCCCTTCTCAAAAAATCCATTTCTTCATCTCCATATGCAATAAAATCATCTAGAGGAAGGGAGATGAAGGAAAATGTTCTCAAATTATTAGTGAATTGTGTGAAGTTGAAGAAGTTACCTTCAACAAATTCTTCATCTTTTCAAAATTCATACAACATCTTGTACCTTGTTTTCATCTTTTTCATCGGAGTTCTTACCTTATTTCTCCTCAGCGAGTGCTAGTTTCTTTCCTTTAGAAGTAGTATGCTTGAACCGAAGCCACCGGTATTTGATGATAGGTTCTTCATAGATAGAAAGTTTCTTCATTCTACACAGTCTTTCCTTGATTTTTGGAGACATGCCACTAGCCTTCTTTCCCTTTTATAATTACGGATTTTTGCTTGAAGAAAGAGACCCTTTTGTCATTCTTGAATTCTCATCTTTGCAAGAACTGGTCTAGAATGATGGTTAGTCAAACATCCGCACTTCCGGGAAGTCATATTCTTCTTCTTTACTATCACTCATTAGTACCAAACCCAAATCTGGATAAAATTTCATTGTGTCACGGGAAACAAATGTGACATGAATTCATTCCTTCACGAAGTCACCTTCAAAAATTTATTTTTATTTGAAATCTATTTTTTTTTGTTTTGGTAGAGCTTTTTTCAGTGCACTTGGGAAAAATCTCCCAAGAGAGTTGTCAAAAATTGTTGGTGAGAAATTTTGTCAATATGGAAAATTAGGTGTCTCCACCAACATTAATGGGGCTACTCTCCTCTCGCATTGAATGATGCAACTCCCATTATTAAATGAAACTAATCTATTCCTATCTAAATGTCATAGGTTTGTCAAATAGGAAGAGGATCAAACAAGAACACTCCACTAAACTTGTGGAAAAGTGTTTGTAAGGGGTACAAGGGATGAAATACAACAATAAGGTATGAAGGAGAGAAATTAGGAAAGGAAGTTTATTGTTGTGACTAGGCCAATTGTTGAGTTTTCACCCAATAAGTGGAGTAGTTCATCATTCAATATATAGGAAAGTAACGTGTAAATCCATTTAGCGGGACCAATGAATTAAAGACACAAAGTTTCTTAGATTCATCTATTAAAGGTGAAAATATCCTTCACCGTCACTATGCTTACAAAGTGCATAAAAAGGGAATATAAAAACATGAGAAAGGAAAATGAAGGAAACGTAGCTTTTATTTTTGTGCATTGATGATACAAAGTTCAACAAAAACAATCCATAGTTGCTACAAAACAAAATTTATCAAAATATAGGATCCTTTGGAATGGAGAGGCCATCCCAATATATAACAATGTGAATTGACCCTTCACCTAACCCCCACATGACTCTTCATGGTCTTATTCAACTTGTGACTTTTCACCTTCCTAGGAAGTGAGAATTAAGTTCCATTTTTATAAATTAAAGGGAATTTTACAATGTAAATTTATAAAGTCACTTAAGTGAATGAGACAAAATACAATGATTACACTCAATGAAGAATTAGAAAGGGGAGAGAAGGAAGAGGGAGAAGGAGAGAAAAGGGAATAAGTTTCAAATCTAATGAAGAAACTCCCCATGATGAATAAATTTGTTGATTCATGCTTCCTGATGATGAGTTTCATGAGTGGACTCATGTTCCTTGAGTTCCTTACCGAATTAAGCTATCATCGAGTGCCAATTTATCCTCCTCTAGAATGAAAATGTATCCCAACACTTTGGTCCATGTCCCAAGGACATCACTTGATCCTCTTAAATTTATGAAGCCATTCTTTGTGATCTAATTTAACTTCTTATACGATTATGGTCTCTAAGTTATCTTCATTGAAGGGGAGAAAGTCACCTTCCTCTTTCTTGACTTTCTCATGGAAGGAAGCAATGAGTTCTTATGATGATGAATTCTCGGTGACCAAAGGGAACGCAAGTTTCTAAACACAATTTTAGACATCATTCAATATCTCAAAAGCATGTTGTCCACAAGATTCCAACTCAGATATTACATTCTTGAGCATTGCATATTTCATGTCCATGATACGGATCCAAACTTGAGACAAGTTTCTCTGCAACATATGTGAACACATTATTTCTCACAAGGATGTGAGAGTCAAAGGAGATCATCTCCAATGCTAGTGGAAATATATCATCCAAATGGTTGACCTATTTTGTAAATTCCTCCTTTATTTTCTTGAATTTCAAAAAGTTTCAAGGATGTAATTGATGAGAGAAATGACATCCGGAAATGACACCTTTCCTTTCTCAATGATTTTCTCAACCCATTTCTTGTTAGCCTTCCCCTACATCATGTATCGTTGGGCCTTTTTTATTTCCTCAGATCCACACTATTTATAGAGGATGTATTAGATCATAAGAGAAGATATTGATTCATGTTTTGAGAAGGGATGAATGTAAGCAATGAGAGATTTTACATATTCCTCCAATTCCAAAATTGTTTACTTGTATTCTTCATTCCGAGTGAGTAGGTGAGAAGAAGATTTCTTGAACAAATGAAAGTCATCCTCATGTAAATCTTAACCCAATGAGATGCAGGTCAATTCATATTCGATGGAGTCATGTCCTCAATAGGCTTTTCAATCTTAGGCCTAACAACTTCAACATATTGGTAACTGAGATGCCATTGAAGAAGCGGGAAGTTTTATGTGCCTTCTTTATTTGTTTGGGCTTTAAAATTCCTAAGATTTCTTTGAGATTGGGTGTGATATAAAGTTATGTTATCCTTTCCCACTTTTGAGCATTTATTGGATCCATAGAAATGGTTCTTTGGAAGTTGACACAATTTCATTTGTTGGATCACTTTCAAAATCTGTTGTAGAACCAACTCTTTATCATTATGGGGAATATTTTCTATTGGGGAAGACATACCTAGATTCCCTTGAAGAAAAGGGTGCTACAATGAATCATTATTACAATGGTTTTCCTTATCCAACTTACTTTGGTCCACTCTTCCAGCTCACCTTGGTTTATTTAACTCATTGAGCTCATATAGCCAAATAATCTGGGAGGTTTGGATGGATCTAACTAGATTGGTGATTTATTTAAGTTTAATTACAATGGGTCTTTGAATCCTTTTGAATCTCTTTTGAATGTACAATGTCTTTGGATTTCAAATTGTTGTGCTCGATGATGTTCGCTTTCAAACTTTGATCAAAATTATGCCTCGAGACCTCTGTGAAGGGTGAATTTCCTTGTTTGGGTTATGAAACCTTCATAAAACCATGTGAAGATGTTAAAAATAGTTAGATAACTAAAAATAGATCCTACTTCAACTTTCTAAACTCAAAATGAAGACTTTTTATTTTATGTAGGTAGGACCGAATCGCTATTTTGGGACATTTCACCTATTTTGATCACATTTGAACTTATTGATCATCAAGAATACTCGATTCAACTCCGATGATGATGCTTTTTTATTTTTTTGAAACTTTCTATTTTTAGACAGTTTCCTTTGCTTTTTGCTTTATTTTATTTTTTCCTTTTTGGCCAAAATTTCCTAGTTTATCATTTCCACCATTCACTGAGTGCATTTTTCTAAGGGGACTTACTATTTTTAGTAAGTTACTATTTTTATAAAGTGAGGATGCTAGATACTTACTATTTTTATAAACTGCATTTTCACCTCGAGTTGTAACAAAAATGGCATTATTGGATTAGGCTCCTCGTTACGATCTCGTGCTCCAAATTTCACTCAATCTTGCCCACCAAAATGCCGAAGAAAATAAAAAAGAAGGTTTTGGGGCATCAAAATAGGGTTATATATAATTAAATATGCAAAGAATTATTTGATTTTTTGCTATAATTTTATTTTTGGCCTCTGGGATGAAGAACAACTAAGAAAATTTCACTTGATTTTGATCGTTGGTTTGAAAGATATGAACTTTTCAAATTTTGATGCATACGATAGCCATGGATGAATTTGAAAGAGTTTTTGGAAATTTTCTAGGTTTAATGGAGGTTATTACTCAACATTCATGGAGATATTAATAAATCATGAAGAAGTTTATTTCATGTTTAAAACTTTTCGACCACACTTTTTACTTCACGGGTGAGGTGGAAAGAGAAACAATGTGCAAACATTTAGTTTATTTTCCAAGTTTTCAACCAGCTTGAGGGTGGGGTACATTTTTTTGTCCCAAATATCATGGTAAAATTTGGGTAGTAGGTGCATGAGAACTTTCCCCCTTCCGAGGCTTGATATGTGGCGGGAAATGATTCGTGGAGATGGGAGGTTGAGATAGAAACATTCTAACACCCAACGGAAAGTTGGAGGTCATATGCAAAACTAGAGAGGGGGATAGGGTGGGTAAATTTTACTTTCCCAAATATCCCAGATATTTTGGACAAGAGGGGTAGAAAATTGCGCCCAAGGCTAGGGAGGTTAGATATTTATCTAGATTTGCAAATTTGAGCACTTGGGATCACTTGGAATCATCTAGCACCTTTCGGAGAAACGGGGTCACATGAGGGGTCTAGGGTCTTTAGTTAGGGTAGGGTGCATTTTACTATCCCCCACTATCTTGGATAGTTGGGACATTTTGGAAAGTATGGAAAGTTTGGACACCAAAATGTGCCATGCCCCAAATTGTGAAATTTTCTATCTGCTGGAAACATAAAACAAACTTTCCTAGAGTTGTAGGAGGTATTTTTGGTGAAATTGAGTATAAATTTGACTCCAAAAATAAATTTCCAAAAATGGGATGGTTTACAATACTTTATTCTCGCTTCTGCTCCAAAAATGTTGCTTTTGCATTCTGTCCCGTGAGGAGAGTCTCCACAAATTTCTCTCGCACAAAGAAGGACTTGGTTTTGGGAAGAATATGATTTTTCCATCATGTAGGGAATTGAAATATATTTCTAATTGTATCTTGTTTTCCTTGAATCATCTTTGAACTCCCTAAATCTTTAGTTGAAGGTTAGGTGCTTTTTTGCAATGCAAGCTCCTCAAGCCTCCAAGACTCACTTTCATTATTCGATCCCAAAACATCTTAAACTTTCCAAAATTTTCCAAAAATTGTTCCATTAAATTGTATATTATTTCATAACATCATCGGATTACTTTAGTCCTCTTTATCAACTCCGTGGTATGCACACTGGTTCGGAAATGATAGGGAATAACCTTTCTATGCTTAGTACCAATTTCCAATCTTGTCAACATTACATTAAATGGGTGGGTGACATTATGAACACATTGTAGACACTTGGGATGGATTCACATCACATTATGAAGCTTTGTAAGGATGTAGGATTCATGACACGATGAAGGTGGGATGGTCTGAAGGATGACTCGAGAGGGGTTTTGGAAAAAAATTCAACACTAGGGTATAGTTGTCGTGATTCAACATTGAATTTTTTTCCTTGCAAACTATCATGACAATAACATCATTTATACACAAAAACACAAGAACTAAATGGATTTTGAGATGTAGTGTAGTGTTCATTCATAATTTCACTCTCGGGGTGTTCATTAGGGTCAATCCGACTCCCCATTATGTATTTTCCTTTTAAGGTTTGATGTGGTTTGTGGGTATGTGTAAGTGAACTTCTTTCTTATAGGTTACAGGTACCTTCGGTATCAAGGAATGATCAGGTGACCAACATTGAATAGATACAAAACCCTTGCAACACAACATAAATCATATTCTAAGCATTTTCACGGTCACCAATGCCTAGATCTAGTCACTGAGAACCCGTGCACCCTTTCCATGTTGTCAGCGCCGCCTGTGCGATAATGTTCATGAGTTCTAGAATTTAAAGTGAGAAGTTAGGACATTATTTCTAGTTTGTTCAACACTTTACCCTACCCAAATCACTTCCATAATTTTTTGATATCAGCTAAGTCTTCTTATCTTCTTATCTTGCTTATGGTTTTATACTCCATATGTTTGTTTTCTTGTGACATACCGTATATTAGCACTTGTACATCATTTGTTACAATAGTTACTCTACAATTAGATTTAATTCAATTTTAAGTAAATCAAGTAGGGAACCAACCCTACAAAGAGGCCACAAACCCCCAAGGTTATCGAGAACCAAATCAACCACCTGAAATGGATGACCACATAAGATATGCTTCTCTCACAACTAATAGTGATCTCAAATTCAATCCCTCTCTCTTCAAACCCCCTCAAAACAAGCTCCTCTTCAACTCTCTGAAAATTTCCATCTCATTTGTTGATTAGGTCAATTTACCTTGAACATATACTCCTCAAAATTTATTAGATTTTCATTACTCTTCTAGGTTATGTTCTTAAACCCTATATACTTCTCTTCTTCCTCATATGGATCGCTCATATCCCCATAGTCTCACTAGTCCTAAATGACTAAATACACAAGCTTATATACATGAAACTTGTTCAAAACACTACTAGGTAGGCCATGACCATATAGGTCGGTCATACAAACTCAAAAATATAACAAATACATCATATAAATCAACTCAAAATACCGAAGTAGGTCGGGGGGGTCAAAACAACTCCAACAAGCACCGAGACACCTCCAAAGAATAAAACAAGCTCTTCAAGATCCAAAAATGTACCAAGCACATCAAGGGGATAAAACATATTTTTCATAGCTCTAAAACATTCACACGTGTTCGAGAAATCCTATCGAGAATGAAAAATAATCACAAGTAGCTCAAACTTCCATCTCCACCATGAAACTCACTAAGAAGCGAGCATGCACAAATAACTCTTTAAGCACCCAAAATCATGTCCTAGAAAATGAACGAGTTCACATACCAAAACTCATCATGGCTCAAGTAATATACCATTAGAAATATCTCGAATCTAATTTTTGGAAAAACTCACTTAAAACTCCAACTCATAGTGTAATGCCTTCAACTATCTCAATCTCTAAAACCGCTCAAAACTTCCAACAAGGAATCAAGAACCAATCTGAAGATGAAAAATCACAGACACCTCCAAATAAATTTACAAGCTCAACCACCACCTATAACACTTCAAGGAAACTTTTACCAATATGCTCAAGCACTAATAATCATATTCCATTGGGAGAAAAATGATCCAACACACCTATTTCTTCACACCTTCTTGAGAGACCTAATAAAGTTAATTAGGCTACTAGGGTTTCAACATGAAACCACTTCATCTGATTAAAAAAATGCTCCAACACATCATACCCAAAGGTCTATCAACTATCCATGACCATAAAACATTGTTCCATAATGCAAAATGATCAAACTCACTTCAAACCATAAGACTAACATTTTAGCCCTTAAGGTGAAAAATGGTAGGAAAATTTGGAGACATGTATCTTTTATTTCCTCCATTGTACCTTCCTAAAAAAATTCATGGCTATCTAGAACATCTCCCAAGGATTTTGGAATATTTCACTTTTCATCTTGAAGCTTCCATCTCAGCCCTAAAACTACAACTTTCCACCAAACAATGGATTTTATCTCACTTCCCAAAACAAATAGATCTTGAAACATATGTCAAAATGAGCTTAGAAAAATTATCTATAAGCCCAAGTCATCAAAAATCATTTCCAATTCATTTAGTGCCAATATAATTCATCTTTCTCTAGTCGCTCTGCTATGAGAGTTTTAACTAGGGTTTTGAATTGTCGACTTATTAACGATTGTTTGTAAAGATGGGATGTCCAAATAAACATATTACTTTTGTTAAATGATCTAGAATCAATAGAAAAAAATCCCCTAAATCCTTAGTGTACCCTGAAAAGTGTGGGTGGGTGGGTGAGGAAAACAAGTTAACATATCGAGCTTATTTCTCCTTCTTTAGAACTTGGTTTCTAAAAACATCATAAATTTTATTTCCTTCACAAATTTGACCTAAAACTTGGCATGAAGAATCATGAAAACCTTCTCTAAATTTCCTAAGTCACCTCCATCATCAAATACATTTTCATCTCTCCAACCATTGAGACTTACATGTGTCTTCTTGACTAGTCTTCACCTTCTTTCTTCCCAAGGACCATGAAACATCATGAAACAAATGATAACTAACCTAAAACTCCGTATACACATGTTATGCAACACCAAAATTCTGTAACCATGCTTCAAAATTTCTTCCTACTCCATCTATTATTTCACCATGCTATACACCATGCTCTAGGTCTAGGAATAGGCCTAGAATGACCCGACTCAACCCATACAACTCATGAACTGACCATGATGACAACTTATAGACTCATTAACAACTCTCACATGTCTTACTAACCATTATATACCTTATGAATACCTTAAATAATCTCTAGAGTACTCATACTCTAACCATGTCTACTAGACCATGCACCAAAACAACATAGAACTTGACCAAATCAGGACACTACCAATCAACCTTCATGTTAGACAATGAATAACATGTCATGGAGACTACAACAACATCTAAAATCCCTTTTCTTTCAATGACCTTTGACATAAATGATAACCTAGGACACAATGACCAACAATGGATCGATAAACTAGACCTTTGTGGGTGTTGCGAATACTTTTCACACATCAATGCAAGAAAAGGAGATGACCTTGAGGGTCCATGAAAGGAGGAAAATTGAAAAGTTGTGGTGAAATCCACAAAACAAGATGATAGTGGCCATAGATTATAAGCACAATTAGAAGTCGTGGAAGATCTAAAATCTATGCCATACTCCAAAGTAGAGAGCCAACTACCCTTACCACCAAAATTTAATGAATCACAACATCCTTATCTAAATACCGATGGTTTGAAATAGAATCATGAGGTCATGTTGTAGTTATTGGATTTCATTAAGGGCATCCATACTTGTACTACAAGAAAACTATGCAAGAAAGCATGGCACCAATTCTTGTTTAAAATGTCTTCATGGAGGTTAGTTCCAAATCAGTGGTCCTTTCTCATTTCTCTCTCACCTCTTTCTCCTTTTCACAAATTGTATAAATGCAAGTGCTTTCACACTTTGTAATAATATTTTCCTTTTCCTTAGAAATTTTGATATCTTCTCCTTTAAACTTGAAATATTATGTTTCCAACCTCTTCAACTTGTAAATGGATATTTTATTTCCTCATATCTATATGTAACTTGTAGAATATTGATCAATGCAAGCATGGTTTAGCTCTTTCCTTCGAATACCTTGTGTTTGATGTGAATATTTCACCCTCTTTTGTATTTCATGTTTGTTTATTTTTGCATTTGAACTACACGCTTTTTCACAATTCCAACCTCATGGCTTGGCATCTTTCATTTATATTGAATGAGTTCCACCTTCTTTTGGTGTTATCACTACCCCTTTAGCTTAGTTTTCTTGTTTCTTGCATCTCTCTCTCTCTCTCTTTGGTCCCTTGGAATTGTTAGTGTAGGATTAGACGTAGGAGTAGTTTATATTTAAAAGTAGGTTACATCTCGAGGGTTTCCTTTAATCTAATAAATAGAGGAAGCTAACCATCTCATGAGGTATGTCTCAAGCCACAAGTCCCACACAGAGAAATTCCCATGTTACATAAAAATCATAGATCCTTTTGATTTAGAGGAGGGTGCAATTTTAAGCACTAACATGAGTAATAGGCTTAGTGATAGGAGCATTATTTGTTATTGGCATGGAAATATGCTTTGCTGTATTTTTAGGGATCACAACTATGTGAAACCTTTTTATGATGACCTATAGTGGATGAAACCTTAGAATACCTATAATAGATATTAATGAACATGATTAAATAAAAATTGATTAATTTTTATGTGGTTGTAACCGCAATAACCATGGTTGTAAACTCTTATTGATCCAATATAGGTACTACACTACATCCCTTCATAATCAATATTAAACTCCATGTATTTCTCCTAGTGTTGATGCAATAGTGTTCAAATCTAAGTTAAGCCCCTACCATGCCTTTATCTATCTCGACACAATGAGTAGAGGGATTGGCTATAAACATTATAACATATATGGTAGTCATATAGTGTGGTGTGATTAATATGATAAACTAATTTCATTTACTTTTTAATCCCTTTGGAAATGTTTTGTGTGACATGTTCTTGCTAAAATTTCTTCTAGGGAATTTGGAGGCTTGGTAATAGAGGAAGCTAAAATTTTGAACATATTTTGATTACTTTCAACCTATGTAGTGATTTTTTGAGATATATGGCTTCTTTAAGAAGATTTAGGAGAGTCTTAATTATTTTAGGAATGTAATTTTACAATATATGCTTATGAGAATGTTAGGTGAGTTCTTAAGTGCATTAGACTTGCCTATATATGATTGTCTAGGTGATGTATCACATTAAGGTTGACATATAACGTAAGAAATAACCCATAAAATATATTACAATTGATAAAGATTCATTATAGAGTGTTAGATAAGACTGTATACTTCATCATAGAGTATGTCCTAGTCCCATTATTTCTTGTTTAATGTAAGAAATTAGTGATGTGTAGATAATATTTTGGGTGAGATTTGTGTGAGTGATATACTTATTTGGATAAATGTAATTGAGTGAGTGGACAAAAAGTTATGTGTAGAGTTAAGAAATTTATGTGGGAGATAGAAATATATATCAATGAGGCTTAGGGTATAAACATAAGTCATAGTATAAGAATAAAGATAATATTTTCATTTCCAAAGGATAAGTTACCAAATTTAAGTGTCTACATACGTTTGATTATTTTTCCACTCTAGCATATACTTTAGAAAAATAGGAGTCTAATCACCTACGATCCTTCAACATCTCAATACAAACCCAAGTCTTCAAGAATCACATATATGGGATATTTTCCTTTGGCAAAGTGAATAGGTGTATTTATTCCATACTTCAACTCTTTATTTTACTACTTATATATTCAATTTTCAAAGTTACACATATATTATTATAAAGTTGAGTTATAGTTTAATTCCTCTATATGTACATCAACTACACTTTGTGTTACATGCTTCATGATGGAGCATTCTAACATCCATATAAAATCAACTCTAATAGAAGATATAGTGTGTGTACATACTTAGGTATTTATTCCTTTAAACAATTAATTTATCGCTTAATAATTAAAGGTAGACGTAAATTTGGAAATTTATCATCAGTGTAATGACATATTTGTATTTTCTTCTCAAGAATGACTTGCACACGTATTCTATACCCAAACATCTTATCATTATCTTCATACCATAACTTATTCGAACAAACTACTTAGTTTCTTAAAAATTAGATTATCCCACAATGGTATAATCATCATTGACATATTTCCTAGAATCTTTAACAATATCATTAGTTTCCTATTCATGATCATTTAAATAGGACCAAACATTGCCACAATCTTGTCCTAAGATGTAAAATCCCATCTCCCGCCACCCAATGGACACTTTTGTAATTTGAATTTTTTTCTTATGTTAATTAATATCCCATAGGTTGTCCTTAATGTGAATTTTAACTAGTGAAATCCTATATAAGTAATTATAACATACTCATTTGAGTAACTATAAATTTCAAGAGAATTAATTACAAAATTTATTCCCAAAGCACACAAGGCTTTGTTAAATCTTCTAAAAACAATAAATCATCTTTAAGATCAACCACTACTCGGGTATAAATCTCTCAAACTAGGTTTAAGAGTCTAGATTCCCCATCTAGAAGTAACCCAATATTTATAAATCCAAGTCACAATAAGGTCAAGACAAATATAATAAATTTCAAAGATTCTAAGGGCAAAGAGAATCAATCTATTATTTTCAAAAGAACACACTATATCACAATCACAAAAGGTACATTCTACTTTATCTATATTTACCCCCACTATCTTTGTGTCAAGAGATAAAAGAGAAATATAAGGGTTGGATTATATTTACATGCACAATCGAACATACACTAGGAGAAAAATATGGATTTTTATTCTTCCTTAAAGGGAATTTAGTGCACTACCTAGAATAGATGAGTAGGGTTTTACCGCCAAGGTCACTCTAACTCCACTAATTTGATTTAACATGAATTAAATCTTAATTTAAAAGTAAATTATATATAAGTGATAATATATAGTAAATGGACAGAAATAAGCATTCAAAGATGTGAAACCCTATGCAGAGAGAGAGAGAGAGAGAGAGAAGGTGACTTAGCTGATTTTATGCAACTTGGGAATGATTTGGGTTGAGAAAATTCTCGATGAGACTAGGAAATATGTCATAAATGTTGATCAAATTTTTCTCTCGTATTTCACATTAGTGGAATGGTGGAAAATAAAATAAGAAACTCCAAATGATGAGAGGTTTTAAAGCTACTTCTTTATATGTGATGATAGTGGATACGAGCGCAAAATATCCTCCTCACGGTGAGCTTGATAATCTATACAATAAAGAGAAGCTTGAACAAGAAAATGATTATTAGATAGGATGGTGGGTTACTTAACAATTTCAGTCCCGAGAAGTGACAAATTCCTATGGATGGATTTCAATCAAAATTGATAAAAGATCATATAAAATGATAATGGATAAATGATGGGATACAACAGATAACTAAACTGGAACAGTAAATATGAGATGTGTTAGATAAGATATGATGTAGATCTGTAAGTAGTAAATGATAAACTAAACCAAACCCGATAGGGTCGATGGTGACTGATATTAACAAAGACAATGATGGCAAATCGCACTGCAGAGTGAAGAAAAGGATAAGTAGAAAAGGTAGATCTAAAGAAAACTTTGAAATGATGATCTAAAAGCGAGATGTTGTAGAATTCTAGTCGATGTTGGAATATTTGAGAAACAAAAAGGATGCAATAAAATTGATACATTTGATGATAAAATGATTAATTTTGATTAGGTCATCGGTGATTGATCTAGATCGAAGGAAACCTGGGGATGAAGGGCCAAATTTGTGCTCTGAATAGGTGGATCACTGGAATAGAGGGATCTAAATATTGAAGAAGCTATAGGGTAGATGATAGACAATGATAAAGAAAGGAAACAATGTGGATATAGATAGGGTCGGTGGCGTGAAATTTGGATTAATGACAATTATTGATAATGAAGATGAGATCTGAAGTAGTAAGTGTGCAAGACAATAAGATTGGAAGGTCCGAGTTATTGTGGGGTTAGAAAACAATTATTTGAAAGGGTGAAAGATGAAGAACAAGGTAGATGTAGATCATGTCAACAAGGATGGTGTATATTTGAATGCTACCGGGAGGGATCTAGGGTTTGATGACATAAAATGGATGGGAAATTGGACTGTGAAGAAGGCTCAACGAAGGTGGTGCATGGTCTAAGCTCTAAGGTAATCGGTAAACCTACAAGACTTGTTTAAAAGGGTGATAAAATGTTATAGGAGATCCAAGAAATCTCTAACTCTCAAAGTCTCCAAGGGTTGCATGCAAGATCTTTAAAATATATCCAAGTTGATATTTGTGGCTTCAAAGAAAAGAAAGAAATGAAACAAAATTCGCAAGAAGGCATGAGTTCTCAAAATTGAATCCTCATGAGAGGATGTGTATGGGTATATTTATAGGGTTGACGGTGACCCACATAGGTCACCGGTGACTCGTAGAAGACTATCGATTTGGTGGTGGAGATGATGCCCAACTCAATACAAAGGACCTAAAAGAGGTAATATTATGGTTTCGAGTGGTTAATTTGTGTTACGGTTACCATGGGAGAATAAAATGTGGTTGGGGGATAGGAATGCATTGAATGAGGGTAGATGGGAATGGGGTGGTGAAAAGGATTTTTAGGGAAGATAAATTATTATTGGATGGGTTAATGGGTAATTAAGTATGATTAATGGAATTAGATGGGATAAATGTAATTTAGGAGAGAAAGAGGATTTTGAAAAGGAAGAGAGGTATGTATGTGTAAGATGGTGAAGGGAAGTGAACGCGGGATGAGGGACGAGCGATACCAAAATTTGGTGTCTACATTTTCCTTTTTTCAAGTGGTTTACGTTTAAGAAAACTACATGACAAAAACTAGAAGTGATCGAGAGACGATGGTAGTTGAGGTGCTCCCCCTCAAACTAGGGATCAATGATACAAAGAATAATCAATCATGACTTTGAAATAAATATATGGAGGAAGGAAAGAAGAGAAAAAAGGGTTGGGAAGAGATAGAAAGATGCCCCAAGTGAAGGGTGATGACCATTGGTATGATAAAAATAAAAATTGGTGGTGCAAATTAACTTGCAAAAATTAGTATAATGTTCATTAATCTACAGTCATTTAATTATCAAACCAAGGGATGTATACTTTCAATAATGCTAGTGTTGTATGCATAGTTACATATATTTAAGAGATAAGAAGATAAATTGTTGTCACTACAATTCTAGAAATAACAATGCTTGGAAACAAACTAAATTTAGACTGGAAGTAAATACTAAGTCTAAGGAAAAACATGTAAACTCAGAATGCAGATACATAATTGAGTTTCTGCTAATCTAATCATGCAATAGATCAAATAAACAAACAATGGAGGGGTTAGAAAACTGCAAGTGGGCCCTGCCTTGGGTGCTAATCCCTCCTAAGGCTTGTAACTATGGCTAATGAACAGAACTCAAATTTTTTTGCATTGGCATAAAGTTTACAATTGGGACTATAAAAAACCTATATCTATATATTCTCTACTCTTTTTCAGATCTCTATTCTATGTTCTTTTATATATCCCTTTTCCAACATTAACCTTTTCCTTTTATACATCTCATTACAGCAGAAGCGTGGAGAAACAAAGTTCTACTAGGAGTTTGAATTAGATCAAGTAAAATATCTCAACCAAATAATCCGGAGACTAGATGCATGTAACATAATTATTCAAAGCAAGTGTTTACATGTCAATCACATAACTTAAGTAACCGATCAGTTTGATCCATCAGTTCCTAAATCATGAATCTAATTAGTTAGTTCCTTGCTAAGTTGCAATGCATAATCAGATGTTAGAGTTGATTCATCTCCTAGTTCTCATGTTTGAATTATAATTGCTTCTTCTATCAACACGTACAAGCTCAAGTGTGATGTCCACATTCCACGAGCTTCTTAGGATCATGAATTATTCGTGACCTCCTTTGGCTATGGATGCTTTGTTACAGATAAGTCCTTTGGTTGCATGTGAGTTACTATGCAAACGATGCCTTATCTATAGATGATTCCTTTTGGCTGAATATGGGTTGTTATGTATGGATCCTTTGGTTGCATGTGAGTTGTTGCATATACAAGTTTCTTACAACAAAAGGTATCACATGCATCATTAATCAAATATCTTATTGTAATTAAGAGAATAAATGCATACTCACAATACCACAAAATAAAGATAATTATTAATAACTATATTAATAAGTATTCATGTCATAATGTTCAGAGTTATAATGAAATGTATTAGCAGTATAATAGGGGAATACAAGTATAAGGCTATAAATGGTTCAAAAAAATACAAAGGATGATTTTTAGAAAGATAATTAAACAACTCATCAAAAATAAAAGTAAAAAACAAAATTATGGTAGTGACCTTGGAAACACATCGGTAGGGGCATCACACTGTCTGTGATGGAGGAGACCTTAATAATTTACAAACCCAGTGAGTTAAAAAAATCATTATGAGATAGAGGGAATCCAAAGGGGATCTTCTGGATGGATATGCAAGCCATGGGACTAATGGGTCAAAGGAAAACATCAAAAGTATGCACAAACAAATGTGAGATGGTCATTATAATGGTCCGAAAAGATGTGGGGAAAAAGTGGAGGTGATATCATTCATATATGAGGAATTGAGAGTATGTGTTTGGGTGGGAATGGAAAAGATGGCCATAATGGTAGGGTTTAAGATGAGGGATGATTCCCTAAGAGGCACAAAAAGATGACCATGGAGGTGGGTTTATAGATGATATATGGTGCCCTAAAAGGGAACACATAGGCGACCATAATGGTGGGCTTATGGATATGATAAAGTATGTGCAATAAGATGAGATGATAAAAATAGCGCAATGGGTTATGTAAGGAAAAAAATGGTGTGTTATGGGTGACACACAAGTCTACTGATGGATTAAAAGATTTGATGAGACGATATGATAGATAGGATGAGATAACATGATAGGTTGGATGAGATTGGATGAGATAAGATGATTGATTGGATAAGATGAGATAATTTTGATATGTATATTATGGATATAGATGTTGATTTAGATATTGATGTGATGTTTGGATTAGGTGATGACGAGATGATGTGGTGATTATATTAGATGCAGATAGAAATGTTAGATGTGGATAGATGTTAAAATTATGTGATTGATCTAGATTATATATGATGTGATGGATTTTAGATGAGATGTGATGGAATTTAGATTAAATACTATATAAGATGATGAAATTGGATTGGAATGGATGTGAGAAATAGAACATGACCTTGTTAAGGTAACTAAAATATAAGAAGTACACTTTGTCGTAGTAAGGAACACATGTAAGATAGATGTGTGTAAATTGGATTGGAAGTAAAATGTTAAAAGGAACATGAACAAAATGATGAACTTGTGGCCATATGGTAGGTGTTAACACATAACTAATGATAGTTAGTCACATTTAATATCATGGGGGAAGATGAAAGGTGTTCTTATAGGCCTACCGCCAACATGGAAAAGGGGTTTAGATGTAACTTGTACTAGGGAAGATAGGTTCTCCTTAGGTGGTTGTCCTAATTTTATGCCTCGGATCTCGAGCAATACACAAACTGATCAATGCAAGAAGTTTGTTGTGGATGAGAAATTTGATCGATGCGGGAAAATTTCTAGAGGATGCTTGCATTTAAATTTTTCTTTTTACTTTTTGATATTTAAAAGGATGATCAATATGGGAAGCATTTACTACCATGATATAAGATAATATCCTTCCTTTGAGGGAGTGGTATAGATTTAGATTTTTTTCTCCGGATTTCTAATTTTTGCTTTTTTGGATGGCGGGATGGAATATGTGATAGTTGTCCTTCGAGGGATCAATCTATATTTTTCACAATTTGATTTACATTAACAACTACTCTTTGAGGGAATAATATATATTTTTGTATAAGATAGATTTTGATATGAGCATTTGTAATTTTGACTTTTATGATAAACCGAGGATAGCAAAGTAGACCAATTGGGGAGGGGAGGTAAGATGTACAAGAAATACCTATGGACCCTTATCATGGTTCTAGTAGTTAGATAAGGAGGAAATTTTCCATAAGGAATATGCTATGAGAAGAGCCGTAATGCCCATATTCAAGGTCACATATAGGAAAATGACAAGAAGCCACATAATTCGGAATCATTACGGTGAGATATGGAAAGGCTAATGATGGAAGTAAGATCATTGATATGACTAAGATCATGTTGGTAGGTATTTTAATAATAGAAAGTATGTAAGTGCAAGGCGTTGAGAGGTTCCATTTCTGATTTACCATAAAGGGAGGCTAAGCTAATAGGTGTTGAACCATACTTATGAGTGATAATATATGGTCCAATCTAGTTGGGAGAAAACTTTCCATGTTGGATCATTTCTAGAGTAGTGACATTCTTATTTTCTTTGAGGAAAAGGTCGCTGATATTAAAGTCGTGTTCTTTAAAAAAATTGTAGCCACATTTGATGTGCTCTTGATATTCATGATTATGTTAGGGATTGATTAAGTGACGCTTATCTAACATTTCAAGTTATTCTAGATGCTCTTGATGATATTCCTCGTCAAAGACAAAGTCGTGAAGAGAAACACACAAAGATGGAATTTGAACTTCAAGAGGAAGAATGGCTTCAGAGCCGTAGACACGAGAGAAGGGAGTAGCACCCATATAGGTTTGGATTCTAGTACAATAAGCCCAAAGAGTAAAGGGGATGTAAAGATGTCAATCTCGACCTATTTTATTAACAATTTTAGTAAGAATGTTGTGAAGAGTTTTGTTAGTTGATTCAACTTGGTTGTTATCTTGAGAATAGTAAGGGGATGAGAAGAAAAGCTTAATGTTAAAAGAATCACAAATATTCTTAATGTATTTGTTTTTAAAGGAATTTTTGTTGTTTTTGATGATTTTATGAGGAATTCTAAACCAATAGATGATATGTTGGTAAACGAAATCAACAATTTTTTTATCTTTAGTGGATACAAGTGGAATGTCTTCTAACCATTTTTGAAGTATTTAATTACAGTTAGAATAGAATTATGACACCGAGAAGAGTGTGGATTAATGAGGCCAATGAGGTCAAGGCCCTACTATGAGAAAGGCCATAGATCTTGAGCCGAATACAAGGCCTAGATAGGAATACAAATGAGATTAGAGTGTTGTTGAAATTTGATACATTTTTTAATGTATTCATAATAGTCTTGATTAAGGGTGGGACAATAGTAGCCCATCCAAAGAACATGCTTGGAAAAAACCAAACCACTAAAGTTTCCACAAAAATTCCATCGTGGAATTCTTGGATAACACAAATGAATTCACGAGAGTTGAGGTAATGTAATGTTATACTATCAAACCCACATTTGTAAAGGATACCGCCAAGGATAACATAGTCATTAGCGCATTGAAGGAATGCTTGCTACCATTTTTGGATAGGTTGAAGGGAATTATGAATTGAGATAGATAGTCAAAGATATGGGTATACCAGATGTCAGATTGATTGCAGTCGAAAAGATTGATGCGAGGGAGATCATTAGTATGAGATTACTAGTTGATACGATGAACAACAATGTAGAGTTTGGATTCCTCGATTTTCTAGTGGATGAGATATGAGAGAGATGTCATAGTTTCTATGAAAGAATTAGATGAATGAGGGATGGCTTAGATGGTGTACAAATCTAAGGCTCGCAAGAAAAAAGTAGACAATGTCCTTATATTTTTGAAGGACTTCATTTTTACATTGATAGGTTTCCTTGACTTGATTAATGATAAGTTGAGAATCACCATAGATATCGAGGATTTGGACATCGATCATGATAGAAGTTTGAATACCTAAGATGAGGGCTTGATACTCAACCATGTTGTTATTACACTCAAAGTTAAGTTTATAAACAACGGGAATAGGGTTTTCCTAAAGAGGAATGATAATGACGTCATCACCTCCCCCTTGCTGAAACATAGATATGTCAAATAAAAGTGTCATTTTAAGGGAGAGCACTTGTGGTCGATGCAGTGTTAATAGATTTGTTGGGAATTATTCATGAGGAAGATGATTTTCAAGAAGAGGGGTTTTGGCTAGTTGATCAGTGATAGCTTGGCCCTTGATTAATTTTTGAGAGATGAACTCAAGGTTAAAATTAGTCATGAGCATAACCCATCGAGTGATGTCATTGTTATGGTAAGGTTTAGAATGCATGGTTTTGATAGGATTGAATCGGTGATGATGTAGGTTTATTGATTGATTAAGAATATAGTGATGATGTTTGGAAGTGGAGAATAAAAGAGAACAATAGATCTTTTCAACTTTAGTGTAGTGATTTTCATAATTGTGAAGGGTGCAATTGATGTAATAGATGGCTTGTTCCATGTCTTACTCATCGGAGTGCACCAACATAGAACCCAGAGCATGGTCGGTGGCAGAGATGTAAAGATAGAATGGTTCACCCTCGTGTGTAGGTGTGAACACAAGAGGGGATAGGAGATAATGTTTGAGGTCATCAAAGGCCTTTTAGTAATTGGCATCCCAATTGGAGTGTATTTCTTTATGAAGGATATTATGAAAAGGTTGGAAATGGTCACGAGTTGCGAGATGAAATGGTGAACTGATTGGAGTCGCATTGAAGACTACAAATTTGTTTTAGATTAGAAGGAGGGGGAATTTCAAGTATGGATTTGATTTTTTCAGGGTCCACTTCAATACCCCTAATAGGGACGATGAAGCCAAGGAGATTTCCAATTAAAACTCTAAACACACACTTGGTGTGATTGAGGCGAAGGAAGAAATGGATAAGAGATACAAAGAGTATTTCAAGGATGGAAATATGGTTTTTTCGATGCTTGGATTTACCCAAGAGGTCATTGACATAATCCTCTATAGTTTTATGGATGAGGTCATGGAAGATGTAGGTCATGACATGTTGATAGGTGGCCCCGCATTTTTCAAATTGAAGGGCATGACGCGATAGCAAAATGTTCCCCAAGGAGCGATGAAAGAAGTATTATGTTGGTATCCTAGTGGGATGAAGATCCAATTATATCCAGAGAAACCATCCATAAGAGAAAGCATCTCGTGGCCAACATGAGGTCAATAAGTTGATTGATGTTAGGAAGAGGAAATTCATCTTTATGGAAAGTGATATTTAAATCTCAAAACTGGTATAGATATAAATATTTTCAGAGGCTTTGACAACAAGTATGATTTTGGAAACTCATTGCAGATAGTCGATAGGTATGATGAATTTGGCTAAGAGGATGCATTTCAATTCCTCTTTGACAAGGAGGGCGATGCAAGGATACATATAGTAAATCTTATATTTAATCGGATTGTAATGGCGACAATGACAATGTTGTGGGACGATGATGTCGGGATCAAGGCCTAGCATGTTGGTGTATGACCATGCAAAGGCTTGTTTGTGCTTACAAAGGAAGGAAGTGAAAGACTTGAGCTCTTTTGAATCAAGGGATTGACCCACTTTGAGGATGTGGGGCTCTTGCAAAGTCCCTATGTTGATGTCGATGGTGGATTTTTTAGAAGAGTGGATGTGTCAAGAGGTAAGGTATTATGAAGATAGGAATATTCTTCCCCCATATAAGAAAGAATGGAATCATCATCGGTGCATTGAAGAATTTCAATGGTAGGGGAATATTCCTTTACCATGTCAAGAAATTGAAGAGGAAGGGACATAGTTTCACCTTCAAATTGATAAGTGATCAGTCCTAAAGTGATTGTGGAGATTAAAAAATGGCTAGAAGATATTAAAACTGTATCATCTATATCTATAGGATCATTGGATGGAGGAGATTTGAAGGAGGGATTGATGTTCATCAGATATGGGGATGAAGAAAGTGCAAGAGAGTTGATGGGTTATTATTTAAAACCCAACTCAAACATTTTATGACGCTTATGGGATTGGTCAATGATAAGATCGTGCATGCCTTGTTCATAACGCCCATACCAAATCCTTTCCATGTGCAACAATGGAGGTAGGTGTAGGCGAAGTATTTTTATAGAGTAAATAGAAGTCATTGGTGTATAGCTTGGTGTGAGGTTTATTGTCAATGTGAGAGGAAGGGTGATCGATGCCACCATAGATAAGATTGGTTTATAGATGAGGTGGACCAAAGGAAATGATATCCCTACCATAAGGTTAATACATAGGATCTTTTTTGGGCCTACCAAGTTGATTAGATATGGGAAGAGAATGAAGGTGAGGAATTGATACTCACCTAGTGAAAGATGTTACATCACTTTATCAAGAGTATATTCATTAGGTAGTTTGGATACAATGATAGCTGAGCTAGTGGATGCTTTGAAAAATCTTGTTTAGGGATGAGCACATCATTTTATCTATAGGTCATGTGGCATTCTTTTTAACGAGGGTAGATCTCGTGGGAAGTATAAGGATTTTCCCATCATTCTAATATTTGATGCGGTGATGGAGAGTGTATGGGACGCAACACATGGCATGGATCCATGGTCTTCCAAGTAAGATACTATATTGAAACCCCCCTACACAATGTAGAAGAGCTCATGGAGGAGTTGTTCACCGTACGATAGAAAAGTGACATGCGAGCATGAGAATCTACAAGCAACTCTTCTTCATACCCGACCTCCCGAGGTCATGTTGAGATAGCCAAATGAGAATGGAATTTATACAGATACAAACAAACTAGTTGGGCAATCTTATATCCTCAATACACAATAATGGAATCTGCAAATCTAAGGCAAAGAAGGCCCTCCTAACCTGAATTGGTGTAATGGATCGTTCGGATATAATAGCTGCTCGGAGGCTCCAATCAATGTCGAGCTCTGCTAAGATCCTATTTATTGGCTGTTGGATACATGGAAAGTGACTGTAGGTGCTTCGTGTATATTTCCAGACAAGGTCATGAAAAATGGTGATGAGAGGTGTAGTGGATCCTCCAAAGTTTTATGGACGATTCTCTGGTCTAGTCCAGAAATCCCTAGCCTGATTGGCTGCTACATTTAATACAGAGAATTGTGTAATGATGTCTGGTGGAAGTGGTGAGGATCTAAATATTAGTGTGTGTAAACCGGCGTCAATGTCTGATTGATCAGTAGGCCCATTAGGTTGTGGGACTTGTGGATCACAACCGTAAGTTCATGGTTGTGGCAGACCTCCTATGGTCATATGAGGAGTCAATCTCTTCTCCCGACTATCCAATAGTCATAAGATTTTTCAGCCTCTATGTTTAGAACTAGAAGTTGTGTAATTTTCTCAGAATACCTTACAAGTGTTCTAGAAACTTGAATACGTAAGCTAGTATCTATGTCGATGAGGAGGTCTCCTACGTTGGGCTGTGGAACTAAAGGATCGTAACCAAATATTTGTTCTCTTTCGAGTCCTTGTACAGTCATGTGGATATCCTATCAAGGTAGTCTATAGTTAGGGTGATTTGACCAAAATGTGTATGCCTTGTCATCCTCAATATTTAACTCTCTCAATTGTTCACTAACTACTCGTAGGTTTACTGTTGTTCGAAAAACTTGGATCCTAAGGTCTTGATCTATATTAGCTAGTGTTGTGGGGAGATTTGGTTGAGGCACTATCGGTTCAAATATGTATTCTCTGGGCTCTCTAGGTCCTGTGATTGTCATGCAAAGATGATTCAATTTTAACTAAAATGAATAAACTAATTATGAAAGATGTATCTACACTATGCATATATTCTTTTATTTTTGTATTTTCGATGAAGTATTTTAACGAAATTAAAAGAGAAGCTATTCTAATATATTCAAAAATGGACAATTAATCTAATAATAATCAAAACAAGCAAAGTTGCTTGGTGTAGCTATTTTCCTGTGTAGTTGTGAGTTTATCCTAAATATCTAAATAACTAACTAATTTTAATCGAAAGACTCTCAATCCTACCTCAGAAATGAGGAATGAATCATAGTTTCTCAAAAACTATCATCGCCCACAGCTTCCCTGGAAATATCGAGAGTGAGCTTTAACTGAAATGAAATAATTTACTACTCTGTTTGATATGTTGTAATTATAACTTTGATAGCTCAAACCTAGAGTTTATAGAACAATGGTAAATCTAGTTGTGTGTGTGACTTTGTCCCCAAAGAAGATCTCCTCGTTCCTTCGTGTTCTCGTGAACCGGGAAAAGCGTGTATATGATAGTGTCGTGAGAAGAAGATATTCAAACAATGGAAACTTTGGATATAGACCGAATACAATGCAAGTAAGAGAGGGATAATGCAAGTGAATAGAGCTTGACTATGTAATTCCTAAGGATTTATTGTGGGAATACAACACAAATACGCTGAGAATTATGGGAACTATCCTTTGTGACTAAATAAAACCTACAACTCTAAATGGATTCTATTCTAAAATGAAACTACCTTGTTCTAAACTGATTATATGGAACAAAAATGAAGTAAGATGAAACAAGAAGATCAAATGATCTCTAAATAGTAAAGGAAGGTTGATAATTGATGCAAAACATGAAACTATTGGAACTCTAAGCAAGAAATTCAAACAAACTGAATATTTAAACAGAGAAGGAGAGGGGCCTTTTGTTTGAAAACAAGTTGGCTATTTATAGCAATTGCATTTACCAGAGGGTAACTCCCAATTGATCTCTTTTACTATAAACAAAGGGAAAACACTATTTACTGGGTGGCCAAAACATAAATGCAAGCCAAAGTGGTTGAAGAATGCGGGTGAAAGTTGAATTTTTACATTTGATGCATTCGTCGGAATGTTTTATAAAATGCGCACATGATCGCCACCCTATACAAGGTGGCAATTACAAGACCACCACCTTGTCCTGGGTGGCGGTCATGGGACCACCGCCCAGGCAGAATGGCGGTCCTATCACTTAAGACCAAAATGTAAAGAAAAAGGGGACATAGGAAAGAATGAAGCATACGGAGCTTGGATAAATCATTTGAGATGCAAACATACACTTAGCGAGCCTTTTTGGATTCCGAACACCATGTGAAGAGACTTGAATCATCATTGGGATTTCCGTAACCTCACTCGGGAAGACAAGACCTACATTTTTGGGTACGTACATATTGCCCCTCGGAGAAGTGTTTTATTTATGGAGAGGCATAAAACGGTTGTTCCACGTATGGTAGTCCCAAAATGGGGAGTTAGAAGTTATACCTAACATGCCTATGTGTCAAACGTCACCATTCAAATTCCGCTACCCGCAAAATGAAAAGAGGACTCAAGTGCAGCTAGATAAAATAAATTGAGAAATAAAACAAAATTAAATTAATATGAAATGAGGACTTACCATCTACGTGGGGATTTAGAACTTACCTCCATCGACGCTCCAACCTTGCGAAAGACATTCAAAATCGTTATGTTTTTGAAGCCTGTTTTCATGTTAGAGTTTGGTACAACTTCCATGTGTTACACTCAAATATTTTTACAGTGGTCCTACTCACCGGTGAGTAGCTCAGGGTTCTGGGGCGAAGCCCCAAAGAAAATTTTCATGGTTGGTTTATTAACCCATGGGTAATGGGTAACCATTATGGGATGTTTTTGGGCCCATGGTTTTTGGGTACCCATTGTTTTGTAAAACCACCTCTTCGGCTACCTATTGATGTACTTATAAATAGATGGACATACAATAGGATTGATACGAGTGTGTTTTTTGAAGGTGAATAGTGTGTGTGAATTTAAGTGTGAATCCAGGAGGGTTTGTTGAACACACCCAAACAAGATCGATTATTGTAATTGTGAAGACTGTTGGCTTGTAATAAAATCGAGCAAGTGTTCTTGGTGGATGTAGCCCACATTGAGTGAACCACGTTAAATATTGTCTTCGTGTTGTGCATTTTTCATTTCTGTAATTCTATCCATACTTCTTATTATTGCGATTCTAAGAAATTATTCCGCATTATATATTATTAATTCCTAACAAAAACCAAATTAGAAAACTATATATATATATATATATATATATATAATGAGCTCATTTTACTATTCATTTGCGCATGTCGATTTGGTTGTTTTTGAGCTCGGGACCCATGGTGACCATTTTCAATGAGAGTACTGATCAAAACATCCATGATGAGATTGTGATCATGCCTCCGAGAGCAAGACATCATCGGTGAAGTCTCGGAGTTAGTTCTTCTCAATTTATCGTTTTAAACCTAAAAATGGAAATGTAGAAATCTTTGTCTTGGGGGTTATTTTTGAAAATTCTAGTTTTAAATGAGTCTCTAGGGGAGGGCACCCATAGGGTAGGTTTTTATTTCATCTAAAATGATGCATTTTTGCATTTTTAGTGTTTGTAGGGTTTTCGAGCATGTTTGGTGAATCGGGACAAGACTGCCCTTGCCCTACATGTGGCGGCGGTCATGAGACCGCCATCCCATAAAGGTGGTGGTTACAAGACCGCCACCCTATAAGGTGGCGGTTATAGGACCGCCGCCACCTAAGGCGGTGATCAAAAACCGCCGCTTCTCGCACAGGTGGTGGTGATTTAAAACAGAATGTAAAAGGAGACGTTTTACTTTGTTATTTTTGCATTTTTAGCATTTTTATATGTTCCTGATGATTTTCCCAGTTGGATTATGTTACTAACTTACTCTTTTCTATGTTTTGGGTGGATGTAGAAGGAGTATATTAGATGGAGCAGAGAGAGGGAGTGTGATTGGCTCCAGCAGTTGTTGGATGCATTGACCCAGGATGAGAGAGACACTTTGCAGCGGGCTGACATCTTGCGGATCTCTCAGGTTCCTCACATTGCTCCTTCCAGTCACATACTATGTGACTTATTCTCATATTGGGATGCCGACCAGAATACCTTCCGGTTACCAAGTGCTAGGGGTGAGTGGACCATCACCCTTGAGGATTTCTACCGTATATTGGGGGTCCCGATTCTTGGGAGGTGGCTTTCTCTTAAGAAAACAGTCTCCAAATCTCATATGGTCCCGTACGTACCCAAAATTGTAAGGTACTTTATTGCCGGAACAACATAACAAGTGCCCCACCGATGATACAGTCTCCTTGCAAGGTGTTCGGGATCCGAAAAGCTCCTAAGTGTGCGTTAACATCCCACATGCCTCGCTTAGTCCCTGCGTGCTTTATTGTTCTCTTTTTCCCTCTTTTATTTGTGTTTTGCTCTTTAGTTACAAAACCGCCGCCTGCATAAGGCGGCGGTCCAGAACCGCCACCGCTCAGGGTAGCGGTCCTTCACGCATTTTCCAAAATGTTATTTTTAACGTGACTCACGTAAATTTCAACGTTTACCAGCTTTTTTACCACCTTTGGCTTGCATTAATGATTCTGGTTCCCTGGAATAGTGTTTTGGCATTGTTTATGGTTTAAGAGATCAATTTAGTTTTTACCTTTGGGTAAATACAAATGCTATAAATAGTTGGCTTGTGCTCAAGCAAATGGCCCCTCAAATTTACCTCTCAATTTCTCATTCCAATAGTTTAGTCTTTCATTTTGCTTAGGATTCATAGTTTTGTTCTTTACATGCTTAGTTAGTGTTATTTTTCTATTAGAAAGCCACATATCCATCTTGTGCAAATGTTGTCATTACTTCATGCAGTCCATTAAAATAGAGCAGTTTAATTCTCGGTAGGAAATCATTAAAGTTGTAGGTTTTGCTCTTCAAACAGGATAGTTTTAGGTTACGGATGTTTTATGCTTGCATGACTCACAATAAATCTCACTAGGAATTACATAAGCCAAGCTCGTACTCTTGCGATATCCCTCTCCTACTCGCATTGTATTCGGTTTGTATCCTAGATGCCTTTGTTCCAATATCTACTTATGTTGATGCTAGCATTACACGCTTTTACGGATCACGTGAGCACGAAGGAATGAGGAGATCACACCGAGGGACAAAGCTACACACACCATCGGATTCGTCCCACTGTTCTAAAAATATAGGTTCTAGCTTTCAAAGTTCTAGTTAGAAGCATATCAAATAGAGTAGCCAATCATTTTATTTCATTCAATTTTACTTTCGATATTGCCAGGGAAGCTGTGGGGATTGATAGTTTCTAAGAAACTATGATTCATTCCTCACTTCTGAGGTAGGATCGAGAGTCATTCAAATAGATTAGATCATTTATTTCATTATTTAGAATATAATTACAACTACACAGGCAAATAGCTATACTCGGTTGGTTTGTTTGTTTTAAATTCGTTTTAGATTAGTTGTCAATTTCTAGATATATTAAAAAAGTTGCTCCTTCAATTTCGTTCAAATAGTTATTCAGAAAAATACAAAAATAGAGAAGTTATATATGCTATAGATATACTTCACATAGTTAATTTTACTTTGTTGCAATTAGATTTACATTGTTGCTTTTGTATGACAATCACGGGACCTAGAGAGCCCAGAGAATACGTATTCAAGCCAATCGTGCCCCAACCCAATCTTGTCATAGCAATAACTGATATAGATCAGAATCTTAGGATCCAAGTCTTCCGAACAATAGAAAACTTACAATAGATCAGCTTCCAGTTAAGCAAGTTAAACATAGAAGATGACCAAGCGCACACATTTTGGTCAAATCAACCAAACTACAGATTACCCTAGATATATATCCATGACTGTAGAAGGGCTTAAAAGAGAAACGTTCGGTTGTGATCCTTTGGTCCCACAACCAAATGCAGGAGACACTCTCACTAGACATAGATACCAGCTTAAGAATTCAGGTTGCACAAACACTGTGAGATACTCTGAGAAGATCGCACAACTGTTAATTCTGAATATAGAGGCTGAAAAGGCATATGACTATTGGATACTAGGGATTAGGGACTGAATCCGCACATGACCATAGTAGAACCACAACAACCACGAATCTACGGTTGTGACCCACAAATCCCACAGCCCAATGAATCCACAGGTGAATCAGATATAGATGCTAGTTTACGCACATATTAGTATTCAGATCTACTCCACTCCCACCTATAATCATTGAACAGTTATCCTTGTTAGACGTAGCAGCTAACAAAGCTAAGAATTTCTGGACTAGGCCAGAGAATCACCCGTAGAGTCAACTATATTTACCATCCACCCTATGACCCTGTCTGGAGACATACACGAAACTATCCCAGGTCATTTTCCGCGTATCCCACAACCCATAGACCGAATCACGCCAGAGCTCGATATTGATTGGAGCCTTGACAGTCATCCTTGCGATCGATCTATCACACCGATTCATGTTAGGAGGGCCTTCTTTGCCTTAGATTCATAGTTTCCACTAGTGCGCGTCGAAGACATAAGATTACCTAACTAGCGTGTTCGCATCCCGCACATATTCCATCCCCCCTCACTGTCTCAAGCACGACCTCGAGAGGTTGGGTGCGAGGAAGAGTTACTTGTAGATTCCCACGCTCGCTTGTCACTTTTCCATCGAACAAAATTGGTGAACCCGACGTGAAAGAAACAGCAGTTCTTCTCTTTTATTTTCACTTCTTCCTTCCACCTTCGCTCTTACTCCATCATTCTTTCCCGTGGGTATTTATATACCCCGAATATGTCGGGATTCGATGCATATGGTAGACCTCTCTTAGGTCTTGAGGCATACTACACTCAACTGAATAGACAATCATCACCCTCACTCTCAGTATGGGGTGACAACTACTCGACTAACCAGTTGTCAACACAAACTCCATCTCCAAGGACTAGATATACCTCATCCTTCCAAATAGAGGAGTTGGATCAGCTCGCTCAAACACAACAAACAAATCCTTCAGGCTTGAACAATATGATGTTCACAAGAGAATCTGGTTCTTCTCCTCAGGTACTGCTTAGACCACAAATTAGTAGGCAATCAGACCCATACCTGGTTTTAGATGATGAACATTCGGTACATTATGCTAGGAATGAACAACGCTCTCAGAGTATGTACCCACCCGTAGGGAGTTTACAAATGCAACCCGAGGTCTCTTTTTAAGAAAATACCTCCATGCCACTACATATAGGAAATGCCCTCGGGGAAACTTGGAAGGGTAGCAATCAATTCATAGCAGGATATCACATGCATATACAACATCAAGATATACAACAAATGCTACTAAGGCAAAACATCATGACTTCACCAAATGAGGTCATTTCAACTTTAGTAGAAAAAGTTAGGGGGTTAGAAATTTCTCAGGTAAATCACCATTCTCAATTCATACAGGTAGGAAATTCTAATCCTCCACACCATCCTAGCCAAGTAGACCTCCTCACAGGAATAGGCACGTTAGGCATGACTCCTCAGTATTCACAACAAACGCCAACAAGAACCGCCATTTCTAACACCATTCGATACCTCCGGTCTAGTAAAAATAATCCATTCCTAGACAATACCCCTTCATACTTAAACATGTACTCCAAATCACCACAAGGGGATATGTTCTCCTCTCCCGGCATGTTTACTCAACCATAGGGGTTTCCTTATGCCCCTACTAGTGCATACGCTATGCCATATCAACAACCCATTCCACCGCCACCCCCTCAGCAAGCACCATCAATGGTCGAAACCTATAATAGGGACTTATTTAGAATATTTGAAAGAACCCTTAGATTTCACCATACAAAGCGTTATGCTTCCAAGACCTCTTCCCAATTTTCCCAAATACAAAGGTGAGGGAGATCGAATGCACATATCAAGGCTTACGCCACAGCCATTCAAGAACTACTCCCTTGGGATGGGGTTGTTGCTAAAATATTCCCCAAAACTTTGGAAGGCATCACTCTCGATTGGTATTATAGAATACCTGAGGCTTCCATCCATTCATTTAAACAACTCGTTTCAGAGTTCATCAAGGCATTTGACATGAACAAACTATTAAGAACAAGAATCAGGGAATTCTTGCACATTAAGCAGGAACACAATGAATCTGTCACTCATTTCATCCAGAGGTGGCGTACAGTTCTTTATTCTTCAGCCAGTGCTCCAAATATGGACCAAATGGAACTATGTGATTTATTCCTTCATTCTCTTAGCATAGAAGTAAAGGAAGAAGTCCATAAGTTCCCACTAAGGAATTACGATGAAGTACTTGAGAGCACTCTCCGAATAGATCAAGCGGCAATAGATAGCGGTCGTAAGACGTATGGAACAAACGGGAGGTTAATCACCTCCAACCAGAATACTACGGCTTATCCTACTACCACAAATACCAATCAAGGACCTAAAATCCTTAATAAAAATCGTGGAGTGACAACAGATGGAGTAACTGATCAAGTCAAAAAGGTAAATGTTGTGAATACTCCACCGCTAATAAACAACCAACGAAACAACAACTTTACCCCAACAATCAATGCAGTGGATTTTAATCATCAACAACAAAAACGGCAAAACCCTACACACGGTCCAAGCCAAAACTCAACTGGTTGTCAAAACCAGAATCAAAACCAAAAACAACAAATGCAAAACTTTAATCCTAATAGGCAACGGTTTGATCAGAGTTTTGGGCCACAATATGCACCAAACCACCAAAACTAGGAATTACAATCCTAATTCATATTGTGGTTTTCATAAAATCCGAGGCCATGACTCTAGAACATGCCGTGACTACAATAAATTCATGCAACGTTTGCCGGAGGAACAAAGACAACTTTTCATAGATATGTTATGTCACCGGCACCAAATACTTTTACAGGGGTAGTTTCCCCTCAAAATGCACCCCTTAAGATCTTCAATGATCCGCTCCCAAATCACAACAACAATAGGTTAAATTCAAATGGACAAACAAGGGTGTAATGACAGGAAACAATGATCATGAAGCCTCAACTTCACTAAATCCATTAGTTGCGCCACAATTAGGAAGTCAGCCACGACCCAAGATAGTCGGTTTAGTGGAGTTAGACGCCGAACTACCCGTAGAGGCATATGAGGACACAAGAGTATTCCTCTCAACCAAGTCCAAGTTACCTACTAGAGACAGATAACATCCAACAAATGTTAGTAAGACCCGTAGGTGCCTATGATTTAATTAGTGATCTAACAAAAACCTTCTCACACATTTCTTTTTTGGACTTACTAAAGAATTCTCCTGCCCATAGGGCTGCTCTTTTAGAGGCATTAGGTTTAGGTCATCTAATTAACATCACTCCACCTCCCGAAACACAAGTAAACCATATAGACTTTGATATCCACCCTCGGGGCAGCCGGATAGGGATATCGAATTCATATTCGAAATAAACAAAATGCCAACAGACGCTGAGATTGCACGCGAGGTGATCCAGCCTTACATTTGCAAGTATGGGTTTATAACAATTATGTGAAACGTGCGATGGTTGATGATGGGGCAGCAGTTAACATAGTCCCCTTCTCTTTCCTTCAAAATCTAGGGTATGGAGAAACGAATTGTTCCACAACTCGAAATACACTAAGAGGCTATGATAGCCTTAAAGCCACGTCAATTGGAACTATAATACTACCGGTCACCTTAGGACCCAAAAAAATCCTGACTAAGTTTTATATTATAGATCGGGAAACCAACTATAATATGATCCTTGGCCGACCATGGATACATCGTATGAAGGCAATCCCTTCTACATTATTCCAAGAAGTAAGATTCTTGCATTTAGGAAAGGTGTTCATAGCCAAAGGTGATCCAAAACCATTCGATATACACCTAGCTGACTTAAAGAAAAGACCAGGCATTCACTCGGAATTTGAACTCCCAAAAAACCAACTTAATAAACCCACCGACACCAAATTAGAGGAAAAGATGGTACCTACGACAGATCTTGAGACTATGAGCCTAGTCAAGACAATCCCAACCCTCGAGGATGAGGTTAAGATTGTAGAAATAGTATCATTAGGAACTACTGCAAAAATCGTTGAATTACTAGAACAGGATCTACCAATGTTCCTACCATTTGATTCTGTAGGCATGGGATATACCTAGGTGTTGGTTCTCTTCCAGCAGAGGATCTGCATGGTAGAAGTAGAAGATGTTAACACAAAAATATCCCAACGCCCATATTCCCAGCTAAGTATTGGACTCTCCATTTTGATGGAGCTAAATGTCATTACGGAGCTGGGGTAGGTGTAATCTTTACTTCTCCCAAGGGAAAAGTCCTACCATTTGCCTTTAAACTAAATTTTGAATGTACAAACAACGGTATTGAGTACGAAGCCCTCCTCCTTGGCCTCGTCCTAGCTAAGAGGATTGGTGTTAATAATATCAGGGTGTTAGGAGACTCACAATTGGTAGCAAACCAAGTCTCTGAGATGTATGAAACCAGAGCCGAGCACTTACTGACTCTACAAAACAGTTGTATTGAATTTAAGCAAGGAGTTTGACTTCATATCAATTGAAGCAATCCTGCGAGAGAAAAATCTTCTCGCCGATTCAATAGCAACCTCGGCGTCACGCTTCACTCCAAACAGTGAGTTGGAGGATACCCGTTTCATGGTATCCCTTCATACTGAACCACTGGTAAAAACAATGTCAAATCCTCTTTTAACAAATAGAAATGAGAACAAATCTACTATCCTAGACCACGTTGATAGTGATAGAGCCACTCTGGATTACTTAAACACCTATGCAGTGTTACATCTCACCCATCACATAGTAGATTTATCCTTAATCCCGCATTCATCTTCCTACTTCGGAAATCCCATGACAAAGCTTCCCCCACAAAAATACCTCAGCATATACACAGTCGAGAATGGAGACGATCTGGAACTACCTCCAGCCCCCCCGAGTTGAAGAAGGTAACGCTTCTTTAATCGAAGAAACAATTGATATTAACATCAGAACAAAGGATGAACCAAGGATATTGAAGTTAGGATCCTTGTTAACTCCATTAGAAGTAGAAATACACACTCGAATCCTCAAGGAACATCAGAAGGATTTTACATTTAATTATAAAGAAATGACAGGGGTTGCACCACACATTATGGTACATAACCTCGTCACTAAATCAGATGCAAAACTGATTAAACAAAAATCAAGACCAATGAAACCTAAGGTAGCTCTCATGGTGAAAGAGGAGGTAATGAAACTCCTCCAAGTAGGATTCATCAAACCAGTTGATTACTCTCAGTGGGTATCTAATATCGTTCCCATTCTAAAAAAGAATGGGAAGATACGCATCTGCATAGACTTCGAGACATTAACAAGGCATGTCCTAAGGATGACTTCCCGTTACCATCCATAGACGTCATTGTTGATGCAACAGCTGGATTTGAGATTTTGTCTCTCATGGATGGATTCTCAGGATACAATCAAATCAGAATATCCAAACAAGATCAAGCTAAAACCATGGTTTATAACTCCTTGGGAACCTATTGCTATATGTTGTTATGCCATTCGGTCTCAAGAATCTTTGGTGCTACATACCGGCGTGGGCTATGACATATATATTTCATGATCTTATTCATAAAATTGTGGAATCCTACGTAGTAGATGACTTGTTGGCCAAGGCCAAGAAGCGTTGTGACCATCCGGAAGTGCTTCACGTCATTCTTTCACGTCTGATAGAATACGGAGTCACGCTAAATCCAGAAAAATGTGTCTTTGGTGTAACAAGAGGGAAGCTCCTAGGTTACATTGTATCATCACGCAGGATCGATGTTGACCCAACCAAAATTAGGGTTGTTCTTGAAATGGTCCCACCTTCGGATGAATCTGGAATCTAGGTCATTTCTCGGAAAGCTTGGTGCAATCCGGAGATTCATCCGGACTTAAGTTTCGCCATTCATCCAATCAACAATCTACTCAAGAAATATTATAGTATTGATTGGACCGAAGACTACAATGAAGCTTTCGACGCAGTTAAGCATTTCTTGTTATCACCACCTACGCTAATGCCACCTAAGCTAGACCGCCTATTAATTTTATATTCGTGAGCTACCAATGTCTCATTGCTTTGTATCTTTGGCTCAAGAAGATGATGTGAGAGAGAGAATGCGTGATCTATTTCATTAGCCAAATGTTTGCTCGACTATGAAACACGTTATACACAGGCAGAACGAGAATGCCTTGCCATAATTTTTGCAACCAAATGCTTAAGACATTACATGCTAAATCAAGAAACAAGGGTCATTGTAAAGACAGAGCATTTACGAACCTTCCTCACACAAGGGTCCTTGTCTAAAAAGGCTGGACGCTTTATAACCTTAATGGGGGAGTTTGAATTAACATTTGTAAATCAGAAATCCGTTAAAGGACAAATCATCGGATTGGTTAGCTGATAACCCACTAGACGGAGGTAATCTAGTAGATCTGGACTTTCCTGATGAATGCGTATACTACATCGAAACCAGACCTCCTATCTCTGAATGTCCTTGGTATACTGATATTATTAATTATATCATGGACCATACATATCCAGAAGGTGCTACACCACAACAAAGAAGGCGGTTACACATTATCGTAGCTAAATACGTCATTATAGAGCAAGTGCTCTATCGTAAAGCGTTTGATGGAATGCTTCTAAGATGTGTCGACATAGAAGAATCCAAGAAGATTCTCCACGAATCTCATAGTGGAATATGTGGAGGCCACTTCGGTGGCCATGCCACCACTCGTAAAATACATCGGATGGGCTATTTCTGGCCTACTCTAGAACACGATGTAGTAGAGTTTGTACGAAGGTGTCATAAGTGCCAAGAATTCTCCCACGAGATCCACATGCCGGCACAAGCTCTACAACCAATCGCTACTCCATGGCCCTTTTCTATGTGGGGCCTAGATTTGATAGGGAAGTTCTCTCCCTTGTCTATAGATGACCATAGCTTTATAATCACGGCCACCGAATATTTTACCAAGTGGGTAGAGGCCATGCCTCTACTCTTTATGTTCGGGTTACTGTAATCACCAAGTTCATTTTGAACCAAATCATTTGTAGGTACGGTGTCCCACAAATCATTATCTTGGATAATGGGACTTCTTTTAAGAATGATGAAGTTCATGAATTGTGCAATAAATTTAAAATAAGCCATCATATGACCTCCTTGTATTACCCTCGAAGCCAGCGGACAAGTGAAGCGACAAACAAAATGTTAAAACCATTCTCCTTAAAACTATGAAAGAAAACAAATGAGATTGGCATTTGAAGTTATATCGGCCTTATGGGCCCACCAAACATTGATAAGAACACCAACAGGAGCGACTCCTTTCTCACTAGTATTCGGGGTAGAAGCAATTCTCCCGCTTGAGGTTGAAATACCCAGTCTCTGTATCTCGTTACAAGGGATTCTGGACAAAGACACTTACGAGAGAAGCACGTCTCTCCCAACTAGAAAGCCTAGATGAAGCTAGGTTAGATGCTGAATAGCGGCACAGAGCCTATGTTGATCAGATGTGCTGGCAGTATAATAAGAAGGTCTATGAACGAGACATATATGAAGGTGATCTAGTTCTAAGGCTAGATAGTCGGATCGATAAAAAGACCGATGAAGGAAGGAAGTTCCGGCCCAAATGGTTGGGCCCATACCGAGTCATGAAGGACTATGGAAATGGTGCATATCTCTTATGTACACTAGAAGGTGAGGAATTTGGTGAAACAGTCAATTCCCTACACCTTAAACGATTCTATGCATAAGCAACCAACACTACTTGTATAATTATATCTACATTGCATCTTCATATAGTTAGGATCATTTTGTCCGCTTGTTTCGTACAATTTTGTGATCAAGGAATTTATTCTCAAAGCAATTCATTACAAACTTATGATGGTATTGGCATAAACACTCTAATCATACTTCTTCATTTCATAATATCATCACCTATTTTAGAATCATTTCATCAAATAAAGCTAGATATGACAAAGTCTTAACGGTAACCATACCAAGATCTGTAGGTTTGTTCTCACTTTTGGTTTCTTCCTAGGATAGGTGTCTTGCCTATGGTCTATTCTAGAAGCTTCATCATGTCACATCTATCCCATACGTATATCTCTTTGGAAGTAAGAACATACTGACACTTTGCTCAAGTAAACAAGTCAAATATAGATCAAACAAGAAAATTTTAAATTTACACATTTCCTTGCCCCACCAACCTTTGGTGATGAGCTTGCATCTCTTACTAGTGACGTAGGGTTGGGAAAGGATGGAAATGCCCTTACTCGCCTATGCCTTGCCCACGGTGATAAACCCACACTTCTTACTAGTAGCATGGGGCAAGGTGTAGGGGGTCCTCTTGACAAACAAATGTTAAAGGTCATAAACAAACAATTCAAATCTTGAAGTCTTGAGTCAAAAACAAATGAATCAGATGTCCAAAATTCCAAGAGAGTTAAAAACCCTAAAACCCAGATTTTGTCTACCATGTGGCCATCTATGGATCTAAGTCTAGATAAACCGCAAAGCAAGTTGCATCCCAAACTATGGAGTCACTCGAGTAGAGTAGGCTTGTAGCATCCTAATTTGGTTCCACCAAAGCTTTGTCTATCTTTCATCACTATCATTTCAACACATTTCATAACTTGTGCCCTTTCTAGCTCTCGGTGATGAGCCCTCGCATCTTACTAGTTGCGTGGAGTTAGGAGTGGGGCAAGTTTATCTTCTCATCATACCGGCTTATCTTCACCACTTTGCCAAAACAGATATGAGGTATCAAAGTTGCTTAAAGAAACTAAAGTTCAAAATCACATTGTATTTACATTATCATATATCAGCACCATGAAATACAAAAAGAAGGTTAACATTTGTACCATTTGTTCTCCATTGCATACATTCTAAAAAGCATATAAACATAACATCATAGTTTACATAAGGAAATGGAAACAAAGTCATAGATGCTAAGAGTCTGATCCAAAAAGAATATATATATAAATGGTCAAAATTCCTATACAATGCCATCATGCGCTAAGCATGGTCAAAATGCTCAAAGAGCCCGGGAAATACAAAACATCATACAAAAATCTAAGAGAGCCAAGTGGCTTCTCAACCCCTATGAGATCCCTCTGAGGGTGCACGCCCACGCCTAGGACTCGGCTACGCCGGCGCTTTGAGTGCACGGAGGGCTCACGATCCGAGGGGCAGCTGCGGTCTCGCCATGAGAATGACTCCTCATCAGGCGCTCTGTCTGTCCTATACCCTACCAGCTCAGTACGGAGGGTAGATACCATCCTAGCCACATGCTAGATAGGGGAAAAGATGTCGGTATGTCTGCCAGCTACTGAAGGCTCCCCTGCATCCATAGACAGCTCTACACGGGTCCTCTCCATAGGGATCATCAGGGTATCGGTGCATACCCTGCGAATCAGGTCTCGCCACTCATCGGCGGTCTCTGCAAACAAAGGAGAAAATGAATTAGAAATAAAACAAGAGATAAACACAAGTGTAAACAAAAGGAGAGATAGCAATTAAGGAAATTCTAACTCAAAGCAAACATTACAAAGAAGGAAGATAACTTACTCGGATCACCGGGCCTCCAGGATGGATCTCTAGGGTCGGCCTGCCATGAGACGAGATGCCGCCACTAGTGTGCGAGGTACTCCTCCCATGGCTGGAGCAATGTAGCATCCCGCTATGGACTCATCCTCCCCACCATGGCCCTGGGAGAGTGGCTCCTCTGAAACTAGAGTCACCCTCTCTGCGCTCTACTCCGCCCTCTCTACTGCATGATATCCTGAGTGTCATGCCACTCAGGATCACTGTCCTCCTCTCCGCCCGACTCGCTAGCCTCAGCCTCGGTCTCCTCCTCCATCTCTCCCCTGTGAACTCCTCAGACTCGGAGTCTATGTCAATAGGGTGTCACTTCTTCTATGGCGGGACCAGCGACAATCTGAAGTAAGGGTGCCTGAGGAGCACCGGCTCTCCCTCGAGCACGTACTACCCACCTAGCCGCAATAGGAACACCAGGGGTAACAACTGTCCAACCCCGGCCTCTAGGACCCCCTGGCCTCTGGCCCGACACCTATATCTGCGGCACCACCAGGAAGCATACCCATGTAAGGTAGGCCAAACTGCTGAGGAACTCGGCCAAAGGGATGTATCTCCACTCTCCCTACCCTGTCAACAAGCTGCCTGTGGTGGAGTAGGAAATCAAAGTAAGGGCCTCCTCGCCCCATAAACCTACCATGGCCTGATACGGTGTGGCCTCCATGTCATCGGTGGTCAGGGAAGCAACTGGCTAGTGAGGTGCTCTGAGCACCGACATGTCTGTCCATCTGGCTGCCCTCATAGCTCCGGGATCTACCACCTCTACACCTCTGCCATAGGGGATGAAGCGCTCATAGACCCAGCTCATAACCAGGGTCGGATGGCTCAAAGACTGCCCCTGTAAACGGACCACCCTATACAAATCATGGTAGGTAGTCCCAAGTATATCGGCTCCCCAGGTGTAAATCCGGCCATGTCCCTCGATCTGTGTAATGATGGGGGACCAAAATATAATAGTGTGTCTCCTCCCTTGTCCCCGATCAATCTCGAGGAAAGGATCCCCATAATGGCCTGGTGAATCAAGGGGATGGGCAAGCTAGGAATAGACTAGAATCTCACCCCCTTCTTGAACTAGTGGAGATAACTACATCTCCCATATAAGAAGCCCATTGTGCTATCTGAGGCCGTGAACCTGCCGTCTCAAGAGTAAGTCATCTCCCGATGATCGGGACCCCCAGGATACGATAAACATCCTCCAAAGTGATGGTCCACTCACCTCGGACCCCTAGTAACCGGAAGGTGTTTCGATCAGCATCCCAATAAGAAAATAAGTCACAAAGTATGTGACTAGATGGTGCAACATGTGGGACGTGTGATATACGTAGTATACCGGCCCTCTGAAGAGTGTCCACCTCATCCTGTGAAAGGGCATCTAATACTGCTGGGAGCCAGTCACACTCTCTCTCTCGGCTCCATCGAATGTACTCCTCCCTCGCTGCATACACCCAAAAACACACAAAACAGAGCAAGTTAGCATCCGAATGACATTAGAAAAATCATGAAAACACATAAAAATGCTAAAAATGCAAAAACAATTTCAAACAAGTGTTCCTTTGGCATTCTGTGAAGAAACCGCCACTGAGCAGGGCGGCGGTTTCGTAACCACCGCCTTAAAGGTGGCGGTCTTGTAACTGCCGCCCTGAATAGAGCGGCGGTCATGTGACCACCGCCCTATTTAGGGCGGCGGTCGTGTCCCAAAAACCCACGCGGGTTTTATACCTTAAAAAGGCCTAAAAATGCAAAAAAGGGACTATTTTAACTAAAACAAAGCCTACCCAGTAGGTGCCCCCTAGATAGACCTTTTAAACCTAACATTTTCAAAAATAGTCCCCCCATTACAAAGATTTTAACATTTTAAAATTTTGGGGGTAAAAATGGTAAATTGAGAAAAACTAACCTGTGATCTCGCAGGTCGATGTTCCGCTCGCGGAGGCATGATCGCTATCTCATCATGAACGTTTTGACTCTACTCTCGTAAGAAACCGTCACCGTGGGTCCCAGAGCTCAAAATCAACCAAATCAACACGCACAAATGAATAGGAAAATGGGCCCACTTTTACATATATAGCAACCTGACTTGTTTTGAATGCCCTTTTCGTAGGTTTGGAGCGCCGACGGAGGTAAGTTCTTACCCCCGCACAAATGGTACATCCTCATTTCCCATTATTTTAGCATTTATTTTCCGATCTATTTTGTCTATCTGCACTTGATTCCTCTTTTCATTTTGTAGGTGGTGGGAATTTTGGATGGCGTCATTTGACACACGGACGTATCAGGTATAACTTCTAACTTCCCATTTTGGGACCGCCATACTCGGACCCACCGTTTTACGCCTCTTCATGGCTAAAACGCTTCTCGAGAGAGGGCAATATACGTACCCAAAATTGTAAGGTACTTCACCACCGGAACAACGTAACACGTGCCCCAATGATGATACATGTCTCCTCGCAAGGTGTTCGGGATCCGAAAAATCTCCCCAAGTGTGCATTAACATCCCGCATGCCTCGCTTAGTCCTTGCGTGCTTTGTTGTTCTCTTTTTCCCTCTTTTCTTTATGTTTTGCTCTTGATTCTGAAACCCGCCACTAAAGGCGCGGTCCTACTTAGCGGGCGGGGCGGTCCTTCACGCATTTTCTAGAATGTTCTTTTAACATGACTCACGTAAATTTCAATGTTTACCAGCTTTTTCACCGCCTTTGGCTTGCATTAATGATTCTGGTTCCCTGGAATAGTGTTTTGGCATTGTTTATGGTTTAAGAGATCAATTTGGTTTTTACCTTTGGGTAAATGCAAATGCTATAAATAGTTGGCTTGTGCTCAAGCAAATGGCCCCTCAAATTTACCTCTGAATTTCTCATTTCAATAGTTTAGTCTTTCATTTTGCTTAGGATTCATAGTTTTGTTCATTGCATGCTTAGTTAGTGTTATTTTTCTATTAGAAAGCCACATATCCATCTTGTGCAAATGTTGTCATTACTTCATGCAGTCCATTGAAATAGAGCAGTTTAATTTTAGTAGGAAGCCATTAAAGTTGCAAGTTTTTCTCGTCAAACAAGATAGTTTCAAGTTTTGGACGTTTTATGTTGCATGACTCGCAATAAATCCCGCTAGGAATTACATAAGCCAAGCTCTGTACTCTTGCGCTATCCCTCTCCTACTCGCATTGTATTCAATCTGTATCCTAAGCTTGCCTTTGTTCCAATATCTACTTCTGTTGATGCTAGCATTACACGCTTTTCTAGATCCACGTGAGCATGAAGGAATGAGGAGATCACACTGAGGGACAAAGCCACACACACCATCGGATTCACCACTGTTCTGTAAAATCTAGGTTCTAGCTTTCAAAGTTCTAGTTAGAAGCATATCAAATAGAGTAGCCAATCATCTTATTTCAGTTAATTTTACTTTCGATATTGCCAGGGAAGTTGTGGGGATTGATAGTTTCTGAGAAACTATGATTCATTCCTCACTTCTGAGGTAGGATCGAGAGTCTTTCAAATAGATTAGATCAGTTATTTCATTATTTAGAATAGACTTACAACTGCACAGGCAAGTAGCTATACTCAGTTGCTTTGTTTGTTTTAAATTCGTTATTAGATTAGTTGTCAATTTCTAGATATATTAAAAAAGTTTCTCCTTCAATTTCATTCAAATAGTTATTCAGAAAAATACAAAAATAGAGAAGTTATATATGTTATAGATATACTTCACATAGTTAATTTTACTTTGCTGCAATTAGATTTACATTGTTGCTTTTGTATGAAAATCACGGGACCTAGAGAGCCCAGAGAATACATATTCGAGCCAATCGTGCCTCAACCCAATCTCATCACAGCAATAAGCGATATAGATCAGAATCTTAGGATCAAGTCTTCCGAACAACGACAAACTTACAAATAATCATCTTCCAAATTAAACGGGTTAAACATAGAAGACGACCAAGTGCACACGTTTTGGTGAAATCAACCAAACTACAAATTACCCTAGATATATATCCACATGACTGTAGAAGGGCTTGAAAGAGAGCAAACGTTCGGTTGTGATCCTTTGGTCCCACAACCAGATGCAGGAGACACTCTCACAGACATAGATACTAGCTTAAGAATTCAGGTTACACGAATGCCTGTGAGATACTCTGAGAAGATCACACAACTATTAATTCTGAATATAGAGGCTAAAAAGGCATATGACTATTGGATACTAGGGATTAGGGACTGAATCCACACATGACCATAGCAGGACCACAACAACCACGAATCTATGGTTGTGACCCACAAATCCCACAACCCAACGAATCCACAGGTGAATCAGATATAGATGTTGGCTTACGCATATTAGTATTCAGATCTACTCCACTCCCACCTATAATCATCGAACAGTTATCCTTGTTAGACGTAGCAGCTAACAAAGCTAAGAATTTCTAGACTAGGCGAGAGAATCACCCGTAGAGTCAACTATATTTACCCGCCATCCACCCTATTCCCTGTTTGGAGACATACACGAAAAGTATCCCGAGGTCATTTTCTGCGTATCCCACAACCCATGACCGAATCATGCCAGAGCTCGATATTGATTGGAGCCTTTAAGCAGTCATCCTTGCCAATCAATCTATCACACCAGTTTAGGTTAGGAGGGCCTTCTTTGCCTTAGATTTGCAGTTTCCACTAGTGCGCGTCAAAGACATAAGATTACCTAACTAGCTTGTCTGCATCCCACACGTATTCCATCCCCCCACCATTTGTCTCGGTATGACCTCAAGAGGTCGGGTGTGAGGAAGAATTACTTGTAGATTCCCATGCTTCGCTTGTCACTTTTACATCGCACAGTCCAATGGGCCACATATATGGGAGATGTCGTTGTTTCCATGGGGTCGAAGAAGGGGGTGAAGGTTCACTCTATTGTTGAGTCAGATATTCCTATGCTCTGCAAGGCCATTATGGGCATCCTTGCCTCGTGGTTGATTGGGGACAAGGGAGGGGATACTCTTTTATATTGTTGGGCTCCTATTATCACACAGATTGAGGTGCATGGCCACGTTTACACTTGGGGAGCAGACATTCTTGGGACCACCTATCATGATTTGTATAGGGTGGTCAGATTACAGGGGCAGTCATTGAGCCACCCTACTCTAGTCATGAGTTGGGTGTATAGGCAGAGGTTCCTGGGGCTGTCGGGGAAGCGAGGTGGACGGGGATTACCATTCCTAGGGTGCCACACTAGCCAGTGGCTTCTATGACTACCGCAGACATGGAGGCTACTCCTTATCAAGCTATGATAGGGTTATGGGGAGAGGAGATTCTTACATTGATTGCTTTGCACACTACCAGCCAGTTGATAGATAGGATGGGGAAGTTGGAGATCCACCCCTTTGATAGAGTACCACAACAGTTTGGCCTCCCTTATATTGATATGCTTCCTCCAGCAGGGCCAGTGTACAGATCTGTTTGCAATGCTAGGGGAGGTCCCAGAGGCCGAGGTTGGACTATGATCACTCTTGGTGTTCCCATTGTAGCTAGGAGGGTTGTTCGTGCCCGAGGGGTAGCTAGTGCTCCTTGAGCACCTTTACTTCATATTGGCACCAGTCCTGCTCATAGTGGAGATGAGCCCATTGACATGGACTCCGAGTCTAAGGAGTTCATTGGGGAGACAGAGGAGGAGACAAAGGAGGGTGAGACCAGAGCTAGTGGGACAGGTGAGGAGGATGACAGTGATTCTGAGTGGCATGACACTCAGGATATCTTATGGTCGAGAGGGCAGAGGAGAGTGCAGAGAAGGTGACCCTGATTTCAGAGGAGTTGCCTTCTCAGGATTTAGGGGGAGATGACGAGTCCGTGGTGGCGTCACTTTGTTTCAGATGTCGGAGAGGCACGACAATCGGTAGTAGCATCAATAGCAAGCACAAATCCTAGAGATCCCACCTAGAGGCCTAGAGATCCGAGTGAGTTACTACTCTTTTCTCGATTTTTTTTTAGTTAGAATTGTTTAGTTGATGTTTCCTTTTGATGCTTTGTTTATTTTTTTTCTAATTTTGGAAAACTTTCTAACTTGTTTTATTTCTCCTTTTTTATTTGTAGCGACTACTAAGGGATGGCGAGATTTGATTTTCCAGGTGTGCACGGACACTCTACTGCTCCCTTCGGAGGGTACTCAGGGCCAAGCTGATTGAGGATGTTGGAGAGCCCTCAAAGAAATGGCCGACACATACTAATGTCTTTGCCCCTGTCTGGAAGGCGACAAAGATCATGACCTCCCTTCGCACCAAGTTGGTTGGATATAGGACTGTTGAGCACTTGATGAGGAGGATTCACTCTCATAGTGAGACCATGGCATTGGTCATGATCGTGAGCCCTCAGTTCATTCAGAGCATCGTCACAGCTCAGAGTCCTAGATGAGGTCGCACACCTTTTGAGGGATCTCACAGGGATTGAGAGATCATGGTCCTTTTTGTAGTGATCTTTGGTCGGATATTTATATGAGTATTTTTGTATTTTCCGGGCTCATTGAGTGTTTTGACCATGCCTTAGTGCATGATGGCATTGTACATAAAACACCATTTATATATACATCTCCTTTTGGATCTAGATCTTCTTGTGTCCATAATTTTGTGATTTGTTTCCCATGTGTACACTAGATGTTTTTAGAGTATTTATTTTTATATGCTTCTCTTAATGTGTGTAATGGATGACAAATTATAATATATCTTGAACAAAATTCTTTTCTTTATTTTCTTTTGTAATGTTGATATGTGATGATGTAGAACATTTTGTAGTACCAAACTTTTGGCCTCTTTGGGAAATGTCTGTTGTTTCTTCTTATGTTGGCAAAATGTGATGAATGTATAGAGATAAAGAGATGAACTTTCCCCACTCCCAAACTCCATGCAACTAGTACAATGTGAGGGCTCAACACCAAGAGTTGGGAAGGGCACAAATTGTATGAGTTTGATTGAATGGAATGATGAGAGACAGACAATCTAGTAATAGAAACCAAACTTAGACCTACACACTTACCCTACTCAAAATTACCACCAAAATCATAAAGCAACTTACTTTCCAATTTATCTAGACTTAGATTTATAAATGGTAACCTGGTTGACAAAATCTGGTTTTGAGGATTTGATATCTTTAGTATTTGGACACTTATTCTCACTTAATATAATTTGATTTGTATTTGTAAAATGCCAAGATTTGTTAATTTTTGTGGATGGACCCCCCACACCCTGCCCCATGCCACTAGTAAGAAGCATGGGTTTGTCACCAAAGGTAGGATATAGACGAGTAAGGGAACTTCTTTCCTTTCCCAACCTTGCACAACCAGTAAGAGATGTGGGCTTATCACCGAAGGTTGGTGGGGCAAAGAAGTGTGTAAAATAAAATATTTTGTTTGCTTGGTATTTTTATTCTATTTGATTTTGACACTTCTGATCCGTGATTTGGTTGATATCCTTGTTTTAAAGAGACATAAGAGGGATAGATGTGAGGCCAAGAAGCTTCTAGAACAAACCGTAGGTAAGAACAACTTCACCTAGTAGACGGAAAGAGCAAAACCAAGTATGCAGGCCTTAGTATGGTTTTCGTGAACATTTGTTTGTCAAACTTGATGATGTTTGAAGAGGTGTGATTTGAATGGTTTTGCCAATGTTTTCATAAATTTATAATAGATTGCTTAAGAGTAAGTTCCTTGACTACAATTTTATGAAACAAGTGGACAAAATGAAACAACTAAGTGACTAATGCAATGTAGGTAGATATAATATACAAATGGTGACACTGACATCTCATGCGTAAAACTGTTTAAGATGCAAGGAATTGATAGTTTCATTGAACTCCTCGCCTTCTAATGTACACAAGAGATACGCACCATTTCGTAGTCTTTCATGACTTAGTATGGGCCCAACCACTTGGGCCGGAATTTCCTTCCTTCACCGGTTTTCTTATCAATCTGGCTGTCTAGTCTTAAAACTAGATCTCCCTCATATATTTCTCTCTCATAGAATTTTTTGTTATATTTCCAATACATTTGGTCAGCATAGGCCTTGTGTCATTGTTCAACATTTAGCTTTGGCCTCATCAAGGATTTCTAGTTGAGAGATGTGTGCCTCTCTATAGGCGTCTTCTCCCATAATCCCTTGTAATGAGATGCAGAGACTAGGTATTTCAACCTCAAGTGGGAGAACTGCTTCTGTCCCAAATACTAATGAGAATGGGGTTACTCATGTCGGTGTTCTTATTAAGGTTTGATGGGCCCACAAGGCCGATATAATTTTAAATGCCAATCTCGTTTGTTCTCCTTAACTGTTTTGAGGAGAATAACTTTTAATGTTTTGTTCGTTGCTTCGGCTTGTCCATTGGCTTGAGGGTAGTAAAGAGAGGCCGTATGATGGTTTATTTTGAATTTTCTGCATAGCTTACGAACCTCATCTTAAAGGATGTACCATTATCTAAGATAATGAATTGTGGGACACTGTACCTATAAATGATTTGGTTCATAATGAACTTGGTGATTACCAAACTGGTACGGTGGTGAGAGGCATGGCCTCTACCCATTTGGTAAAATATTCTATGGCTGTAATTATAAAGTTATGGCCATTTGTTGACGAGGGAGAGAATTTCCCTATAAAATCTAGACCCCACGTGGAGAAAGGCCATGGGGTTGCTATTGGTTGCAGATATTATGCTGGCATGTGAATCTCATGGGATAATTCTTGGCATTTGTGGCACTTACGTACAAACTCTACTGCATCATGTTCAAGAGTGGGCCAAAAATAGCCCATCCGATGTATTTTGTGAGTAGTGGCATGACCACCGAAGTGACCTCCACATATCCCACTGTGGGATTCATAAATAATCTTCTTGGATTCTTCTGTGTTGACGCATCTTAGAAGCATGCCATCAAAGGCTTTATGATAGAGTACTTGTTCTAAAATAATGTATTTAGTAGCGATAATATGTAATCGCCTTCTTTTTTGTGATGCGGTACCTTTTGGGTATGTATGGTTCATGATAAAATTGATGATGTTAGTGTTGAAAGGAACGCTAACCAGATCGTACCAAGCCAAAAACACATATGCTAATCAAACACCACGATCAATAAGATGAAAGCAATTCGCGTAATAGCTTTACATAAAACCTTTGCAAACAAATGAGCAACAATATCATATATTATTATGGAACTCAATGAAATACAATGAGAATGGGCCTTGCTTATATAGGCAAGGAATAACAATCTAAGAACCAGTCAAGGTCGTAGATCAAGCCATAAATCATGGAAAGAACTAATCATCAAAGAACTAGTCAAGTCCATAGATTTATGAGAGAACTAGACATCAAGGATCTAGTCAATACCATAGATCTAGGAAAGAACTAGTCAATACCATAGATCAAGGAAAGAACTATACCTAACAACTAGATAATATCTCCTAATATCTAAATAAATAAAAATAAATATCCACACACATAAGTGGGTGAGGATAAATACAATAAAGGTAAATAAAGTACCTAGGTGAACATGAGCTAAGGTAAATACCTACTCTAACAAGTGTACCAGGGACATGTAGAGATGGGGGGCCTGGTTTTGATAAAGTATATACACTCATCGGGAAAGTCTAGATTTACCAGATCGCCTCCATCTAATGGATTTTCAGCTAACCAATGCAATGATTTTTCCTTAATGGATTTTGGTTTACAAATGTTAATTCAAATTCACCCATTAAGGTTATGAAATGTCCAACCTTTTTAGATAGAGACCCTTGCGAGGAATGTTCGTAAATGATCTGTCTTTACAATGACCCTTGTTTCTTGATTTAACATGTAATGTCTTAAACATTTTGTTGCAAAGACTATGGCAAGGCATTCTCTCTCTGCTGTGTATAACATGTTTCATAATCGAGCAACATTCGGCTAATGAAATAGACTGCACGTTCTCATTTATCATTGTCTTCTTGAGCCAACATGTAGGCTAGCGAGACATCAGTAGCCCATGAGTATAGGATCAAAGGATGATCTAGTCTGGGAGGCATTAGCATGGGCGGAGACAAAAAGAAGTGTTTAACTACTTCAAAGGCCTCATTGCATTCTTCTATCCAATCAATGCTATAATCTTTCTTTAATAAATTTTTGATTGGATGAATAACAAAACTTAAATTTGGGATGAACCTTCGGATTGCACCGAGTTTCCCAAGAAATGATCTAATACCAGACTCATCTGATGGTGGAATCATTTCAAGAATAGCCCAAATTTTGGTTGGATCAACATCAATCCCTCGTGAGGATATAATGTAACCCAGAAGCTTGCCTCCTGTCACACCAAATATGCATTTCTCTGGGTTCAATGTGACACCATATTCAATCAATTGTGAGAGAATGATACGGAGTACTTCTGGGTGATCACAGTGCTTCTTGGCCTTGGCCAACAAGTCATCCACATAGGATTCCATAATTTTATGGATAAGATCATGGAATATGTATGTCATTTCCCACTGGTATGTAGCGCCAATGTTCTTAAGACCGAACAACATGACAACGTAACAATAAGTTCCCCATGGAGTTATAAACATGGTTTTGGATTGATCCTGTTTAGATATTTTAATATGATTATACCCTGAAAACCTATCCATGAGGGACAACAGTTCAAATTTAGTTGTTGCATCAACAATGACGTCGATGGATGGTAACGGGAAGTCATCCTTGGGAAAATCTTTGTTAATATCCCGAAAGTCTATACAAATGCGTATCTTCCCATTCTTTTTGAGAACAGGGACGATATTAGATACCCATTGTGAATAGTCAATGGGTTTGATGAATCCCACTTCAAGAAGTTTCATTACTTCTTCTTTTACCATGAGATCCACTTTTGGCTTCATTGGTCTTGACTTTTTAATTGGCTTTTCGTGCGGTTTAGTGACAAGATTATGTACCGCGATATGTGGTACAATTCCTGTCATTTCTTTATAGTTAAACGTGAAATCCTTTTGATGCTCTTTGAGGATTTGGGTGTGTATTTCTATCTCCTCTGGAGTTAACGAGGATCCCAACTTCAAAAATTTTGGTTCTTCCTCTATTCCGATGTTTATGTCAATTGTTTCTTCGATTAAAGAAGCGTTGCCTTCTTCAAATTTAGGTGGGGCCGGAGGTAGTTCCAAACTTTCTCTGTTCTCTACCTCATAGATATTGAGATCCTTTTGTGGAGGAGACTCTACCATGGGATTTCCAAAATAGGAAGAGGAATGTGGTATTAGGGAAAGATCTACTATGTGGTGAGCAAGATGTAACTCTGCATAGGCATTTAGATATTCGAGAGTGACTCTATCACTGTCAAAGTGATCTAGGATAGAAAAATCATTCTCAGCTTCTCTATGAGTCAGGAGTGGGTTTGTTGGTATTTTATGCACTAATGGTTTAGTACGAAGTGATACCATGAAACTTGTATCTTCCAACTCACTATTTGGAGTGAAACGAGAAGCTGAGGTTGCTATTGAATCTACCGAAGGTTTTTCTCTCATGGGATTGCTTCAATTGATATGAAGTTGAATCCCTTGCTTAGATCTAGTACCGTTGTTTTGTAGAGTTGTAAATGTTCAGCTCTAGTCTCATATACCTCAGAGACTTGGTTTGCAACCAGTTGTGAGTCTCCTAGTACTCTAATGTTATCGACACCCATTCTTTTGGCTAGGATGAGGCCAAGGAGGAGGGCTTTGTACTCCGCCCCATTGTTTGTACACTCAAAGTTTAATTTAAAGGAAAAAGGTAGGATCTTTCCCTCAGGAGAAGTAAAGATCACTCCTACCCTAGCTCCAAAGTGACATCTAGCTCCATCGAAGTGGAGAGTCCAATATTTTCTTGGGAAAATGGATGTTGGGATATTCATCGTGTCTATTTCTTCTACCTCGGTTACTTCTACCATACAAACTTCATCTGATGGAAGAGAAGCAATTCCTAGGGTGTATCCCATACCCATAGAATCAAATGGTAGGAGAATGGGTAGATCTTTCTCTAGCAACTCGACAATTTTTGCGGTAGTCCCTAATGACACTATTTCTATGACGTTAGCCTCATTTTTTAGTGTTGGAATGCCCTCGACTAGATTTGTAATTTCAATTCTATGGTAGGTATCAACTTCTCTTCTGGTTTTGAATTAATTAGTTTGCTAAGTTGATTCATTGGGAGTTCAAACTCGGAGTGAACGCCTGGTCTTTTCTTCAAGTCAGCTAGGTGTATATTGAATAGTTTTGGGTCACCTTGTGCTACAAATATTTTTCCTAAGTGTAGAAATCTTATTTCTTGGAATAGCGTGGAAGGGATTGCCTTCATGTGGTGTATCCATGGTCGACCGAGGATCATATTATAGTTGGTTTCCCGATCTATAAAATAAAATTCGGTGAGGACCGTCTTGGGCCCTAAGGTGACTGGTAAAACTATGGTTCCAATTGAATTGGCTTTGAGGCTCTCATAACCTCTTAGCGTGTTTCATGTTGTGGAACAACTTGTTTCTCCATATCCTAGCTTTTGGAGAAAAGTGAAGGGGACTATGTTAACTATTGCCCCATCGTCAATCATTGTGTGTTTAACATAATTATTGTAAACCCATACTTGTAAATGTAAATTTGGGTCGCCTCTTCACGTAATTTCAGCATTTGTTGGCATTTTGCTTATATCAAATATAAACTCGGTATCCCTATCCGGCTTCCCTGGAGGGTAGACGTCAAAGTCTACATGGTTTACTTGCATTTCTGGAGGAGGAGTGATGTTGATTAAATGACTAAGGCCTAATGCTTCTAAGAGGGCAGCCCTATGGGTGGGAGAGTTCTTTAACAAATCCAAAAAGGATATGTGATAAAAGGTCTTCGTTAAGTCATTAATTAAATCATAAGTGCCTATGGGTATTACCAACATTTGTTAAATGTTATCTAGTTCTAATGGATAACTTGGAATTGGTTGAAAAGAATAATCTCGTGTTCTTGTTATGGTTTCTATGGGTAGTTCGGTGTCTAACTCTACCAGACCAACTATCTTGGTTTTGCGGTCAAGTTCCTAATGGGGTGTGCAACCAGTGGATTTAATGAAGTTGAGGCATCATGATTGTTATTTCCTGCCATAACACCCTTGTTCATTCTACTTGGGTCTAACTTGTTATTTTTAGTATGATTTGGGAGAGGATTGTTAAAGATATTGAGTGGTGCATTTTAAGGGGAAACTTCCCTTGTGTAAGTGTTTGGCGCGGGTATTACAAATTTTGCTAAGAACATATCTATAAAGAGTTGTTTTAGGTATTTTGGCAAATGTTGCATGAATTTATTGTAGTCACAACAAGTCCTATTATCATGGCCTTGAATATTTTGAAAACCACAATATAAATTGGGATTATAATTTCGAGGTTGTTGATTTGAAACCTGTTGTGGCCCAAAACTCTGATAAGTTTGTTGGTTGTTAGAATTAAAATTTTAAGGCTGTTGCCTTTGGTTTTGACTCTGATATCTAGTTGGGTTTTGATTTTGACCTTGTGTTTGGATTTGTCGTTGTTTTTTCGTGGTGGACAATTAAAATCCACCACGTTGATTGTTAACGGGTGGCGAAATGTTTACAACGTTTTCTCTTTTAACTTGGTCTATTACTCCATCTGTTGTAACCCCATGGTTTTTGTTAAGGATTTTGGGTCCTAGATTGGTATTCCCGGTGTTAGGATAGGCCGTAGTGTTTTGATTGGGAGTGATTAATTTCCCATTTGTTCCATATGTCTTACAACCACTATCTATTGTTGCTTGATCTATTCAGAGAGCACTCTCGAGTACTTCATCATAAGTTCTTAGTGGGAACTTCTGGACTTCTTCCTTTATCTCTCTATTGAGGGAATGAAGGAATAAATCACATAGTTCCATCTGATCCATGTTTGGAGCACTTGCTGATGAGTAGAGAACCGTACGCCATCTTTGAATAAAATGAGCAACGGATTCATTATGCTCTTGTTTGATATGCAAGAATTCCCTGATTCTTGTTCTTAACAATTTGTTCATGTCGAAAGCTTTGATGAATTCTAACACGAGTTGTTTAAATGAGTGTATTGAGGCTTCAGGTATTCTATAGTACCAATCAAGGGCAATACCCTCTAAGGTTTTAGGGAATATCTTAGCAACAACCCCATCCCAAGGGAGTAATTCCCATATGGCCGTGGCATAGGCCTTGATGTGTGCATTTGGATCTCCCTCCCCTTTGTATTTGGGTAAATTGGGAAGAGGTCTTGGAAGCATGACACTTCGTATGGTGAAGTCTAGGGGCTCTTTTAAATATTTTGAGTAAGTCCCTACCACATAGGCTTCGACCATCGATGGTGTTTGCTGAGGGGGTGGGGGTGGAATGGGTTGTTGATATGGCATAGCATATGTATTTGTAGGGGCATAAGGGAATCCCTTGTGGTTGAGCGAACATCCGGGAGAGGAGAACATGTCTCCCTGTGGTGATTTTGAATAAATGTTTAAGTAGGGAGGAGCATTGTTCTAGTATGGGTTGTTTGGTGCTAAGTCGGGAGGTATCATATTTTCAACTAGAGCGGCATTTGAAAATGTGGTTCTAGTTGGTGTTTGTTGTGGATAGTTATATGAATGTTGAGGAGGCATGCCTAACATGCTTATTCCTGTAAGGAGGTCAATCTGGATGGGATAATGTGGAGGGTTTGGGATTCCTGCTTTCCCAAAATATAAATTTTGATTTGCTTGAGCAAGTTCCAATCCACTAACTTTCTCAACTAAGGCTGAAATGACCTCAATTGGCAAAGACACGGTGTTTTTCCTTAATGGCTCTTGTTGTACACCTTGAGGTTATAAAGGGGTATGATACCCTGTTATGAATTAATCATTACCCTACCAAGATTCACCGAGAGTATTTCCCATTGGTGGAGGAATGGGGGTGTTTTCTTAGAGTAGGGTATCGGGTTGTGTTTGCAAACTCCCTATAGGTGGGTACATGTTTTGGAAGCATTGTTCACTTCTAGCATAGCACACTAAATACTCTTCATCCAAAAGTGGGAGTGGATCTCGATCATTTGTTTCTTGATTTGTGTTACGAACAAAACCCGAGGAGATGAAATGGATTCTCCAAGAACGTCATATTGTTAGAGCCGAGGGCTCTCATTTTTGCGTTTACAAGCTGATCTAACTCCTCAATTCAGAATGAAGAACTAGAGCTAGTTATTTAAGGGGAGTTTGAGATGACAAGTAATTACTTGAATAGTTGTCATCCCATGTAGAAAGCGAGGGTGATGGTTGTCTATTTGTTTGACTATAATTTGCTTTGAGACCTGAGAGAGGTCTACCATATGCATCATATCCCGACATATTCGGGGGGTATATAAATACCCGTAGAATAATGGGAGAGAGTGAAGGTGAATGAAAGAAAGAAATGAAAATAAAAGGGGAACAATTGTTTGATTAACGTCGGGTTCACCAATTTTTTACGATAAAAAAGTGACATGCGAGCGTGAGAATCTATAAGCAACTCTTCTTTGTACACGACCTCCCGAGGTCATGTCGAGGACACTCGTGAGAATGGAATTTATACGGATATAGAAAACTAGTTGGGCAATCTTATATCCTCAATACGTAATAATGGAACTACAAATCTAAGGCAAAGAAGGCCCTATTAACTTGAATTGGTGTAATGCATCATTAAGATATAATAGCTGCTCGGAGGCTCCAATCAATGTTGAGCTCTGCCAAGATCCTATTTAATATTTGTTGGATACGTGGAAAGTTGTGTAATTTTCTCAGAATACCTTACATGTGTTCTAAAAACTTGAATATGTAAGCTAGTATCTATGTCGATGAGGAGGTCTCCTACGTTGGGTTGTGGAACTAAAGGATCGCAACCAAATATTTGTTCTCTTTCGAGTCCTTGTACAGTCATGTGGATATCCTATCAAGGCAATCTATAGTTAGGGTGATTTGACCAAAATGTGTATGCCTTGTCATCTTCAATATTTAACTCTCTCAATTGTTCACTAACTGCTCATAGGTTTATTGTTGTTCAAAACGGATCCTAAGGTCTTGATCTATATCAGCTAGTGTTGTGGGGAGATTTGGTTGAGGCACTATCGGTTCAAATATGTATTCTCTGGGCTCTCTAGGTCCCGTGATTGTCATGCAAAGATGATTCAATTTTAACTGAAATGAATAAACTAATTATGAAAGATGTATCTACACTATGCATATATTCTTTTATTTTTGTATTTTCGATGAAGTATTTTAACGAAATTAAAAGAGCATTTATTCTAATATATTCATAAAATGGACAATTAATCTAGTAACATAATCAAAACAAGAAAAGTTAGCCTGGTGTAGCTATTTTCTGTGCAGTTGTGAGTTTATCCTAAATATCTAAATAACTAACTAATTTTAATCGAAAGACTCTCAATCCTACCTTAGAAGTGAGGAATGAATCATAGTTTCTCAGAAACTATCATCCCCACAGACTTCCCTAGTGATATCGAGAGCGAGCTTTAACTGAAATGAAATAATTTACTACTCTATTTGATATATTGTAATTAGAACTTTGATAGCTCAAACCTGGAGTTTACAGAATAGTGGTAAATCCAATTTTGTGTGTGACTTTGTCCCCTCAGTGTGATCTCCTTGTTCCTTCGTGTTCTCATGAATCCAAAAAAAGCATGTATATGATAGTGTCAAGCAAAAGAAGACATTCAAATAATGGCACTTTAGATATAGACCGAATACAATGCAAGTAAGAGAGGGATACGCAAGTGAGCGAGCTTGACTATGTAATTCCTAGCAGGATTTGTTGTGAGACTACAACACAACTATGCCAAGAATTTTGGGAACTATCCTTTGTGACTAAACAAAACCTAGAATTCTAAATGGATTCTATTCTAAAATGAAACTACCTTATTCTAAACTGATTATATGGAACAGCAATGAAGTAAGATGAAACAAGAAGATCAAATGATCTCTAAACAACAAAGGAAGGCTGATAATTGATGTAAAACATGAAACTATTGGAACTCTAAGCAAGAACTTCAAACAAACTGAATATTTAAATAGAGAAGGAGAGGGGCCTTTTGTTTGAAAACAAGCTAGCTATTTATAGCAATTGCATTTACCATAGGGTAACTCCCAATTGATCTCTTTTACTATAAACAAAGGGAAAACACTATTTATTGGGTGGCCAAAACATAAATGCAAGCCAAAGTGGTTGAAGAATGTGGGTGAAAGTTGAATTTTTACGTTTGACACATTCGTCGAAACATTCTAGAAAATGCGTGACAGGATCGCCACCTGCGCACGGGGTGGCGATTCTGAGACCACCACCCTGTCCTGGGCGGCGGTCATGGGACCACCACCTAGGCAGGGTGGCGGTCCTATCACTTAAGACCAAAATGAAAAGAAAAGGGGGCAAGAGGATAGAATGAAGCACACGGAGCTTGGATAAAGCATTTGGGATGCAAACATACACTTGCGAGCCTTTTTGGATTCCGAACACCTTATGAAGAGACCTAAATCATCATTGGGGTTTCTGTAACCTCTTTCCGGCAGTACAATACCTACATTTTTGGGTACCTACATTCACCGAGGTGAATGGGGATGATAAATGTCCCCAAAGTGTGGCAATAACATCATTGAAGGCACGAAGGACCATGGGTGATTGATTGAAAATGGAGTTAGGAAACTTGAGTTGATCAAAGGTATGGGATGAGATGATATTGATGTTGGCTCCATTGTCCATCATTGAACGTCAGATGAATGTATTATTTATGTGAACAAAGTGATGAAAAGAGGGAGATCATGGTCTTTAGGTGAGATATCAGGAATTTTGGAGTCATCAAAAGAGATAGCGGAAAAGTTGTGATTTCTCTAGCAAGGGCCATGAAAGGCTAAGTCTCATTCACGGTGATAGGGATATGTTGTAGAGATTCCATGAGATCTTTTCTATGGTGAGGAGCTTTGTATGAGCTCACGAGTTAAATATTAGCTGGAGCGATGGGGATACTTTACAATAATTTGTTTGATGGCGTAAGTTGTTGCGTATGTGTGGTGGCCAGGATGGATACCTTGGTCTTAGAGGAAGAAGGGGAAGGAGTGGGCTTACTAGATGGAGTGGTGATGACAAATTTTGGTTTAGGTTGAGTAGGTGGTTAGGAATCGTGAGGGAGAGAGTGAGTAGTGATACAAACAACATCGATGAAAAGAGGGGACCTTCCTTGGGAGAGGTAGTTTTGGAGGAGGGATCACAATGAAATATTTGGATGAAAGAGGATATTTATATGCTATATAAGGTATATATTTGATTGAAGAATTGCATTTTGGGGTGGATGAACTAGTAGATGGAAGAGGGTGATCTTCTTCGATGAGAAGGTCATCCTCTTCTATAATATTGTGGATGAGGTTTGAAGGGCCCTACAATATACGAGTAGCATATATGTGGTTATGATGATAAGCATGAATGAAATTAGAATCGAACCATGTGGGCTTCTACCCATGTGAATTGAAATATTTGATGGGGGAAGCATGATTGCAGATGTTTGAATGAGATGTTGAAGGATTGTGTATATAAATCAATGGGGATTTTTAAAGAAGGGGTTATGTGGATTTTGGATGAATTATATTTGGAATTGGTGGATGAAGGTAATAGAGATGTTTTTCTCTTATGAGGCTTTATGGGAGCCTTGGATTCACATTTAGTTTTAGAAGAATAAATGGATAGTTGTGGTTCAAAAGGAATGGATGGTATTAATTCATATTTATTGATGGTAGGGGATTTGGATGAAGGTTCGGTCCCAAAATGTTAGGGGAACCCCTAGGATTGATGATGAGACATTAGATTTCTTGGAGTGATGGGGTTTAGGAGGAGGGAGCTCCAACTTTTTATGTGGATGAATGAGAAATTTTTAGTAGGGACGTCAAGGTTCTTAGATCTTTACTATGAGGTTTTTCCCTTAGTAGGAATGATGATGAATTTTATAGGGAATGGTCCTTAGAGGTAGTATTGGATGATTTGGATGTAGATTTTTTTGTAGATGTGGGGTTGAAGATGGAGGTTGTTTTTATAGGAAGCTTGGTGAGATTGGAATAAGTCATGGGTTGTGTGGGTTTTAGAGTTGTTTATGTGGGAGTGGTTATAGTTGTTGAAGGTACAGATGAGATGGGGATATCACTTGTGATTATATCAAGGGATGTCTACTTTGTGGGTTTGGATATTGATGTGGGTAGGGATACAAATATACATGTGATTGTAGGTAAAATATGGAAGTGGATATAGATATAGATATGTGTGATGGGGATGTTGAGATAGATGTTGGGAAATATGTGGGTAGAGAACTAGATTTAATGGGTGTTGATGTAGTAGGTGTATATGGATGGGGAAGTAGATTTGATTGAAATAGGTGTGGTGTAATAGTCATGGGTATAGTAGATGTATATATAATGGATATAAAGGTAAGTGTAGATGCAAATAAGGCGTAGATGGGAGGAAAGAGATTAAAATATACATGGGTATAGTAGATGAAGGGATGATAGGCATAGGTGGTGACGTTAATTCCTAAATTAGAGTGTTGATCGTATGGGTGTTGGGTGCCTGAGATGTAGGGGAGTAGTTTGATTATTTGGTCGATGGTTAGGGAAGAGTTGCTTGAATACATCAAGAGGCTGCTTAGGAGTGATAACAACCTAAAATTTTGCAATATGACTAACTAGTAAATGCTAACACCATAATATCCTAGAGCCAAGCTCAAGCTTAAGAATGAAACATCATGATCAAAGCTTAAAAGCATGCATCAATGGAAACTAAATGAAATTAAACATCTAATCTACAAGCATCCTTACTATGTCAGATGATTACTAATTAACATAGACCTAAATAGATCTAAGGGCAATCAAATTATGGTTGTTACTACTCCACAAATGGTGAGAGGATCTCTCTAACAATGGCTACAAGGCCATATTATATATCCCTCTACTAACCAATATGAAGATTGGATGCAAAGATTGAGCAAGCTAATCCAAGAAGGAAGTAAGGCTCTTAATCATATTTGTTATATGATATACTAATAAAAGTATGGTGTAAAGTATGAAGGTAGGTGCTTAGTCATTTTTATAGTTTTCTATTTGAGGAAAACTTGCATCTTGGTGCATGTGGGACTAAAAAGGATAAAGTAGATTAAGGCTTGTTAATCATGATTAGTGAATTAACAAGTGATTAGCATGTGAGGAGCCTTAATTAACCACTTAGGGTCAATTAAGAGGCTATGATAAGCTTTTGAAGCCTTTTGAGATGTCTTGGAGGGAAAAGGGGTGATTTTTAATGGTTGGAAGAGGGGTTTTAGCCAATAATAGGGTTTATTGATCAAAACAAGGGTAAATAGGCTTAATTAGATAATAATAATTAATTGTCTGTTTGAAGAGGATTATGACTTACGATGTGTCGTAAATTGGCATCCAGGAATGTGAAAGAGGTTAGTTAATCAACAAATCGTTGTTAATTAACCAAGATAGAGAGAAACATTAGTTAATTAGTGGAAATCACTAATTATAACATAAATGGTAAGAATGAGAGTAATTAGTGTGCTTTGAGCAATAAGATTGCAAAAGTGGATTTTAGGTGTCTACATTTGCCCTGTTTGAGGTGAAGTGATGTCACTTCAAACATAGTAGACAAACATAAAAAGTAAATTTTTGAAGAAAAATTAGTAGAATGAAGGATGCCCCCTTGAGTGTCGATGGGGTGATAGAATAAGTCAATCGACGATCGAAAATATGATTGAAACGAATATAAGAAACAAGCGCAAGGATAAAAACATTTTTATTTTCCCGGTGTGTTCAGAAGAAAAATGAATAGTGATAAGACATGATAGTGAAGAATATATGAATAGCTTTTGTATCCAATCTTTCAATAAGAAACTTTGTTTCATCATGTTGCCCCTATGATCTAAATCATCGACCCTTATTAAAAAAAAAAAAAGTGTAAAATAACATGAAAAACTATATTACTAATATTTATTCATTCATTGCTAAAAATGTGTAACTCCATGCAACATACATAATGCAATGCAATACAAGAAAGTAAACCAGATAACCTAACAGAGAAACAAGTACAATCACACATACTCAAACAAACAACGTTTAAGATAGTTACATAAATGTTTTTATTATCAAGCTTGACTCCCGAATGTTCATGTTGCAACGAAATGGTTAAAAATGGTGCCCCAAGCAAGGATACATGTGAGGGGAATAATGGAGGACACAAGTAGTCCCATGAAAATCATTTGTGCACTATGACACAGTCTCTAGCAACTCATTGTTGCACGGGAGTACCGACATAGTAAGTAAGTCAGCTTTGTTAATGGAGGTAGATCAAAATGGTCCATGAGTCATTTGAGAACAGAATAAGAAAGAACTTACGAAATATGTTTTATAGGAAAAATTTTGATGTTCGAGGACAATACATTTAATATAGGCTTCCCCTGCGTGCATAGCATTTACCAACTTTTTGAACAAATTTAAATTTTTACAATTTTTTGGATTTTTGAAAAATTTAATTTTTTTTGGTTTTTTGAATTTAATAGAAGAAAATGACATAGAAAAATTAACAAAGTCATACGACATCGTCAAAAATCACCGTAAGGCAAAAAAATTCCCTAAGTAGCAGGAAGGGTTGTCGGGAAGTAAAAATATGCCCCAGTGTAGCAAAAACAGCAGTGAAAAATGATCATTATCAAAATTAATCATCATGACAAGTCCTAAAAGAAATTAGAAGAACCACGATGGCTTTAGGGCACCTTATGGGTGTTAAAAATGTTGTGGGAGGTCAAAACAAGTACAAATAGCAAACCACAGGGGGTAAAAACCATCGCGGTGAATTATTTACTATTTACCCTTATCATTTTTACTATTGATTTTGTTCTAACCTGGGAGAGGAATGGAAATGATTTAGAACCGTAAACTTTGTGCCAATCAAGTTTGAGAGTACATGTGGCTTCCTATGGATGGTCTACAAGTACACAACATAAAAAATGTAATTTTTGGTGTATTTAAGAATATTTATTGTAGTTTAGATTTGACGTGTTAACACCAAAGTGTGGCCCTTGGGACATGTTAACATGCTCGGGCGTATTGGTGCTAAACAACATAGGTGCGGCCACGCTTGTGCAAAAATTTTGTTCTAGACATGGGCATGCATGTGTAGGTGCAATGAAGGGTGCGTTGGCATGAAATTTCACATGGGGGTTCGTGGCCACGCTGGCATGGGAAAGGGGGCACCGGCATGGGGTGTGCTAGTGCTAAAAGGGGCATGTTGGCACAAAAGGGATAGTGTGTTTGGTCTTAGAAGAAATTTTAGGAAAATTTTAGAAAAATTAGGCATGAATAGAAGTATTTAATCATGAATAGACTAACCTAGATGATGTAGTATAGAGGAAAATTAGATTAGCAAGGTGTGTTACATGTTTTGGAGCGAGACCTACCCGAACTTGGGGACGCGGGAGCAACACGGGTGGTTGTGGGCTTATGAGGCCACATTTTCATGATGTGAATTTGTCTTCTTAGAAATGGCCTTAGACATTAAAATTTTATCCCATGTAGCTCATATACGTAGATAACTCTAGATCACATGCTTCTTGTAGCCTTAGCTGAGAGTTAGAGGAGTGAGAGTTAGATGCTTCACCTACCGATGGGTGAAATGAGCGTCACCTTAGAGGATGTGTGACACATTTTTTTAATGCCGATTTAGGGCAGTTGGTGATCTACGATTTTGATCGTGGTCACATTTTTCAAATTATTGGTGATATATTCAATTTTGTTGACATTCCCTGTCGAGGCATGTTAGTTAACATCACCGGTACTTCGTCGATCAACGGATTTCACAAGAGTCGGTTTATTTGATGGCTCTTGTGCAACATATTGGTTCCTAACAAGATAGGCACATGGTTCTCCTTGGTTTAATCACATTTATCCATGGACTAGTTAGCGGAGAGGTCTATTGTTGGGGCAGTGTTTACTAGCCCATTTATATGTAGATTTACACTTGATAGCATACCGTAGTCAAAAGACCATGGGTCAGTGACATTGTTGCGAGATATGGTCCTAGGACCACATTGCGATAGGAACCCACTTGAATTATTATGAGCCACATCCCTTGGTAATCCATCTATATTTGGGTTGGGTACCAGTGGGCGAGGATATATGTGGGCACACTAGAGATACAACATATTACAGGAGATATTTTGATGAGGTTCAACTCCGTATGATTACATAGAGGTTGTATAGATTATATCAATTGCTTGAGGATGCAATAGAGTTGAGTATTGTAGAATTTGATCATTTTATTATTGGGAGTCAAGACCATATTTTGGAGTGGTACCTAGTGGATAGATTACAGTACCAGTTTGGTCTCATCCAATGGATTCCTGGAGATGAGACGTGGTATGGGTGTAGGTCTCGAGATAATTTTGATATTAGTCCTTGGATTAGATTACATCAAGCATTGGATGCCTTCGCACAAGTGGTCCCATAGCATTGGGTGCAATGGCCACATATAGTTGATCCCAGTGGGACTCGAGACTACCCTATTTGGTATGCAACTAAGTTGCCAAGATGACTTACCATTCCACATTCAGCTATATATTTTAGGATTGTAATTGTAGCGTATGGCCTATAAGACTAGGATCTTAGGGCTCAAGCAAGTAGCCCAAGCGAGTTTAGGGTCAAATGTTAGCACACCTCGGGGATAGGCTCCATAGGTGTAGGCCCCATAGATTCCATTACGAGGTTTTGTTACATGTTTTTTATAAGTACCACCACATCAATTCCACTACATGTACCCCTATCACCTCTCGCATACACCAAATCCATAGCACACAGTCCACGAGATGGGATCCTACATATTTTGGGATGAAGGAGGTGGAGGGGAGTAGGAAGATGCGGGGAGATAAGGGAGATATTAGTGATGATAGGGATGGATGGGGGTCCCCGATACGAAGTCCAAAGTGGGGGAGGATGGGGAGTACCACATGTTACAGATATAGGTGATATAGTTACCTTGAGGCAATAATTACATCGGGTAGTAGCCTAAGTAGCTACAAGTTACGGATGAGAGAGATCAGCTAGTGTAGAGAGGATTTAGTGGATTACGAGAGCATAAACAAGCTCTTGTAGACATAGAGAGGTTGGTAGGAGAGCATGATGCTCTACATCAGGCATCCACAAGTCGGGAAGTAGGATATACTTGCTAGATCGATGACATCCATCAACGAGGCATCCTACTATAGAGCATTATACCACAAGGTTGTTCCATATGGATGGAGGGCCACTCTCTTTAGTGAGTTAGCTATTAGCAAGTCTAGGTTGAGATTGCAAAGGACCTCACGATCGTCTAGGTCACTATAGTAACCATCGGTTCAGCAAAGTGCAGCTCCTCCTTTGGTTCCATCACAACAGATGCCTCCACCTAGTGGCAGATCAGGCAGTCCCAACATGGGAGAGAGTCATGGTTGACTCCTATTATTTGATGCACTTGATGTATTTTTTGATGTACGCCTTGATATGAAGGCACATTTTTTTATTGATGTACTTATGTATTATTTTTATTATGCCTCATGATGAAGGCACATTTTTGTACCAATGTACCATATATTATTATTGATTATACCTCGTGATGAAGGCACATTTTTTTGTATAGATTCCCATGATGGCTCATTGTATTTGATGTATATCGAGACACATTGTTTTATACATGGACATTTATATTTATGAGGATGATGATGGATTGTATTTACTTATCACATTTTTTGTATGAGATAGCATGTTTAATCCACATTTTTATTATGGTCTATGTTTGAGGGGGACAAAAGGTGGTCCCTCTTTCCCCTCTTGGTAATATTATATGATGTTAGCTTAGCATACATGTTTAATTTTCATGTTCATGATGATGTATCTTAGCCTTTATTGATATATGATGTATAGATGTGATGATAGATGATATGATGATGAAATGACAAAAAACTGTACAAGCAAAACAACAAACACAAATTAATCAAATATAATCAAGGCAACACAACTATATACAAGTATGCAAGATAAAATGAACTCAATGCAATGCACAACATATTAAAGTAACACTCAATCTAAGTAAGAAAATGAATCCAATTTAAATAACACAAGACAAAAAAGGTAATGCAACCAAAACTATACAAACCAACTACTACTTTGTTTTTGTGGGACAGTTTTGACACTTTTTTGTTGTTTTTGGTATTATTTTGAGACAATGTTCTATTGTTTTGGAGTTTTCTACGAAACGTATTTGAATTTTTTTATTTTCTCAACTAACATATTTGGATGTTTTGGGATTTTCAAAAATTCATATGATTGTTTTGGGTGTTTTCTAATAAGTTTTCCAAAGCTTATGGACATGTACAAAGAAACATGGCTGCCCCCAACATTAGATGGGATGTACAAGGGCATAATGCCATGTGTTATGTGTAATAATTGATGATGTAAAGTTTCCCCCAGCATGAGATGGGAATATTCAAAGGCAAAAATTTTGCATTCAAAAGTAGGATCTTCCGGATCAAGGCTAAGAGGGATAAGCTTAAAATTATCTTACACGTAGGGAAAGGCTAACTCAAAAAAATCTATCATAATCCTAGACCTAAAATGCTTGTGAACAACAGACCCTCCTATGGCATCAAAACAGTTTTCACAAAAGAACATGTCCAAAGTGCCACCATTGCGTGGTTTTCATTGTTAGATGTATTTATTCCTCTTTTTCTTATTCTACTTTTATACTTTTTTGTTTTTCGATATTTTAGGGACCCCACACTTAAGCGTAGAAACATTTAAGATGTATTGCATTCATGGGTTCCTAAAGTTCTTGACCATCCGAGTAAGCAAATTTTATAGGTGCCTAAACTAAACTTAGCAACTACAACATATGGCCCTAACCAGTTAGGCTTAAATTTTCCTTTCTTTTCTTTGTCTTTGGTGGTGTTGAACTGATTTTATTTTAGCACCAAGTCTCCTACCTCAAATTAACGAGGTATCACTCTTTTTTTGTAACTTCACCACACTTGATCTGATACACTTTAAGGTGATCAAGGGTGTGAAGTCATTTCTCATCTAATAGCTCCAACTCTACTAATCAAGCTACTCTGTAGTCCTCTTCATTCAGGTAATCCCTTAGCTCTATACACAAAGAGGGAGCTCGATCTCTAGGGGTAATATGGATTTCATGTCGAATACTAGGGAATATGGAGTGGCACCTGTAGGAGTGTGGATAGACATTCTATATGCCTAGAGGGTAGGGTGAATCTATAAATGTCAGTTATGGCCTATTGTATTCACCATCTTCTCCATAATACTGGATAAGGTTTTTATTAGAATCCTTGACTTGCCCATTACCTTGAGGGTAATAGGGTTTGAAAATTTGAGAGAGATCTCAAAATGGTGACACAAATATTTTGCATTTTTGTTTTTAAAGGACTTACCATTGTCAACTACAATGGTAGAGGGGATACCATATCGGTAGATTATGTGGTTCATTATAAACTTAGATATTTTTGCACCTTTGACATAGGTAAGAGGAACAACCTCTACCCACTTTGTGAAGTATTCGGTGGCAGTGATAATGAACATGTGGCCATTAGAAGATGTAGGGTGAAGCTTACCTATAAGATCGAGCCCCCACTTTGAGAAAGGCCAAGGTGTTGTGATAGGTTGTAATGATTGTGCTAACACATGTATTATATTTCCATACTTCTAACAATGCAAGTATTTCTTTATATATTTATAACAATTATTCTCCATGGTAGGTCAGTATTAGCCTACTCTAAATATCTTCTTTCTATGATGATCTCATTCATATGAGCCCCTTGAGACACCTTCTTGCACCTCCTTGATCGCTAGGATGGATTCATCTAAATTGAGACAGGCAGAATGTGATTCCCATCATAGCCTCGATGGTAGAGAGTGCCCCAAGTAGGGTATAGTAGGCTATACGTTGGATGAGGTTTCTTTTGTTAGCATGGGAAATGTTTATGGGAAAGGTTCCATTGTGAAGGTAATTAAATATGTCACTATACCATGGGGAAAAGGGACCAACAACTTTGCATACCAAACATGAATCTAGTATGTCATATGCTGGTGTTCGTAGATTCTCGATGAAGAATGGCATATCGTTACTCCCAAAGTTAGATGCTCAACATAGACCCCACTATGGCCATAGCATAATTTTCTTTTTTTTTCCTCTTAGGATGTGCTGAAATTTAATCTACTCAAAGAAATCCTTCAAAGAATCAACCATTCTCTTGTACGAAGAAGTTTCTCATCTTTAACTTTATACTCATTTGTTACCTATTTTATAATCAGCATAGAATCACTGATTACATTCACTTGTCTGATATCCCACTTAATATCCAGCTTCATCCCTGCAATAAGGGCTTCATATTTTGCTATATTGTTTGTACATGAGAACCCGAGTTAGAATTCCTGAGGGATCAAGTCTCCTGAAGGAGTGATCAACACAACTCTGGCACCTGAACCATGAAAGATAAAGGAGCCATCAAATTATAGCTTCCATATAATATATTTATTAAGGTACATTATAGATGCATCTAGGAGTTCCATATTCAAAGGTACAGTACCTAGCAGAGGGGCTTTAGCTAGTTGATCTACTAAAATTTTACTTTCACTAATTTCTAATGTACATACTTGATATCAAACTCGTTGAGTAAGATGATCTAATTGGCCATCTTTCCTATGAGTGTGGGCTTTGACAACAAGTATTTTAATGGATCAACTTTTGAGATAAGCTTGACCTTATTATTTAGCAGATAATGGCATAGTTTCTGAAAAGCAAAAACTATGGCCAAGCAAGCCTTTTCTATCTGTGGGTAGTTGAGCTCATAAGTTATCAACATTTAGCTTAAGTAATACACATCTTTTTCTTTTTGCTCCTTATCATATTGGGCCAACAATGCCCTAATATCAAATTACGTGGCAAAAATGTAGAGTAATAATAGTTCACCTATCATGGGAAACATTATAAAAGGGGGTTAGCCAAATATTCTTTGAGAAAAAAAATGCTTATTGTTTTTTTGGTCCCCATTGAAAACGAAGATCTTTCCTTAGAAGATGTGTAAATGTGTGTCACTTGTCTGCAAGTTGAGAGATGAACCTTCTAATTACTTGGATCTTTCCTTGCAAGCTTCGTAGTTGTATGATATTCGTCAGAGGAGGAATTTTTGTTATAGCAAGTAACCTTTGCAGGATCTACTTCTATTCCTCTCCATGAAACAATGAATCCTAATAATTTTCCAGATAGTACGTCAAAGACACACTTCTTTGGGTTGAGTCAGACCTTGTAGTCCCTTAGACGCTAAAAGATGTGTCGTAAGATCTTTGGGTGATCTTCTTGAGTCCTGGATTTTTCCAATATGTCATCCACATAATCTTCCATGATGTCACTTGATCATGTCATGAAAGATACAGTCATTTCCTATTGATAGGTTGCGCCTGCATTCTTAAGGCTGAAGGGCATGACTTGATAATAGAATGTCCCCCATGGGGTGGTAAAAGATGTCTTATGTTGGTCTTCCTCAGCAATTTTTATCTAGTTATATCCTAAAAATCCATCCATGAGTGATAGCATCTCATAACCAACTATTGAATCGACAATCATGTCGATGTTGGGAAGAGGGAATTCATCCTTAGGACAATCTTTATTGATGTCTTAGAAATCGGTATAAACTCTAATACCGACAGGTTTCTTCTGCACTAGGACTACATTGGAAATCCACTCTGAATAGTCAATAGGCCTAATGAAGCCTACTACCAATAATATTTCTAGCTCTGCTTTGACCAACAAGGTGATGCGAGGATGAATCTTTTGAATATATTTTTATGGGCTTTGCCTATGGGTGTACAACAAGATTTGCACCATTGAGATAGGATCAAGTCCGACATGTGTGTAAGACCAAGTAAAGCTATCTCGCAAATTCTATTAAAAACAACACAAATGTTTTTTTTTATTGGTGAGTGAAGCTCCCAACTTGACTATTTTAGGAAATTCCTCCATGCCAATATTGACATCTATTGTCTCCTCCACTAGTAACTTGGACTCATCCTTCATGCACATAGGATCGGGGGAGATAGGGGGATATCTTCTTCTACTCGAAGGTAGCTCAAAGATATTTTCACCTTCAAATGGGTTAACTATTTTGTCCATTGATTTTTCTATTTATCTGTTCATAAGCGTCTCAAAGAGGTTTTCGCTATAGGACTTGGACTTGTGCTTTTTGCAAGTTTTTTTTTTAGAAAATTTTCCCTTTTTTTTTTCTTAAATGACCACACAACTTAGCCTCCTCCCCAAACTACGTACATGCATTAAGATGAATGGAGAATCATTTCTTGTGGTCACTTATTGGAATACTATCACAAATGCCCAAGAACTCTTGCCAATAAGCTTCATCACTATGAAAGACATTGATTGGCACATGTTGTTGTTGGTCCTAATTCACGAGTGATGGGTAAATAAGGTTTAGTGTCTAAGTGGTAGGGGACATAGCGGGGTTACGGTTATGATAGTCACATTAGAAAATAGGTTTTTGGAGGCAAGGTATAAATCAAGACTACAACGGGAATCTGTTTCACTTTCGCATTAGAGGACTATCTTCGCATTCATAAGAGGTATCCTCTACCTCTGTGGGATGAGACCCATACACACAAATTTCAATACCATATTTACCCACTCTTCGATGAGGTATTGGAAGATATTATAGTATACCTTGTTCTTTGTGGTCATAGCCACTTCCTTTGTATCTCATAGTACTATTGTCGTGCAAATGTGCAACAGGAAATTGACAATTTCTTAGCACAACAACTATACCCCTGTGCCAAAATTTTCAATTCTATCACTCCAAGACACCCCGAATCTTTCCAGTAAGTCAAAATTACCTCGAAATAATGTTATACCATTCCCTCAGGTGATTTAGGAAATTCCATTCATTCCCCCTAGGTGATTTTAGGAGTTCATTTGCAAAGCTACAGGCAGTTGTGGGAAGGGCTATCACTGGCCTTCCTAAAGCTGGAGAAACCTCATGGAGCAGATTAGAAGATTCTAAGTGGATGCAGAGGTGATATAAAGGTCTTGAGACATCATGGAGATGGTTCAAGAATATTTTGGAAGGTCTTGGAGAAGTTGGGGTAGTTTTGCTAGAATTAGGGTTAAGAGGCCTAATCAGTGCACACACCAAAACAACCATTGAGCTTCGAAAGGTGATTTTGGGAGCTTCGGATGGAGTTAGGAGTAAATAAAAACATAAATAGAAATAGGATTCCAAGATCTACATTATGCTGAAATCATATTTTTCACAACACCTCGGCACATAGGGTTTTCGGGTAGTTTTTCTCGAGCACGGTGGAGTACCAAATCACAATTCCAATTTTTCAAGAAAAAATGGATGAATCAAGACATGATACCAAAACCATTAGATTCAAAATTCCATTTATATTTAGTATCATATAAAATTTCACCAATAAATTCCACCGAGAGCTCAAGTTATCATCGTTCCAAGTTTCCCTCTCAAAGGCAATTCAGGAGTTAGTCAATTTTTGGGAGGACACGTGTCACACCAGGGGAGGTGGCGGGATTTCATGTCCCTATTGTCCATAAAGTCAAGTACCAAAACCTTGGAAAAATTTTCCCAGCCCCCATGTGACCTTTGGGACCCTCATGTGACCTCCAGACTTGACAGTTCAACCCCCAGGTGCATTTTTGGAGCATCCATTCCTGTTGTCGAGATCAAGCGCCACGTGTCGGCTCCCAGAAAAACATGGAATTTTATGTCCCTCATGTCCCTAAGTTTAAGGACATAAAACATGGAAAAATGCACCCATCCCCTATGGGGAGACTTTTGGTCACCCATGTGACCCGCTTCCAGCCCCTCGGTGCTTTAAAGTTGATTTTGGAGCACTCATTCCCTATCGTCGGATCACCGCCACATGTCGTTGTCTTTCTCATCATGGAAATTGATGTCCCTCATGTCCTTGAGGTCAAGGACATCAGGGAAAAAAATTTGAAAAAAATTCTAACTATTGGCTACTTCTCATTGCTTCTCACTGCCAAAAGAAAAGTTGCAGAGAACACCTCACTCCACCATTGCCAAAGCTTGAACCAGCTCCATCACAACACATTATCCTTCACTCCATGATGGCACATAGGTCTTAGAATAATAATTCATCGAGATAAGAAAAATAAATGGAGAACCGAGAAGAAGAACAATGGAAATCCCCATTGCCATAAAACAAAGATTTGAAGATATCTTGCAAACCGGTGCATGGATTGACAAACCATATGTTGTTGAGTTCTTATCTCTTGAAGGCCATTAAAAACTCATATTCAAACCTCCAATTTGTAGCAAGGAATTCTCACATCGAATAAATTTCACTTTTGGCTCCACAAAGAACAAAGTTCAATTTCCTATCAAACCGGTTGTCGGATGGAAGTAAAATTTCACGTGAAGCACCAGAAGCAAAAACCTATTGCAATGGAATTTATTTCATCACAAACAAAGACAAAAACCAGACCTGAAAATTTCAAGCTCCATTAATGGCCACCATGACATAGTAGTGGAAAAAATCAGCGAGCTACCTCTCCACTTCTTAGGGTTCCAGTGGGCAAAATCACACAAAAATTGGAGGGAATGATCATTGAAAAATCTAGTTTCACGTGAACTATTTTTTGTGCCATGAAGTCCCTATTTTTTTAGGGATATGGAGGAATAATTTTTCATCAGAGTTCTACCTTGTCACATGAATAACATCTATGAAAAAGGCAGCGAGCTACCTCTTCAACTCTCAAGGTTCCAATGGGTGAAATCATGCAAAAATTGGAGGGGATGATCATTGAAAAATCTAGTTTCACGTGAACTAGTTTTTGTGCCATGAAGCCCCTATTTTTTAGGGATATGGAGGGCTGTGTTTTTTTCAATATTCTTCTCATGCCATGAAAATATCATTTTCCCACTTGTTCAGATGAAGGAGTTACTCAAACACGAGCGTGGAACCCGGAATAAAACCCAAAAGTTTCAAGACTTGTTTTGTCACATCCTGACATCCGCAACGCACTTACTAAAAATAGCATGCCTTCCTACGTAGGGGTATGTTACTTTAGGTAATCCACCATTTTAAGAGGATACAAAGAAGGTAGTAAACACAGAGGGAGCATCGTAGGCAAGGTCATCTCGGCTCGCAATTCACACTTACTAAAAATAGTAAGTTACACTCAAAGAGTAGTTTTGGCACAATGGGATGTACAAGGATAATCATTCAGGGGGACATCATTGTTCAGGATCATTCTAGTCATTTTTCATAGGGCATTCGAGATCCATCTTAGTTCATTCAACTTGGAGAGTGTTCATGAGCTAATTAGAAGGAGTTCAAAGATTCGAGTTTCATTGTGTTTGGAGATTTCCATTGACGAGGATCAATGAACTTCATCAAGAACAACATATACTCTTCTTATTCTCTCTCTCTTCCTCTCTCCTCTTCCCCCCAACTTTCTCTCACTTTCAAATGTTCTAATTCTTCGTTGGGGTTTGCACTTTTTGATATGCGTTTGATTCACTCAAAAGTGACTTTAGAAACATAATGTAAATTAAGTCGCCTTGATTTTATAAAAGGGACTTAAATATTTTTAGGAATATGAATACTCTAAAGTTAGAAATAAGGTATATGGAAGGTCATGAGGAAGATGAGGAGCCATGTCTATTCTATAAATTGTAAAGCAATTCCCATTTTAAAGGATTGGTCATTAATTTTGTAAGCTCAAGAGTGTGTTCAACCTTGAGAGAACAAAGGAGATAGCCAAATTCTTCCTTTCCCCCTCTCTCTTTTTCCTCCATTCTCATACTATGTATAACTTGGTTTAAGCAATCAATACAAGAAGAAGGAGTTTCGAGCCTTTTTTGACTAAGGGGTTTATTGAGACTTTGTGATCATAAATTCCATTTGGTCTTGTTGTTATGCGTAGAGTTGTTTCCTCCTAATTATAATGCATGTGATAAAACTTATAATTGATGTATGCAGGAATCTAATTTTCTACCTACAACATTAGTTCTCCTATCTAATTTCTCACTCCCCTTTCCCGCTCTTCAGACAAAGTTCTCTCTTGCAGGTATCTGCAAGCTTTTCCATAGGGTCAATGGAGTGTCCCTATTGGATCCCTGGTCAAAAGGCCACCACATAAATCCACATTTTCATGCGCATGCATATACGGCAGTTGTACCAGTTAAGTAGAGGGACTTAGATTCCTAGATCATTGGTAAGAAATCCACAAGATTTTCCACCTAAAAAATTTTCTCACTAACAAGTACGCATCATTCGATTTGGGGATAACATCTCGAGGTGAATGGTAACATAGATCCATTTCATCATCTTTAGGACGAGATACAATATCTTCAAGTGGACTTTCATTTTCTAATAATCCACCAGAGTGGAAGCCTCTAAAGGGAAATTTCCCTGGATCTTTGAGACTTATAACACGACCTACCATGTGCTTTGGCTGATAGGGTAAGGTTATGAACTAGAAGAGACTCTTAAAGATCATATTCTCTGCAACAGTGTTCTCTAACCTTCATCTCCCACGTTGTTAAATCCCTATTGCATACAACCTAACTAATCATGATGTAATACGGTATGGTGAACTGGAAAAGAATAATTACATTCATATGAATATTAAGTATTAATTACTTATGGCCATAAGACTTGGATTACAATGGGTTACCCCCAATGTATCCTAACTCATATACGAGGCATGTTTGGTAACCCCAAACATTGGGTCAATCTTTGGTAACCCCCAAAAAATGACCCATATCCACTCGTATTGAGTCATGGTGAAGACTAAACTAATTCCCTTATCCTTTTAGTCCCACTTTCCAATGTTCACTATACATTAATCATAGCTACTGATTCATCTCATCCCTCCTAACCCCATACTGGACGAAAACTTATCTCCCCAAGGTAAACAAAGATTTAACATGTGAACAACTCGATAGGTATGTGGGTGATAATGCATTACATCAATGTTCCATAACATTTCAAAAGTATTATTTTCCCCACACGACACCAGGGATTATAAACTCCCAATGACCAAAAATTCTAAGGATTAAACTAGAGTTTACATGATAACAAAGGATGTAGTAAGTTTTACTGCCTATTCAAATTTAAATAATAAAAGTAATAGAAGGAAACTCAAATGTATATTTGAACAAGGTGTCATAGGGTTCCTAGATGAACATGCATGTCAGGTTTCACTATTAACCGCCAAATGTTTACTTATTCTTACCTATGCAAAGGTGATAGGTAAAAGGAGGTGAAGCTAACCACATTAATTCAAGTTTGATATTAAGAATTTTGAGGTGCCCCATTCCCTTCTATTTATTCTAAGAGGAACACCATTTTTAGGACTTAGATTGGAATTTTATAACATATTTCAAAGTCTCACAAATAAACATGAAGTTTGTTTAGTATAAGCGCATAAATAATTTACGATAATAAAGAAAATATTCTAAAAACAAATATACTTTTCTTGGAATCTTAATAACCTATTTATGATTATTTATAAAACTTTTTTTTGACATATTCAATTTAAATATATCTATATGGCCTATTATTCACTACTCAATAAATTAGGCATTCTAATTAAAAATAATGAATAAAATATTAATTATGTTTTCAAATCATAAGTTTCTTTAAAAAGGCATAAACATTGCCAATTAGATTTGAACTTAGTTTGTAAACATAACTTCACGCTCAAACGCCAAACCGAGGTGTCGGTAAGATACATAAAAATATACTTACAAATATTAATCATATATAATTTATAAACTTTCTACATTATATCATCTTAAGTTTTTTTAACTTGATGAACAAAATAAATATTTAAATATGTTTTCTTTATAAACCCTCGTAAACAAAAAGTCTCCTTATTTATAATGGATGTTTCTCCCTCTTCTTTTTTTCATATAGTCACGTATGAAATTAAACTCACTCTTTATCCAATTTATACTTGCATTTATGGGTAAGTAAACTATACAGGCTTTATATGTAATATTCCAGAAAAAAATTTAATGTTCCCTATTAATATGCACTTAGTCCATTTTAGAGTAGACATCCATGGCATATTTATGTAGCTAATTACTTAAGTTGTTGAATATTTTGGTGACCGGGGAGCTAGATATATTTGGCACAAGTACAATTTTTATTAACTTTCTAATCTACACAATTTTTAAACTTTCTAATTTGCAACTCTATTAATCTCTTGGTTGTGTTTATACTTTACCATGATTCTGGTATATTTAGAAAATTTGATTTCACATTTTTATTTAATTCTTGGCATTGCTTGAAAAGTAGTTCGCATTTGCAAGAAAAGAAAACTATTAGAGCAACAATAAATTATATTTTAGTTTATTAGAGATTTTACAGTTTATAAAATAACATGGAAAAATATCAAATACAAATATTATGGGATATTTAATTTACAAAAGGGGAGTATCAGATCTAGAATATTTTAATTTGTTGCATATTTAAATTGTTATGCAGAAATTTTAATTTCAGTAGTTGATTATTGGAAATTGCAATTTAAGGGCAATAAGGAAAGATAAGAGGCAAGAAAAACCTGATCTAGTGCCTCCCAACTATTTATTGAGGCTTCTCTCTTTCCAAGCTTCTACTGGTTCTCTATGCTCTTCCTATGCAATCCTCAACTCATATATTTGTAGAAAAAAAACTAATCCCTTCAAAATTTAGCTACTCCAAAGCTTTCTCCGATCTCCTCTTGCCTCTGAAATTTGTTTCCCTTCAACCATTTATAAGTTTGAGGATTTATTTTTAAATCTTATGAAATGATATTTTTATTTAAAATGTTACGAGAGCCCATCATGTATTAAAGCATGCAACAGTAGACATTACATTTGCCCATATTATTTATTGAAAGGCACACCTTCCAATCCCTCGTGATCAAGCAACCATAAAGGTTTAATTACATTTTTTTGTTTCTCTTCTCAATAGTTAAGAAAGTTTTAAATGACAACCATCTCTCTCTCTCTCTCTCTCTCTCTCTCTCTCTCTATATATATATATATATATATATACATATGTATGTATATGTATATACATATACATATATATATATATATATATATATATATATATATATGTATGTATGTATGTATGTATGTATGTATGTATGTATGTATGTATGTATATGTATATGTATATGTATATATGTATGTATATATGTATATGTATATACATATATACATACATATACATACATATATACATATACATATACATATACATATACATATATATATATATATATATATATATATATATATATATATATATATATATGTATGTATGTATATGTATGTATGTATGTATGTATGTATGTATGTATGTATGTATGTATGTATGTATGTATGTATGTAAAAATTAGTAGTGACATTAATTTTTCAATAATGTTCTCCAAAATAAGGAAAACACCATTAAAAGGAATAATTCATTTTAAAATAACTATATACATGTTTTGATTTATTTTTATGTATATTTAATAATATACATCTAAATTTATATTATAAATAAAAGTCATATTTTAAATGCACAATTAGAGGAGACAGTTAGTTTAAAATTTTGTAAGTATATTACGGTTAAAAACATGAAACATACACAAGATTTTAAATTGTATTTGCGTCGGACCTATAGCAGACGTAAGTCAAGATGGACGTTCAAACTCTAACGAGGTCATCTAAATACTCTTTGGCATTTTTTCATGTCAAGAAAGAAAAAAATTCTTAATAAGGGATTCATAAAATGACACAAAAAGACTTACCCTATTCCCAGGTGGTATATTATGCCAAGTTGCTAAAGTTTATGGGTACACATTTCCCTTTCTCTTTTAGTATCATCACTTTGTATCTATTTTCCTCTCTCTGATGATGCTCTCCCTCCAGTCTAAGGGAAATATATCATGTAACCAACTCATAACAATAACACACAAGTATTTAACCGAGATCATGATATAAATTCAACATGATATAATAGAGGAAGTGCTAATCATTTTAATCAATGATAATATTTATCCCAAATTTCATTTAAATAAACAAAATTAAACATTCTATCATAATAATAATAATTTGTAGTTCCACATAATCAATCGTATATGCCAATTATTATATAAAAATTTCAATGCTATAGAGAGGGATGTGATATAATTAGCATTCTTGGTTTGAGACGATTATCCCCGATCAACTTTTCCCTTCCTTTCTTGTGCTTAGGAAATGATTCTTTGAAGATCCCCATGTTTACATTGGGATATTTGGTAGGGCTACGGAATTTATTTCTACATTGCTACTGTTGATTAAGTCTTGAATATAGTGCTTCAATTTCAAACACTTATCGGTCTTATGACCTTTGACACGGTGAAATCCACAATATTCATTTTCCCTAAACCATGATGGCTTAGGTGCGTCATCCCCATAAGGTGTAGTTTCAGGATATCAAACCATGTTAACCACCTCTAACTATTTTAATATTGACAATATTAAGTCAGATAGAGGGGTGAAGGCATGACGTTTGTACTCCATAGGTGGAGTTCCCTTTGCAAGTTTCAAGGGAGAATGGTTTTGAACTACTTACACTCATTTAGAGTCTATTATTCCATTGCCTACGATGTATTTTTTTGTTATTGGGAAAAAACTTTGTTTTGTCACTAGGTTTGGAATCATTATGATCACGTGAAAAGGGTTTTAAGGTCCCTCTAGCTAACAACGCTTTCTCTATTTGACTACCCTTTTCGATCACCTCTTCAAACATGTTACCATAATGCATTTACAAGTGGAATATAATTTTAGGGTGGAGGTGGGTAATGTTTCTCTGGGATATAACAAGGGAAGCGGCTATCTAACCCTTGCCATCATTGTAGGAAACTAGCAAATTTCTTGTTATTCCTTTGTTTTGCATTACATAAATCTAATATGGTGACATGAAAATGAAAAATTGACATACAAAGTGTTCGGCTAGTTCTAGCCATGTAGATATAGATCCCTTAGGGATGTGTAAAAACCATTCCAATGTTTGACCTCCTAAACTTCATTGGAAGAGGTGAATGAGATAGTTATTGCTATACGCGACCTCTTGACACACCATATAAAAGTCCTTAATATGGTCTTTGGGGTCACCTTTTCCCTTGTATTTTCAAACTTTGGACAATCAAAATGACACAGAAAGGTACCTATAACATGGCTCTATCAAAGGGATATGGGCATAACTCCTCGAATTTATACTTTTTGTTATTACTTATTTTTCCTTCTTGTAAAGCTCTAAGGGCATTTTTCATAGTTGAACAATCTTGATTAAGAGTTGATATTGTGTGGGTGGTGTGGGCTGTACAAATGGTTAAATCTAGTTGTATCCCCACCTTTATTTTTTGCATAAAATTCCTCATAAGGTTCTTTATGTGCCTCTTGATGAGGAATATTTTTCTAGAATTCGTGGTACGAAGCTTTTGGTTTAGATTTTGGTATAGCTTATTTTAAAGGTTTCACTTGTTCCTTGTTTACATGTGAAGCCAAACTTGCCAATCGCATTAGTAGTGAGAGCTTGCACTTTTGTTCTAAAGTTACCTCCGAGTGGGTACTTCTTTACGATTTTCATAAGGAGGAGGTTTCTCATGATGAGCATGCTCTTCATGGTCCTCACAATGAACTCTAATAGTAGGTATACGATAGTCTCCATCATTTTGAAAGGTATCTCCTCATCATTATGTCATCCAAAAGTAGAGGCATGACATGGGTTTAAGATGTTGTTAATATTCTGAGAAGGACATTCTACTTCTTCTCCACAAACCATACCGAGAAATGAGAGAAGGGTCAACCATAGAGGGTAACCTTGCTCCTAGCTCTACGACACACATTAGGACCTCATGTTTGTTTTGGAACAAATAATCATCAATGTGGGCAGGATGAAGCTCAAATTCCACACGAGGAGAATTCTCCTCACCACCACTATGATCCACCATGATATTGTCATCATAAAGTGGATTGTCACTTTCAAAGGACATGTTCCTAATTTTTGATGCCCCATTCTTGTAATAGGAGGCATAATGCGAAAGATTCCACTAAGGTTGACTACAATAAACCCTAGGTAGATTTACGTAGCGTAATGACATCAAGTTGTCACAAATAATTTTGAATATCAAATGGTCACGAATCCAAAGGTCAATATGAACCCAAGGATACCAAAGAATAAAGAATGATATACACTAACAAGGTAATATATGACAAGAAGAACCTAGGATAAGACAATTAAGCATAAGTCTAAAATCTAATCACAGAAATATTTTACTCCCTACGTTTTTCCAAGATAGGTTTAAAGAAAATAGTGACAACACAATATCACCACTTACGTCAATTTTTAAAATAAGCAATACCTAAATACTAAGAAAGTGTTGACGTAATCCTCAGAGGTATACAAAAACAAGTTTTTAGACACTCACAAAGTCCAAGTATTTGAAAATGGAAGTTACAAAAGTGATCGGCGTAACAACACTATTTAGACACGTTAATCAAGCTTTGCAAAGAAAGCAAGATTATAGTACCAAAATGGTGTTAATGTGATGTGAACAACGTAACCTCAACACTCATAAAAACCCAAGGCATTGTTAGGATTAAAAACTAAGTCTAAACATATCAAGAAGTTACTATGCGTGCGGCGATTATGTAACAATACAATTTAGAGAATTAGACCAAGTTTCAAAATGGAAAGAAGACGTAAGTATCACAATTGTATGGGTATAATGTGGGAAACGTGTTGGCAAGAAAATTTTCAGGATAAATTAGTGGATTTCTTTCTAATGCTCTGGGAATGTAGGTCCCTCTACTTAACTAGTGCAGCTATCATATTTTCTCTGCACGAGTAAAAAGATGGATTTTCTTGGTGAACTTTCGGTTAGGGATCCAACAGGGGGCACTCCACCGAGCCTACGGAAAAAGCTTACAAATATCTATAAGGGAGGATTTTACGAGGAGAGTGGGAAAGGGAGTGAGAATATCAGATAATAGGAACTAATGTTGTAAGTAGAAAATTTGATTCTTGCATACATCATTCATAACTTTCATCACATGCACTAAAATTAGGAAGAAATAATATTTCAAACAACAACAAGACCAATTAGAATTTAATGAGCATAAAGTATCAATGAAATCCTTAGTCAAAAAAGGTTAGAAACTCCTTCTTGTATTGATGCTCAAGTAGAAATTGCACATAGTATGAGAATGTAAGACATTGAGAATAGGAAAAATGGCTAACTCTTTTCACTCACAAGTAAACAAAAGCTTCTCTCATGAACTTACAAGGATACAACCAAAGTGAGAAGAATTTAGTAATTAGAACCCCTTGTAATGAGGATCTCATTACAATTTACTGATGCTTTGGAAGTCTCTTTGCCTATCCCCCATTTACCCTTCATATTTATCGACACTTTTCACATTAAGTCCCCTATTATAACTTAAGGGTGACTTATTACATTAGAAACATTAAAAATATGAAAAATTGCAACCCCCAACGTGAAATTAGAATATTGAGGAGAGAGGAAGTTAGGGGATGAGAGGAGAGAGAGAGAGTGAAAGAAGGAGGAATCATGTCGATGAAGAATCTGCTCATGTTGACTCCTAGAAAGCTCAGTCAGATTGACATCGATACCTTTGAACCCTTTATGGTGAATGATGTTATTATGTTGTATATGGGTTGTTGTAGGCAAGCTCTTTGGCCGCAAGTGAGAAACCACCTTAAATGACCCACAAACGACACAAAATAACTATTTAGAAACATTTTTAATGGAACCTTTGGCAACCACAGGTGTTACTCGTGACAATCACCTCTGAAGAGATTGAAGCTTTGGAACAAATCCTAACCCTGAATCATTGTGACAATGCCACACTGCTTAGTTGATTTGGACATGTCCTAAAGAGACATACTATTGAATAGTATGACTGTGTCGACTGTGAATTCCACCTTACACATGAGTGTCAAAATATGTTGTTGAGATCCATGAAAGTGACCTCACTATCATCTACTCCTACATACTCTAGATATAGAGATCGCATTGGTTTCCCCCTTCGCGAATCTGAATTTCATCATTTCTTGACACTTACTATATTTGGAAAGGATAACTATTCCTAGAAAGTGTCAAGATTTTTCCCCAAACTTTAATCATGAATGCCAATTTGAATGTTTAGCTCTCAAAATACTCCTTTTGTGAAATCCCCCTTTGAAATGAGTTACTACTTTTAGTGAGTTCCCAAAAGCAACTTACTATTTTTAGTAATTATGAAAAATCAGCTCCTTCAAATGTTGGTCGGTCGTGGCAAATAGAAATCCTCCTTCCTTATGTGCTCCCCTCACTTTCTGGACCAATTCTCTATTTTTAACGTGTTCTCGTGAGGCCACTTAGTATTTTTAGTAAATACAAATTTTGAAACGAGATGACATTCGATGAATTTTTCTTACAAATACCTCTTCTATGTTCACTGCCTCATTCGCAGTTTCTTCGGTTGATGAATTTCCTGAAATAACAGTCTCCTATGTAGAAGACCTGCTATTTTTAGAAAGTGGGCTTCTGGTGGTCGAATTCTTTGTGGAACTAAATTTTTCGATATGGTTTTTTACCCAATATTGCCCCTCCGAAATCTTGGACCTACCCAATCAGTAGTTTGGGAGATTTTAAAGTTTCAAAATTTTGACTTGGCAGCACCTCTAAACACAAGTAGCCATTAATGGACCTTGAAAATTATAGGTTTGGTTGTTAGGAAATAAGAGATAAAATATGCGGAATAATCCCTTACGTAATCGCATACAAGAGAAACTAACATGCAAAAAATATTACAAATCTCAAATAAAAGTGCAAAATAAATAACACAACACAGAAAGACAATATTTAACGTGGTTCACCCAATTTAGGCTACGTCCACCAAGAATCACTTGCTCATATTTTATTACAAGCCTCCACTCTCTCAATACAATACCCAAATCCATTTGGAGCTATGCTCAACAAACTCTACAGAATTCACACCCGAATTCAAAGCACATCTACAATGCATTTGCTTGTATATGTATCATATGCATAAGACCATATAAATAGACAATTGCTTAAGCAATTTGATACAAAACCGTGGGTATCAAAACCATGGGCAAAAACAATGGGTACTAGAAAACCATGGGCCCAAAAACAACCCATAACAGATTACTCATTACCCATAGGTTAATAAACCACCCATGAAAATTTTCTTCAGGGGATTTTCCCCGAACCCCCCATCCATGGGGCTTTACCCCCTCAAACCCCCCGAACCACTCACCAGTAGTGGGACCGCCGTAAAAATACCGAGTGTAACACATAGAAGGTGCACCCCACTCTAACATGAAAATAGGCTCCAAAACATAACACCGGTTTTTTTCTCCATTTGCAATAAAAATTACATTTTCGCTGTGGGTTTTTTTTCTTAATATGCCAGTGAAATTTCTCTTTGATTCGACTACTAGTTTGATGGGAAATCAAATATTTCTCTCCGTTGAGCCAGATGGAAGATTTCTTCATTGTGAGAACTCCTTTTTGTGAATGAGAGATCTAAAGGTTATTTTTTGTGGTTTCTAAGAATGATAAACACATCGAAAAAAATGGTTTGTTATTCCATGTATTGGTTTTCAAGATCTCATTGAATTTTTGCTTCATGGCAATGGATATTTTCAGGCTTCTTCTTCTTCGTTCTTCGTTTATTCTTCTTCATTTGATCAATCCTTATTTTGAGACTTGTATACTATCATGGAGTGGAGGATATTATTGTTGTGGTGGAGCTTGTTTGAGGTACATCAATGGTGTATGGAGCTTCTGGACATTTTGCAGAGCAATGGAAAAGTATGGAGAGTAAGAATTTAGAAGTGGGAAAGAAAGCGGCAAGAAGGATTTAAAACATTCAAAATAAAATAAATCGGGAGTGAGGTGCATTTCCATGTCCCTCAATCATTAAGAGACATGATGTACATCACTTTTCACGTGGTACCTCAACTCGACACTTGGCGGAGATGTGACGGTTGTCCATTTAGCTCCACTAGCTCCTAGGGGCTAAGAAAATGCACTAGAAAGGGTCACATGGGTGACCCAAAGACTCACTTGGGCTAGGCACATTTTTATGTCCCTCATGTCCCTTAGAATTTTTATTACGATTAAAGACACGAAACATACACAAGGTTTTAAATTGTATTTGTTTAGGACCCATAGTAGACCTAAGTCGAGATGGAAGTTCAAACTCTAACGAGGTCATCTAAATACTCTTTAGCATTATTGTATGTTAAGAAAGAACAAAGTTTCTTAATAAGGGGATTCGTAAAATGGCACAAAAATACTTACCTTATTCCCAAGTGGTATATTATGCCAAGTTGCTCAGGTTTATGGGTACACATTTCCCTCTCTCTTTTAGTATAATCACTTTTTATCTACTCTCTCCTCTCGATGATGTTCTCCTCTAGTCTAAGGGAAATATATCTTGCAACCAACTCATAACAATAAGACACAAGTAGTTAACCAAATCATGATATAAATTCGACATGATATAATAGAGGAAGTGCTAATCATATTATTTTCAATGATAATATTTATCCCAAATTGCATTTAAATAAACAAAATTAAACATTCTAGCATAATAATAATAATTTTTTGTTCCACATAATCAATCACATATGCTAATTATTATATAAAAATTTCAATGCTACAGAGAGGGATGTGACATAATTAGCATTCTTGGTTTGAGACGATTATCCCTAATCCAACTTTTCCCTTCCTTTATTGTGCTTAGGAAAACGTTCTTTGAAGATCCCAATGTTTACATTGAGAGATTTGGTAGGGGCGGCGAGAATCTATTTCTACATCGCCATTGTTGATTAAGTCCTGAATGTAGTGCTTCAATTTCAAACACTTATCGGTCTTATGACCTTTGACTCTGTGAAATCCACAATATTCATTTTCCCTAAACCGTGATTGCTTAGGTGTGTCAATGGAGCATGGTTTTACACTGTTTGCACTCATTTAGAGTCTATTATTCCATCGCCTATGACATTTTTTTTTCTTATTGGGAAAAAACTTTGTTTTATCATTAGGTTTGGAATCATTATGATCACGTGAAAAGGGTTTTAAGGTCCCTCTAGCTAACAACACTTTCTCTATTTGACTACCCTTTTCGATCACCTCTTAAAACATGTTACCATAATGCATTTGCAAGTGGAATGTAATTTCAGGGTGGAGGTTGGGTAGAAATGTAATAATTAGTTGTTTCTCTGGGATATAACAAGGGAAGTGGCTAGCTAACCCTTGCCATCATTGTAGGAAACTAGCAAATTTCTTGTTATTCCGTTGTTTTGCATTACATAAATCTAACATGGTGACATCATTTTCTATATTAAATGAAAAGTGACATACAAAGTGTTCGGCTAGTTCTAGCCATGTAGATATAGATCCCTTAGGGATGTGTAAAAACCATTCCAACGTTTAACCTCCCAAACTTTGTGGGAAGAGGCGAATGAGATAGTTATTGCTATACGTGACCTCTTGACACACCATATAAAAGTCCTTAATATGGTCTTTGGGGTCACCTTTTCCCTTGTATTTTCAAACTTTGGACAATCAAAATGATGTGGGAAAGGTACCTACAACATGGCTCTATCAAAGGGATATGGGCATAACTCCTCAAATTGGTACTTTTTGTTATTGCCTATTTTTCCTTCTTGTAAAGCTATAAGGGCATTTTTCATGGTTGACCACTCTTGATTAAAGAGGTGGTCTTGTGTGGGTGGTGTGGGCCTGTACAAATGGTTAAATCTAGTTGTATCCCCACCTTTATTTTTTACATAAAATTCCTCATAAGGTTCTTTACGTGCCTCTTGACGAGGAGTATTTTTCTAGAACTCGTGGTACGAAGCTTTTAGTTTAGATTTTGGTATAACTTGTTTTAAAGGTTTCACTTGTTCCTTGTTTACATGTGAATCCAAACTTGCCAATTGGCAAGTGAGAGCTTGCACTTGTTGTTCTAAAGTTACCTCCTAAGTGGGTACTTCTTTACAATTTTCATAAGGAGGAGGTTTCTCATGATGAGCATGTTCTTCATGGTCCTCACAATGAACTCTAATAGTAGGTATATGATAGTCTCCATCATTTTCAAAAGGTATCTCCTCATCATTTTGTTGTCCATAAGTAGAGGCATGACCTGGGTTTAACATGTCGTTAATATTCGAGAAGGACATTCTACTTCTTCTTTTCCACGAACCATACTAAAAATAAGAGAAGGGTCACCCGTAGAGGGTAACCTTGCTCCTAGTTCTACGACACACATGAGGACATCATGTTTGTTTTGGAACAAATAATCATCAATATGGGCGGCTGAATCTCAAAATCTACACGAGGATAATTCTCCTCACCACCACTATGATCCACCATGATATTTTCATCATAAAGTGGATTTTCACTTTCAAAGGGACATGTTCCTAATTTTCGATGCCCCATTCTTGTAATAGGATGCATAATGCAAAAGATTCCACTAAGGTTGATTAAAATGGACCCTAGGTAGATTTACGCAACGTAACGTAACGACATCAAGTCATCACAAAGAATGTTGAATATCAAATGGCCATAAATCCAAAGGTAAATATGAACCCAAGGATGCCAAAGAATAAAGAATTATATACACTAATAAGGTAATATATGACAAGAAGAATCTAGGACAAGACAATTAAGCACAAGACTAAAATCCAGTCACAAAAATAGTTTACTCCCTACGTTTTTCCAAGATAGGTTTAAAGAAAATAGTGACAACACAATATCACCACTTAGGTCAAGTTTTAAAATAAAAATACCTAAATACTAAGAAAGTGTTGACGCGATCCTCCAACAAGGTATACTAAAACTAGTTTTTAGACACTAACAAATTCCAAGTCTTTGAAAATGGAAGTTACAAAAGCGAGCATGTAACAACACTATTTGGACACATTAATCAAGATTTACAAGAAAGCAATATTTTAGTATCAAAATGGTGTTATCGCGATGCAAACAACGTAACCTCAACACTCAAAAAACTCAAGGCAATGTTATGATCAAAAACTAAGCCTAAGCGTATCAAGAAGTTATTGTGCATGCGAGCAACGTATTAATACAATTTAGAGAATAAAAACAAGTTTCAAAATGGAAACAAGACGTAAGTATCACAATTATATGGCTATAATGTGGGTAGTATGTTGGCAAAAAAATTGGGGACAAATTGGTGGATTTCTTTCCAATGCTATGGGAATTTAAGTCCCTCTACTTAACAAGTGCATCCATCGTATATGCATGCACAAGTAAAAAGGTGGATTTTCTCGGTGGCCTTTCAACTAGGGATCCAACAGGGGCACTCCACTAACCCTACGGAAAAATCTTGCAGATATCTACAAGGGAGGAATTTTCTAGGAGAGTGGGAAAGGGAGTGAGAATATCGATAATAGGAACTAAAGTTGCAAGTACAAAATCAGATTCTTGCATACATCATTCAAAACTTTCATCACATGCACTAAAATTAGGAAGAAACACAACTGCAACAGAAACAAGACCAATTAGAATTTAATGAGCACAAATTACAATGAACCCCTTAGTTGAAAAAGGCTAGAAAATCATTCTTCTTGTATTGATGCTAAAGTAGAAATTGTACATAGTATGTGGATGAAAGACATTAAGAATAGGGGGAAATGGCTAACTCTTTTCACCGACAAGTAAACAAAATATTCTCTCATGAACTTACAAGGATACAACTAGCTAGAATAATTTCATAATTACAACCCCTTGGAATGAGGATCTCATTACAACTTATCGTGCTTTGGAAGTCTCTTCACATATCCCCCACTTACCCTTCATATGTCTTGAAACTTTTCACATTCTTAGGAGAACATTAAGTCCCCTATTATAACTTAAGGGTGACTTATTACATTAGAAACAATAAAAATAGGAAAAAGTGCAACCCCCAATGTGAAATTAGAATATTGAAGAGAGAGGAAGTTAGGGGATGAGAGGAGAGAGAGAGTGAAAGGAAAGGGAAATCATGTCGATGAAGAATCTACTCTTGTTGACTCCTGGAAAGCTCAATCAGATTGCGTAGATACTTTTGAAGCCTTTAGGGTGAATGGTGTTATTATGTTGTGGATGGGTTATTGCAGGTAATTTATTTGGCTGCAAGTGAGAAACCACCTCCGAATGATTTACAGATGACACAAACTAAGTTTTTAGAAACACTTTTGAATGGAACCCTTGGCAAGCATAGGTGTTTCTCATGACAATCCCATCTAAAGAGATTGAAGCTTTAGAACAAATCCTACCTTTATTCCCGTGATAATGCCACCCGCTTAGTTGATTTGGACATGGCCGTGATAAGACATACTATTGAACAGTATGACGGTGTTGATTGTGAATTCTACCTTGCACATGAGTGTTGAAAGACACTTTGTTGAGATCTATTAAAGTGACCTCACTATCATCTACTCCTATATACACTGAATATAGATATTTGATTGGTTTCCCCCTTCACAAATTTGAAGTTCATCGTTTCTTGACACTTACTATATTTAGAAAGGATAAATATTCCTAGAAAGTGTCGAAATTTTTCCCCCAAACTTCAACCGCAATCGCCAATTTGAATGTTAAGCTCTCGAGAATGCTCCTTTTTGAAATCCCCCTCGAAATGACTTGTTATTTTTAATGTGTGCCCAAAAGTAACTTACTATTTTTAGTAAGTATGAAAAATCAGCTCCTTCGAACCTTGACTAGCCGTGGTAACTAGAAATCCTCCTTTCCTCTGTTTTCCCTCACTTTCTAGACCAATTCTCTATTTTTATCGAGTTCTTATGAGGACACTTACTATTTTTATTAAGTGCCAATTTTAGACCGAGATGACATTTCGATGAATTTTTCTCGCAAATATATCTTTTGTGTTCACCGCCTCATTCGCAGTTTCTTCGATTGACTGCTTTCCTGAAATAGCAATATCCTATGTAGAAGACCTGTTATTTTTATAAATTGGGATTCTTGTGGTCATAATTTTATGGAACAAATTTTTCAATATGATTTTTTTCCCAATATCGCCTCTCGAAATCTTGGACCTACCCGATCAGTAGTTTGGGAGATTTTATAGTTTCAAAATTTGACCTAGTAGCACCTCTGAACACGGTAGCCATTTACGGACCTTGAAAATTGTAGGTCTGGTTTTCTTCTCCATTTTCAGTAAAAATTACATTTTTGTTTCTTACTCCACTGGTGAAATTTCTCTTTTTTTTACTGTTGATTTGATGGGAAATCAATTTTTTCTCTCTGTTGAGCCAGATGGAATATTTATTCGCTATCAGCACTCGTTGCTATGAACAAGAGATCTGAAGGTGAGTTTTTTTGGTCTCTAAGAATGATAAACACGATAAAAATGGTTTGTTGTTCTGTGTACTTGTTTGCAAGATCTCTTCAAAAAAATTCTTCATGACAATGGAGATTTTCAGGCTTCTTCCTCTTCGTTCTTCATTTTATCAATACTTCTTTTGAGACCTATATACCATCATGGAGTGGAGGATATTTTTGTTGTGGTGGATTTTTTTTGAGGTACATCAATGGCGTATGGAGCTTCTGGACAAGTTGCAGAGAAATGGTAGAGTATGGAGAGTAAGAAGTTAGAAGCGGGAAAGAAAGTGGCAAGAAGTATTGAGGCACATTTTCATGTCCCTAAATCATTAAGGGACATGATGGACATCAATTTTCACACGGCGCCTCAGCTCAACACTTGGCGGAGATCTAAGAAAATGCACTAGAGAGGGTCACATGGGTGACCTAAATATTCCCTTAGGATGGGTGCATTTTTATTTCCCTCACATACCTCAGCACAAAGGTACATGAGGTTCATCAATTTTCATGTGGCGCCTCAACTTGACACTTGTCACAAATATGACAGTTGAGGGTTTAAGCTCCTACAAGCACCTGGGGGCTGAAATGGAGATCCGGGAAGTTATATGGGTGAAAAGAGGACTTATAAGGGCTGGGCACATTTTTATGTCCCTCATTTCCCTATTATTGAGGGAAAAAAGGGACATGAATTTTTCTAGGCTCCTGGAGCTGACACGTGTCCTCATCAAATTTTGACTAACTCTCGAACTCGCTCCTTGAGGGCAACTTCAAACGGCGATATCTTGAGCTCCCAATGGACTTTTTGATGAAATTTTATATGAAATTGACTTGAAATGACATTTTTAATCCAATGGGTGTGGTCTTAGATATTGATTCATCCATTTTTTCCCTAAAAATTGGATGTTTTATCCGCTCCTTAGTTGTGCATGGAAAAAACTAGTTATACACCTATTACGCAAAGTGTTGTGAAATATATAATTTCACCATATTTTAGGGCTTGGAACCTTTTATAAAATGTCTGTCTTTTTGGCTCCTAGATCCATCTAAAGCTTCTGGAATCACTTCCGAAGCTCAACAACTCTTTTGACCCTATGCACTGCTTAGACCGTGAACCCTGTTTTTGGTGAAACTACCCCAACTCCTCCAAATACTTCCTAAATCTTCCTAAATCAATTCCATGATGTTTCTAGGCCTTCAATTCACCTCCATGTAATATTTGGATCCTTCATTCCACTTCAGGGGGTTTCTCCACCATGGGAAGGCCAAAGTGATAACCCTTTCCATAACTACCTAAAATCATCTAGAGGTTAAATTGACTTTCCTAAATCACCTAGAGACCGAGTTAACATCAACTAGGATGTCATGGACTAACTGGTATACCTGAGGTGCCTTGGAAGGGTAAAACTTGAAAGTTTCGACACAGGGGTATAGTTGTCATGCTCAAAAATTGTCAATTTTCTTGTTGCACATTTCAATGACAACACAACAGTAACAACTCAAAGGAATCCAAGTGATGAGGAAACCTAGCTACAATATGAAATCTTGATTATGGGTATCAAGATGATGGCTACTAAGATATAATGACATACCAACACACTTTCAACGTTTACATCTAGGTCTCAAGCAAGGACAAATGTAAACGGGTGCAAAAGTGGTGGACATGATCAATCAATAGCACTACGTAGATATGTTTTCTTTTGTCCCAAATGGGCAACAAGAAAACAAAGGTGTAAACCAAGTGGTGATGAAACAAACTAAGTGTGAATTTGGCAGATTTTTGCCTTGTCTTAGGAAAAGTGAAAAACTAGGACAAATTAACATGTCGTTAGTCTCGTGATGAAGTAACACGCGGTTTTAACTTTAGTGGACTCTCCCCTTGTTTAAATAACAAGGTTTTGACTCAAACAAATTTTTCACATTGTGAGAGCTCTTTGAAACATGATGTCTAATTCAAATTGTCTCCAAGCCATAAGCTTCCTATTGGTTCACTTATCTAGGTGTCACAAATTACCTCTGCGAGCGTGGTTTGTCAAGTAAATCACACTGACTAAACCTTGGAGTTTCTCAGGTTTAATTTACCCCCTTCGATACAATGAGAAATAAGTGCATTCAATTATATCTCACTAGGGTCGCGTGAAGATAATTTTGACTCTAATCTCTCCAATGCATACTAATCAATTGGGTAGTGGAGCACTTTCTCATTTCATTCACAGGTTCCCTGTTGCGTGAACTACTTTTGGGTTCCTAGGAGCATCCCTCTTGTTATCTTAAGGCTTATGCCAAAGGGATTTTCTCCTAGTTCAAATTGGATGAGCCATAGCTCTTAACCAAAACCTGTATATACAATGTGATGAATAAAGGTGTGGTGTGTTTTCTTATCTTTTGGATTAATCAATTTGGTTTAGACCACCTTTGGAAACCTACAACACACATGTAATTAGATTTTGTTTAGATTCTCCTTTCTTTGGAAATCATTAGGTCCTACACACAAATAGTTAGTAGTTATCCAAAAAGATCTACAATATCATAAAAAGAGGATTAAATGTTGTTTTTGGTTCTCAAGATCATCCAAGGACACAAGAGAAGAGCATACACAACAAACAACCCAACTAGATAACAATGAAAAACTTGTAAATCAAATAACCACCATAATAATTTGTAAATCAAGGTTCATTCCCAATTAATCCAAATGCTTTTTAGTGAAGAACTAAAGTTGTTTTTGATTCTCAAGATAAAACAAAGTGCAAGAGAAGAGCATACACAAGCTTTATATTTGGTTGTTTATTAAATGAAACAATCTTAAACTAAAGGATTATACACATGCTAAATGAAAGTTTCATTCCCTTAAGCATAAAAATGACTAATGAAATATCCCACTTACTCTAATGTTAGCAAACTAAGGTTTAAAGCTTCTTTTGATTCTCAAGATCACACAAGGTGCAAGAGAAGAGCATACACAACTTTTCCCAAACTCATACAACTCATGGAAACCAAAACATTCACCAAAAACTTTAGTAATTTTGTTAGAAAATCTAATTTTAAATGTTGAAACCCTACTAGAAAATATTAAGAAACCCTACAACACACAGAAAACACCAAAATCTAGAATTTATAACCTTGAAAATAGTGCTAAATTCAAATAGTCATGTTAGTGTTCCCCTTTGAGTAGCAGTAGCGCATGAAAGACAAAGTGCACACTTAATAGAACCATTGCACATCTATCAAAAAAACACGGTCAATACAAAGCCAAAGTGCATCTAAAGAGACACCCGGTGCGCACTTCAAGCACCAACACAACCAGAACATGGAGGTAAAAAATCTAATAGAACACAGGAACTTCTAGAGAAGTGTGAGCCCTGCCACGAGAGTGTGAGCATGCACCTTGCAACATGAGCGCAGCCTTGCGACATGAGCAAGCACCTTCCTATAGGTGGTAAAAGCACAAATTTTGACAATAGAAAACCGATAAACCTCAAATCTTTGACATTTTGATGCAATTTTGACAACACTTTACCTCCTTTGATCCTCTAAAGAAATAAAAACAAAGCAACTATAACTAATCTAGCTTAAACAACTATCAAAATTTAAAATTAATCTATAAAACTTGAAATTTACTCTAAAAAATCTTGAAACTAATCTAGAAAACTTCAAATTGAATATAAAGAGCAATTGAAGGTGTCCCAATAGGCGTGCAAATGATAACACCCTAAACTTTTTCAATATGACTAACTAGTAAAGGATAACACCATAATAGCCTAGAGCCAAGCTCAAGCTTAAGAATGAAACATCATGATCAAATCTTAAAAGTATGCATCAATGGAAACTAAATGAAATTAAACATTTAATCTACAAGCATCCTTACTATGTGAGATGATTACTAATTAACATAGACCTAAATAGATCTAAGGGAAATCAAATTATGGTTGTTGTTACTCCACAAATGGTGAGAGGATCTCTCTAACAATGGCTATAAGGCCATATTAGATATCCCTCTACTAACCAATATGAAGATTGGATGCAAATATTGAGCAAGCTAATCCAAGAAGGAAGTAAGGCTCTTAATCATATTTGTTATATGATATACTAATAAAAGTATGGTGTAAAGTATGAAGGTAGGTGCTTAGTCCTTTTTATATTTTTCTATTTGAGGAAAACTTACATCTTGGTGCATGTGGGACTAAAAAGGATAAAGTATATTAAGGATTTTTAATCATGATTAGTGAATTAACAAGTGATTAGCATGTGAGGAGCCTTAATTAACCACTTAGGGTCAATTAAGAGGCTATGATAAGATTTTAAATCCTTTTGAGATGTCTTGGAGGGAAAAGGTGATTTTGAATGGTTGGAAGAGGGGTTTTAGCCAATAATAGGGTTTATTGATCAAAACAAGGGCAAATAGGCTTAATTAGTTAATAATCGCTTATTATCTATTTGGAAGAGGATTATGACTTATGATGTGTCATAAATTGGCATCCGGAATGTGAAAGAGGTTATTTAATCAACAAAGCATCATTAATTAACCAAGATAGAGAGAAACGTTAGTTAATTAATGGAAATCACTTATTATAATGGAAATGGTAAGAATGAGAGTAATTAGTGTCTTTTTAAAAATAAGATTGCAAAAGTAAATTTTAGATGTCTACTGAGGAGGCGCATTAGGATTATCCAATTGAATCTCTCCACAATCTATGATCTATTGTATGTGGTCCTTAAAGGGTTTAGGGTTTAGGGTTTTGGGGTTTGGGGTTTAGGGTTTGGGGTTTTGGGGTTCGGGGTTTAGGGTTTTATAAAAATTTAGAGTTTTATAAAAATTTAGAGTTTTATAAAAAAATTATAAAAATTTAGAGTTTTATAAAAAAATTGATAAAAAATTAAGTTTGATAAAAATTTGAGTTTTACAAAAATTTAATAAAAATTTAGAGTTTTATAAAAATTTAAGTTTAGTTTGAGTTTTATAAAAATTTAAGTTTTATAAAATATTTATAAAAATTTAAGTTGATAAAAATTGGAATTGATAAAAATTTGGAATTGATAAAAATTGGAATTGATAAAAATTTGAATTGATAAAAAATTGAATTGATAAAAATTTGAATTGATATAAATTTGGAATTGATAAAAATTTGAATTGATAAAAATTTGGAATTGATAAAAATTTGAATTGATAAAAATTTGGAATTGATAAAAATTTGGAATTGATAAAAATTGTAATTGATAAAAATTTGGAATTGATAAAAATTGTAATTGATAAAAATTTGGAATTGATAAAATTTTGAATTGATAAAAATTTGACTTGATAAAAATTTGAATTGATAAAAATTAGAATTGATAAAAATTTTGAATTGATAAAAAATGGAATTGATAAAAAATTGGAATTGATAAAAATTTGAATTGATAAAAATTTGAAATGATAAAAATTTGGAATTGATAAAAATTTGAATTGATAAAAATTTGAATTGATAAAAAATTAGAATTGATAAAAATTTGATTTTTCACTGGCAGCAGAAGGAAGCCATTGAGATCCAAAACTCTGAATTTTATTAGACATTCATTTACAAAATTGCCAAGACATGTTTCGGGGATTCACCCCTCATCAGTTGGCATGTCCAAAATAGGAAGAATGAATGAATGTGAGAAGGAAAATTACAGTGCGCAGTATAAAAAGTATTGAAGAATTTGACAATGGACTTGGTGATGTTTACAATAGTTATCTTTACGATACCATGTGGGTTTGGGCCACAAATTTTCAATGGGTCGGATATGGGAAAGTTGGATTAGATGCATAACCAATAGCTTGTCAAAGATAGAACTATAGGATTTTCCAAGGGGAGTGTAGTTAGGGGTTTGTCTAGGATCCCTTTATGGAGGCTCTGTGTGAGATGTAGACACAAAAGAAGATTTGACTATAATGGCATTATCTGCATTTTTAGATGTCTCGTTGTGAGTAGGTGGCTTGGTGAATTCGGGTTTTCGTTTGTTGGATTAGAGTTTGATATGGCCTTGTTTAAGGGGGCGTAAATCTAGTTTGCGAGCCATAGTGAATGTTTCTTGAAAGTTTGCAAATATTTTATTTAAAGAGTGGATGAGATATGCTTCACACATGACTTAGAGAAGAGTTTGATTATCTTAGTTTGAGGAAGAGAGAAGGAAAATTGATAAATTATGCCACACCACCTAGCGAAGAAATTTGCAATAGATTTATCATCAAATTATTTAATGGTGTAGAGGTTGGTAATGGTGATTTTACACACAATGTTGATAGAAAATTTATCTAATAATATTTTTGCAAGTTGGCTGAAAGAAAATAGAGAGTGTTGGGGGTGCCATTGTACCAGTCTAAAGTGGGTCCGACCAACAACATAGGGAAAGTACTTGAGCATGAGGTCTTAGTCGTGAGTGATGAGATAACATGCATTCCTAAAGGTGCGAAGGTGTTCTTGAAGGTCTTCATTATTGTTGAACTTAGAAAATTTAGGGAGTTCCTAGTGTAGAGGATAAGACTCAATAGGAACTAATGGTTTGATAGGCTCGTTACAAATTTGTTTATAAGAGAAGGTGGTTTTAGACCCCAAAGTAGTGGCTTCGAGATTGACCATTATACTTAGCAAAGCATGCATAGGGTCATTGGATGTGTGGGGATGAGAGAATGATGGATGAGGTTGTGGATTATAAGAAGTGGATGGGTTAGGTTGTGAATGATATTGATATGATTGAGGATAAGTAGGTGTTTGTTGGGGTGGTTGATAAGGGGGAGATATTTGAAGGGTTTTGATTAAATAGGTTGGGAGAAATGACGTTGTTGGTAGATAGGGATAATTAGATGGATAATATTGCATTTATTATTGAGAGATGGGGATGTTATATTGGTTTTTCATGGGATGAGTTGGGATGTAGGTATGGGGTGGTTAATATGTTTGGGTAGATTAATTAGGGAACATGTGGTGAAAGACACTCCGGAGTGGAGGTTGATGAGTTTGGGTTGACTCTGAAGGATGGGGTTGCGAGGTGATGACATTTGCATGGACATGGGATGTAGAGATAGGGACCAAAGTTTTATCATGTTGTTTGAGTGGTGGAAGAATTAAATGGGATTATTGAGGATTGTGGGTAGGGGCGTTAATAACAATGATATGTGAAGAAGTGATGGGGATAGAAGAAGTGGGGATAGTGTTGATGTGAGGTAAGTTGGGTGGAATGGGTACCACTAATTGAGTGGATTGATGGTCTTGGTGGATTATAGTGCAATATTTGTGGGATCGATGCTCATGTTGTGCCATTTCTAACTCGTTCATAGCTCTTGAGAAGAAAATGGTAAGTTGTGAGGTAAGGACCTTTGTGGACTCATAATGTGGGGGATAAGGATGGATTTTTTGAAGGGGAGGTCCATCGATGGGGATGTGAGTAGATTTGCAAGAAAGGTAATCATGCAAAGAAATGGGATTGGTATCGAGGATCATTTTAAACTCCACACATCCACGAGGGATGGTGGGATGCCCAAAGACTCCTAAGGATGTGGAAGATGGGGGTGTAGCTGGTCTAGATGGAATAGATTTATAATAAACAAAGGGGTTAGTTTCAATATGGGGGTTGGTTTGGATAGTTTGAGACTCGTGGAGAGGAGTAATGGAAATGTTAGGTTGGACAATTGAATAAGAAGTGACCAAGGGGGTGGAAGAGATAATGGAAAGGGTTGAAGTTTGTTAAGAAGAAATTTTGTTAGATGATGTTTCTTGTTCTATTTTTTTCTTGAGAATGGGTGATAATGGGCATGAAACAAAAAACAAGAACTTATGCTTATTTTTAATATTTCAAAAAAATCATGCAACAAAGTATTAATTATCTTATTTATTATAAGAGTGTGAAAAAGAAAAGAAATGGGCTCAAATGGAACCTAGGAAATGACCAAGCTAAGGATGGTTTCAGGTTGTTTATGATGACATCTTCAATATACCCAAAGATACATGAGGATCAAATTAGTGATGATTATCAATACGTGGCTTGGTATTGGGGCCTACCCCTCACTTCACAAACTGCAGTGATAAGGGTGTCGAGTGCTTAGCTGATATACTGATAATAAAAAAAAATCTTACACATCCCGAACATCGTGGTACATTTCCTATTGGTTGATAAAATCCCAATATTTTCACTTGGTAGAAGATTTTTAAGATGTGTAAATTGATTTGTGAGTTTGGTTGTGTGTGGAAGAATTGTGAATGCAACAAAGTACCTCCTAATTAGACTATGTTGTTAAACAAGTATGAAGGTGTTATTTTAAATCCCAAAAAATGTGGAATTAGATGATATCACGATAACAAAGAAGGGAGAAAGATTCAAAAAGAGTAAATATGGAAAAAAAAAAAAAAGAGGAATACCTAGATAAACATTATTTTTTTATTTTTACAACTTTTAAGCACATGTGTTGTTGATCTAAGCAAGCAAGATCCTATAGGCATGCAAGAAATATGGTTCTACCTGTAGAATTATTAGCAAGAAAAGAATAGAAAATGGAAATAAAAATCAAAGAAATAACTCACCAAAGAAGGGTGGTCCCACCGAGCATGCCAAAATGTTGATAGATTTTTCTCACTCTATTTTCAGATTAGTGGAATGGTGAAAAGAAAATAAGAAACTCCAAATGATGAGAGGGTTTAATGCTACCTCTTGATATGAAATGATGGTAGATACAAGCACAACATATCCTCCTCGTGGTGAGCTTGATAACCTACACAACAAAGAGAAACTTGAACAAGAAAATGATTAGTAGATATGATGGTGGGTTTTTAATAATGTCATTCCGAGAAGTGACAAATTCCAGGATGGATGTCAAAACACTTTGATAAAATTTTAGATAAAATGATAATGGATAAATGGTGGGATGTAACATATAATCGAACTCGAAATAGAAATATGAGATGTGCTAGATACGATATGATGTAGATTTGATAGCAAAGAAATGATAAACTAAACCAAACATGATAGGGTCAATAAAGGACCCAAGACTAATCATCTGATCGGCGATGATCGTAGTAGAGTGAGTCAAAGGATAAGTAGAAAAGGTAAATATGAATCAGAATTTGAAAGGATAATCTAAGACTAAGATGTTGTAGAATGCCCGAATTTGATATTAGACTACTAGAGAAATAGAAAGGATGCAAGAAAATTGATAGATCTAATGAGAAAATGATGATCGTTAATCCAAAGTCGTTGGTCACCGATCTGGATTGACGAAAACTAGGGATAAAAGGCCATAGTTGGGCTCCTAAACAAGTGTATCAACTGGAACAAAGGGATCTCGAACACTAAATAATTTGTAGGGTAGATGAGATGATGATAAAGACAAGAAACATGGTGGATATAGACATGGTCGTGGTGATCGAAATTTGGATCGATGCATACTATTGATAATGAAGATGATATCGAAGTAGTAAGTGTGTAGGACAACAAGATTGAAAGATATGAGGTATTGTGGGGTTGGAAAATAAATAGCTGAAAGGGTTGGAAGGTGAATAACAAGGTATATGTAGATCGGGTTGATGGTGGATCATGCGAGTCAACGGTGACTAGGGAATGATTTAGGGTTTGATGAGGCAAAATGGATGGGAAAACAAAGCTGTGAAGAAGTCGATGAAAGGGCGGATATCCAAGGTAACTAGTAAACCTACAAAAATGGTGAAAAGGTGTGATGAAATGATGGAGGGCTCCAAGAAAGCTCTAAATCTCCAAAATCTCCAAGGGTTGCATGCAAGATCTTTAAAATAGCTCCAAGTTGATAGTCGATCTCCAAAGAAAAGAAATAATAAAAAAAAGTCGCAAGAAGGCTTGAGTTCTCAAAATTCCATCCTCATGAGAGGAGAGGTATGAGTATATTTATAGGGTTGACAACGACCTACATGGGTCATTGAAGACCTGTGGCAAAATATCGATTTGGGTGGTGGAGATGATGCCTAACTCAATATAAATGACCTTAAAGGGATAATATTGGGGTTTTGAGTGGTTAATGTGGGTTAGGGTTACTTTGGGAAAATAAAAGGTGGTTGATGGATAGTAATGCATTGAATGAGGGTAGATGGGAACCTAAGGATGATAAAAAGGATGTTTAGGGAAGATAAAGGATTAATGGATGGGTTTAGGGGTAATTAAGTATGATTAAGGGTAGATTAGTGTTGGTGGAGAGAATTTCTAAGTAGTAATAAAGCACGAAGGTTATGCATAGGGTACATGCACGTGAGGATCGAGAGAAATGCACAAGGGGCACATGATGTGGTAAAACAAGTTGGCACGTGGAGCTGCACTTAAGAGAAAGCACTTATTCATTTCTCTAAAAAGAGCTGAAAATAGAAAAACAAAGTTAGAGTGCCGATTAAGCAAAGGTCAAAAGTACATAAAAGAAAGATGACTTGGTGATCAAGCAATGGCTATATTTGGGAAAAGAACATGCAAAGAAAGGATAAGGAGAGCACATGAGGGTATTTAATAGTAGGATTAAAGTATTTTTTATATTTAGGATTAATATATTAGTATCATAAAATGTAAAAAGCATGCAAGCTTTTGTAAGCTAAAACAAAAGACTACATTTTGGTTCCATTTTCAGGACCTATTTTCAATTTTTCTACTAGGATGTTGCATGTAGATTACATATCAATTATCTTATGAAAGTATTGAAAGTTGGATAGAAGACAACCAAGATGCTTTTGCACAAAGATACAACATTGGACCTGATTTTAATTTGTAAAAGTGGGTGGAATATAATATGTATGATTGCTTGTATGAGACATTCTTCATATTCTTCCCAAAGAGAGTTAGAATTGATTAACTAAAAATAGGATTTGATGGCTATTTTATAAGTTAATCTAAATAGAAACTAAGTGTTGTATTGAAATGCTAGATCTAAATATTTTTATTTAATATTGAATGGATTGAAATAATGGAAATAAGAGGGATATGGTACTAACCTTGAATTAACTTACCTCACTCTATGTTAGATCAGAGCAGACGGTACACTGACTAGGAAAGTTGTAATTGAATGACCTTGGAAAGGGCCTAAGATGACTATTTTCCTATACTTGAGGCACTTGGGAGGATACTCGGGGTGCCCCTGAGGAGCCCTATTCTAATATCTAGATGTTGTAGACTGCAGAAAACCTCGTAACATGAATTTCACAATGTCGCAAAGATCTCTGAAAATACCTTCACTCCTATCACATAAGTGTCGCAATAATGTTACCTATGTTGTTGTGAATGTTACCTGTAAAACCCTATCCAAAGCATCAATTCCTAAAAATAAAAATGCATATGAATAGGTCAGACTGACCTCAGCTTCCAAACTAGTGGCCTTACGAATGAGCATTGCACTACATTTTGGACCCAATGTAGTTATATGTGCAGTGTGTGTGTGTTATTTTGTGCCGAGGGTGCCCTAAAGCACAAATGATGTGATAATAAGGATCAATAACTAGATGTAAATGCAAATGGTGGATGAAATGAAAAGAATACAACCCTTTCCTCCTATGCTTGTGTGTGATGCAAATGTAGAAGATTCCAAAATACAGTCCCTTGCCTTAGTAGATAGTTTCCCTTGATAGTGAGATGTCCACCCATAATGTAGTGAGTATGCTATGTTTATATAGGGATATCTTGCTCAAATTTTGACACTAGTGACCAAAACTGCTGACTATGACCTAGGGGAATACATGGGGTAATCGTTAGGACCGACCTCAAACAAAAAAATTAAGACCACAAATTATGATGACACAAGCACCTAAAATCATAGAGGGGGCACCCCAGTGGCACCCCAAAGTGTAACCCTAGGCACCCTAACATAGACCTAAAGATGAAAACTAAGAAAATAACGACACCTGAGACACCCCAAAAGATGCCCAAAACTGCAGAGACAAATGACAACTGAACTAGACAAAAACAATGATGCTTGACTAACCGACAACAAGACCAAAGGATGGGTCACTAGTGAATACTTTTACTATGAAATATCCAAATATAAAATAATATACCCAAGCGGTATTAATGTAATAGTAAGTGTGTGATTTTGTGACTACATTTTCCCCACTTTATGTTGGTGAGTGGAAAGCTCAGTAACATAAAGTAGATAGAGACGTGTACCTGAGAAAAAGCCAGAGAAGACCAAGCTATAGAAGAACAAGTAGATGTGTAGTAGAAGTGTGTTGATAGAACTATAGAAGCGTGTCAAACCATGGATCAGTGAGTTAATCCATGTAATGTATCGAAAAGTGTAAATATTGTCGTGAGGTATGGAAAATGAAAATGATGATTAGATGATTTTGAACATGATTTAATATCGAATAGGTGGGTAGGGAGTGATCAATTCCCAACCCAAACGCTTGTATATGAATGGAATAATGGGAGGATTTGGGCATCTTACCACAGAGGAAGAGTGTAGGGAGAAAAGTGTGTTATTCTCCAAGATTTAACTACATCCTCAAGATCTAGCCTCTACATGCATGACTCGATCAAAATGTTGAGATTTTGGATCCAAATGATTTTGATTAAATAGTTGACCCATATAGGAGTGATAAGGGAAAGGCACTCTTTTCCCCACTTCACGGGTGTCACCACAATGTAAAGGCTTCCATGTTAGGTCATCTGGAAGAAAACATAATAGAGAATGAGATGGATTCCATGTTAGGACATCTGGAAGAGAATATGATAGAGAATGAGATGGCTTCCATGTTAAGTCATCTGGAAGTGAACACAATAGAAAATGAGATGGCTTCTAAGTTGTGTCATCCGGAAGTAAACACAGAGTATGTTAAGTCATCTGGGAATGAAGTGGTGAATGTAACTCCCAAGTTAGGTCATTTGGGAGACCATTTTTAGGTTTGAATGATATGATTTGATATGAATGCATTGGTTTCGATTAGTTGATTTATTTTTTTGATTGGTTACTCATAGAGAGGTTTTTGCTAATTGTCCTCAAGGTTAGGTCATTAGAGGAAATTTGCTAAAAAATGGATGATATGTTGCGTAAAAAGAGTTTTAGTTGCTTGTTGCCCCCAAGTTAGGTCATTAGGGGAGATTGATAGGTTATAGCGTGTGATCATGTTTGGGAGGTGTTAAACAATTTTGCCCCCATATTAGGTCATTAGGGGATATTGATGGAAAAATGTCACAGATAATTTGTGAGATGTTTAATTCATGATATAGAAACACGTGGTGACATAAGGGGGATTATAGGGGACCCCAATAATATGTCCCCCTTTCGGGGAAAGACAGAGTGATGAACAAGAATGGACTCTAAGCCAAAATTAATGGCAAGAGGTGAAAAGGTGTGTGTAGTGCATGTAAAGTAATAATGAAGGGATATAATGCATGTGAAATGTTTACAATATGGTGGTAGGCTGAATTAAGAAAAGAATGCCACAAATAAGGTGTAAATCGGAGTATAAATGCTCAACATATGAGCAAAACGGTGTAGTGTGTATTAGTCATGGGTATAAGTGTGAAATATAGACCATAGTAATGGTGGCATTTGTAATGTGCTTATAAATAGAAAAGTGAAAAGGTAACTTATCACTTCATTTGTCTTTTGTACAAGTGTGCGAGTGTGTATAGAGAGATTAGATATACCTCAAGCAAGACTATTGCATCCTAGTCGGTTTGAGAGAGTAGTGACCGTCAGTAGCATCGCATACTATGGTGGAGTTGGTAAGTGTATGATTTTTGTAAAATGTATGGTGTACTAGTCAGCTTTTGGTTGAATTTTTGAAAATTTATTATTTTTGGATTTCTCAAAGATTTGGGACCCTGGAAAAGAGTGATGATGGCATTAGTGACCCCGGGATTGGAGTGAGTGCACAGATCGGGCGCTAGTGTCCTACTCTATGGTACCCGGTCCTACATATGGGTGCCCTGGTCCATAAATTTTTTATTTGATGGAAAATTCTAGGGAATGTGTGTCTAGTATGTTGAATTGTGGTATTTCATCGTCGGAAGTTTGTTAATGTTGTTTGTTTTGTTGTTTTTGGTGTTATGTAGAGGGATATCCACTCGAGCGAGTTTTGTGGTAGTCAACACTTGAGTACATTGTTGGGATTAGGTTTTTCAGATGATGATTGGGATGTGATGGACCATGTAGGCTCATGAAAGCATATAGCATGGATGGGTGTGTGCCCCATAATATGCCCATGTTGACCGGATTATGTGATAGGTGTTGCCGATACACGCACATTTTGGTTGCCCACTGGGGAGATGATGGTGATACTAGATGATGTATATCACATATTGTGATTTCTAGTGGTTGGAGAGCTAGTATGAGTTATGGCAGTAGTAGATATGGAGTGCCAGATGCACTCCGCCAGATGATATTTTATGGGGACCTAGGTGCCAGTCGAGGCCCATATTAATTTGGATAAGATATTGCAGTCTAGGGTTCCGCATTTGTGGAATTTCATTGCAGTGGTGATAACGTCTTGTATAGCAATAGAGGAGGGAGGTGTTGGCATCTTGTATAATATGCATGACATATGTCAACGGATAGAGGAGGATGGATGACATTTACGTGGGTACAGTGTGTGTTGGCCCATTTATATAAGGATTTGTATCGATTTACATAGGATGAGCATGGTGGGGTATAGGGGCCACCACACTACTACATGTATGGGCATATGAGCATATAGTCATCTTGAGACTAGTTGCAGGGCCACGAGGGGAGTGGGCTTGACTTGATATATTTTCTTGACATTGGGTTGATATCCATGGTAGGAAGATGGACACATATAGTTTCAGAGCCCTGATAGATAGGATGGGGCCAAAGTTAGTGATATGGAGGCCATATCGGGATTATGGGGATGACCTGAGGATGTGACAGAGTTATGATGTATTCAAAGGACTTCTTTCCAGTGTGTGGCTGAGTTATTTCAAGTGGAGAGGGTGTCATAGCAGTAAGGTATGGCGCAGGACGTGCCCCCAAATCCATACATATGGTTACGAGTTGTTAGGGCCCCTAGGAGGGTGAGTGTAAGGCCAGGGACCATAATGTAACAATACATACCACCAAGGCTAGATGTGGCAGCACCGAATGATAGCATTGTAGATGGAGATGATGCGAGGTGTATGGAGGATTATCGAGCATGGTGGATAGCACATCGATGGGTGTTTTTATATCCAATGTTTATAGTTGCCATGGATTTTCCAAGAATGTGAGTAGGTGAGGGAGATGTCTTTGACCCTGTAGCGGCGGTGGTGGTAGATCGTAAGTATTTGTGTATGCTAATGTTGTAGTTAATGAAATGTCTATGTTGGTTTATACGTGGTTGACTAACATGAGGTTGTATGTTGTGTATGTAGGAAATGCCTATTGGTCGCTAATAGTAGACACATCGATCCACACATTGACACAAAACACTCCTAGCAATGTGCTATGTGGAGGGATACTCGAGTGCATGGACAATATTATAGGTGATCACGCCCATTTGTTTGAGCCAATAGCCATAGTAGTGGCGATATGTATGGTGTTGCTTAGTGAGAGGGACGAGGCACGTGAGGAGACTCATTGTGCCCGAGAGGTGGTAGGTGGTGATCCCTTGGCCCAGGACGTGTTCGCATGATATGTAGATTTGAAGCGTTAGTTCTTGGAGAAGAAAATTGAGATTGCTATGTTACTTAAGCAGTGGAGAAGTTTCGGGCCGCGAAATGCGGTATTGCATGGTGGCAAGGATCTATTTCTAGGGCTATTATGGTACACAAGAGTGGTAGTGATGATGATGTTTGATAGTGATTATTATATATGATGTAGGGGCTTTCCCTAGTGATGGAACATGTTGTTGAGATGATGTTTCTATGACCGATATATTATATATGGACACCTATTTTTAATATCTGCAAGATCGATATTTGAGATGTTTTTCCATTGTGATGTAATGGATATCATATGGTTGTATGGTTATTGTTCTAGCATGTGTATTGTTGTGTATGTGATGAATTGAAATTTTTATGATGATGTTTGTAATGATAGATATAGTATGCATGGTAAATGATAATGTAGATAACTAATGTAATGTGATTGATGAGATGAATAAAGTATGTAGTGCATATATAGCATAATGGTGGTAATAGAATAAATGTGGAAATAGATGAGTATATTGTAATGAACATGTGAAAATGTAATATAATCATAATATTATAAAGTGATGAAAATAGGAGGGGAGGTTAACAATTCCCTCCATTGTATGGATGAGTAGACTCATGTAATAAGACCCCTCGCAGCGATCAATTATGAGCCACGTAAGCAAGAGTGTGCCATCAAGAAATGATTGATATGCGCTAGATGAATGATGGAGTGCATGATGAAAGGTTCTTAAAACTAATCCCTCAACAGTTGTGTAAGAATCGTAAGAACACAAGTGCTTCATCGGGGGTGAGGTGATAATGATCACCTACCAATGACCAAGATGACAGGTGGACATGGAAGCATATGGAATGGATGGAGCATGAGTGTATGAACTAAAGTGCATGTCATATGGAGTGACCATGGGTGTGCAGATACTAGTGGAAACCCATGGGATGCATGTGATGGATAGTGTGAATGAGGCAGATGCAATGGATATGGTGGTGGAAGCAATGGAGGTGGTGGATAGCATGTATGTGGGGGTGGTGAATGATGGTATAAACCGAGTACCTGTGGAAAATACTCAAGGGTGTATGCCTATGTTTTCATGGAGAAGGAGACAATGATCGCGCCTGAGATACAAAAGACATGACACCAATGTCATTGATTTGTTGTAACCTCTCACGTAAATCAAGATAGTCATTATCACGATGGCCACTAACACAATGGTAATTACAATAATATTGATCATGTTGATGTTATAAACGGTGTGGTGGGTGGTGTTGGTTGGAAGGAAGTTGAATTAATCACTCATCAAGTAATACACACAACACATCATGAGGTCAAGCATTAGGTGAAAAACATAAAGGATCCCACTACGAAGGTGAAAGAGTGGTAGTAGCAACTGGTGGTGGAGCCAAAGAAACATGTGCAAGAGGTGGAGAAGGGGAACGAATTTATTGCCTTTGCACTTTGGGTTGAGATCTTGGTTGCTTTCGATGGTTGCTAAGAGTGGAGTAGGAGGATAATGCTTTGTTTGAATTTCAGCCAAGGGAATAGGTTTCTTATGATGTATAACTGGAGGTGTAGTAGGAATAGCAAATGACATAGTAATTGGAGAAACATGAGGAGGCTCTGTTAGAGGAGAAGAAAGAAGGTCATGTTCTAGATTGATAACTTTGTAACACAAAAGTATAAAGGACTCATAGGTATCTTATTGTAAGTGTTTATTTACATGAGAAATAAGACCATGATAGAAGATGAACTACTTTTCTAAGTCACTAGGGTGAAAGATAAGTTGATGTATACATGCATTAAAGCGTAAGATGTAATCCTGAATAGGTTCGGAAGAGCCTTGATGTAATGTTGGAAGGTGGTCATATGTAAACCTAGGGCCACCTTTATGATAAAGCACAGAGGAAAGCATCCTCCATGTCATAGAAAGTGTTAAAATAACCAAAAGGGTGATGGGTATACCATTGTAGTGCATCATCAGTAAGACTATAATGGAAGGCCTTAAGCAACAAGTGATCATTAGAGTAGTCGGCCATAAGTGTGTTGTAATGTATAACATGGGCATGAGGATCACCGGTCCCATCGGAACATGTGAAAATAGGCATGACAAATTATTAGGGGAAGATAGAATTATGAATCTTTTTAGGGATAGGGTTTCCATGTAAAGAGTTTTTGTAAATGGAGGAATAATAGGCTCTACTTTTTAGTAAGAGTATGAAATTTTGATTGAAGTTTTCCTACGGCATGCATGAGAGATAGAAGATCATGTGAGGGGATGGAAGGAGATGTAAAAAAGTGTATTAAGTGGTTGAATTTTTCCATTATGAGTGATCATGGGAATTTTAATAGGTGATAGAGTGGAACTAGATTCTAAATGTGCAGTGGTTAATGTGGATGTATGCGTGGTAGTATGACTAGTATCAACATAGAATCTAGTAGGTGTAGAGAGTAAGGAAGAAACCTCAATAGGTGAAGATATAGTAGGAGTGGGAGAGGATATGGGAATAGAAGGAGAAGAAGAAACATCGGGGTGACTAATGTGCAATAGTAGATATAACTTCAGGAGCGGGAGAGTCACATGCAGCATTATGGAAAGAAGGAGACCCATGATGTTGATCAATAGAAGATGGGGTTCTTGAAAGAATGGTATGGTCATCACAAGAATCAATAGGATCATCCATGTAATAAGAAGGAGAATGTAAGCTCAAAAGATATGTGTGAAGAGGGCTATCAAAAGTGGTAGAAGGCATAGGGGTAATGACAGGGGTGGTGAGAGGAGAGGTAGGAGGTACACCAGATTGTGAATCAATTCCTAATAAATAATCAACAATAGAAGGATCTAAAACATCGGGTGGCATATCAGAAGAAGGATAAGAAGGATCATATGCAATCGGATGGCATGGCGTGTAACAAGTGAAAGAAACAAGGTCATCAACAAGGCATATACCTATAGGAGAATCAATGGGATTGGTTGGCACATGTTGTTGGCCTTCTAGGAGAGCTTGTTGAATGTCATCAGGTAAGACCATAGGAGCACTATATAAATCCCTAAGTTTAGCTATGGCAGCCTCATCATAAATAGGATTGACACTAAAAGGAGACATGATGTAGGAAAATAAAAACTATGCTAACTACTAGGGTATAAAAGAGGATCCAAAAGAAAAATGTTTGAAACGTAGGGTTCACCAAAATGATTAACTAAAAATAGAATTTGATGGCTATTTTATAAGTTAATCTAAATAGAAACTAAGTGTTGTATTGAAGTGCTAGATCTAAATATTTTTCTTTAATATTGAATGGATTGAAATAATGGAAATAAGAGGGATATGGTACTAACCTTAAATTAACTTACCTCACTATGTGCTGGACTATAGCAGACTAGTATGCGGACTAGGAAAGTTAGAATCGAATGGCCTCAGAAGGGCGTAAGATAACTGTTTTCCTATACCGAGGCACCCAGGAGGATACCGGGCACCCCAAGGAGACTTGGTCCGATATTTGGGCGTTGCAGATCGTAGAAAAGCTCGTAACTCGAATTTGGCAATGTCGTAGTATCTCCGAAATACCTTCGCTTCTATCACAAAGTAATGTCACCTATGATGTTGTGAATGTTACCTACAAAACCCTATCTAAATCATCAATCCCTAAAAATAAAAATGCATATGTATAGGTCGAACTGACCTCAACTACCAAACTAGTTGCCTTATGATTGAGCATTGCACTACATTTCAAACCCAATGTAGTTCTATGTGTGTGTGTGTGTAATTTTTTTCCCAAGGTTCCCTAGTGCCAATGATGTGATAATTAGGGAAATAACTAGATGTAAAATGTAAATGGTGGATGGAATGGAAAAAATACAACCCTTTCCCCTATGCTTGTGTGTGATGTAGATGTAGAAGATGCCCAAATGTAGTCCCTTGCCTTAGTAGATAGTTGCCCTTGATAGTGAGATGTCCACCCATAATGTAGTGAGTATGTTATGTTTATATAGGGATCTCTTTCTCAAATTTTAACACTAGTGACCCAAAACTACCAACTATAACCTAGGGGAATACACAGGTAACCATTAAAACCAAACCCAAACAAAGAAATTAAGACCACAAATTACGATGATACGGGCACCTAAAATCACAGACTTGGTCACCCCGAGGCACCCCTAATGCAACCCTAAGCACCCCAAAGATAAACCTAAAGATGACAACTAAGTAAATTACGACACCTGAGACACCCTAAAATATGCCCAAAACTGCAGAGACAAATGACGACTAAACTAGACAACAACAATGACGCCTGACTAACTGATAACAAGATTAAAGGATGGGTCACTAGTGAATACTTTTATTACAAAAGATCCATATATAAGATAACATACCCGGTGGTATTAATGTAATAGTAAGTGCATGATTTTGTGACTACATTACCGGTGGTTCGGGCAACTTACATGCTAAACAAAGGTCTCTAGCTAGGAAGATAGTTGGACGTAGGAAGATTATCAAACTCTCTTTGGTTTGACTAAGATGTGGACTAGAGCTATAGATTTTGGTGGGAAGGTGTACTACGGAAATATACTACGGAAATTTTGACATATTCTTGTTCAAAAGAGGTAGAGTTTTGGTTTTACGCAAGAGCCAAGAGGATCTTATTTGGGCGTAATACACTTAGTTATCAAGATCATGATGGTAGAACTGGGAATGGATAACTTACCTATGGCTATCTAAATCCCCACTTCATATAGGGGAAAGAGGAAGTTTAGAAAGAATGGTGGCGGCCCTGGTAGAAGAAAGGCAAAGAGAGAAAATATGGCTCAAATATAATGAGGTGTGACAGAGGGCGATTGATGATGCACCGAAATTGATAAGAATGATGACTAGAGGAAGTGATGAGATCCCCATGGAAGATGAGGATCCACAGTATCATGTCCTCTCGACATTGGGAAAGTGTAGTAGAGAGACCCCATCGGCTTCTGATGAGATCATGTCTGATGAAAGAATGATGTCCGCAGCACACATCCGACCTATTCTAGCTACCTAGCCCTTGTGCAAGGTGTTCTAGATCTAGAGGTAGTTGTTGAAGAACATCATAGTGAAGGTGAGCAAGTAGGATCTCCATGTTGGGAAGGAGATACAGTAAGCACATTTTTATTTTTGCATAGGAAGCAAAATAGATTAGGATGCACACATGGTAGTACTGTAGGTACTAGTGTTTGGAAGTACTTTTCAAGGTATTTTTATAGGCGTATCATAAGGACAAAGTGTTAGCACACATACCATTGGAATTAATCCTATAGGTGTTATTACAAAGACAACAACTAGGACACAAGGAAGTTCATCTACTAGATCACAGTCACGGCGGGAGGCTATAAAGGTTCAAGTCAACCATGGTGCGGAGGAAATCCTGGTGGCGGTTTAGGATTTGGGTTTGTTCCTAACCTAGGGTAGGGTCCACTACCATAACTACCACCCCAACACCCACCACAAAATCAACCTTAGCAGACATCTCAAGTCTACTTTAAGTTGTCTCTTCACTTTTCATAGTATAAGGGTGTGGAGGATGTTGTTGAGCACATCCATAAGTGTAAATTACTATGGAGAGATAAGGGAATTACAGCCCATGATAGAAATTCAAGTCAAATTTCCACCACACTTCAAGGGCGCGCACACAATTGGTAAGAAAGTGTAATCTGCACTGACTATGGTGAATTTTGATGCATTACACTACATTTTGGTCCAATTCCACATTCAATAATTTGAACAACAAAGTATTAGTGTGCTCAAGGACATCAAGTAGGACTTATCTAAGAGTGTGAGAGAGTATGACGCGTGGTTTAAAACTCTCCTATCTAAGTTATCTTATTATATTCATCAAAGCCAACATGCACAATGGTTTGTTGGAGGCTTGTTGACTCCATTTTGAAGGGCCTTATGACATAACCCATACATAAATTTGCATGAGGATTTGGAAGTAGTTATGCATGCTAAAGTAGTTGGGAGTGTAGACACTGGTGTGATCCCTTTTCTTGAGGTGAAAATAGCACTTATGGTTAAGTAATTGGAGAATATTTCTGCCAATTCATCACATGATACGTGTAGTGGGTTATGGAGTATTGATTGTGATGTTAAGGGACATACGAAGGATAGTTATCTGCATAGGATGTTGTGTGCATTATTACAATCTTATGATATTTTCCACAAGAATCATGATGTCTAGAATTTTCCCTCTTATAGCATGCAACAATGAAGAATGTATCTATGTACTATAAGATTTATGACATGCACAACCATGATAAAAATATTATCTACTGATAGACCAAATTCATGAGGTATGTGAGATCGCATCACGACAAACCACGGTGGTGAGTAGATCTCAGAATCGGGAAGTCCATCCTAATGAAAGGCGCAACAATGGATATGGTGGGTTTTGAGGTGGATATAGGAGCAGGGGCCATGGTGGTAGTGAAAGATTTACATGTGGTACTTTTTATACTTGTGGGTCTCTGGATCAAGATTTAAGCATGAGTGTCCCTAAAATCAGGTATTTAAGTATTGTGGAAAGTAATATAAGGTTGAGAACTACCCTAATATTTATGAGTATATGTGTAAGAATAAGAATAAGGAAAAATACATGGGGATGATTAAGCTACGGGATGAAAAGAATGAGAAATGGGCTCCTAAGAAGATGTTTGATCTAGAATTACAACCTATGTTGATTATTACGCATGCGAAGCGGCAGACGTGCACTATCCCATTAAAGAAAAACCACTCATTAGGAGAGAGGATATTATGCATGTCAAGTATCCAGATATGGCTCATCAGAAGGAGGTCTATTAGGAAACTATGGGAGTAATCATGGATTTACATGGTGAGATTCAATGCCTAAAGGAGAAGGCATGTAAAAGGGAATGCACTAAGAATATTGAGCTCCCACAGAAAGATGTAGATGCCTTGAAGGAAGTGTTCAAGATGCTGAGACAGAGATTATCATTCCAATTCTAAGATAATGGATGCGCGAGAAGGTACTATTTTCATGAGTTGAGTGTGAGCTTTAGATAATGCACGCTAATTTGCCACTTGTAGAACCATGAGTTTGACAAAGAGATCTCATTGGATGCAGCTTATTTCTAGTCAGCCAATGAGTAATATCTTGATTGACATGGGCATGAGGTGAATTTTCTAACTTTGGATGTTTGGAACTAGAAGGAAGACCACCATTGCAACCATCTTATAATGTGTTGTCTATTGTGAACAAAACAAGGATCGTGCCTATTGGGGTATCAAGGATGCAATAATCACCATTCAAGGGGCCAAGTTTATAGGATATTTCTTAGTGTTAGAGCTAGCTAAGGAAAAAAACTTTCCATAATTACTTGGGAAACCTTGGTGTTATGTGGACAATACTGATGTGTGTTTTAACTAAAGATATATCAATTTTGAGAACAAGGATGAGTGTGTGGTCACACCCCTTGATGATGTGAAGGTTATTCCTTACATTGAGCCTATAAGCGAAGAAGAGATGAACAAAATTTATGCACACATCATGTGCGACCTTGAGAATGTGGAGGCATCTAAGAAAGGCATACTTTAATGGAAAGATGTGTAGTCAAGATTAGCAACACCACCAAGATTACTTATAAAAATTGGGCCCATGACACATATGAAATAATTGGATGCAAGGTTAAGGGAAGAGTTACCTAAATGATCAAACCATACATGATTAGGTGCTTGGGAAAACTTAGTTACCTAGGTCTATTAGACAGAAAAGCCCAAATATTTTTGTGCACCATGGAAGAGAAATGGAAAAATGAAGGTGACAAAAGGAATATGTAGGTGTATACCTAGTGTGGAATAAAGCAAGGTACTGCGGTGGGAAACACATAGGGATAACCTATTGGGCTGGTGAGAGGTGAGAATCACCTTTTCAATAAAGTTTACCCAAAATAATGTACCTACACTCATACATGAGTATGATGGTAAGACTCTTACTTTGGTACATGTTCATAATTGTGAGAGATAATGGGCACAAGGCCGAGGTTTTACCACCATCTCTATGGGTACATGTGTTTTATTCCACTTTGTGTGAATGTACATGAGTTTGGTATTTGCATGTTGAGCACAAGAAAGAGACTACAAGTTGGTGAGATATGAATAAAGGTATGGCTCATACTTTTGATTAATTTTGTAATAAACCTCTAGTACATGAGGCTTTGCAGATCATGAGGCACATCATATTGGGAGATAGCACAAAAGTAGAGGAGCTCATACTTCAGATTACTTGGGAGCTTGATCCTAAGGCACACAAAAATATATTGGAAATAAAGGAGACAATGTTGGGGCATTCATGGAAAGAAAAATAAAAGGATAAAATGGTATATCTTATTGAAAATGAAGAATTAGAGAGCCTAGATATTAGCCACACTGAGGATGCACACAAGGTAATGGACTTGAAGATGAAAAAATGTGTGCATACCATGTTCCTATGAAGATCAAGAAGGATAATATTGGCAATGAAGATGCCACTAAGGAGGCTATCATTTGAGATTACCGGGTCGAATAAGAGGTAGTAAATATAATCGAGATACTATGTGAATTCTAGGATCTATTTTCGAGAGGTTACCATGAACCGAAATGTCCGTATCCTTCATCGGGAGAAATTAAGATTAATATGAGAGAAGGCACGTGTCTAGTTTGGAAGAATCCTTATAGGATGAACCCGAACCTACGTGTGAAGGTGAAAGAGGAAATTGATAAGATGCTTAAATCTGGAATCATTGAGCCAATTGAGGAATCTAATTGGGTTATCCCATGGTTATCAAAGATCAAGACGGATGGGTGGATCAAGATCATGTTGATTATAGGGAACTTAATGTCTCACGTTTCATAGATCCTTTTCCTATACCATTCACAAGAGAGATCTTTGAAGGATTTGTAGGGTGTAAAATTTATTCATTCACCGATGGGTTCCGAGGATATCACCAGTGTGCATTACACGTGAGGATCGGGGAGAATACCAACTTCACCACCGAGTGGGAAGTTTCACATATAATGTGATACCTTTTGGGTTGAAGGATGTGTTAGTGGTGTTCTCGCACATAGTTTTGCAAGCTTTTCATGACTTTATTCATAAGTTTTTGCAGGTCTATCTAGATGATTGGACTTTCTATGGGTTAGTAAAAGATCACTATGATAATCTAAGGCTCATGTTTGAAATATGTAGGTAGCTAAGCATCTCCCTTAACATTAAGAAAATTATATTTACTACCCCCTTTGGAACTTTAGTTGGGCACATCATTTATAAGGATGGATTATTGGTAGATCTAGCTATGATTGCAATGATTTTGGGATTAGAAGAAACCTACTACAGCCAAAGTGAAGTACGCAGCTTATTGGGTCATACAGATATTACAAAAAGTTTATCAAATTTTATGTAAATATTGCCACACCCCTAAGGAATTTTCTCAAAGCAAAATGAAATTTTTATTGGGGTGACTATACAAAAGAAAATCGACACGCAACCTTCAATCGCACTCAACGTCCCGAGTTCATCTCAAGATGGCGAATGTGGAATGTATGGATGGATATAGGTAGTGAAATGTGATATGTGAACAAAAATGTGTGGAAATGGGACAAACAAGTTATCAAGGCAAAACAATGTCCTCAACGTGTAATATCGGGATCTATTCGTCAAGGGAAAGGAAGACCCTTCTAACCTAAATGGGTCTAATGGATGATTCGGAAAGGATAGATACACGAAGACTCCAATCAATATTGAGCTCCACAGAAATACTTTCTAATAGTTGTGGGATGTGAGGAAAACTAATGAGCACCTCTTAATGATTTCTAGACATGGTTATGGAATAGATGAGAGAGAGGCATGGTTTCACTGGCTCTATCAATGTTAGCTTGATTCCTCTAGTATGAAAAATATCTATAAGCATCTTAGTTCAGGAGGTTTAATTTTTAAAAATGTCTAGTAAGTGTGGGGATGATATAAACACTTGTGCATGTAATCCGATATCTAAGTCTATTTGGTCTTCGGGTCCATTCGGTTGTGGAACCCTGGGATCAAAACTGTAAAATCTTTCTAGTTTTGGTCGGTGATGGTCATGTGTGCATTTGTGTGGTTTTAATCTAATCAAAGAAAATAACAATCTGATCTAAATAAGCAAATACTACACTATGTTTTTGTATTTTATGATATAAGGAAAATGAAACAATACAAAGCAACTAATCTAATTAAAATAAATCTTTTTGTGTTTTCTGGAACTTTCTGAATTAAATGAAGAAATAAAGAAATGAAAGCTTCTAATCTAATTAAAAAATCCTAAAACAAATAAAACAACCGGATGTAGTTATCTATTTAGGTGCAGAAGAATTCTAATCTATTCTAAACAATTAAAGTTCTCTAAACTATGGATGTTAATTAAATCCTCTATTTTTCCTCAAAGGCACGAGAAGAAATCAAAGCTTCTCATAAGATTTTCTTCCCCTGCAACTTCCCCGAAAAGTAAAGAATATTTTTATGGAGGATTTTCTATATGAGATGATGCTTCATTGATTTCTAAATTAACACAGAATCTTTCTTCCAAAATCACCTCTTTGTAAATATACAAAGATAGGAAAAGGAAGTTATCTATCCTAAGAAATCATTGTTGAAGGAAATGATCTATTATAGTTATTCAATGATCGCAACAATGAAAATGGAACTTCCTTTTTCTATTGTAGTGAATAACATGCATACATATTTCTCAATCTGATTAACTAAAATTGGGACTGAATGCAAGGAAATAGTAATCCTAGTTAATCTAATTAGGAGGACTAAAACATTGTATAAATGCAATAAATAACAATAAAGTAGATGTAAATAAATATGCTAAGTAAAATGAAACCCTAGATGTGTAAGAGAGTAGGGAGAAATGGCTTAGATGATTGTTGTAGATGGTCGATATAGTGTCGCAGGTCTAAGAATAAAATCAGAAGTGTAGACAAACACTTACGACCCGCAAAGTGAAAATCTGAAGTGACCGGGGCACTGGAGTGTACTTAGGGCACCCTGGGGTGCCCTGGTCTACTATTTTGGTGCTTTGAACATTGTAAATGCTCAAAATCTACAATTAGTATGGTCGCAAGTTGGTTCCAAACCTTCCCGTTTTCCACGTTAGATATATCGCATGAGTGGAAAATGACTTGCAATGCAAAGAGAAGTATCAAACCCTAGAAAAATAAAAGATTCATATGAATGGGTCAGACTGACCTCAAATACCAAACTAGTGGACTTATCACTGAGCATTGCACTACATTTTGGACCCAGATGTAGTTCTGGTGTGTGTGCATGTCGTGCCCTAGGTGCTCTCGTGTCAGTCACACTTTGTGAAGTAGCCAAAGAATAATAACTATAGAAAATATAAATAGCATGTGTGCATGGAATAGAATAGAATATCTTCCCTTATGAAGTGTGTATGATGTAGATCTCCTAGCCTTGATACATGGTACTATGTGGATGCAAATGATGTAATGGATGTAACCCTAGATGGAGTGATAGTAGTGTAATGTTATGACCTAGGACCCTCATTATGGTCTTATAACTTTATATTTATAGAGCTCTCAAGCTTAATTTCATAATTAATTCTGAAAAGGTCAACTCGAGAGAAAGATAAAGATGACCAACAGCTAGAAATGACCCAAAAATGAGCAAAAGGGGTTTTCATAGATTGGGACGCCAACAGATGTGGGATTAGGGCACCCCAATTTAGGGCTAGAATGTCTGGGGCGATTATGAAATGGGTGGATAAGTGTTGTAAATACATGGGAACTATGAATAAAATATAAAATAAAGATTACCAAAAGGTGGGATTAATTAGTACTTTGTATACTTGAGAACCTTCTAAATAAAAAGATAAGATGGGCCAAATTATGTCTAAAGTGCATAATTTTTTGTTTACATTTTCCCCCACTTTATGTTTGTGAGTGGAAATCTCAGTAACATAAAGTAGATAGATATGTGTACCTGATATCCATGTAGATTGTAGAAGAAGACATGCCAATGGACTAGACTCAAGCGTGGAATGACAAAAATAAAAATGTGGAGCATGGATTCTAAAGATGAAAAATGCGCATAAAAAGTGATGAGAGTAAACCTAGGGTGAAATGTGTGTGTAGCTATTATAGTATGTACTATACCTACATGGTTAGTATGGAAAGTACCGTTGCAGTGTGTTGTCATTGTTGTCATTTTTGTTGTTTTTGTTGCCCCCAATTTAACTGTTTGATTCTCATATAGTGGACCTGTAAGGAGAAAATGATCAAGTAGTCAAATATGTATGTATGTAAGAATATTGTGTAAAATACACATGTGCAAAGTACGCAAATGTAAAATATGCTAGAAAAAATGTAAATAGAACATGTGCACATGATCCATGTCTAGAAAAAAGGCTGTAGAAGGATATCCCGTACTTTTGCAAGTTTTTCAAAGCGATCTCATGCCACCCTCACTGAAGAAGTGTATGAAGGAGACACTCTATGTCCTCCAACTCTAACTCGCTTCTATCTGAAATTTTTGAAGAGATCATTGTACTATTATTCTCGGGTTTTGGGCAATACAACGCCACTAGACAGAGAAGTCTAGAGAGGCACACACCTGTAAACCCGATCCTATAACCGCTTGGTAGAATTACCAAAGGACACCATGTCCTGTTAAGGCCATTGTGTATGGAGTTTATAGACTGGTCTAAACTCACTCACTATGTCTGAACTAGTGTAAATATGTTGTGTTAGTAGAAAACCCTCAATGATGCCCCTCTTTGGGGCTCATGTGATGACCCTAGAAGGATAATGCAGCCCCAAAGGAGGACCAACCGCACTTTGACATGTATAACTCGCTTTATAGGGGGAAAGGGAAACTTCTTGATAGATACCAAGCGTGCACAAAAGGGGATGGCTAGCCAATACAAGTGTTAGTCCGAAAACACATGCATGCAATAAGTGTAAAATATGCAGAAAATGTAGAAAAACTACTAAGCATAGTAGTGTAAACATGCAAGAAACAACAAGAAGACCACACAAAGTGGGTTACAAACATGGGACATCACTCACGATGTCGCAAGACACGCAAGGCCATCATGGCTGCAAACAATAGATAAGTGTGCACACAAGCAAAGGGAAAAGCCCGCATATAAAGGAAAACAAAGCAGACAAGTAGAAACAAAGAGGTAGTCATGGAAACATGTAATCCTACAAAACAAGTGTTGCACATGGAACACCCATTAGCATGTTAGAGTGATAACCAATATGTCAAATCATGTATGAACAAGTAGTATAATATGTTAAGTATAAAATGAAACAATAAAGCACCCATATGAAATGAATGTGGATGCCCCCAGTGACCAATATGGTAAGGGTAGAAGGTGAGCATCCATGTTGCATGTAAATATTCATATCTACGATCACACTAGACAAAGGTGTGAACGTGTATGTGTGTATGATAATGACATAGAAGAAAGAAATCTAACATGTGTAGTAAAGTGATCATGTAAAACACTAGTAAGCAAGAGTAAATGCTACCAAGATAATACAAGTATGTTGTGGATGGATGGAATGGAATGGAAGATGGAATTATAGAGCAATGTGCCCCGAGTGTATGGAAGAGTATACAAGTGAGGTTCAATTTTTTTCCCCTCAAATCAAGAATGAACCATAAATGAGAGTACATCATCGAGAAACAATGAGTAGTGTAGGTTGTGTCCAAGCACGTCATGATGTTTTTGTATTTGTATTGGTGATGAAATGCAACATGGGGAGATATGTGTATGAACCTATAGCCGAAGTGTATATCACAACTTTTTTTGAACAGAGGAGTGATGATTTATCCCTAAGCATATATCACTATGGGAGGAGCGGTAGTAAGTTGTGATAAAGTATTGATTGTATAGTGAATATGTGTGAACCATATATCCGAAGCGTATATCACGACTTGGTGAATAGGTGAGTGATGATTTAGCCATAATCGTATATCACTACATGATGGAAGAAGAAGGTGACGATTTAGCCTATAGCGTATGTCACTATGAGTGTAACACCTTTGACAAACTGTTATATTTCTCTTTTGCATTGTAAGCATTGACATGTGATTTTATTGATGCGGTGTGCTCCTTTGCTTGTTGAAAATCATGCTTGCCAGGGATAAATCATTTCTTCTCTTGGATTCATTAGACTAAAATGATGATGCTAGCAATAATCCATTTTCACTTCAGATAGGTGAGTTGTAATCTAGTTATGATGGTTGCAAACTTATCTCGTTTAACTGACTCATCCTTGCATAAATTCCATTGATCCAAGGAATGTTTTAAACCTCCTTACCTGGTTTGAATGGTGAACTGACATTCAGAGGTTGAGAGACATAAGGACTGAACTTTTTTATGTTTACAAATTCTTTATGGTATTATAAGATCGTGCCTGCATTTTGTTGTATGTTTTGTGCTCATATCTTTTAGATTGATCTCTTCAGGACATTTAACGGTGTTAAGTGGAATGAAGCGAATCTATGTCCTAAACCTATGGGATCTATCCTAATGGTATTCTAAACTAAGGTAAATGTGCCTACTTCCTAGCTATGTCTACTTATACGGGTGACAATCTATCCTAAGCTTCATGTTCTATGTTGGGATGGGGAAAAACCTAAGGTGATGTTAGGTATACTCTTAACCTATTACCTACTACTAAATTGGTTTGAATAATAATCTATCTTAAGTTAGAAAATTACCTAAGGCAATGTTTTTAAACCTAAGGTAATTACTTTCTAAACTAACCTAAGGTCATAACCTAAGTTATGGAAATCTATCCTAAACTAATGAAAGGGACCTAAGGGTCGTATGGAAAATTGGTGACGGTTCCAAAGGCATTTATTTGATTTGATTTTCAAATTGATAGAAGTACTGCCATTTTTGGCAGAGACATATAAACTTGGTGGAAGCTTACGTGGAATCATAGTTAAAATTAGAAATGCATGTAGAGGTTGAAATAGCATTCACCAATTTTAGGAGGCAATGGCAAGGAGAGATAGGTAGGAGATTGGGGAGTAATGGCATTAATGAATCTTGATTTTTGCGAGCAAACCATCTTGGAAACAATGAGGGTGGATTTGTTGGAGGTTGTTTGGTCTTGCATGCTTTGCAATTTTTCTCTACATGGAGCTATCTGGGTTCTTGAACCAGCAATTCAACTTTCACTTTGTGGCTATTTTTGGTTTCCCTGGTCTATTTTCAATCCAAGGAAAGTATATGAGGCATTGGAGAAAGAGATGTTTGGTTTTTTATCTTTCTTGGAGGAGAAAAAGAGTTGGAAGCTCGGCTGGAAGTCTCCTTTGAATTGGCAGAAGCACTATCAGGCATGATAGGCTCTACCCATTAAGATTTCTTGCTTTCCTCTAAATGTTTCATTAAAATAACTCTGCTCTCATGAGATAAATGGTTACATGTTTTGTCTGGTTATTTACTTTCATGATTGAAGGAATCTCTGTGATTTTTGGATATGAATCCATTACATGATAATGTTAGTCTTTGGATGTTTTTCTCTGCGCAAGTTCAATGGTGATATGCATATGGAACTTTTGAGGCTTTGTGTTTGTTTAGAACTTGTATTCGGGACTGTCTGCTTTCGAAAAGAGTTTGAGTAAATGGTTTTTGATTTGAGTTTGAACTGTTAGTCTCTTTTGAAATATTCTCCTTGATGCATCTTGAGTTTGGAAAAGTTGTAGTACTCTGTCTCAGACTGTACAATTTACTTTGAACATGTAATGGCATGAAAATGTTTGAGGATATTCTATTTTCCTCTGTTCTAGGTAACCGCGTCTATTTTTTATCTGTAAGTATTGATTGTTTTGAGAGAAGGGTGTATGACCCTTTTATGTAACTGTATCTTGTTGTGAGGATATAGAACCTCTGGTTTGAGATTGTATTGTTTACTTACCCTTTGGTACGAATTTGAGCTCGTTTGAAAACAATTGATAATGGGTTTTTGGAGTATATGGAAGTGTTGTGTTTGTACTTCAAATTGTGTTAAATTTGGCTTTAACAATTACCTTCTTTGCCTCGATCTTATGTGCTAGATGGAGCTGTGAAAGTTATTTTAGTTGGTATTTCTGTTACTATTTAAGTTCGTGAGTATTATAGAAACTTTGTTTAGCTTAATACTTAGTGTTGGGTTTTTGTGTTCTCCTTTAGATCCATTTGAATGGAATTCTAGTTTTTAAAAGAGGAAGGAGTTGAATACTCTTGTTGATTGTATCTTGTTTTGCCTAGATTTTATACTTCAACTTCGGGATGACACTGTATACTTTTCTCTTCTGTATGAACTCAAACTTGTGTTTAAACACTGCTGAATAGATGAATAGGGATTTTGGCATTATTTGCGTCCTAGAGTTCTATTTGTTTATGAACTGGGTAAGTGTTGATATTGTTGTTCCGATAAGGTTTGAATTCATAAGGAAAACTAGAAGTATTGTTTTCTATAAACTACGTGTTTGGTTTTGTATTCTCTTTTGGGAACTAGTGAAAGAACTTCGAGTTTGAAATGGAATTTGGAATTCAATTGATAGTACAAAGGTGAATGAATTCTAGGTTCGGATCTTTTCTATTGAGTTTCCTTTAACTTTTGGGAAGTAAGTTTTGTTGCTCGAACTACTCTGTAGATCGACTCTCTTCCATGTTGTAGAGTGTTTATCATTCTAGGTCTGTTCGAATTCATGAATTCAGCTTTCTTCCCCTTTCTATCTTGTATGAAGTAATGTGAACTCTCTCTTCAGAAATGGAAACTTCCTTGTGGATTGTTTAGTTTAACTTGTTACTAGTTGGTGTGAAAGTTCATGGGAATAGTTATATGTTCAGGAAACTTTGGGATTGTCATTCTTGGTACTGGGAAAACCAAATCATCCCCGTTTGATATTTCTTGATCTCAACTAATTTTTATTGAGTCAATTGTCATGTCGATGCGGAAAGTGTACAACTGAGTCTGTCCTATAGAAGGGAAAACGTAATCATGTCTAGACCGATTGTTTTGATTGATTGAGTCATGCTTCATTTGGATATTGTTTTTGGAAGGACTCCTCTTTGTGCACTCTATAATATTATGAATCTTCCCTAGATGGACATGAGTAAGAGATAATCCTTGTGTAAGTCTTGCTTTGATTTTTGGAACGTATGGTTTCAGATCTCTGAATGATATCTTCTATAATGTAGAATTTACTTAAGGCTTGCAAGTAGGATGATGACTGTTTTGATTCTCTCCCTTCTTAGATTGGTTTGGGATTCTTGTTATTAGATGTTGTCATAAATGGTGAATCCTTTTATTGGTTTCCTTGATTGATGCAGTTATGTAGGTACTCAGTTATGTACTTTCTGAACCTATTTTCTATTTCTTAGGTGAAAGGTGAATCGTGGATAGTCTGTATTGATTCTTCTTCTTATTTACTTAAGTTGTAGGATGAATCATCCTAAATATGTACTATGCTGAATTGAATTTGTTTGTACATGATTCTAGAAACTTGGTAAAATGACAATAAGGTTTTTGGTTCTGAAAGTAACTCTTTTCGTTACATAGTAAAGTTAAATTCTATATTTCAATTCAGAAATAATTATGAAATAATTAGACGACAAGATATGTTGTTTGTATTAAATAAGTAATTGATTGGGTCAATTCTTATATGATATAATGCAGTAGTTGTTGATTATATTATGCTCTTTTCTTAAAATTGATTTCAGACTTATTAGTTGTACTTCTTTTATGGTTGTTATTACTTATGCTTATTGGTATGAGATATTAATTGTTTCATTAAAGCAGAGTTGTTTTAATGGAACAATTAGTGGAATGCACTTCGTTTTAATGCTTAGTGCTTATCATGCTCCATTGAATCGACCACGTGCTAGCAATTTTTGTAGATGGACTTTGTAAGTGATAAAAGAAGGTAAAAACTTTTATGATGTATTGGCTGATTTAAAGTCTGGTTCTTTTGTAAAGAATTTTGATTCACTCTTGAGTTGTATTGAAAAGAAAAGTTATATTCTTTTATGATCTTAATGTTGTTTGACATGCAAAGATGCTGAAATGCATAGTCTTGTAAAGTGTATATTTTATCATGATGAATTGAAAGGTTTGGAGACTGACTCCAAATTGTGGTGTAAATTCTCTTGTACTTTCTATGAAGGAAAGAGTAACTCTATCTTGTCAATACTCTTATTTCTGTTTGTATACCTATTACTGTTATCATTTAATAAGTTGGATTAAGGGAATAGTTCAATCTCCCTTACTAAAGTGTAACTTGTTAAGTTACATAAATATGTCATTCTCTATCTAAACAATTATAGTATAATAATGAAATATGTATTGGACATACAATTAAACTATATAAGTGGTGAATGATAAAAAGGTTATGTTAACCCTAACATTTAATCATGTAGAGGAAGACTCTTCCTCTCTCAAAAGAATGAAAAATAAAAGGAATGGTGGTTATGATCATTAATATTTAAACGAAGTAAACACTAGCTAAACCTAGGTGGATGATACACCTTCTTTGGACAAGCTTAGTTGCATTAAAATTTAACATTTGATGATTGCTGCCCTGTTTTTGGGATAACTACTTGTTATGCCGAGTTAATGAACATAAATGCAAACATGAGTTAATGAAGTTCTTAATATTAAATCAAATTAATTATGGATAAAGAACTTAATGAATGTTGGAATTAGGGTTAGGCATGGTTGTTGTAATTTGAATCTTAATCCAAATTTAATTATGCATTAATGACCACTAAGGGGTATGTACATTGTGATGAAGCAGTTCTAACAGATGTTGGCACATGTCAACTGTATGACTGTACCTTCGAGAAGACTAAGGGCTTCCTAAGGATACAAAGTGTTACGCTTAACATGTGGCAACACCCTTCCAAAGTTGTTCATCTAGATCTACACACATTTGAACTTGAACTTAGTTTCGTCTCAGGTCAAGGTAGTAGCATGATTAGAATAGGAAGTAGCTTTCATGACCTAGGGTACCTTGGCACATTCGGTCGGCTTTGGTTGGTCGTGTATGCCCATATACCCTAAGTCATCGTGAGCGTCTCCTATAAAAATTTATGTCGCTAACTTGGGTTAGGGTCAAACCTCGAGCAAGTGGACTATGAAGTCAAGTAAAGACCAGTCTAGATAACAATAGAGTGAGGTGAAGGACGTATTCTGAATTGACGAGTATGTCTTCTAGGAATAGTTACATGCACAATATGTTGAAAATCTTTGGCCAATGTATCGCAAGTTGTTGGTTGCATTGTCCTATGTCACCTAGTTTAAAGAAACGTGATGTCAGATGAATATTGGTAACAAATATTCAAATAGGTTCTTTAAATAGATCACTCAATACCTAGAATAGGGTAGGAAAACCAAGTATACATAGTATACATAAAGTATTCTATACTTTAAGACAAACATGAGAGATCGGTTAGTAACCGAGTCATGAAATGAGAGATCGGTAATTTACCGAGTCATTACAACTGCATATGGTTATCTGTTATGAGATTTATTGGCATGGAATGTGTGTTCTAAATGATGTTTTATTTAGAACAAAGAACATTGTGTAAAAAAAAATCCCTTTTTTCTAAAGTCTTAAAATAGGAATGTTATAATGAGATGGGTGATGAGGGCATAGGAAGCGTGTATGAGTATGTGGTGAAAAACATAAGGTGGTGATTTAGCACTAAGTGTAGACCACTACGTGATGAATAAGAATGTGGTGGTGATTTAACCTAAAGCATATACCACTAAGTGATGAGTAGGATAAATGATGATGTAATAGAATGACTTAGAATAGGATAATATAATATGTGATGATAGGATGTAAGAGGATAATGAGAATTTGATGAAGAGAGTGGTAATTTAACCTAAGGTGTATACCACTACATGATGATAGAAGGAAATAGTATATATGGTTAAGTGGATGATAGAATAACTAGAAATGATGAAGGGAGTGGTGATTTAACCTAAGGTGTATACCACTACATGATAATAGAAGGAAGATAATGTAATAGAATAACCTAGAATTGATAAAAGGATAATGTAATAGAATAATAGAATACGTGATGATAGAATGTGATAGTATAAGGTAGAATGGATGAAGGGAGTGGTGATTTAACCTAAGGTGTATACCACTATGGTATGTGATGATGAGTGTGGGTGATGATATAGCCTAGAGCGTTGGTCACTAGTCCGATGAATGTGGTATGATGACATGTCACATGTAGGTAAGGTCCATTTGATTAGTAAACCCTCAGCAGTCAAGTATGAACCGAGGAACTAGAGTGCGTCATAGGGTAGTGAGTGCAGCATGTAGAAAACAATGTGGTAGAAATGACCAAGGTATGTGAATGCGTGGTGTAGGAAATGTAGTGTAGAATGTGTAGTGGGTATGGAATGTGTAATGTGTGAAATGTAACAAGTGTGTAGATAGAAATAGATTTTGTAAGGATGACAGGTAAAACTAGACTCATGTGTAATGGAACCTAGTGTAGCATGTAGAATAGAGATGATATAGGTATGTAGATGATGTATGTCACAGTGATAGGTGTAGATAGAATATGTAGTGATGAGATGTAAAGCTAGACCCATAGATAATGTGACCTAGTGTAAATATAGGATGTAAGAACAAGATGCAAAACTAGACGCATAGATGAGATGACGACTAGTGTAGTATGTAAAAGATGGATGATGTATAAATGACTAATAGATGAGGTGTGGAGAGGATAATGTAGGATGTAGGCTATGTATAGAAATGATAATAGAATGTAAAGGTGTATAGCCTATTGTGTAGTGTGTGGGGTGTAATGGTAATCCTCAACAGCTAAGTTTGAACCGAAGCACAAGAGTGCATCATTGGGTAACAACGGTGCTATAATGTGTGATATTGTATGCCTATATAAAGATGACATATGTTTGAGTGAGTAGGGGGAGGGTGTTATGCCCCCTAAGTGTACTATGATGATAGCAATCTATACAGACCATGAAAGATGTGTCATGCCATTGTGGGAGAGAATTGGTTGTGTCATGATAGGAGAGAGGGCCAACACAATGGTAGGATGAAACAACATTAAAACCATGCGATGATGACGGAGTTGGAAATGTGGATTTTCCATTAGTAGGAGTAGTGTCTTTGTCAACAGTGATTAGTTGGAGCGTATGTGGGATTGGTGATGTTGTAGAAGTGTTGGTAGGAGAAGGAGGTGGACTGTTTGTGAGAGGTGGTTGCGTACTTTTACTTGGTAGTGTTGTGGATGACTTGAGAGAAGGAGGTGTTGAATTGATTTCTAGAGGAGGTTGTTGAGGTGGTGTTTGATCATTAGGTATTGATGACTCGGGGTGAGGAATCCATTGGGATGTAGCAAGGTATTATTACGTGTAAGTATAATAGGCTAGGTGATGGCATGTCACAATGGTCAATTATATGACATGTAGTGGACCTAGATTGCATATGATATATAAGAGGAGGAGAAACATGTGATTGAAAAATGTCTTTAAGTTATTGGATTTCAGGTTTGAAAGATATAATAATGGATTCAATAGCTTGAAATTTTTCATGACACAATGAATGTATGGCTTGAATTGATTATAATAAGGGTTGATTAGGTGGAGGATGGAAGGTAGTATAAACATCGGTAGAGAGTAAAGAGGGATATCCTAACCCATGCTTATGTGTTTTTATAGGAAGATCCCAAGGGGTTGTGACTTTAGGGTCTTGTGTACTAGTATTAGTAAAACCATAACATTGTAAATAGTCATACCCTGACCCATACTTAGAAAAATCTTGGGACTTGTTGGCAGAAGGATCACTAGATTTCTCAATTGAGTTACAATATTCAAAAGGAGAAGGGTCAGCGGGCACATCATAAATCAGTACCATGGTAATGGAACTTGAGTCGTGCATGGAGTGTAGAAGGAACCACATGCATGGCATGGATCCAAGGCCTACCGAGGAGAATGTTATAGTTAAGGTCATTGGGCATGACATGACATGGGATAGTAATCGTACATGGACTGATGGTAATGGGTAACTAGACAATACCTAAAACACGTTTTGGGATGTTATCAAAACCACGAATAGAAATGGTGGAAGGAGCAAGGGATGTCGGAGTCATGCCAATATGGTGAAGAAAATTGATGTTACAAATTTTGAGGCTAGATCCATTATCTACTAAGGCACGTTTAACACCTACTTTGTTAACACAAACCTGGATATATAAGGGAGGGTCATGGGCTAAGAACTCTGGTGGTGGGAGATCATCAGATGTGAAAGTGATTTGATCTTCATTAAGGGATAAAGATGAAATAAACTTATGGTAAACATATTCGGTGATATGTGTGGAGAAACATAATGGGTAGCTAAGTATTTTGGAGGTGAAGGAGGAAATCCAGGTATTTTTGTAAGTACACGTGAATAGATATGCTCATGGTGCATTGAATGTAGTGATAAATACATAAAGGGAGAAGGTATCAATGATGGTGAATAAGTGGCATATAAAGAGGAAAAAGAGAAGTGAAAAATCATAATGATAATAGGGAGGAAAATTGAAATCCCTAGAAGGTGCTAGAAAGAGACGTCGAGTTCACCAAAATGATTAACTAAAATTGGGACTAAATGCAAGGAAATAGTAATCCTAGTTAATCTAATTAGGAATAAAACATTGTATAAATGCAATAAATAACAATAAAGTAGATGTAAATAAATATGCTAAGTAAAATGAAACCCTAGATGTGCAAGAGAGTAGGGAGAAATGGCTTAGCTGATTGTTGTAGATGGTCACACAATGTTACAGGTCTAAGAATAAAATCAAGAAGTGTAGACAAACACTCAGGGACCCTGTGAAGGGAAAATTTGAAGTGATTGGGGCACCTGGGAGTGTACTAGGCGCACCGAGGTGCCTGGTCTACTATTTGGGTGCTCTAAACATTATAAATGCTCAAAACTTGCAACTGGTATGGTTGCAAGTTGGTTCTGAACCTTCCCTGTTTGTCACACTAGATCATCGCTATATGAGTTAGAAAATGACCTATAATGCAAAGAGAAGTATCAAACCCTAGAAAAAAAAAAGATGCATATGAATGGGTCAAACTGACCTTACTCGCCAAGGTAGTGGACTTATCATTGAGCGTTGACCTTGCATTTGGACTCATATGTATTTGGTGTGTGTGTGTGTGTGTGCATGTCGTGCCCTAGGTGCTCTCGTGTCAGTTGCACTTTGTGAAGTAGTTAGAAATAGCAATTATAGAAAATGTAAATAGAATATGTGCATGAAATAGAATAGAATCCCTCCCCTTGTAAAGTGTGTGTGATGCAGATCTCCTAACCTTGATGCATGACACTATGTGGATGTAAATGATGCAATGGATATAGCCCTAGATGGAGTGAAGAGTGTGTAATGTTATGACCTAATACCCTCATAATGGTCTTATAACTTTATGTTTATAGGGCTCTCAAGCTTAATTTCATGATTAATCCTGACAAGGCCGATTGAGAAAAAGATAAAGATGAATAATAGCTAGAAATGACCCAAAAAGGAGTGAAAGGGGTTTTTCATATATATCGGTGTGCCGTGGTGGGATTAGGGCACCCTGGGGTTCCCTAGTATAGGCTGGGGTGCCCCAATTTAGGGCTAGAATGTCGGGTAAGTTGCGAAATAGGTGGATAAGTGATGGAAATTACATGGGAACTATGAAATAAAATATAAATTAAATATTACCAAAAGGTGGGATTAATTAGTACTTTGTACACTTGAGAACCTTCTAAATCGTAGTATAAGACTGGGCCAAATTATGAGTAAAGTACATAATTTTGTGTTTACACAAATAAATAATTAAAGAAATGATGAAACCCAATTACAACCCAAACCTAGTAATTACAGTGTTGTGGCATTCCAGTTGTGGTGTGATTTTGTGTCCCTTCGGTATTATTTTTTGACCTTTCATGTCCATGTGAGTCTAGGAAGCTGGGAATGCAAAGTAAGCGAGAAGAAGGTGTTGGAGCAAGTAATGACTTACCTGGGAAATTCGGTGTCAATATAAGAAAAGGAAGAACAATGCAAGTGGATGAGCTTCATTGTGTAATCTCTAACATGATTGTAGTAGCATAACATAGAAATACTTTAAAAATTCTCTAGCATTTTGCTTGGAAGAAGCGATGGTTTTATAGAAGGTTGGTTAGGCAGTGCTCTATCACACTTGGCAACCATGGGGTACCACATCAACACATGAAGGGGTAGTTAAACAGTCAATTACAAATCATAAGTGAAAGAGTAGATTGATATGAATAATTTAAGCCGAAAATTAGCTAAATTGATTCACAAATGTGGGCTAAAAGTGAACTAGAGTGAAGTAAAACGTGTCTAATTCACATACGAAGAGTTCTGGAAAATTCACACGAAACTACCGCCCTACACAGATTGTGGTTACGCAACCGCCACTTAGGTAGGGTGGCGGTTCCATAACTAGAGGCTAAAAACTAAGGAAAAATATTGCAAGAAGTTGCAAAAAAGTGGGAAATTACTAAGTAAGGTAAATAAGGATACAAATATAAGTTGCGAAGAGGTTAAGGAGCTCAAAAATCTTTAGAAAATACATGGATCATCATTGGGGACTTTGAACCATTTTTGAAAATGTAGCACGTGCAAATTTGGGTGCGTATAGTGACACACAACATATTTTGAAACATTGAAAGAGAATCTTACCACTGCACTAATCTTGTACTTCTATACATGGAATAATCCTTTTCATGTACATATTGATGCCTCTCGGCATGGCTAATGGTGCAATCTTGGTGAAACTAGAGAAGGTAATGTGGATCATCCGATATGCTTTGAAAGTAAGAAGTTGACACCAACAGAGCATAACTACACAACAATAGAGTGCAAGGAAATATCTATGATCTATGTGCTTCGTATGTTTTTGACAAGTACTTTTTGTCTACACCATTTATTTTCTATACAAATCACATGACACTTAAGTACTTAGTCAACATACTTGTTTTGCAAGGGCACATCTACTGGTGGATAATTTTGTATCAAGAATTTTATTTTACATTGTTCTAAAGCTAAGCAAGAGAAGTTAATACATGATCGATTATCAAGGATCATATCTTGAGAGGACATGCAGAGCATTTAAGATATTATGCCCGATACATAGTTTTCTGAGTTGAACCACACGCCAAGTAGCTTTAGATGCCATTGTAGTATTTTTACACACTAGAATTGTGCATGAGGGATGAAGACATTCGAAAATAAGCAACTTATCATTCAAGTAGCTCCATACTAGCTTATTGGAGGAGACCTATATAAAATAGGTAGAGATGGCGTCTGAACCGATGAGTTCTAGAGCATGAGCGTGATGCCACTATAGAAGCGACACATGGAGGAATTGTAGGAGGACATTATATAGGAGATGTGATGACGCGCAAGATCCTTCTAGCTATTTTATGGTGGGAGACATTATTTAAGGAAACTAAGGCTATTGTCAAAGTATGCCATCACTATCGGAGGATTGGTAAGCACGGAAATAGAGATGAAATTCTATTTCATCCTATATCACTCGCATAACCATTTGAGAAATGGATTATTGACTTTCAGGACCTATTGCATCACCAATACGTGGACTCGGGAGTGAACTACATTATTACATTTGTTGACTATTTGACGAGGTGTGCAAAGGCTACACCTATAAAGGAATGCACAATAGTTGCATCAAGTAAGCTTCCTTTGGGAAAATATTATCAGCAAGTATGGATGTCCTTTGAGCTTGAAAAGTGATAGAGGAACTCATTTCTTGAATGAGAAAATCAAAATTTTACTCGTAGAGTTTATGATGGCACACTATAAGACTACCCCCTATCATCCTCGGGAAAATGGCATTCTTTGAAGCTTTGAAATATCTTGGGACAAAATCTCATGAAGATATGTGATGTTGGAAGAAATTATTGGGATGATAAGGTATCTCGTTGTTCTTTTGGTATATAGAAAAACATATAAATGATTGAACAAGGCCACACCCTTTCATTTGGTGTTTGGCACAAAGGTTGTACTACATGTGGAATTTATGTTACCATCCATGTGTATTATGCATGTAGGTGGATTTTCGATGAAAATTTTTAGAGGAGCACATTGATAAATTGATACAATTGGATGAGATGCCCACTATTACACGTTGGATCCGAGAAGATAGAAAAGGCATGACAAAAGGCTTGGCGTGATAGGAACATCAAGAACAAGACTTTCATAGTTATAAATATGGTTCTTCTATATGACCCCACATATTTGCACCACCCATAGAAGTTAAAGGTCCACTGGTTGGGTCCCTATGTAGTAACCAAGATACTTAATTTAGGTGCATGTTAACTATAAGCCCGAATGGCACCATGTTTCCCGATTACTTCAATGGGAGTAGGTTGAAGACCTACTATAAATAAGGTACTTTTTATTTTTAATAAGGCATTATTGCCACTTATATTAGATTTATCTTTTATCTTTTGGTTTTTTTTCTTATTTTTTTGTAATAAGTATGTTCATGCAGGAGTTGATTACTATCTATTGAGTTGGTGAGCGGAGGTTTGCACATACCTTTAGTGTGGGGTGGAAGTAGGTATAACTATTGAACATGGAATCTTGCATGTTGGTTCAGAGGTGCGTGTGAGAAATTTGAAATCAAATAACTCTATGAATGTAAGTCGGGTGCTTGTAACAAAAAAATTGAGATGCTACTGGTGTTACAGTGCTTAGGATGATGGTACTTAAAAGGAATTTTTAGACTGGAAACCACGTGAGAAAGAGAGAGCACAAGTATAATGTGAGGGAGGAAACAATAGGATGGAGTACTTGGTATATGGTGTAGATGAAGATGGGTTATGGCACATAGGAGTGTGTGTAAGGATGAATGTAGCCTAGGAATTAATGGTGTGCCATAAGGTTACAACTCACGTGTGTGAAAGAAAGCAAGAAAAAGTGAAGAAAAAGTAAAAGCATATTTAAAGTTCAGCACAAAAGTAGGTGAGGAGTAGTAAATGTGATAAAAATATAGAAATCTATAAAAGGAGCACATGAAAGTTCATTCTTACCTTACATTATGAAGATCTTGAACGTTTCAAGAGTGAAAAAGTGTGAATTTGTTTGAACTTGCAAAAGAACTCGAAAATTGAATAAAACCAGATCGATATAGCACATGGCCTAGTATAGGAGCTCCTTTAGGTGGAATTTTAGAGTGTGGGAAAGGTGTGGAGGATTGCATTCATCGAGTAATGGTTTCCATTCTTTGAGTTAGGGTTTGCAGAGACACAGGTACACAAAATTGAAGTTAGAGCACAATATCATTGAGGAATACTAAGGATTAGAGAAAGAAGGGTCATATATCCAATAACACAATTCACTATGTGCCTTGTTAGCTGCAAGTTGGGTGCATTTGAAAGATGGATCCGGGTGAATAAGAAGTAGCTCCACATAGCATAGAATATGGGACAAAAGGATACATATAAAATCACGTAGTTTATTGCTAAGGGAATCATTTATGAAGAATGCATGTAGTTTGTGAATGGAGAGAAGATAACATGGGGTAGTATCCTTCTCCTAATTATCTTTTGTTAGATAGGGGTACTTGATGGGTCTAGCGATAAAGTCCTGGAAGTACCCAATGGAGAATAAGTCTCCAGTGTAAAGGTTCATAGAGTATAGCTACAATGGTGGGATTAATAATGCTTATAATCTTTGAGTAGATAGATGGTACAAGTTGATGCACAATGCATTTGAGCATGAATGTCACATGTCAAGGAGTTTCCTTTGGTCTTGGAAGGAAAGGCAGAGTTTGCGGTTTACAACACTATTGCCTTGGGATATTTTACATGAAAACTAGAGACAATATCCCATGGTGCAAGCTCCCCTTCCCATTTACTGCCAAATATTTCCAAGCATCGGTTAATATAATTTTTAATACGCACAAGTTGAATTTTGATGCAGAAAAGGTAGATGTTGACTACCATTAAGCATGCACTACATTTGCATATCCTAGAAAGTCAACATATGTGGAGACAATGGAGTTTGATAACATAGATATCACTTCTGAGACTCTTGTGGTAGGAAAGGAAGTAGCTAAAGTATACATCTATTTGAGGCCTAAAGTGATGAGTGGAAAGTACATTGATGAGGAATACCTTCTACTTCTAGAACCACCAAGGGGTAAGCATATGGTGGGCACGAAAGAGTATGCAAAGAGACCTCTCCTCACTAGGAAGAAGAAGAGGATGACGAGGAGGAGGCAGAAGAGGAAAGGGGTCCTACCTTAGATCAAATCATAAGGAGAAATAAGAAATAAGAGTGCAAGGAAGTAGGACACAGTGTGAGCACTTCCAAAGTGACCAAGAATTCACACAAGAAACCAACTCCCAAAAATAAGACCCTAATAAATAAGAAAACTAGAGTGGTTTCCGGTGAAGAAATAGAGAACACTGGGAAGTCGATGAAGAGGAGGTACCACAATAACCCCTAATCATTCATATTGTGGAAGACACGAGGTGAAGAAGAGTGAAATGCACATAATGATGAGGGTATCAAGAAGGATGATGAGGATGAAGAAGGCTATGGTGATCCCTTCACAGAGAATGTAGGTGGAAACCAAGAGCTTGAGGAAGAGCGTGAGAAAAAGTGCGACGAGGAGGAAGAGAGAAATAAGGACACCATTTTGCAGAGGACATGGGAATGGGAGAAGCAAGTGTCCCATTCATGCTATTGTGCAAAAGGTACCTAAAGGAAAGATGGGGAAGGGGACAAGGAAACAAAGACATATCCCCATGGCCCGTTATTACAATACAATGATGATCCTGTAAAAGTCCTTCAGCACGATACCGAAGCTCAGTGGCCATAAAAGATCTCTTCTATTGGTCATTATTCAACAAGAATGAATCCCTCCCACACACTAGGAAGATTCTTTCTTGGGATTTCCAATCACACATGGAAGATCTAGTGTTCGAGGTTAGCACATAATCTTTATCTAAGACTCACTTAAATTTACACCGGAGAAGCCTTCCCAATGGTTGACTCGCAAATACTCACCGATGAACAAGCATGAAATGTGGTCAACAAATTAGCGATAGAGGTTGGGGTGAGGATTTTTATAAGGATGTTGCAATAAAAAGAATGTGTGAGGAAGCTTAGGAGAAGGATCAGAAGATTGAGCAGCTCAAACAGAGCTAAGAGAAGAAAATGGCCAAACACGCGTGGCGTATAAGAAGGAAGAGTACATTGTCAATGTTATCACTACTTCATACCCAATCCTAGTTTCACATGTTAAGGATGAATATGAGACCATGAAACACTATTTGGAGGACTTGACATAGATTCTCTCACATGAGAATAGAAATGGTACATGACTGATGACTAAGGAGATAGCCATGCAAAAGAAGGATGACACATGGAACAAATAGTGACACATCTTGCACAATATGAGGTGTTAGTTTCATAGGCTAAAGAGGTTGCATGAAGGGAAGATTTTTATTTGACAACTTCTAAGATTTAAAACATTTTGTGAATGTGTATGTCACCAATGATGATGCAAAATTGAAACAGAGATACATGCCAACATGAATATTAAATAGGGCTAAGTGGGAGAAGGTGTTGGTTGGAGTGGAGCAAAAAGAGACTTGATAAAAACTCTAAAAGATGCACTAAGAGATAGAATGAAGGAATTATTTCCCTTGGTAATGCGTAAGATGGATGTGTTATATGATGTAACTTTGCAGCTTGAGAATATGATCATGGAGCTTAAGGGGAATATTGATGAGTTAACTCCCGCCAAAATACTGTCATTATTGATGTTGCATCGATCAAAGAAACCAAGGAGTTGGAAGGCTAGAGGGAGTTAGAGAACATTTTGGATAAGGAATTTATGGGGCTCCTTCCACCCAAATAGACATGAGAAGTTATTGAACATGGATCCCGATTCTTTTTATTCTTGAAGCGCAAGCCCATATTCTTATTCTTTAATTATTTCATTCGTGGAAGCATTATTTGATTTAATATTTACTAAGATAGACAATATCATTACTATGGGGTAATGTTTGTCGAGAGAATTGTTAAGTATTAATAATGCACGAGAGGCTACGCGTAGGGTATGCATGCATAAGGATCAAAGCAATGCAAAATGGGTGTGCATATTGGGAAAATAGGTCAACACAGGGGCTACGCGTAAGAGCAAGGACTTAGCCATTTCTCTAGAAAGAGCTAAAAATAAAAATAAGAGTTACTGATTTTGATCAAGAAAATGTCGAAATAGATAAAAGTAAGATGACTTAAGCGGCCAATGAAGGACTATATTTGGGAAAAGCAAATGCAAAGCAAGGATAAGGAGAGCAAATAAGGATGTCTAATAATAGGATTAAAGCATTTTGTATATTTAGGCTTAATCTATTATTAGCATAGAATGTAAAAAATCATGCAAGCTTTGTAACCATAGCTATTAGGTGGGAAAAACAAAATACTATAATTAGGGAAGATAAATTAATAGTGGGATTAAGATAATATTGAGATGGGAAAATGGGATTTGATGGGATAAATGAAATTTATGAGAGATCATATTTTGAATATGAAGAGAGGTAAATATGTGCAAGATAGCGAATGGGAGAAAACATCGGATGACAGACAAATGATACCAAAATTTGGCGTCTACAAAAAAAAATCACTGAAGTTTTTAAACTCATAATCGCATAAGATAGGAGCGCTCATGGAAAGATAGGAGTGCTTGGGAACTAGTCTTGAATCGGGTGTTACTTGTCCACTCAAATACTCGAGTTCTAATCTTTTCGCAGAGAAAATTTAATTTTGATTTCCTTTTGATTTCCTTTTGTTACTCTGGTTTTTCTCTAATGTTGTTAGTCATACATGTAACTTGCAAAATAGATAACTAGCTACACATGCCCACAAAACCACATCAAACCTTATAAAGAAGATGTAGGATGAGGATTCACATTGACGTCGATGGTCACCCAAAGAATGAACTTAGATCGATGATTGCACTACATTTCATACTCCATGTAGTTTTGTGTATATGTGTGTGTAATGATGCCCTAGGTTTCCCTCGTGCAAGCACCTTTGTTGCACTATGATAACAAGCTAGATCAATATTGCTCCAAATATGCAAATGTGTGAGGTGGAATAAAATGAACTTTCCCTCCTATGATATGTATGTAGAGTGATGCGGTCGATGTCCCTTGTATGAGTGTGCTAAATAGATGCCTTGTAATGCTCTTTTGCCTTTGATACAAGCTTAGGTGATAAATAATGTTTATAGTGTTTGTCCCTTGATTTAAATGAAGTAACTAAGTGTGTGTGTGTGTGTGTGTGTGTGTGTGTGTATATATATATATATATATATATATGATTCCCTTGTTTAAATTTCATAATTGATAACTGAAAGGTCGACCCAAAGTATTGAAATTCGCCCAAGAAGTAAAATATACCCAAAAGGGTAATAAAAGGATATATAGGGTCAAGAGCACCTAGGAGGGACAAGAGCACCTCGATGCTTCTTTCCTAGTTGGATGCTAATGTCCGAGGCCATAAAATATAAATCAATCAAGTATTGGCAAGGCATTTGTAAGATATGTAAGACTAGTAAGAATGCAAAAGATAAAGCAAATGTTCCAAAAGGAGTTGTTAATCATTAATATTCTTATTTAGGAATCATGTATACATTAGTATGCTTTAGGACTTAGAAATATACCCAAGTACATAGACTTTGTGTCTACATTTTCCCCACTTTATGTTGTTGAGTGAATACTTGATAACATAAAGTAGATAGAAGATGTGTACCTTGTAATCCTATAGAGAAGAGTGTAGTTGATAGTGTACCGAGTGGACAAGTGAAACATGAAGTGATCGTAATGTAAAGCATGTAAACTAAGGGAAGTAGACCCTATGGGTGAAGTGTATGTGAATTGGCGTGTTGTTGGAGCTTGTGCTTGCTTGTGAGTTGCTTCTTGTTCCGTATAGGAAGGACTGCAAAAGAAGAGAAAGAACTAGTCAAAGTTTTGTATGTGAAAAATCATAGTAATGTATGTATGAGTGAGTAAAAAGTCTACAAAAGAAAGAGTGCACCTTATGTATGAGAGATTAAACGATATAAATGTGTTTTTTTATGCTCTGGAGATGTTATCGAATTTGAATTCCTTGTTGTTGATGGTGTTTTTTTATGATCTCATGCCAAGAGCAATTGTTTTGGGTAATCTCACCCCAAGAGCAAGGTTTTGGGCAATCTCACGCCAAGAGTGATTTTTTTTTGCGATATCACACCAAAAGAAGAGTGTTGTAGATAGATGTCTATTTTTCTCACCTTCCATGACTCTACCTAAACAAGCACCATTGCAGATGGCATGTCTTGATAAGTAATGGTTGTAATCCTGTCATGAATGAATTAGAATCGAAATGTAGTCCGATTAACTAAATTTCAGAATCGGAGATAAGTATATGATATTGGAGATCTGTAATGAAGTTGCTAGAAAATATGTTTAACTTAGGAATTGTTTTTTTTTCCCCTAGCACACAAGCTCCCAAGCGAGGACACAAGTGCTCACTACTACTATCTACTATTGATTGCTAGTGTCTGTGATCCATTCGATTCTAGACCAATGTGTAAGCGTGTGTTTGTGCGCTTTGTAATGTGATGTTTGGTTTTGGAGCTCGAGCTGCTTGTAGGGGTGATTTGTTCACCAATAGATGCCCCCTCATTTGGGGTGCATGTAATGACTATAGGAGAATGCGGCCCAAAGAAAAGGGGTTGAAACCGATATGTATATCTTAGATTCGATACCTACGGGGGTAGGGGATGTGCATGGTGGAAACCAAGGCACATGCAAACAATATGGGCTAGAAACAAGTGTTAGTTAAAATGAGCTAGCATGCAATATAAGATAGTGTAGCAAGCAACTATGAAGACAAGAGGTACCACAAAAAGTGGGTTGTATACATGGGACATCACTCACAATGTCACAAGACAATCAAGGCAAGCGGCCAATAGAAAACAATGATCAAGCATGACATAGGGCATAGCCTGCAAATAATAGTAAAAAGTGATAGATAACCATGGTTGTATTGATCTTGTAAGGAAAATTCTACACATGAAGCACTCATTAGCATGTTAGAAAGATAAGTAGTATGTCAAAACATGTATATAACAAGAGAAGAGTGAGGTGGTAGTAAAAATAAGTATTAAATAATGTAACAATAGGACTTGTGAGTGTGTAGTATGAGAGTAGAAAAGGTAGATGCCCCTAGGAGCCTCGGTGGGACTGGTAAAGAGCAGTGTTGAGCATCATACATCATGTAATAATCTGTAAAAATTCATGCATTCACCTCAAGATACCAAGTGAACATGCATGTGTGTATAGAAAAATATAATGACATACTAAGTATCCAACTAGCATAGGAAACAAAGTGTAACATGTAAGTAGAATAAGATAACAAGAGTAAATGCAACCAAGATGTGCAAATGTTGTGTGAATGTGATGGTGTGCTATGAAATGTAATATGTGAAGAGAGGAGGGGCCACGTTTCCCCCTGACAAATGTGTGTGAGATGAGGTTCATTTAGGAATGCTCCCTCAATATTCAAGTATGAACCATACAAAAGAAAAGTGTATCATCGGGTAATGAAAGTTTTGTATGCAATTGAGAGTAGATGTTAGGAAAGATGTATCATGAAGCATATAGCATATAACAAAGGAGATAAGAGTAGATGATGTGAGGTTCATTTAATAATTGGACCCTCAATAGTTAAGTATGAACCATAGAACTAGAGTGTGTCATCGGTAATGACGATACAATATGTGTACTAAAGACGTAAGAATACTTAGAAAGGTATACATGAAGCATGGAATGTGATAGATAGATAGAAATTCACCAAGGTGTGACTAGTGGGGGAAATTTGAGTACCCCCAATTGTGTGTGAGGTGAGGAATCAAGTAAACTCATCAAGGAGGTCATCGTATGCAGTCATAGCCAATAAGATTTGGATTAGAGACATGGTATGCAATGGTGTGGGGTTGATCATATAAATAACCTATATAGCTTAAATTATACGTGCCCATAGTATATTCCTCATCATTGAAAGGGGTTGCATACAATCATGTGTGTACCAATGAGTTAGATTTGTGGTATAGCCAAGGAGACATTGCAAATAGAGATATGGCCAAAAGGTGTGGTAAATGTAATATCAATATGATTGGGGTCAAGAATGCCACCAATATAGTCAAGCCAATATTGTCCAAGGGTGAGTGGAGAGGAATGGGGTGTACGTGCAAGGAAGACCAATAAATGGAAGACACAAAGGCCATAAACAGAATTAAAGAGTACATATCCATGATATAGGTGGGGAAAATGAGGTAGGGGAGGAGATCAGCAAGTGTGAATCCTAATTGGGATAATCCTTCATGTGTGTAAACAAAGTGTCAGGGAAAGTGGGATCAAATGGAATATGACACCAAATAGAGTCATGTATGAGTAAGGTATATGTAAATGGATTGATATGTGGAGATAAGTATCCCAAGGAGATGGAGGAGGTGGCGTGAGGTCTAGTGTATGTAAAGTTTCCTTAAAAAGGGATCATAGTTGTAGCAGAGGGAAGAGGTTTCTTGAATTGATATTCACCTGGGCTAGTAGGTGTCTTGGAAATATGATTCGTCTATCTCAAGAGGGATAAAATGAAGTTTGCGCAACTTTTCATCGGTAAGTTCTACGACATTGACCTCATCATTGAAATCATCAATGTGTACATTATCTTATGGGATGGCCTTAGCAAGGATATTAGAAGAGGGGGTGGTGGGTGTGGGGTGGGAGAGGTAATACATGGTGTAATAGTTGTAGTGACAAAGGGAGATATGGCGGGGAAATAAGTGTGTAGTATGTGTAGGAATCAAAGTGGTGAATGTGGAGGTAGAAGAAGGAATGAGAACATCAGATTCACCTATATCATATGTATTGATATTATGGTATGGAATTGGATTAAGTGGGGGTATAGGCATACCGGTGATTGGGTTGATTTGACATAACTTGAATGGGTCAAGGTCAATGGAAATGGTATGTTTGTATCTATCATGTAATATTTTAACGTGCCAATGAACCATAGAAGGAACAACATGCATAATATGGATCCATGGTCTACTAAGTAAGCAATTGAACTGAAATGATGTATCAATGATATAAAACAAAGTGGGAAGGGTTTTGGGCCCAACTTATAAGGGTAAGGTGATGGTGTTGATACATGTTCACATAGTAGAATCATAGCCATGGTTAAGGGTAGAGGATTTGGTGATATGACTATGAGTAATTTGCAACTGCGTGAGTAAGGAGAGGGAGCAGACATTTCTGTGAGATCCATTGTCAATTAATATGCATTTTATATTAAGGTAACCAATAGTAGTTGTAATAAGTAAAGGTGATAAAGGATCACTAGCGGTAGTAGGAGGGATGTCATCATTAGTAAATTAAATGGCATATGGTAGTTTTTTTGGGACTTAATAAGATGGGTGAATGAAACACGAGAATTTTCACTTACGATGTGAATGGAACGTAAGACAACATCTAATGTATGATATAAATCGGTGCATTATGTAACAGATCATAAAGATATATTTTGGTAATTTTATTCTTTATTTACTTAATGATATCATAACCTTTGGAGGTGTCGGTAGGAATTGTAGAGGTGATAGGTGGTGGAATAGAGACCGATGGAGCTATAGGTGGAAGATTGTGATGAGTAGTGACTACATTAATAATGTGGTCGGACATAGTAGGGTTGAAGTAGGGAGGTTTTTAAGTACAAACTTACATGAAATTGGCGGTGATGGAAGCCATGCTAGAAACCCTAGTAGGTGCATAGGATGGATAATAATATTAGTCCATAAGTTCAAAAGAAGGGATAAAATCTTATGCATGTTGAGAAGGTAGGGTTTGAGCGATCAATTTCACCAAATGATTTAATTTAAAAATTAATTAAATCTTAATTCAGAGTAACGTTTATAACTAATTATATACCAGTGATAATATATAGTAAATGGACAAGCAATAAACATTCAAAGATGTGAAACCCTAAGCAAGAGAGAGAGTATCTAATTTCATGAAACACGGGAGTGATCTAGACTAAGAAGCTACTAGAATAGACTAGGAAAGATGTCGTTAAGACTCACTTTGAAGGTCCTGGAACTCGAGAACTACATAGGACAAGATATTTTATGCTTCGTGTTCATTAGTTTTCCAATCCGAACACTTTGAAATCGAGTGCAAAATCAACTAAGTCCTCTATTCTCTCTCTCTCACACACTTAGGGTCTTATATTTCATTATCTTATTGATTGTGTCAAATCTTTAATTTAGCATTTATTTATCATACATGACTCTATAATTAAGGTTTTACAAATTTTATATTTGTTAAATCATTTGGTGAACCCATCCATTCAGACCTAACCTCACTTCTAGGAATTTGTTGCACTAGTTCTATCATGGCTCAATATCCACCTTTCATTTATCAAGACCTTCATTACCTCAATGTTCATCTTGTTAAGCATCTGCAAAATCGTGACCTACTCTTATTTGTTGCTCATGAGGAATCCATCAATCTTCTTTGAGATTAGTGTTCCTACTTCTACTACCATGTACATTTCTATTAGTACTCGGCCTCCTAATTCCACCCCTCCACCTACTTCTATTGTTCCCGTATTTATTCCTACTCCTACCAACTACTTCAGTCCACCTCTTATTTCTCACACGCAGAAAGTCTCTTCCGTTGGCACTCAAGACTTATCCTCTCTCTATCAAGATCTCCAAGTTCAAATTCGACAACTTCAGCAAGTTACCTCTCATGCATCTCCATCTCTTGACTCCACCTTACTCTTTCACACTCCTTTTTCACCCACCATTTCGACTTATGCACTTCCTCCAAAAAATTTCACCCCTGAGCTTCCTACTTTCAATGTATACGGTGACCCTCAAGATCATCTTACATATTTTCATGTGGCATGTCTCGATTATGTGGATGATCATACTTTATTAACAAATATTTTCCTAGAAGTCTCTAAGATTATGTTATGCATTAGTTCTACAATCTACCTATTCATTTGGTAACATAATTCACGCATTTAGCCGATGCTTTTCTTACTCATTTTTATCAATATTAGTTCTAAGATATCCTATGCTCAACTTGCACAAATCAAATAAGGATCTAATGAGCATCTCGTTGACTATGTAGTGCGTTATAAGAATAATTTAGCTAAAATGAACAATGTACTTGTGGACTTTGAATTACAATATCTTTTTGTCTAAAGTATCCTACTACCCTCAAGAGAGTGTCATCTTTGAGACATATCCTTCATTTGATCAATTATGTCATACTCTTAATTTGCGTGAAGGAAAACTTATAATTAGTGATTTCTTGCTAATTAACTAACATTCCCCTCCATTTTGGTCAATTAACGACACTTTAACTAGCATTTCCCCATTTATAATCCTATAATTTCAATTAATTAAGTTATTAGTTAATTAAGCCTTTTAATCTCCTATTTAATCAATAAACCTTCTTATTGGTTAAATCCCCCTTTAAATCCTCTAAATCCTATCAATTCCCTCTAAATCACCTCCAAATGGATTTTCTAAGCTTATCTTGGCCTATTAATTAATCCTAGTTGATTAATTAAATCATCTCCAACTCCCATGAGTTGCTAATCACTAATTAATATTTCTAATCATGTTTATCCCTTCTAATTCTACTTTATCTTTATCCCACATTCACTAGGTTTCTAGCTTCTCCCAAATTGGAAAGCTATATAAGAACCTAGTACCCCCTTCACACCTTACACCACACTTTTTACTAGTGATATTACTATATGCACATGATAAGCATTTCTACTTGGAATAGCTCATTGATCTTGCATCCATTCTTCTCATAAAAGAGTAGTAAAGGAAGATCCAAACATGGCCATTAAGCCATTTTGGTGAGATTCTTTCCTCTTCATGGAGATAACATTCATTTGATTTCTCATGATCAAGATAGGTTCATCATAAGGAAAATCACACATACAAAGCACATCCAAATTTCAAAGGGATGGCTTAGCATTTAATGTTTTCATGTTGGATGCATTTAGATTAGCTTTCTCTTTCAAGATTTATCATGATGTTTTGTTAAATTAGCTTAGTTATAGGGATTACTTGGTGTTAATTCCTAGTTCTTAACTTAGCCTACTTTCACATGCATACATATGGCATGCCCGGTGGGAGAACTCCTTTGTCTCATGCACATTTTCTCAAGTTTTTGTAGTTAAGTTTCATTTTTTGCTTACTAACCCTCTTTTTTTAGCACTTATTGATAAATCTTGTATTTCTTAACTTGTTTTGTTGAGTTTGCATGTGTTGAGTGTTCCTTGTAGGTGTAAGGGAGGTGAGGTGCTACCAAATTTGAAGTTAATCAAAAAATATTTGAGATTTTTGACATTTTTTTGGTCAAATTTCATGTTCTTGAAGTTACATAGGCCCCATGCTAGCATTAATGTTATTGTGTATTTACATTAATTCTTGTGTGCTAGCATTAATTTGTTTTATTTATTTGTTTTTGTGCACTAGTGTTAATCCTCATTGCACTATGTTATTTTTTATTTTTATTTTTCTTCTCTATTTTGTCTACACAAAGAACCTCACACATTAGCATTGATCCTTTACGCATCGTTATCTATTAGTCTTTTACACTCATGTGCTAGCATTGTATGTATTTTCTTCTCTTTAATACATAGAGAATCCCTTTGTGTCTATTTTAAAAATTTCATCTACCATTGATAAATCTCTCGCTACCATTAAAACATGTGCTGTGTCATACACTATGTTAATACATGTATGCTACTAGCATTGACCTTTGTGCTAGCATTATACCCTCTATTGCTAGTGTCTACTTTGTGTGTTTAAATCCTCATATGCTAGCTATTTTGTGTAATTTTTGGCTTGGATTTCAAGATTTTCATAATCTATTTTTGGTGTTTTTGTTGTTTTTTGTAGGTTTCTAACTTTTTTTGTAGGTTTTACATTTAAATCATTTTTCTAACATGTTTAAATGCTTTAATGAATGTTTGTATTTCCATGTTTTGCTTAAGTTAGGCTAAATTTTGTGTATGCTCTTCTCTTGCACCTTTTGGTGATCTTGAGAATCAAAAGAAACTTTAGTCTTCTTTTCTAACATTTGGATTAACTTGGAAATTTCATCATTTATTTTTTTAAGGAATGAATCTTTCACAAAGCATTTTAATGGTCATTTGATTTAAGTTTTTCATTTCTATCTAGTTGGATCAAATGTTGTGTATGCTCTTCTCTTGCATCTTTTGATGATCTTGAGAATCAAAAACAACCTTGGTCCTCTTTCAAAATGGGAAACTACTAAACTACTAAATTTTTTGAGTGCAGGACCTAATGCTTTTCAAAGAATCAAATCAAAAAAATACTAACTATAGTGTGTTGTAGGTTTCCAATGGTGTGCTAAACCACATTTTTAATCAAAGATAAAAAACACACCACTTTATTCAAAACATTGTATTTGTAGGTTTGGATAAGGGTTAAAACCCATCCGCTTTAAATTGTGGGAAGTATCTTGGCATAAGCCATAAAACTCATTATGAGGATTACCACAGGAACCCCAAAGTAGTCCACACCTTGAGGGAATTGGTGGATGAAATGGGAAGTGCCCCCACTACCACTTGACTAGAAATACCCATGAGGAATGCTTCAAGTTGTCTGTATGAGGCCCTTTCATTAATTTGATTGTGGGGTAATGGTCCTTTTCATCTAGGAGTTATCTAGAAGTGTATCTCTCTTAGGAAAGTATTGGTGAGTGTTGAGAACAAAATCCTAGGTAACCATTTGGCATTGGGGCCAACTTTTCCTTATCCAATCATGTTCTAAAGAGCCTTCACAAAAAAAACTTCTTTGGAGTCAAAACCTTGTTATTTAAACAAAGGGAGAGTTCATTCATTAAAGTTTTTGCCACATGTGTTATTCATCATGAAACTTACAAAGCAAAACTTTGTCCTAGTTTCTACCTTGTTATAAAACAAGGTGAAACTCTACCAAAGTTAGAGCTACGTATTTTTCATCACCACTTGTTCTATATCTCCTTGTTTTCTTGTTGACATTTTTGGTCAAAAAGAAAAAACAATTCAAGTAGTGTTTCCAAAAATAATCATGTCCACCACTTTTGTATTCACTTACATCCATGTTGTGGCAGGGATGATAAGTGTTGAAAGTGTGTTGGTACGTATTCATATTTTGGTAGCCTTGTCTTGATACCCATATTGAGACATCTCATTGTAGTTAGGTTATATCTCATCATTGATTTCCCTTGAGTTGTTATTGCTACTTGCATTATATCAATACATTTTTGATACTTACATCTTGTTTTTATAAAACTTGATATAAGTGTCCAAATTGTATTGTTACGTTGCTCGCATAGTATCAACTCCTTGTTATACTTAGACCTTTTTTTGTTCAAACATTGCCTTGAGTTTTGGAAGGTGTTGTAGTTAGTTATTGCTCACATCATATCAATACCATTTTGATACTAACATCTTTTTTCCTAAAAACTTGATTAAAGTATCCAAATTGTATTGTTGTGTTTGCTCACATTTGTAGCCTCCATTTTAAAAACTTGGACTTTGTTTGTATTAAACTCATTTAAGTATACCTTGAATCAAAATCACTTCAACCCCTTTTTAATACTTAAGTCTTGTTTATTCCAAACTCGATTTAAGTATTGAAATTGTGTTGTCATCTTGAACAAAACAATCTTTGAGACAATTTAGACATAGGGAGTAGGTTCTTTTGTGATTGTTCCTTTGTTGGAACTTTGCTAGATTTTCCTTGGTACCTTTCATCATACATTTTCATCTCCTTGGAAAATTATTTGATTCTTTGATTCTTTACACCATTTGAATTTCTTTGATTTGATTTTTTGATTCTTTGGGATTATTTTGATTGATTCTTTTGATTATTTGACATTTGTGACATTTTGTTTTCACATTTTTGATTTTTCCTAGGTTCATTATAGTACTTGTACACATTTTTCAAACCTTAGTGAAACATTTCCTATATCATGCCTCCTATTACAAGAATGGGACATAGAATATTAGGATCAAATCCTTTCATCAATTCAAATTTAGACCCCTTACTTGAAGAAGAAACCATGGTTGACCATAGTGGTGATGAGGGGAACTCTCCTCGAGATAACTTCAAATTTGACCCCCCCACATGGATAATTTCTCTTCCATAATAGAGACCAAGTCTTGGTATGAGTTGTAGAATTAGGGGCTAAAATACCACCTAAATTTGACCATACTCTTCTTACAAACATGGTTCATAGAGAGGAAGAAGTAGAACATGTCCCATTCCTCTATTGATGAAATATTAAACCCTGGACATGCTTCTACTTCTAGGAAAGGAAACAAAATGAAGAAGAACCTCTTAGAAACAACAGTGGCTATCATTTACCACCCCTTAAGATAAATCATGAAGCTAGGATGGAGGATGAAAATGAAGATCATGAACAACCTCCCCATACATGAAACTCATGAAGAAACCCAAAAATGATGAGGTCACTATTCAACAAAAATACAAGCCCTTAGTCATCAAATGGAAAATTTAGCTTCCCATGTCCATAAAGACACTAGGTAAGAACTACATGTAATGAAAACCTAAGGTTACATATAATGATCTTTACACAAAAAACCATGGTAGTGAGACATCAAAATCTAACCACATGTATATTCCTGCCACACCTTCACGTGGCCAAATATTTGATCAAGAGTGGAAATCTATGAAGAATTCCCTTACAAGTTTACAAGAAAATAACATTGGACACAAGTAAGAAATACCAATTTGAAGAACTATGTCCTTATCCTTTTGATAGAAATGTTATGAACACCCTTTCCTCCTCACTTTGACTACCCTAAATTTGATAAATATAGGGGTAAAGGTGATCCACGTGATCATGTCAAAGACTTCTTCATGGCTTTCAAGAATTTTCATATAGTGACAATTACCTTATTTTCCTATTCCCATGAAGTCTTGGGGGCAAAGCACTTGAATGGTTCCTCCATATACCTAAAGGGTCTATCTTCACATTCATTGAATTGGAAAAAAATTTTGTGTGCCACTTTTCATTCAATATGGAAAGTGACATTACCATGTTAGATTTATGTAATGCCAAACAACAAACAATGAGAACTTTTTTTGGTTTCCTACAAAGATGGTGAGGGTTAGCTAGTCGCTTCCCTTGCTCCATTCTAGAGAAACAACTTGTTAGTATTTTTGTGCCAAACTTACATCCTAAAATTGCTTTTCACTTACAAATGCATTGTGTGAGCACTTTTGAAGAAGTCATAGAAAAAGGAAGCCAAATCGAGAAGGATTTATTAGCTAAAGGGATTTAAACCCTTTTCAAAGAGATAATCATGAGTCCAAACCTACAGAAAAACCTAAATTATTTAACAAGAAAAAAATTGTAGGTGATGGCATAACAATTCAAAACATGTGCAAGTAGTCAAAATAGTGCTCCTTTGAAACTTTCCAAGGACATAAGTTACACCTGAAATTAAATGTCGAGTGTTCACTCCTCTTATGGATTCTTTTCATCAATATTGAAACAATTAGATGTAGTGAACATGGTTAAGTTCCCTAACACTACACCCCTTTTACATGATGATGACACCAAAACCATCATGGTATAAAGACCATGAATATTGTGAATATCATCGTGTTAAGGGCCATACCACAGACAAATGTTTGAAGTTGAAACACTTCATTCAAGACCTCATAGATATGGAGAGATGTTGAAATGGATTCACTGCACCCAAATAAAACTTCTAACCAACAATTGGGAATTTATAAAGATCCATTCCCAAAACATAAACAAGTGGAGAAAAGTTGGATCAAGGTCATTCATCCTAGAATAAAAACCAATCATGTTTGTTGTCAAAACTCACTAATCCATTTGATTCCCTCATTGGTTGTGTTCATCCTCCTATTGAGCATATAAATACAATTAAGATCAAGACATGAGAGTGTGTCATGAAACATGATGTGCTCATCTTGTTATTTTAGAACCTCCTTTGCCTACCCCTTAGGATAGTCATTATGATATTCTAGAACAACTTGAGAAGACCACTACTAAGATTTCCATCTTAGATCTTCTTAAAATATCCAACATTCATAAGGACATCCTTTACAAAACACTTTAGGGGTCAAGGAGTTTCAACTGATATTGATCCTTCATGCTTCCAAGCCTTGGTTTGTAGATTTCTCCTTTGAACACATTACCTTTAGCCAACATGAGATTCAATGGATGATCATACACACAATCTACCCTTGTACATTGAAGTGATTGTTACTCGTAAAAATATAAAAAGGGTGCTTGTGGACAATGGATCTGGCTTGAATATTTATACTTTGAAACTAATCAGATAGTTGGGACACATTGACATTGAATTGGAGCCTAATGTCATCACCATTAAGGCTTATGATAATGTGGAGTGAAAATCAGTTGGTATAATAACTTTCCTATGGAAGTTGGGCCTACTATTCATGATACCGGTTCCATGTCTTGGACTTGGAACTACCCTACAATATGCTCCTGGTCACCCATGGATTCATGCCATGTAGGTTGTGCCTTCAAACTTTCCATCAATGTATCAAATTGTACCATGAAGGAAAAACTCTTACCATTCTTGGGGATCCCCAACCCTTTTCCCATTACAGAGCATTATTTGGGTTATTTCCCCACTACATATGAATGTCCTTCAACCAAAATAGTTGTTCAGATTCAATCGAGGCTCTCACCTCCTCACATTGATCTAGATACATTGTGCTCTCATAATAATGGTGCTTCTACATCTATATCTCCTTTTCTTCATGGGAGATGAAGGTCCTTTCAACTATGGATGTGGAGAATACAACCTCCAACAGGCCCTCCTAGTTTCCAATCTCCCCTATCACCCAAGACATGTGGTAGGCCCAATTATAAATATCAATGGTCCTGGGAACACTGTAACATTGACACTTTTTCCTTCTTAGTGGCCTTTTGGAAGATGAGAAACTACTTGAAACTTCTATATCTCTGGTCTCTGATGATGAGATGGATTCATGTTATCAAGATCCTAAATATGCCATCCCTAATAAGATGATGTATGCCATGGGTTACCAAGGATATGGATGTGGCATAGATGAAAGGGTGTGTGGGAACCTCTTTCGACACCACATCACAAGGTGGAAAAATATGGTATTGGTATTTGTTGTATGGGTCCCATCCTCTAGAGGTCAAAGCCACCTCTTTTGAATGTGATGATAGTTCTTCTATTATGATAGTGAAATAAATTCCCTTTGTAGTCTATATGAAGACCTTGCCTCCACAAACTTGTTTCTGACATGGCTATTTTAACCATATCCCCTTCCACTCCCAAATTGAATCTTTTTCCACCCATCTCTTGTAAACTGGGACCAAAAACAACAACATGTACCAATTGATTTCTTTGAGAATGATGAAGAAATTGGTGAATTTATGGGTCTCTCGTGATGACATTCCTATTGGTGACCAAAAAGGGATTCTCCATCAACCTTGACATACACGTATTTTGGGGAGGAGGCTGAGTTTTGTGGTCAGAAAAATAAAAAAGAAAATGAGGGAAAGATATCTTCCAAAAATCCTCAACAAAAGAAAAATTCCAAGTCCCATAGTGAAAACTCTTTGAGGCACTATGAAAAAACAAATTGAAAAAATCAATGGACATAAAAAGTGACCAGTCTAAGGGTGAAAATATCATTGAGACCCTTAGAGGAAGATCTCAATCTCCCCCGATCCTACGTATGGAAGATGAATCCAAATTTCTTGGTGGAGGAGACTATTGATGTTAATATTGGAACAAAAGATGAACCTAAAATGGTTAAGTTGGGAGCTTCCTCTCAACACAAGAATAGAAATTTTTTTCATGCTTCTTCAAGAATTCTCAGATATATTTTCTTGGTCCTATGTGGACATGTCAAGCTTAGATCCTCTTTGGTAGTGCATAACTTAGTTGTGCATGAATAAAAAAGTTGATTAAGAAAAAAATTTGTAAGATGCATCCTCGTGTGTAGCTTTTGGTCAAAGAAGAGCTTGAAAAATTATTGGTAGTAGGATTCATTAGGCCTATTGACTACTCAGAATGGATTTCTAATATAGTACATATTAAAAAAACCCATTGGTATCAAAATTTGCACATGGATTTTAGGGACATCAACAAGGCATGTCCAAAAGATGATTTTCCTCTTCCAAACATCGACATGATTTTGATTCAACTGCAGGATATGAAATTTATCCCTCATGGATGGATTTTTAGGTTATAACCAAGATCAAAATTGTAGAAGAGGACCAACATAAAAACTTCCTTCACTACCCCTTGGGGTACATTTTATTACCAAGTCATGCCTTTCGGCCTCAAGAATGCAAGTGCACAACTTATCAAAGGGCCATGATTGTCATCTTCCATGACATGTTGAATGATATTATGGAAGACTATGTTGATGACATCTTGGGAAAGTCCAAGACTAGAGAAGAACATCCTGAAATCCTATGGCATATCTTTCAATGTCTAAGAGATTATAAGGTTAGACTCAACCCAAAGAAGTGTGTCTTTGGTGTGCTTTTAGGAAAATTACTAGGCTTCATTGTTTCAAGAAGAGGAATTGAAGTGGACCCAAAAAGGTCACACTATATCATAGAAATGCCTCCTCCCAAGAACCTCAAACAGCTATGTAGTTTTACAAGGTAAAATCCAAGCTATCCATAGATTCATTTCCCAACTTCACAGATAAGTGTCATTCATTCACTCATCTTCTTAAGAAAGATGTTGATTTTCATTGGGGTCTGAATGCCAACAAGTGTTTCACCTTACTCAAGGAGTATTTGGCCAAACCACTTGTTCTTATGCCACCTACCCAGGAAAACCCCTATTATATATATCTCAGCTACCCAATTTTCTATAGGCACACTTCTAGCTCAATATGATCTGAATCAAAAAGAGAAATCATCTATTACCTTAGTCATATTGATCTCTTATGAGCTTAACTATCCACAAATTGAAAAGGCTTCTTGGTCATTGTTTTTACATTTAAAAACTCATCACTATATTTTGAATAAAAAAACCAAGCTTATATCCAGAGTTGACCCACTCAAGTACCTATTATCTAAACCCACACTTACTGGGAGGATGGATAATTGGATCATCTTCTTAGTGAGTTTGATATTGAGTATGTTAACCAAAATCAGTCAAAGGAAAGTACTCATGGATCAACTAGTTAAAGCCCCTTTTCCAGGAACTGAACCATTGAGTCTAGATCTTCTAGATGCTTCTATGATGTATATTGAGGAATCCATCACATGGAAAATATACTTTGATGGATCATTTACCTTTCATGGTTAGAGAGAGGAGTTGTTCTTATCACTCCTATAGGTGATTTGATTCCTTAAGATTTCAGACTTGGTTTCCCATGCACTAATAATATAGCCAAGTATGAAGCCCTCATTAGGATTGAAAATTTCTATATAATGGGATATCAGACAAGTTAATGTTATAGGTGATTCTCAATTGATCATCAAACAAGTGAATGATGAATATAAGGTCAAGGATGAGAAGCTCATCCCTTATAAGAAACTGGTTGATACTTTTAAAGGAATTCTTTGTAAAAATCACCTTCCAATAGATACCCAAGAGGAAAAAATCACTTGGTGGATGCCATGGCTACAATTGGATCTTTTTACACATTCCACTAGGTAATAATGACATGCCATTCTTTGTGGAACATTTGATGGTACCTGCATATGACATGCCAAAATATTTCTTGGTATGTGAAGTTTTTGGTCCCTTATCCCCCTAGTATCTTGATATATTTTAATTACCTACATGATGGAACCTTTCCTCCCAACATTACCCATTCCAAAAAAATGTAACCTCATCAACATATAGCCCATTATACCCTACTTGGGGCACTCTCTATCATCGAGGCTATGATGGGAATTTATTACGTTGTCTTAACTTGGAAGAATATATCTTAGTGGTCAAAGAGGTGCATGAAGGCATCTATGGGGCCCATACAAGTGGAATGGTTCTTCTTATAAAATCTATTGAGAGTAGGCTATTATTGGCCTACTATGGAAATTGATTGTTGTCAGTATGTGAAAAATGCTTGCTATGTCAAAAATATGGAAACCTAATACATGCTCAAAGTGCAATCTTTACAACCCATCATGACACCATGGCCATTTCTCAAAGTGGGGACTTGATCTCATTGGGAAGCTTACACCCACTTCCTGATGGCCACAACACACATCATAACTGCCACCGAGTATTTTACAAAATGGGTAGAGGTTGTTCCTCTTACTTATGTCAACTGTGTGTAGATTTCCAAGTTTATAATGAATCACATCATTTTTCATTACGACATTCCCTCTGCCATTGTATCTGAAAATGGTAAATATTTCAAGAATAAACAAGTGAAGGCATTGTGCCAATGCTTCCAAATCTAATGAAAAAATGGTCCCCCTATTACCCTCAAGGTAATGGACAGGAAAAATCCTCGAACAAGACTCTTGTTCATATCATGGAGAAGATGGTTAATAAAATTGGCCATAATTGGCACCTTCAAATCCATCCTACCCTTGGGCCTTATAGAACATCCATTCACACACCTACTAGTGCAACTCCATATTCCCTTGTTTTTGGCATAGAGGCCATTTTACCCCTTGAGATTGAGCTTCCTCTTTGTGCATATCCTTGAGAGATTATCTGGACAAAGAGGAAGACTATAGGGTGGCTAGGGCTGGTAGAGCTAGAACTGCTAGATGAAAAGCACCTCCATGCACTGGATCACCTTAAAGTGTATCAGAATCAAGTGCATAGGAGCTATAAAAAATGCATCATACCTCATGAATTTGAGGTAGGAGACCTTGTTCTTAAAGAGAATTAGTTCAACACCACAAAAGAGAGAGAAGAAAAAGTTTGAACCTAATTGGTTAGGGCCATATATTGTGGTCACTAAATTTGGTTCAAGTGCATATAAAATTTCCTATATGATGGTGATGAACTTTGGGAACCCATGAATGCCATGCATCTCAAGAATTTCTATGCCTAAGCATGGGGACCTTTAAAAAATAAAAAAAAGTAAAAAAAATTAAAAAAAGAAAAAAAAGTAAAGAGAAATAAATTCATCCAAGTGTGAAAACCACACAATTGTGGCACTTTGGACAAGTCCTTTGGTGAAAAATGGTTTTTGGTGCACCATAGGAGGGTTTTTGTTCACAAGCATCTCACACTGGGGCATGATCACTTCTTCCTAAGCTAGTTCTTCTACCTATAGAGATCCTTTCTGAGATCTTTTGAGCCTATCCTTTATGGCCTTGATCTGATGATCCTACTCTTGTATATATGTGAGGAGTTTTCCCTTGTACATTCCCATCTATCATTGGGGAATCCACATCTTCATTTTCTTGTACATAGCTTTGGAAAATTTTTAGAAAATACCAAAACATTCAAATAGGTATTAAAAAAAAAACCCAAAAACAATATAACATTGTCTCATGAAAAATACAAAAAAACACAAAAACGTTTCAAAAAATGTTCAAAAACAAAAACAAAGTAGTGGTTTTTTTTTACTTGTTTTGTTTTGTTTGTATATGTGTTTTGTTTACTTGTTTTAATTATTTGTCTTTACTTACATTGATTTTTACTTTTAGATTATTTGTTTTTATTATTAGATTATTCATGTTTTTGATTAGACCAATTGAATTGAGTTATTCATTTAGTTGTTTAATTATTTAATTCATTTTTTTTTGTTTTGTATTTGTTTACATGTGTATATTTTTTTGATTAATTGTTTTTTTGTTTACATTATATATTCATTAATTTTTCTTGTGCTTTTGTTTTCTTGTACATTTTTGTTATCATTTCATCATTCACATCATATCATCACATCATCATAACATCATCATATCATCAATAAAATGCTAAGCTACATCATCATAAAAATGAAAATCAACATGTATGCTAAGCTAACCTACATCATATCATATCATCAATGGGGAAATAGGGATTATTTTTATCCCCCTCATCATAAATCATAATAAAATGGGCTAACATGTTATCTCATAAAACAAAATGTGATAATCATCAATGTCATCATCATCATCATAAACATGTCAAAAACATCAATGTCCATATATATAAAGTGTCTCGATATACATAGATACAAAAATAATCCATCATGGGCATGGATAAAAAAATGTGCCTTCATCTTGAGGCATAACAAAAAAAACATACATATACATCATGATCAAAAAAATGTGCCTTCATCTCGAGGCATATACCAAAAATAAATACATGTATATAAAAAAAGAGTCAACCCTAACTCTCTCAACACCATGATTGACTGCTGGCATTGGCTATGGCATGGCATTGGCAAGGTGGAGGCATTTGAATTGATCTAGTGGACCTGGATGGTCTATGTGATCTAGACCTCGATCGACTTCCTGTAATCTGACTATAAGGGATGCCCTCTATGTGCCTTGGAACCACAATATGATATAAAGCTCTATAATATCCACCTCTACTAAAGTCACTGTAAAATCATAAACAAATCCCCAGATCCCATGATCCAAGCTACTCTGTTGCATGATGAAGAGCATCACACTCTGATGTAATCTACGGGCACATCAACCCTCAAGTTGTGTCCTCTATCTAATCCTAGTGTTCTCATCATGAGATGATCTCACACATGATCCCGATCTCTATCTATGATGGCTTACTGTTGTAATTTATTGCCTAAGGGAAATCTCTGATGGATCCCCCTACTCAACCTATCTCTACAAGGTCTGAATTGTAATAAAGGCTACATCTCACCCACGCATCATCACCATATCTCTCTAATCTGTAAGTGGCCACTGATGGCCCACCTACTCCTGGGATCACTCTATATCCCAGCACTAGTATTTGTATATGGTGGCCCTGTGCGAATATCCCCCATCATCCATCCATCCCCATCACCCCCACCTACTACACCACTTGGACTACTTACTCTAGGGGGTGATGGTGGACCTATAAATAGTACCTATGTTGTTGTACATACATTATTGTAAACTGAAGGGTACCTATGTAATGGTACCTCTTTAATAATGGCCCATGTGTTGTATATGAAATCTTGCTAAATAGGGCACTGGTGGTGGCTACATGTTGTATTTGTCCCATGCATTCACATGTCCCTATATGTGGTTTATGTCCCTATATTGGACTATGTCCCTATATGGGTGGGACCTGTGCCTGTGTTTCCTTGGTGCCCTACCTGCCCTAGCATGTCTTGTGCATGCCTCACGGCCTCGGCCTCCTCCTGGCCTAACTGGCCTATCTCTCTGTAATGCCTAACCCCAAGTCTCTTGTTGTTGTGTTTATACCCACTTTATATTATAGCTTCACTAGAATGGTGATGACATCGAGGCATCACATGATACATATCAAGTAATCCACGTAATTTATTGTGGTCCCAGGTCCACTATCTATGCCCATCCATCCCATACATGTGGTATGACTCCATGAAAACTTGTAAAGTGTTATCCATGGTCTGATATGGGGCCCAAAATCAAAATGTCTCATGTGCATGCTATGCATGTGTACCATCTCTCATCCCCGAAGGATACCCTAGATAACACCAAGATGCGATGTACTTTTTCACTTGGTACCACTCTAGGATATGCTTGTGGATGCTTCCTATAAAAAAGTGCTCAACCTCTACAATTCTCAACTCTGTAACATCCATCGCCATGATATAAATATGGTATGGTCTCCAGTCACCACCATCATAATTAAAGTCATCAAAAATTTCATTTTGTAGTATAAGTATCTCCTAAGTGAGATCTAATATCACTGCCACCCATTGGCTCCCACCCATACATGAGGATGGCTCATCGGTGCTCTAACTCATCAGTACACCAAGTGGTGTCCAATAACAATATGATCCCATGCCCAAATCTATAGAAGAGTCACACAGGACTAGGATCCTCTCATCCCTTTGTAGGCTATCAAATGTAAATATCTATATAAATGTGGGCCAATATGCACTGACCCCAGAAAATACCTCCCCATCCATAGTTGGAAAAGTGCACACAACTCCTATCAAATCAAGCTAAAAAGTGTGTACCCATCTTATCATAAAAGTAGTACCACTTGATAAGAGCCATAAGATATATGGAATATGTAAGCCTCCTAGTCTCAAAAACATCTATAAAGTGTGCACATACCATACCCTGTCGGGGTATATCCTCTCATAGGAACAAATCCCTAGATGTGTCCTAGAATCCAGCCATGGTTCATCATCATACACAACCAAATTACCCTGGATCGGCACTCAAAGAATCGATAAACATCCTCGAGAGTCATAGTCATCTCTCCAGTGGGAAGTTAGAAATTATAGCTCTCACTATGTCATCTCTCTCTAAGGAAAGTAGGGCTATGATCTAGTCTAATATGCTAGGAAATTATGTAATATAAGACAAACCATATAGCCTCAAGCACACAATCAAACCCCTTTCTCATTGGGAGAAGGTCATCTCATAATCTCGCAGACATCCGTGGTGCTCCCGCATGTCCAAGATCAGTGGTCTCTCCTATAGATCACCCAAAACACAAAAATTAACATCATTTCTTCTAAATCATCTTCTAAAGTCTTCTAATCACTCCTACATTCCTCTAATCACTTCTCAAAATCTTCTAAATTCTTCTAAGGCCTTTTAAAAGGTCGAATCTCATTCTAACACACTTCTTTCTACGTTAGTGCATCTCTCCTTTCATGCTAGCACACCTTAGGCTACGTTAGCACATGTCTTCACACACTAGCACATTTCACGCTAGTGCATCTATTTTAATGCTCATGCCCTCATTTACACGTTAGCTAGCATTTCATGCTAGCACCCTTTTCACATGCTCATGCTCCTATTTTCATGCTAGCATGTGAGCTAACCTAAAAAAAAAATAGTGTAATGCTCTAGTGCCCCTAGTTTCATGCTAGCACGTGGAATTCACACTAGTGCATTAAAGGCACACACTAGCACATATGAAGGCATGCACTAACATTAACACACAACTTTTCTAAAGCTAAAAAAGGGCATTAAATGCACTTAAATTCAAAAAAATGTGTTACTTATCGGGCACCATCTCTCTGGAGGCCTCCCACTCAACTCTTGAACTCAATCAGTCGACATGATGTGTGTGGTCTAGATTCACCATCTCTCTAAAAATAAAGAAAAATCTCTCAAAAAGGCAATAATAGGTAAATAGCACAAATGGGTCGCGATGGATTTTACCCCTCCCACCCTATTATTTATACCCTCCCAACCCTAATTCTTCATTTTTCTTGCCTCCCAAAGGGGCCAGATTACTAACTTGTTCCTCTATTTTCTTCCCACCACATACTAGCATTTGTCGTGATGATTATTTTAATTAAATGGTCATTTTTACTAACATTTTCACCTCGCTGGGGCATATTTTTGCTTCCCGTGACCTTTTCTTCTCCCTAGGGCATATTTTTGCTTGCTTCCCAATGATTTTTTATGTACCACACACATCATCATTCTTCTATATCACATTCTTCCTAAAATTTCCAAAAAATCAAAAACCAAAAATCTTCAAAAAATTGGTAAAATTCAAAAAATCCAAAAATTGGTAAAATTCAAAAAATCCAAAAATGGGTAAAATTTTCAAAAATCCAAAAATTGGTAAAAAACATTTCAACATCAAATCATTCACAAGACACAACATCCTCAAACATAAAAAAATTATCCTACAAAAATATTTCTTTGGTTCTCACTTATTCTTGTGCATGACATGTGGATCATTTTGATCTACCTCATTAACAAAGTTGGTTTGCTTGTTATGTATGTATTCCCTTGCACATAGTTTGTTTGGGTAGTTTCATAGTGCATGATTTCTTTTTCATAGGACTTCTACATCCTCCATTTATTCACCTTGCATGTATCCTTTCTTGGGGTGCCATTTTTAACCCTTTTCATATAACTCGAACATTTGGGAACCAAATCTTGATAACAAAAACATTGGTGCAACTATCTTAAATGTTGTTTTTGAGTACATTTGTTTGTGCTTGTTTCTTTGTTGATTTTCTTGTTTACTTTCTTATATTGCATTACATTATGTATGTTTCTTTGAGTTAGTCCTTTAGTGATACACAAATATTAGTATTATGGATTTTCATGTCATTTTATACTTTTTTTATGCATGCTCATATTAAATAAAAAGTTTCTCCTAGACGGATGGTTCATTGATCATGTAGCAATATGATGATAAAAATGTTGTTCCTAAGCCAACTAATATGCTTGTTATCTCCATGTGCGAGTTTCATTCTATCTCACTTTTTACCAATCATTTTCCACATTTTCTCGATTCTACCAATGGCCAACCAAGCTCAGTTGGAATCCCTTTCATCACTATCACATTTTCTTCCACAACACCTGGGGCAATAGGGATTATATTTATCCCCCCCCCCTTATTTCTTCCATCCATTGAAACATGTGGGCTTTTCTTTCCCAATCATTCTAATTGAACACAAGCCTACTACGATCATTTCAAATATTATTTTTCCTTCTTCTTTTTGATCATCGATCGACCTCTTCTATCACCCCATCGACACTCAAGGGGGCATCCTTCATTCTACTAATTTTTCTTCCATTCCTTCAAAATTTAATTTTCTATAATTGTCTACTATCTTTGAAGTGGCATCACTTTGCATTACACCACACCAAAGAGGGAAAATGTAGACACCTAAATTCAACTATATGCATAGTTTTAATACTAAAATTGCACTAATTGTCCTCTTTCCCATCATTTCCATTATAATTAGTGATTTCCCACTAATTAGCTAACATTTCCCTCCATTTTGGTCAATTAATGACACTTCATTAATTAACTAGCCTTTCCCCATTCCGGATGCCAATTAACATGACACTTCGTTAGTTATAATCCTCTTTCAATTAATTAATTAATTTATTATTAGTTAATTAAGCCTTTTTTCATTTATTTAATCAATAAACCTTCTTATTGGTTAAATCCCCCTTTCAAATCCTCTAAATCTATCAATTCCCTCTAAATCACCTCCAAATAGCTTTCTAAGCTTATCTTGGTCCTATTAATTAATCCTAGTTGATTAATTAAATCATCTCCAACTCCCATGAGTTGTTAATCACTAATTAATTCCTTTTAATCATGTTTATCCCTTTCTAATTCTACTTTATCTTTATCCCACATTCACTAGGTTTCTAGCTTCTCCCAAATTGGAAAGCTATATAAAGAACCTAGTACCTCCCTTCACACCTTACACCACACTTTTTCTAGTGATATTACATGCACATGATAAGGGCATTTCTACTTGGAATAGCTCATTGATCTTGCATCCATTCTTCTCATAAAAGAGTAGTAAAGGAAGATCCAAACATGGCCATTAAGCCATTTTGGTGAGATTCTTTCCTCTACATGGAGATAACATTCATTTGATTGCTCATGAACAAGATAGGTTCATCATAAGGAGTAATCACACATACAAAGCACATCCAAATTTCAAAGGGATTGCTTAGCATTTAATGTTTTCATGTTGGATGCATTTATATTAGCTTTCTTCATGATGTTGTTATTTAATTATCTTAGTTATAGGGATTACTTGGTGTTAATTCTTAGTTCTTAAGCACTCTTTGTTATCAAATACCCACTAGCTAATATTTCATATCCAGTTCCTAGATCTTATGGATATGTCCATCTTTCGATTCAATTGGGCCTCTTACCATGTTTATGTCATTCACTATGACACCTTCCATCAAAGGTTGTGACATTTTCTTAGGTATTCCTTGGCTCTGTGTTGCTCAAGATATCCCTTCCATAAATCACTTGTTCTTAAAATTCATACACAACAAGAAAGTTATCACTATCAAATGTGTTCTACCATGCACATCGTGGCCTCAACCTCCTCTTGAATTTTACATTGCACTTTCTAGAGCATATAGGTCATATTGGAGCTCAAAATGTGTAGTCGTGCCCGAATCATAGACAATTCAATATTTGAGACAACATGGGATTGTCTCCAAGTTGTGGGACTCAAACTAAGACAGACCTCTAGAGAAGGTCGGATTCCTCTACTTACTCCTAATGTTAAACTACTCCTAGGAATTGAAATGCAACTATCTAACTCTACTCTAACTTTCCAAGAGACCAGGGTGAGAAGGAGATGCATAAAACATAAACCTAAACTAGAGAAGGCAATAGCACCAAAAATAAGGGGATGAATACTTCAACAAGAGGGAAAATGGAAGAAAACAATGATGAAGAGGGTTGAACTAAGCCATAGATCAAAACTATTTCAAAGGTTCCAGTTCCATGATGCGCAATGAACATAAAATTTGAAACAATGCATGTAACAAACCTATAAGTAAATGAGAGGCAAGAGAGTGCAATAGAACAATAGCTAAGGCCGAAATGAGACATAAAACCAAAGATTCATTTCTTAAAGATCATTACAATACAGGAAGAAGATGCAAAACATTTACAAAAATCGAGCCCAAGGCATGTGACCCTTAGAATGCTTGTGCAGCACAAAATGATGCTCATGCATTCCCAAAGTATCCAACATTAAAATTGGGCATCACTTTACAATATATAGAAATTTGGAGAAGAGAAAGAAGGAAAGAAGAGAGGGAAATTTGAATTCCCTATTACACCAACCTGACCACCTCCATTCAATTCTCTGAGAAGATATGATATTCTTGCAAAAACAACCTCCCATGCCACTTTCCTTGTTGAAGAGGGAACAACGCCCATATTGCATTTAATTTTGGTGGTTGAGCTGTCTAGAACAACCCCTTTGCGTGTTGAAGGCATATTTCTTCACTTCACCACCTACCAATATTTAATCCATGAAATTTGACTCCCTTTGCATGGAGAAGGATAAGATTCCTTCAAATAATATTAGATTTGCAAAGATCAAATCATATTCATGTTCATTTAGTAATCCATGAGAAAACTATTGTTTTCCTTGATCTGTGACTTTTTACTTTTAGTCTTGCATGAATTTTGGCTTCCACGGTTCCTCCTTATGTTCTCGTGGCATTACTAACTTTTCTTCTTTACTCTACGGCATGTTTGAACACTACGCAGACCAATTAATCCAAGCTTGCGGTAAACCAAGTTTCTTTATTTTGCAATGAGTGAAAAATAGTCAACATTTTTGGAGACTTATAGGGGCCATCTACCTCTAGATTAGATGATTAGTAGCCTTAGAATCCATTGGGCATGGATTTAGCCTAACATTCCTTGAATCTGATTTAGTTTCTCTATATTTGTTTTTTTGAAGTGAATATAACTAATCCTTGATATTTTGAACCTCCTTTAAAAGCATCTTGAGAACATGATGAAATGGTGCATAAGAACATCTCCAAGAAATAAGATTGTGCAAAGCACTTAGGAAAGAAACATACACTACCAACAATGCAGTGTGTTGAAAGCACTTGGAGAAATTGAAATTCTAATCTATTATATACAAGATGCATAAAAATTCTAATGGGAAGGCTTGAGATGAATCCCATTGACTAGGATTTTAAACATGTTCCCATCAAGATCAAACAACTCAAATGAGTTAACCACCTTATAAGTGGTAATGATACATGGTCCACTCTAAATAGCATCAAATTTCAAGTGTCTTCTAGGTTTAGCTCGATCCACGTCCCACTTCAAAACCATATCTCTAACTTTGAATGTATGATTTCTAGATTTTACGTCAAACTACCACTTGGTTGACGCCTTTGATGTTATTCCATCTTGTCCAAGGTGGAATTTTTTCTTTCCTCTAACTACACCAATTCCGCCATTTTGATTTCCCTCTAATCCACACCTTCAAATTCCAGTTGTTAAGCTAACTCCAGTGAAGGAAGTTCAAGTGACAATGGCAATCTTACCTCTTTACCATATACCAATTTGTAGGGAGAAGTGTCAATTGCTTTCTTAGTTGTTATCTTGTGTGTCCAAAGAGCATTTTTACTTTGTTTGTCATTGTCTTTGATTGATGTCCATTGTCCTTTTCATGATTCCGATCGATTCTTATTAGTGCATTTACGCCAACCCATTACCTTGGGGGTGATAATTGGAAGATGTTTTCGAGATAAATTCCAAATCCCAAAGCCTCGATTATAAAATTTTTACGGAAAAGCTTTAGCGTTATCGAAATGATGGTCTGAGGGACACCAAATCTTGTAACAATTTCTTCAAGAAATTCCAGGATGGCTGATTTAGTGGCTTCCTTTAATGGCGTAGCTTCAGTCCACCTGGTGAAATATTCTATGGCTATGAGAACCCATTTGTGACCAGCACTAGATGGCGGGTTGATCATACCAATGAATTCAAGACCCCGTTGTGCAAATGGTTGATCTGTTTGAATTGGATGAAGTGGCAGGGCTTTCAACAGTATTTTCTTCCTAGAGAAGAGTGCACATTCTTTACACTTCCTAATCCACCTGTGAGCATCCACAAACAACGTAGGGCGAAATAGCCTACTTTTATAATCTTCATGACTATAGATTTAGCAAATAAATGTCCACCGAGAAGCCATCATAGAACTCGCTCGGGACCTGTCACATTGTTCACCTTCAATCCATCGAGCAACACTTCGTTGATGTTCCTTTTGAATAGGGTGTCATTAACCAGTTCATTTTAAGAGAACTCTGAGAAATTGAAGGTGAAAAATCCCTAGCGAATATCCCTAGAACCACTTTCGTGAAATAGGTTAATTTTCTAGGGTTTGTGAACAACATTTTTGCCTGATTTTCATGACATGCGGCAAAGAAGGTTCTTTGTCATGCGACAAAAAGTTTAATGTTATATGACAATAACCTTTTTATGGGTGGCAACATCCTTTTTGACATGCAACAACAAGGTTATTGTCACGTGGCAACAACCTTGTTGTCACACGAAAGCATCCTTACGGCGACGCACGACAACATCCTTGTTGATGCGTGACAACAAGGTTGTTGTCATGCGCAAGATAACCTTGTTGTCACGTGATAGTGACCTTGTTGTCACCCGACAGCAAGGTTGTTATTTATGACGATAGTAAACTTGTTGTTGAATGACATCAACCTTGTTGTCACATGACAACAAACTTACTATCGTATGACCGCAAATTGTAAATCTCTGTCGTGCATCTGTAACCTCTTGTCGTGCATCAACAACACATGATTGTCTCTCATCAAGAACCTCATGTCTTGCATCAAACTGATTCCAGTCATGCATTAGCAAAGCACCCTTGTCGTGTGTCAACATACTCCCCTTGTCACGTGTCGATGAGAAATTCCTTTTCATACGTCAACAAAAATTAGTTATCGGGCAATAGTGATCAATAGTTTTTGGGCATCAACAAATATCCCTTGTCATGTGTTAGAAAATAATACTTATCGCCCAACTGCAAATCGATGATGATCTATAAGACTATACTTTGTGTACTGGACTCTGGTGCTTCACAAGTTCATTGTACTTGATATATGTCTTGTAGTGGTATGGTACCTCAGTATGAGTATTCTACCCAGTGAATCACCTAGGTTTATATAGGGGATGTTTTCAAGGGTAGGCGAAGCCGACCCCTAAAAAAATTATACTATAATTTTTAGGCGAACAGGACACTGCCCTGTTTTGAAAAAATCACCTTTTCAAATTTTCCTAAAATGGAATATTCGCCACTAAAAATTCTTTTCCATTAACTAATGCATAAGGAATAGATCGCAACCTCATATGTCTTCTTTTCACTTTATTCAAACCAAGAGGGTATGCACCATTAGACAAAAACTTTTACATATCAACAATCTAGTTGCAATCATTGAATACATTCATTTCATCTTACTACCATTCAACATCATGTCTCATGATTTAAGGGTACTTCATTCACGAGGATGGTTTCTGAGATCCCACAACATCCAGAGCTCGTTATTTGCAAAGTTCTCTTCCTCTTACCAATTTTGTGGCCTTGATGATCACATCATATTCCATGATCTTAGTTACCCATCTAGCTCATTTTTCGTTGATTTCTTCTCCTGTGATGAAGTCTCTAATGCTAGAATGTGATACCAAAACCTTTAAATGGATAGCAGCAATCATGCTTTTGAATTTATTTAATTCTCTCATGATGGCAAATACTTGTTTTTCAATATGACTATACTTGAGCTCATAATCCTTCAGTGTTTGGCTGAAAAATGCCACAAGTTGTTCCATTACTTGATCATTCAATTCTGTCAAAACCGCAACTATATTGGATTTCGCCCCATGAGCATAAAGAAAGAAATATTTGGTGTAATCTAGATTAATCAATGTTAGGGCCTGAGGAATCTCTTATTTTATCTTTTCAAATTTGTTTTTCCCTTCCATGATCCATTTGAATGTTGCATCCTTCTTGAGAATGAGGGTAATAGGTTTTATCAAACCTACAAAGTTAGGAATGAAGTGCCTAACAAATTTGATCTTTCTAAGGAAAGACTGCAATGCCTTCTTGTGAACAAGTAAGGAAAGAACCGCTATAGTTGTAATTCTCTGGATCAATGATGATGCCTTCTTTTGAGATGATATGCCCCAAGAGCTTGCCTCTAGGAACTAAAAATTACATTTCTTAGGGTTAAGGGATATGCCAAACTCTCTACATCTTTCAAACACTTTCTCCAGGTGCCTCATGTGATTTGCACTCTACTTGGAGAAAACAATAATATCATCTAGGTAAACCAAGATGAACTGATTGATGAATCCCTTAAAATCAATATCCATTTCTCTTTGGAAGGTAGCACCTACGTTTGATAATCCAAAAGGAATTTTTGATAAGAAAATGTTCCCCATTTGGTGGTGAACGCAGTTTTATATTGATCTTCTTCTTTCACTTTGATTTGGTTAAAACCAGAAGAACCATTGAGCATGGACAACCTCTCTGCTCCTACTATTGTCTATAAAATTTGATCCATAGAAGGAAATGGATAATTTCTTTAAGAGAATCCCTGTTTAAATCCTTGAAATCCACACAGAGCTTGATTTCTCCATTTTTCTTTTCCTTTGGGACCATAGTTGCTACCCAAGTAGAGTATTTGAGTGGGAAAATTATTTTGGCCTCAATGAGTTTAGAGAGCTCCTTTCTCATGAGGGGTTCAATCTTGGGGTTGACTGGCCTCTATTTCTATCTAATTGGCTTGATGTTGGGATCCAGGTCAATAGAGTGTTGAACTATGTTTGGATTGAATTATTTTAAATCTTCATAGTCCCATGAAAACACATCACTAAATTTTTGGCACAAGGAAACAAAATCTTTCTTTTCATTTTCATCACATACCTTCCCAAGTAAAAGTTCCTTTCCTGGAGCAATTGAAACTTGCTTGACAATCTTCTTGCTTTGCTGCCATGTTCTTTTCCATTCCTTTGAACTCATCATCTAGACTAAAAATTTGCTCCAGAGTGACCAATCCCTTGGGTAACTTGTTTGATTTTAGTTGAATAATTTGATCCCCATATACTTCCTGCAAATCAGCTTACATCTTTGAGGAGAATTCCGCCTCATTTTGGAATTTGTTCATTGTTGTCAAATACCTTCCATCATGCCTAGTTGTCTAGAATAGATCACCTAACCACCATTTTGATATGTTGGGAATTCCCTTTGATCAAATCCTTAGCATGTGAGAATTGGGAGCCAAGGGCTGCCATTTGGTTTGCATCTTTGTTCAACTTTCTGGGAACAACCTGTAGGTTAATGGCATCAAAACTTTCTAACAAATCCCAAACTCTATGTTTGTAATCCTTCAATATCTTATTCTTCATCACACATCTATTGCAAACCTAGTGAATTACTAATTCGGTGTCTCCGAAGACCTGCAACTCTTTTATCTTTCTCTTCTCGATGTCAATGAGCCACACACTAATGCTTCATATTCTGCTACATTATTTGAACATGCAAATTACAGCATATGAGCAAAGAAGAACCTTTCTTTTTTTGAGAAATGAGCACGACACCTACCACGGCTCCATTTTACGCTCTTAGAACCATCAAAGAATATCTATCAAAGTCTAGAAGTATCTTCCTTTTCTTGTTTGAATGTCTTGGGTATCATAGATTCATCCTGAAGAATATGATAAGTGCCCAGACCTATCTCAAAAATTTTGAGCTCTTCATCATAAGGATCAAACTTATGATTTCTCTTGACCCATTCATCTAGGAGTAAATCAGGCATGGAAAGAGGGATAATATGCTCTTCAGGAGCTAAGTCCTACTCATGTCCTTCTTGTATTAGGAAATTTGATTAGATGGGAGTGGGGTCAAATGGCTCAATATGGTAAGAAAATATGGGCTCAGCTTGTATTGTGAATTGGGTACCATATCTAGTTTTTAAAAGCATGTGAGTCTAATCGAGGATAGGTAACCACCTACCTTAGTAGTGAAATCTCTAGACAAACAAATGGCAAACATAGGAGGCAATTCAATAACTGAAATGTCATGGGTTATGGTAAGGCTTGGGTAGGCATGAAGTGTCAACTCAAGGTCTTTAATTATGCCTAAGACATTCACAATTGACCCATCAAGTTGTAAAACACCCCTAGACACAGGACTGTATTTGAGACCTAGGATATCAGTTATTTTCTTGGGAATTATAGAGATACTATCCCCTAAATCAATCATACAATTATGAACTAGGTATTTTCCCATAATTATCGACATGTAGAAGGGTGGGTTCTTGATAGTTTTACTTACTTGATCATCCTTTTCTTGACAGACATTGACTTTGGTATGAGCCTTTTACATTATAGGATGCGTGGGAGGCAACATTACTTGAGGGCTTCATATAGGAGATCACGATGTGATGGAATGGCAAGTACATCCCACATAGAAACATTGACATTGGTCTTATTCAATTTCTCAACAATGTTAAAAGGAAGACTCATGCAGATGTGGCAGCGTTTGATTTGGCGGCTTTGGTTGAGTGCAATGACCTCTTTATCGTGGCCTTGCCGGAAGCTCAGGTGGCTTGCTTTTGTTCATTGTGGCTTCTTTTTTCCTTTGTTGTGGCTTTGAAGTGATCCATGGAAGGTGAAGGTTGTAACTCTATCATCCTTTTCTTGTGTCGCATATTATCACCACATTGATTGATGGTTTGTTAGAATTTCTGTCACTTGGTTGACCTCACAAAAATCCTCAGCTCAAAGAATATGAGATTGGTATCATTGTTACCTTCTTAGCTTACTTCGTAGATGGACATGGTGCCTCTAGCAGTGGTTCCTATTAACTGGAAGAGCCTTGAACCATGTATGCTTGAAGGTGAATTTCCCTTTCACAACTAAGTTGGTTATGCATCAAATGACATGGAAAACACCGCTATGTCTCTTGTGTCATATTATTTTACATAGGAACTAAAGCCTAACTTAAACTGGGAGTAGGAAGTACTTGTGGTGGAGGGATTGTTGCTAATGGAAGAGGAGCACTTTGAGCCTTCCATCTATTATTCTATTTGTTTTGTGCATATTTTTGACTAGGTTGTTGATTTCTCCATGGTTGATTCCCCTTATTAAAAGACTGCCCTTTATTTTGATAATTTCTAGAAGATTGGGCTTTTTTTTTCAGGATATAACTTTGTTTTTAGACTTCGATTAAAGCCTTCATTTCTTCATCCTACTTTTGATGGGTAGGAGTTTGTGAGGTGGATATAACAGGTTGTGGATTTGGCTCAAGGATAGGAGCAATAGAAGGTCGAACAACTTTAGGTAATTCATGATACAATGGCATGGGTGGCCTAGGAGATAATATTTCTAGCTTGTATTAAACTATGTTCAGCTCTGATTGTAATTGCATAAGCAGCTGGTATATTTGTTCCTCCCATAGATTGTATCATAACAGATATATCAGAGTTAAGAGATTTTAAAAAGTAAAGAAAGGAACCTTCTACTGCAAGTCTCACAAGAATTAGAATTTTGTCCCAAGTTCTCTAGAATCTGAAGTTGAAATCCTCTATTTTCTCATTAGGTGCTATTGTAGTTAACTTCTCTAATAGAGATAGGTTGTCTACTCTTTCTCCAAACTGGTCACAAAGGGTTGTGCACAATTGATCCCGTTTTGAATTGTTCTTGCCCCTAGGCTTTTGAACCATTGTATAGCTTTTCCTTTGAGTGATGAAGCCAAAATTTTGACTACCACATCCATCTCAAAACTTCATGTATATCACATACATTTTCAATGTCCCTGAATGTTGTCAACTGGAGTAGTGTGATTTTCTCCAATAAAATATGGGATATTTTTCAAATCTACTACTAGAATAGGATTCTTGGCATTTAAGGCAAGCGGGCTACTACCTGTGAAGTTTACAAATGGATTTTGTTGTTGATGAGCCATTCTAATAGGTCTAAGAAATCTTGTCAACTATAAGAATGGCCTGCCAGGTGGAGGTGTTGAAAGAGTTCGATTTGGAGGAGACGGAGATCTTTGAATTTGTCTTCCTCTTTTACCTCTACCTAGAGATAACTGAAAGTAATCAAATATGCCTTCTTCTCTTGTTCTCGACCATGTTTAGATCCTTCTCATGAATCTAGAGACACTTAAGTCACCAATACTACTCAAACCAGTTGATATTTTGAATGGAGTCGTCAGATGTGTTGTTGCAGAGCCTCCAAAGGCTAAAGTTTCACCAAGATACACATCTAAACTTGATAAAACTGAAAATATTAATTTCAACGTCCCACTGTGCATGCCAAAACTATTGGATCTCAAAATTTGTACTCGTTCTGAATCATAGACAATTTGGGATTTGAGACAACATGGGACTATCTCCAAGTTGTGGGACTTGAACCGAGACAGGACCTGCGGAGAAAGTCTGTTAGGAATATCTTGATTAGTGCTTCACATTATAATATAGGTTTGTTATATTGTTTCAACAATATAATTTTTTTATACCCGTAATGATATTAATGGGTTGTTTGGTTGTGTGACTTCCTGGTTTGTAGGAGGTTGGTTTTCTATTTCCATGGCTATTTATTAGCCTTAGTATTGATTGTAATGAGGTCGAATACAATATCATAATATTATTTCCTGTGTGACAATATTGTTGTTCCAATATTTGGTATCAGAGTGATTTTTGTGCATGTCATGGAGTCTTGAGATTTTTTACGGAGCAGAACAATTGTTGTTCATGATTTCCCCTTCTCATGAAAAGAATATTTTGTAAAGAACTTACTGTATATCCTTAAGTGCCAGGCCAATCATTTTTAGATTGTGATGTAAGTTTTCAGGTGGATCGTGATCGAAATTTTACATATGTGGATTTGTTTTGTTATTCTCCTTGATGCAACACATGAGAAAGATGCAATTATCCTCACTCCTGTTAAGCTACGTCTGCATCCAATCTCCCTGCTCTGATGTCGATCTCCACGCGACAATCTGGACACAAATTTGGAGTTTCTGAAGCCATATGAATAACGGGAGATAAGTTTTTTTCTTTGGTTTGCATTCAAATGTCTAGACCCAATCGCACATGCATCTCTTTGTCTAATTCACCCCTCCACATGCATTATTAGCAGTACTCGATTAATGTAATACAGTTTTATATTGAATTCGATCTGCCATTGGGTGATTCAAAATTGCTAAATAATGGTAGGAGATTATGGTTTTTCCATTTAATTCCCAAGACATATATGCCACAGTTATCCAATGAAGAGTGCTAAATAAATCAAGGTGAAAATGAACAGGTCTTGTATTGCATGGTCAATTCAGGCATTGCAATGGAGATTATTCTAGATGGTGTTTATTTAATGTGCATGGATGGGTTATGCTCCACGAAAACTCAACGCATTGAATTGATGAATATGCTTTGATCTCTGTGGATCAAAACAGGATCCCACAAATTTTCTTTGCATGTGGTTTTAAGATTCAAATATAGAGACCTACGTATGTATTTACACGCATTCATGTGTGGTGCATTGTATGCACAACTTTGAGAAAATTTACATCTACATAATTGCATTATGTTTGGCAGTCTTTTATTTCATCAAAGCGTATTGTATCAAATATCCTCTACTATGCTATTTATCAATCTATTCAAAGCATGGGCATCTGATCGGTTTTTTAAATCACTTTGGGACCACGTACAGATTTTGTGGATCAGGAATCATACCTCGGATATCTCTGCATGCAGTAAATATTTTTTTCAGAATCACCTCAGGCCATATTTATTTGCCACTTGTCTCCCACATTACATGTATCCCACTCAACACTAAAAGTTTATACATGTGTGATCTACCGACTTACATTGGTACAGCTGTCTCACGGATGCATTTTCGGTGTTACCTGACGTCTGTCAAAATAAAGTGTTTCACATTACGGGAGAAAAGAATAAATCAAAATGTGCAAAATATTGAGCTTCAACGTCCAATTTGCTGAGTAAGTAGCATCATCTACTGGAGGATGGAGGCACAGGAGGCTGGAGGTCATTCAGTGACCACTCGTCAGTCACCAATGACGGGGCCGCACAAAGTTGTGGTGATAGTGTGTGTGTGAGTTTTCTTTCTTTTCTGAGTTGCAGTTGATTTCAGTTGTGTGCAGCATGATTTTTTTTCAGTGTTCCTGTTATGGCTTGAATAAGTGAAATGTTCACATTGAGGGGGGGAATATGGTCTCAATGTTCCATTTTCTCTTTTTCATATTTGTTATCAGTGAACAGTGTTTCCTACATAATTCCCTGAAGGAAAAGCATAGTGGACAGATGAAAGCACAAGGAAAAGTAGCATCATGATATTGAGGTTGTTGGCTGTCCTGTAAAACCATCCTGTTGAGGTTGTTGGTTATCCTATACAACCATCCATGTTGAGGTTGTTGGCTATCCTATAAAACCATCCATGTTGAGGTTGTTGGTTGTCTTGAAAAACCATCCAGATCATGAGCACGCACGGGCGGCATGCTGTAAAAGGAAGTGCAATTGTTGTTCTCCCATGTTCCCACTAAGGGGGGGAATGTTAGGAATATCTTGATTAGTGCTTCACATTATAATATAGGTTTGTTATATTGTTTCAACAATATAATTTTGTTATACCCGTAATGATATTAACGGGTTGTTTGGTTGTGTGACTTCCTGCTTTGTAGGAGGTCGGTTTTCTATTTCCATGGCTATTTATTAGCCTTAGTATTGATTATAATGAGGTCAAATACAATATCATAATATTATTTCCTATGTGACAATATTGTTGTTCCAATAAGGTTGGCTTCCTCTACTTACTCCTAATGCTAAACTACTCCTAGGAATTGAAATGCAACTATTTATCTCTACTCTAACTTTCTAAGAGACCAAGGTGAGAAGGAGATGCATAAAGCATAAACCTAAACTAGAGAAGGCCATAGCACCAAAAATAATGAGATGAATACTTCGGAAAAAGGGAAAACAGAAGAAAAAAATGATGAAGAGGGCCGAACTAAGCCACATATCAAAACCGTTTGGAGGTTCCAGTTCCACAATGTGCAATGAACATAAACTTTGAAACAATGCATGCAACAAACCTGTAAGTAAATGAGAGGCAAGAGAGTGTAATAGAACAATAGCTAAGGCTGAAATGAGCCACAAAACCAGAGATTTATTGCTTAAATATCATGCACATATCATCACAATATAGGAAGAAGATGTAAAAATTTACAAAACTTGAGCCCAAGGCATGCTGACCCTTAGAATGCTTGTGCAACACAAAATGATGCCTATGCATTCCCAAAGTATCCAACATTAAAACTAGGCATCACTTTACAATATATATAAATTTGGAGAAGAGAAAGAAGGAAAGAAGAGAGGGAAATTTGAATTCCCTATTACACCAACCAACCACCTCCATTCAATTCTCTAAGAAGATCTGATATTGCTGCAAAACCACCTCCCCATGCCACTTTCCTTTTTGAAGAGGGAATGACACCCATACTGCATTTGATTCTGGTGGTTGAGCCATCTGGAACAGTCCCTTTGCATGTTGGAAATGTCTTTCTTCACTTCACCACCTACCAATATTTAATCCATGAAATTTGATTCCCTTCGCATGGAGAAGGCTAAGATTCTTTCAAATAATATCATATTTGCAAAGATCAAATCATATTCATGTTCATTTAGTAATCCATGGAAAATTATTGTTTTCCTTCAATACATGGCTTTCTTCTTTCAATCTTGCGCAGATTTTGGCTTCTGCAGTTCCTCTTATGTTTCGTGGCATTACTAATTTTTACGCTTTATTTTACAAAGCATGTTTGAACACTACCGCAGCCAATTAATCTAAGTCCATGAAAAACCAAGTTGCTCTATTTTGCAATGGGAGAAAAATAGTCAATGAGTCCACCAAACCTCTCATACATAAGGCACATTTTGCACCTAGCTCTCCTATTCGCACATGACCTATTCGTTTCTCATCGTCCACTAGTCCACTTTGTCGCCCTAAGTCTCCTACTCAAGTAGCCCCTTCACATAAAATTTCATCACCTCCTTCACCTCCTCGATCTCCATCACATATGTGCTCATCACCTCCTTGGTCTACTTAACATAGGTTCTCATCACCTCCTAGGCTTCCATCGCATGTACTTCACTAGTCTCATACACTACTGATCTCATAGCATGGTCACACACCTTTATCACCTCAAACATCGGGTGGAGGACCCTTTCCTTTCACTTTCATCGAGATAGCTCGATCATCATCATACACTTGGGGGCATCACACTTATTCTTCCCCCATCATAACAGTGTCTTTCATTTCTACTATTACACTTCATGCTTCATACTTCAATTTTTTACGCAATCATACACTACTTGTATCGTCATTACCATATGATGAAGTAGTGTACTAAGGTTCACACTTTACTATTGAGGACATACCACATATATGAACCTCACACACTACAAATTTCATGCTCTACACTTCATGATACATCCTTCTATCATTTTATTCTCACACATCACTATCATATTCTACTGATCTACGCTCGTGCTTCATGAATCTATTTCTCTAGCACACATTTATCAAACCATTCCCGATGATGCACTCTTGTTCTATGGTCCATTCTTGACTATCAAGGGGTATTTTATTAATGAACCTCATCTCATACACATCTACTCTGCGAGGGCATGCTGCCCCCTATCACATTCACATTGCATGCCATTCCATATCACTCATTCACAACATATTACATATCTTGGCCGCATTTACTCTTGACTCTCGAGTGGAAGACACGGGAGAAAAAGTACGAAGGTATAGGAAGGATTTTGTGAGAGTAAGGTCAAGGACTTAGCTTAGAGATTGGCTTAGAGTGTAGAGTACACAAAGTGATGCCGAGATTTGCGCCACTCTTCGTGGAGATTTTGGAAGGACATGTCAACTCACTCTTGCATGGGCATAAGTTAAGAATAGATCCATCACTTCAGTTAACTATCAGCAATCTATAGATAGCATACTTGCATGTATGGCTATAATTGTAAAAAGGCATGTGGTTGTTATTAGCATGCGACCTATTTCTGGTAGAGTTAAGTGGTGAAGGGTTAGTTCCCCACCCTATATATATATATGTAATGAATTACTTAGAGAATATAGAGACATACATAGAGATACGGATGGAACCACATGTTTGGAGGAATGGAAAAACATGAGTACATGTGACTGGATAATTGTAACAGATCCATGCGCGCATGCCTAGTATTGTATGAAGCTATTGTATTGTTGGTTCAATGAATAGATAAAGGAAATTGGCCGAACAAAGTGTGTGATGTGTTTTATCAATGCATGTTATTACTTTCATGATGATTTACCTTTAGCGCTTATAGATCTGGTTGGATATAAATGGTGAATGGATGGATTAGTTCCTAAAATATATGTTTACTATTTTATCATACCACCATTCTACTATTGCAACTATTAAGAGGGACCCGGTACCTTTGCGTGCTTGGGTGAGCGCTCAGCCTAGGCTGAGTGATGTGCCAGCGTGACTAGGTGTTAACTAACAATTCTAGGCTGCATCATTGGTTCCATTGCGGGACCTCTTTTTAGTTGTTTCAGAATGGTTCGCGATGAAGACATACCGGCTAACCTTGGAAAGCGTTGAAGAATGGATTCATGATCGGAGGAAGAATACGCATGGAGGTTTGACACTGGATCTGGATTTAGTACACGTACTTGGGTAGAGTAGAATCTGTATGACAGTTTATACGAAAGCTTCTTTGTTATCTTTCCAGTAGAATTATATGAATGGTTGACTGCGTATGCATCTAAGTGGAATTGGAGGTATCACATGCTTGTTTGGACACAGGAGGAATTTCAAACACTATATGATGCTGACCTAAGCTGGACTCGCGTGGTAGATACCTAGTTTTGTGGTGTCCTAAACAGCTATATTTTGGAGTATTCAATTTTGACTTATTCATGCCCGGAGGTAGTAGAGTTCTAGTTTCTACGGTATCCTAGAGGGACATATTTGCAAGGTATTCCATTGGCAATCAAAATACTAATGGTAACATTGAACTTGGAAGCTAAACCCATGGAAAGCTAAAGAATCTCCATGCGTGGGGGTAGGAATAGGATTGGTGAAAGATGGCCAGACCTAGCGGTAGCATGGCGAGGGAAGAAAGGTGGCTGAAGTATGATGAGGTGCACGAGAGGGAATTATGCAAGAGGCAAGAAATTGTAGAATGGATGGTGTTGTGGAGAGAGATGGCTCGTGAAGGATTTGAGGCTCATGGGGAGGAAGAAGAGCAAGAGCATCAAGAACTCCCCCATCTAGGGAAGCATGACAGAGAACCCTCTTCGGCCTCACATGAAAGCGTGCCAATAGATATGACTGGGCCGTGGGTGCGCATCTAAGCCAACCTGTTGACCTAGCCCTTGCACTTGGTTTTCCAGTATCTAGTACAACAGGTAAAAGTAGTTTTAATTTAGGAAGTGAAAGCACAGAAATAGGTCAGATAAGTAAGTACACCAATGGCAAGCATAGATAGCTTCATTATTCTTTGGGGGTACACGTTATCAGGCTCATCATCTACATAGAATATGAGCGCGAGTGTGGGAATCACCTCTGGAGCTGGGACCACTTCCCAAGACTGTAGGGGTCTAGTATAGTACCACTGTTGGGGCACAGGGGAGTGCATCCATGGGCCCTATTCCAAATTCTGGAGGAGGATCGGGTGGTATGGGTAGTTCTAGTTCCGGTGGTTGGGTGGTATTGGAGGAAGAGGAAACCAAGGAGGTTCTAGGTCGGGTGGTCAAGGCCCGCAACAACCCCAGAACATTTATATGGAGATGTCCCTTTGTCTCCTAGAATATAGAGGTATCGAGGATGTTGTTGAACATGTTCATATGTGTGAAATATTGTGGCGCAAAAGGTATTATGGCCCCTGAACGTGCAAGGCAAGTCAATTTTCTACTACATTGTAGGCGTGCGTGCACATAGCTGGTATAGGAAGTTTGACCCCAATCAAACTTGTATTGACTATGTAGCATTGAAAGATGCTTTCTTAAAAGAGTTCCACATCCCGAGTTTGAGTAGAAGAGTATAAGCGCACTCAAGGATATAAAGCAAGGCACTACTGAAAGTGTACGTGAGTATGATGCGTGATTTAAAACACTTCTATCCAAACTCTCTTATGACATTCATGCAAGTCAGCATGCACAATGGTTTTTTCGGGGGACTGATTACCCCATTTGAAAGCACTGTCACATAAACTTATACTGATCCATGTGAAGCATTGGAAGCCACTTTACGTTGAAGTAGTTGGGAGTATTGACACTGGAGTTAGTCCATTTTTGGAAGCTCAGATAGTGGCTATGGAAAAACAGTTAGAGAAATTATCGGCAAACTCAGCTCATGAAATGTGCTCAGGGATCTGGTGTATAGATTGTGAAGTGGAAGGGCACACTAAGGATAGTTTCCCTCAGAACTATACGTTCGTTGTTATTAGACTGTGAGATTTTCCATTTGAACCATGATGCTAGTCACTGCCCCCTCCTACAATGCGTGATCAGGAAGAATGTATCCTCCTTTTGTAAAATTTGTAGGTCCATGACCCATGATACTGAGGACTGTAGATTGATTGGCTAGATCCATGATGCCATTGATATTGGGGTCAGACAGGTGAGTGTGGCTGATAATTCTAAAGGGAAGAATGAGCATCAGGATAGGGATTATAATAAAACCCGCTATGACAGGAATGATGGAAGGTTTGAAGGGGCTCGTGAAAGGGGACGAGGATATAGAGGCGGATATGGAGGACGAGGCCGAGGTGGAGGAAGGAGTGAATTCCCTGAGGAACTTGCTATACATGTGGCTCACCTGACCATTATAGGTGTGAATGCCCATAGAATATTTCTGTTCATTTTGTGGAAAGGGGCATAGTTATGAAGAGTGCCGGACTTGTATGAGCATCTCAATAAGTAGCACAAGCAAGAAAACAAGGGTGCGGGGATGGTTAGAATCTAGTGCATGATAGAGAATTAGTGGATGCCAAAGTTAACACTAGAACCTGAGGTGGTAATAGTCAAGATAACCACACGAGCTGAGGCGGCACGCGCAAGAGAGGTGTTGCAACAAAAGCCGACAATCACTAGGGAGGAAGTTTTGCATGCTAGATATCAGATCAGCTCATCAGAAAGAAGTCTATCAGGACACAATGGAGGTCCTTAGGAGCCTTCAAGGTGAGATACAAGGTTTAAAAGAGTAGTCTCAGAAATTGGAGCACAAGGATACAAAACAAGCCCCGTCGGATATTGATGACATCAGAGAGGTATGTAGAATGTTGCGCCAGGAGAATATTATTCCTTTATTAGGAAATTGGTTGAAAGGGAATACTCACGTGTAAGAACTGAGACTAGAAGACAAATACTTCATGTGAATCTTCCTCCTGATAGCATTGACTATGACAAGGAGATCACTTTGAATGTTGTTGTGGATGGGTGGCTGCTGAGCAATATTCTGATTGACACAGGTGCGGAAGTAAATGTACTTACATTGGATGCGTGGGAACAAATGGGGAGACCCCATTGCAGCCATCATCTAATGTATTGTTCATGGAAAATAGAACAAAAGCTACTCCCATAGGAGTTTTGAAGGATGCATCTATCACTATACAAGGGGCCAAGTTCACAGGAGACTTTGAAGTGCTAGTGCTTGCAGGAAGTAGATAGTTTCCTAGCTTTGCTTGGGCGCCCTTGGTGTTATGCGAACAATGCTGATTTGAGGTTTAACAAAGGGTATATCAGCTTTGAGAACAAGGAGGAAAGGGTCATAATACCATTGACAGATGGGAAATCCGTGCCATATGTGGAACCTTTAAGTGAAGAGGACTTGAACAGAATCTATGTACGTGTTATTCGGGACCCAGAGGTCAATGATCCATCTAAGGAAGGAATCCTTCATTGGGAAGATTCTCAGTCAATCAGTGATACTACTAGTATTGCTTGCGATAATTGGGCTCATGGCACTTATGAACTGGTGGGGGTGAAGTTAAGCGCGGTTACTGGTAAGATGGGTTTTCACTTTGTTCGATGTATAGGTGCGCAATACCCCGCTATACTGGATCTGAAGATTTGGTTGGGTTCTTACAGGCCATAGAAACAAATTGGGCTGATGAACTTAAATGATGCACTATGTTGTCATATACTTTGGGTGCGGGATGGCCATGCATTGGTGGGTAGTCCACAGGGATAATCTCTTAGAATGGGAAATGATTGGGACCACCTTATCAACCAGGTTTTCAAGAAGTAATGCACCTACAAACATAAGCCCTTATCATGGTGATCAACCTACTCAACATCATATCAGCAGTGTGAGAGACTCTGGATAGTAGGCCAGGAAGCATTACCACCTTCACTTTGGGTGCATCGGTTTTATTCTACTCTAAAAGGTTGTGCACGTGTGCTTGGTATGTCTATGTTGAATTACATCATGACACTGGCAACTGGAAAACTTTGACTGCAGGGATGATCCAAATGTTTGACTTCTTTTCATCTACACCACCAGTGAACACAACTTTAAGCTTTATCAAGTGCTTAACTATGGGAGATAGTGGGAAAGTGGAAGAACTTGTTTAGGAATTATTTGGTGAGACAGAGATAGGGGTGCGCTTTGTGGATGAAGAAGATGATATCATATTACTTGAGCGTGCTTCTTTGGAAAAAGATAAGGGGAAGATGGTATACATAATTGATGAGGAGGAAGTTGAGCACTTGGACGTGGATCATTCACATGGAACACGTGAAGTGTTATCAGTCAGTGGATGTAGATGTGTGTGCATATCACGAACCTATGAAGACAACAAAGGTCAATATAGGCATAGAAGCTGAACCTAAGGAGGTGATAATTGGGGATTACTAGTCAGAATCAGAGGTAGCAAAGATCATAGAGTTACTTCGTGATTATGAGGACTTATTCCCAAGAGGATACCATGAACTTAAAGGTGTGCATATATCACTCGGAGAAATGAAGATAAAGCTCAAGGAAGGTGCATGCCCTGTTAGGAAGTGACCATATCGGATGAATCCCAATTTGCGTGAGAAAGTAAAGGAGGAGATTGACAAGATGCTGAAATCAGGATCATTCGACCATTGGATGAATCAGAATGGGTCGATCTATGGTGATAAGCATAAAAAAGGATGGTAGGATTCGAATTTGTGTTGATTATAGGGAGTTGAATGCAGCATGTGTTACAGATCCCTTTCCTACGCCATTCATGGAGGAAATATTAGAAGGAGTGGCTGGGTGTGAAATATATTCATTTACAGATGGGTTTTAGGGTATCATCAGGTTAGGATTGCCCCGGAAGATCAGAGAAGACCACCTTCACTCTTGAATGGGAAGCTTTGCTTATATTGTGATGCCCTTTGGATTGAAGAATGCACCTGTTGTATTTTCAAGGATAGTGGTACAAGCCTTCAAGGATTTTATTCATAACTTTTTACAGGTCTATCTTGATGATTGGACCATTTATGGGCTGATTAAGGATCATTGTGACAATCTGCGCTTAATGTTTGAAAGATGTCGATAGTTGAGTATCTCATTAAATATCAAGAAGTGCATCTTTGCTACTCCCTTTGGCACACTTTTAGGACATATCATCTGCAAGGAAGGGTTGTTGGTTGATCCAGCTAAAGTTGTAGTCATCATTGGCTTGAAAGCGCCGGCCAGTCAGCGTGAGGTGTGGATTTTTGGGTCATACAGGGTATTACCGGAAGTTTATAAAAGGGTATGCAAAAAATTTGTCATGCCCTTGGAAGAGTTGCTCCAAGGAAAAGGTACATTCTATTGGGGGAGTCACAATAGTGCGTTTGAGATATTGAAGAAGAAACTTACTACCGTGCCTATCTTGCATTTTCCTTCATGGGATAAACCTTTTCATGTTCATGTGGATGCTTCTGGCACAGCCATTGGTGTTGTCTTAGCTCAACCTAGGTGAAGGTATCGTTGATCATCCCATTTGCTTGCTAGTAGGAAGTTGACCCCTGCAGAACAAAATTATACCACTACAGAGTGTGAGGCCTTGTCCATGATCTATGCCTTGCACAAATTTCATCAGTATTTGTTGGCTACACCATTTGTGTTTTATACAGATCACATGGCATTAAAATATTTGGTGAACAAGCCCATTTTATAGGGGCATATGCCGGTGGGTACTCTTATTTCAAGAGTTTGACTTTACGGTTGTGGTAAAACTAGGAAAAAGCAATTCTGGACCGGATCACTTGTCTAGAATTCAATCAGGGGAAGAGGCACAAACAATAGAAGAGACCATGCCTGATGCATAGTTGTATAGGTTACAACGTGTGCCATCGGAATTAGAGGACATTGTTGTCTTTTTGAGAACTGGTATGGTGCCGAAGGCATGAAAGCTTTAGAGAAGAAGCAACTTGCTATTCACGTGGCACCATTCATGTTAATTAGTGGTGATTTGTACAAGCTAGGTAGAGATGAGGTGTTATGCCATTGTGTCTTGGAGCATGAATGAAAGGACATAATGGAAGAAGCACATGGTGGTATTGCAGGTGGCCATTATGCAGGTGATGCAACAACGCAAGATCCTACTTGTTGGGTTGTGGTGGGAAACATTGTACAAGGATTGTAAAGAGTATTGTAAGACATGTGACCATTGTCAATGTCTCGGTCGACCAGGACAATGGGATGAGATGCCCCTATGACCAATAATGAGTGTCAGAACCCTTTGAGAAATGGGAAATTGACTTTGTCGGGCCTATCTCCCCAGCCGCGCGTAGGACTGGATCACGCTATATCATCACTTGTACAGATTATCTTACCCGATGGGTAGAAGCAGCACCTACAAAGGACTGTATAGTGGCTATAGTAGCATGGTTCTTATGGGAGAATGTCCTTACAAGGTATGGTTGTCCTTTAAGTTTAACAAGTGATAGGGGCACACATTTTTTAAATGAGACAATATGAATTCTTTTAGACGAGTTTATGGTTGCCCACCATAAAACTACACCCTATCACCCTCAGGAAAATGGGACTGCTGAGGATTTTAACAAGATCTTGAGCCACACATTGACCAAGATTTGTGATGTTGGGAGGAAAGATTGGGATGATAAAGTATCATTGTTCTTTGGGCTTATAGAACAACATACAAAAGATTGAACAAAGCCACACCTTTTCAATTGGTGTTTGGCGTGGAAGTTGTTCTGCCTCTAGAATTTATGTTACCTTCCTTGCGCATTGCACGTCATTGGAGGTCTAGCTGATGAGAAAGGCCTTGGAAGAATGGATTGCGAAGATGGTTCAGCTAGATGAGCGTTGTGCCATCACACATTTGGAGTCGAAATAGGAGAAAGCATGACAAAAGGCATGGCATGATCGGCACATCAGGGATAAGAAACTTGCGGTGGGACAAATGGTACTTCTATATGACTCCAAGTTTTGTGCCATCAGGAAAGCTCAAGGTGCATTGGTTGGGGCCATATGTTATCACTCATATACTTGAGTCAGGTGCTTGCCAGTTGGAAACAATTGATGGCACATGGTTGCCGGTTACTTTAATGGGAGTAGGTTGAAGCCCTACTATAAATAAGTCTTCTTGGTGTTTGTAATAAGGTAGTATTGCCAGATACATTAGGTTTCCCTTTATGCATTTCCTTAATGTATTTCTTTCATCGTCGCTATGCTTTGTCAATTTTAGCTCTTGTTTGTGTAATAAGCGTGCTTGCGCATGAAACTAACTACAATATGAAGCATGTTGATGCGTGCGAGGACTGCACATCCTTTTCATGTGGGGTGGATTGTTGGTGACTCTCAGGGATATGTTGTGAAGATGTCATGTTGTGGGTGTTGAAAGAAGGTTGCTAAGGGTAACTGACAAAAGATTGCTTCTCAAGATAAGAAAGGATGAATATGGATAAGGGAAAGTATAACGCGAGGTAAGTGGTGGCCATGGTAATTACCAGGAGATCATGCAGTGATGAGGTACTCGGGTGTGAAGGTGCGTTGAAGAGAAGTCTATGACAAAGGGTAAAGAGGCGCGCTAGAAGGTTATAGCTTTGGCGTGAAAATATACCACGGAAATGATAAAAATGGGTCATAAATGAGGAGAATTTGGTAGGTGGAGGAGTAATTAATGTAGAAAAAAAGTAGAAATCTATATAAGGATGGGATGTGATTTCATTTTTACCCTTACGACTATGAGAATTTGATAGAGAGCCTATATACGTGAAGAGCATAAAGCTAACTAATTCAAGGTATGAAGCAAGCGAACAGGCGCGGAGAAGAGATTTGTTTATTAGAAGGGCTTGGATCCCCTAGAAAAAGGGTTTGATGAAGTAGAGTAATACAACAGAGTTAGGGGTGCAAGTTTGTGATTACAAATTAGGGCATGGAAGAATCGGGTTAGGGTTAAGCAAATTACTCAAAACACACAGCAACTGACCTACAAAACAAAACCCTGAAAGAGAATGGCACCAAAGAAGAAAGCAACACCGATAAAAGAAAAGAAGAAGGTGGTGGTGGAAGAAGAGGAGGAGATGGCCCCAGAGAGCAATTTCTCTGAAATGTAGTACCCTGAAGAAGTTATTGTGGGGTAGGAATGGAATACCCACATAAGACAGAGCAAGATAAGTGAATACAATCACCGAACCAGTGAAAACTAGAAGAAGTTAGATGACCTGCTCACCTCTCGAATGAACAGGCACACTGAGGATGGCATGCCGATATATGATGATGCGGGAAAAGCTACTCAAGGAAATGGTGTCTACCAGCTTTATGAGCTTCCATACTTTGGAAAGTATGCACCCTTGTATAGATGGCTGATGAGCCGAGTCCATGAGGACTTCTTCTACTTCGCAGGATGGAGGGTAAGACTGACACCCATCCTCATTGCCACAATTACTAGATTACGGGAAATGGGCGAAGACATTAAGACCTGACTTAGTTGAAAAAGCACCATTTTGGAGACACAGAAGGTCGTTGGGCTATCAGAAAGGACCGCGTGGGATGGACATTGACAAGTTGAAAAATTGTCAGTAGTATAGGCAACAGTAACACATCTAACCACAAAGTTGAATGACCAAGAATGTTGGTCACAAGTTAATTCTATGTGGTTGCATGTGGCCAAGCGCATGTCGAGAGGAACCACTTATAACATCGTTGGATTCATTGCAGAGCGGATAGTCGAGGAAGCGCGTGAAGGGAGTAAGATAAGTTTTGGTTGTATCTTATTGAGTTTAGTCTTCATGGAGATCGGGGGTACAGATGGCCCAAAAGAGAACATATGGGAATACCCCATGAATCATAAGTCTCCAGCTGAGTGATTCAGCAAATATCTTTGTAAAGGGTCGATGATGGAGGAGGTTAAGGAGCGTCGCTGAGATGTGGTATGATAGGCTCTGCGTGGCATTTGGGAAGAATGGTGCATACCCAAGGATTTTCCCTCGGTCCTAGGAAAATAGGTATAATTTGTAATCTACTAGCATTTTTGTATTGCACGCTTCCCAATGGTAGATGGGTCATGGAGCCCCTAGTGCAAACTGCCATATGCATTTCCCCACAGTACTTCCAAGCTGTCAGTTCATCGGTTCACCAACACATGGAGGTTGGTATTTAATGCAAACAAGGTGGACTGTGAGTATCACACCCTGAGAAAGACTTATGGATATCCAGGGAGGAATGCATACAATGAGAATAACATCTCGAAATCTTAAGCATTAAGCTAGAGATAGTGGCCATTGTGGATATCGGGGCCGCGCTAATATACCTCCAACTGAAGCCTAAAATGGAGAATAACAAGTACGTGGAGAATGAATTCGCACTTCCAGGGCCGCCGAAGGGAAAGCATACTATGGAGAACATTCAGCACCTAGGCCCTCTGTGCCCAAGCAAGATGATGAGGAAGAGGATGAAGAACCGAAGATAGTGGCGGCTAGTGTGAAGGAGGAAGTAGCCATCTGGCCAGGAGGGGGAGTGCGTGTGACAACTCCCTAGGGAGAAGGAGCTACGGGGAGGAGTAGGGCACACAAATATTTAAGAAGGTGTTTAAGTGCACAAGGGTGTAAGGAGGAACCCCGCAGGTGAAGGAGCCAGAGGAGAAGAAATGAGAAAACTCAGGCTGAGTGAGGAAATAGAGGAATCTGAGGAGAAGGTGCCTTCATCTCCAACTGAGAGAAGAGCCTCAACATGAGGAGGAGAAGATGGAAGGAGAAGAAGGGGGTCAATCAGAGGCTACATAGGACAAGGGTGGGGATACATCTAGTATTCCCAACCTTGATGCAACCATTCCAAGAGGACCCCGATCCCGTCGAATAGGGGAGGATGCCAAGGCACATGCCATGGGGTATGTAGAAGACCCAAAGCTGATCATTGCACTCGGTTCAGAGTACCATCGAGTAGAAGGATTTATTTGGATGGGCACTCATGGACGAGGACAAGGTGACTCTGCGCACAAGGAAGCAGCTCTCATGGTCTATGCACACACACATGGACGAGCCTGAATTTGATGTCGGTGAAGAATCGTGCACGTCAAGGTGGTTGAAGAAGGCACCTGAAATGTGCCACATGACAATCAAACCAACAATGATGTCAGATGAGTAGGTGAGCAATGCTCTAGTGAAAGTATCCTCTAAAGTAGCAAGAAGAAACATAGATAAATCTGCTACCATCAAGCTTGACAGAGAGATTAAAAGCCAAGGATGTGGAGATAGCGCACCTAGTCTAGGAAAAGGACTTAATCAAAAGAAAATATGACACTTTTGTTAGTATGGCAGAGGAAATTGGAGATGATGTTCTAAAGGTACGCCCAAATCTGGAATCCAGGTACCAAAAGAATTTCCTTCTGCGATGCACTATGTGAAAACAATGATAACATTAGTGTTGGAGGATGAAAAGGCACATGTATCCTCACAGCCCAAGGACTCGGGGAAAAGATAGAAAAGGCACAGGCTGCAGTAGCTAGGAAGATTGCTACTTATGAAGGTCTACTGCAAGCCACCATGATGAACTGAAGAAGGCCGATCATGCGCTAACCATATGCACAACCCCAGATGCGCTGATCATGGTGAAAACCTTGGAGGAAGAAAATGAGGTCCACAAGGTGATGAAGGATGCTTCCCTAGGCACATGTTGAACACTTAGTCACAGTAAAAAATAAAAAGTGAGGCACTAGCTGTGTGCAAGGCACCACATAAGGAGAGGTTGGAGGAGCTAGGAAAGCTCATTCTCAGAAGATGGATGTACTGGAAGGGGTGCAAACCTCTATGTCAAGCGTAATGCTTGTAATACAAAATGAGCAAGGGAAACTCTCCATGGAAGAGTTGTAGTCCATCATTACAGACGTGCCTGAAATAGTAGGAGCAGCACTAACAGTGTGGGAGAACCTGGAGTAGATATCAAAGAAGAATATCTAGAGTTGTTGCTTTAGGATGAGACGGAGGGGCTTGAGGCCTAAACAGTTTTGTTAGTTGTGTATATCTTCTTCAAAATTCTTATTCAAGATTCTTATTCAAAATTCTTTATTCTTTATTTATCCATTCTATGTATAAGTTTTGAGCATCGCCATTGTTGGGGTGACAATGAGATTAGTGTGGGGTAATGTTGATCAGAGAAAACACTTAGTTGAACTTACACACGAGTCGCATGCGGAAGAATGGCACAGGAGAAAAAGTGTGAAGGTATAGGAAGGCATCACGCATGGAGGTGTAGAGTAAGACTCTCAAGGACTTAGCTGATTTTGGAGATCAGGTCTATTCTTAGAGATTGGCGTGCGGAGTACACAAAGCGATGCCGAGATTTGTGCGCCACTCTTCGTGGAGATTTTGGAAGGACATGTCAACTCACTCTTGCATGGGCATAAGTTAAGAATAGATCCATCACTTCAGTTAACTATCAGCAATCTATAGATAGCATACTTGCATGTATGGCTATAATTGTAAAAAGGCATGTGGTTGTTATTAGCATGCGTGACCTATTTCTGGTAGAGTTAAGTGGTGAAGGGTTAGTTCCCCTATATATATATATATATATGTAATGAATTAATTAGAGAATAGAGAGACATACATAGAGATACGGATGGAACCATATGTTTGGAGGAATGGAAAAACATGAGTACATGTGATTTGGATAATTATAACATGAGATCCATGCACATGCAGTATTGTATAAACTCTTTGTATTGTTGGTTCAATGAATAGATAAAGGAAATTGGCGAACAAAGTGTGTGATGTGTTTTATCAATGCATGTTATTACTTTCATGATGATTTACCTTTAGCGCTTATAGATCTGGTTGGATATAAATGGTGAATGGATGGATTAGTTCCTAAAATATATGTTTACTATTTTATCATACCTTCGGGTGAGCTTAAGGCAATAATTCTAGGCTGCATTAATTGTCTTATGGCATTATGAGCGATGTCCCATGCTTGAAGCCCACTTTTCATGGTCCATCTTGTATGCACACTTGATTGTTACATTATTTTTCTATTACATGCTTGATAATTTTCTACTAACAAATGTTATTAGCCACTTTGTTTGCATGTGCCTTGATTTCTACCATGCACATTCCCCTCCCCTATAGGGATACGGTTCAAATCATCTTCAAGTCCTCTCTTTAGGCCGCATACTCCTCGCGACGTCACATGCACCCCAAATTAGGGGGGCATACATTGGGTGAATCAGTCACCCCATACAATAGCTTAGAGCCATAATTCAAATATATATATATATATTATAGAATCAATACAATCTATAGTTACAAAAATGGCCTAGAATATGAATTCAGTCCTTAGTTAAGAACAAACATCATTTCCTAGATATAGACACTAGCTCCTAGGAATTCTCGACCTTCCCTAGGCACCTATGACCAGGGGTAGTTACAGTTACTTTCTCATATCAGCATAGTTTAATGTAGTTCACATATCATTTTTCATAAGTACAGACACAATCCTCCAAAGAATCGAGAATGTATTTTATCTCCTTTTTCCACTTGGAACAACATGGAACTAAACACGGGACGTACCATCTGTAGTGGTGCTTATTAGGGAATTAGTCATGGATGGAGAGTAAAACTACACCTCTCTCATCAAAACTCTTCTTTCGTGGCATGAGATCACATAAAAAACTCGCACTTGGCATGAGATTTCCAAAAAAACTTTTTCTTGGCATGAGATCACCCAAAAACTCCCTCTTAGCATGAGATCACTCAAAAACTCGCTCTTCTATAGTAGTTTGGGACATTTTATATCCTTTTTAATCTTCATTGATCAGGTGCACACTTTCCTTTTTACAAATTTTCACGTACTTTTACATACTTATGCAAAAAAATCATATGCACATATTTGACTACTTATTTTCTCTTCTTTTATAGGTCCACCCTTAATACGCAACAAGAAATAACCCTACATTAAGCACAATAATAGGTACAACATGGCACAACTCATACACCTCACCCCTAGGGTCACTTCCTCTTCTTAGCTTCCACACTTCATTTTTATCACTCCATGCTTTCACTTGTCTCTTCGGCATGCTATCGCCATCACACTCTACATGGTTATCAGGTACACATCTCTTATCTACTTTATGTTATCAAGTATTCACTCAACAACATAAAGTGGGGAAAATGTAGACACAAAATCACGCACTTGGGTACATTTTTTTGTCCACAAACACATACTTGCATTCATAGGATTCATAAGTGAGTAAACTAATAATTGACTTTTGTCTTTGGCCTCTATTCTTTGTTTCTTGTATTCTTTCTGGTATTTTACACACTACAACCTAGTCGGTACTTTCTTCGCTTCATCTTTTATGACTCTAAACATCAATGCCTAGGTGCCCTCATCCCCTTTAAGCATCCCCAACCTCTTTCTATGTTACCCGCTTATTTTAGGATTCTTTTATCTTTTAGGCATCTTATTTTCTTATGGGTCATCCTTTCAGTTGTCAATTATGAAATTCAACCAAGGGAATCATATAAATACAAAGTTATGTGACCAAAATAAATGACCAAGCACTAAGCATACTATATATCACCTAAGATTGCATCCAAAGGCATCTAAGAGCATCAAAGGAATCTATCTAGCTTTCATTCAAGGGACAAGGGAGTGTATTTTGCATACACGCATAGGAGGGGAAGTTCATTTTTCCATCCACACATATATTTACATGGGTACATCTAGCTATCGTCCACTATCACGTGCACTTGTAAAAGGGCTTCCTAGGGCATGATTATTTCACGCACTCACAAGAACTACATAGAGTCTAAAATGTATTGCAATGCTCGGTCATAAGTTCACTTAGTTGGGTGATTTTTGGGTCGAGTATGACTCCCATATTTCATCTTTTTCTTTTTGAGATTTGATGTAGTTTGAGATTTTTATAGGTCATCTTCTCTTTACAAGATATATGTGAATTTGGTGATCATCTAGGGACATACATGAGACCAACAACAAAGGTTAGAAACCACCTTGCGACACCGAAAAACTAGGTTTTGAGCTCTTGCATAGTCAAAGGCACCTAGTAGAGGTCTCGACGCCAGGCGCCTTAGCCCCATCCTAGGCACCCTAATCCAGGATTGTTTGACAGCCTACAAAATTTCCTTAGCATAGTTGCAACAGTCTACCCTTCCTATGCATCATTTTTCTAGTCTATAACACTTTGGGATCAAGTGTGAAATTAGCTAAGTCCTCTACTCTCTCTTGCACTTACGGTTTCATATTTCATTAGCTTCTTGCTTGCGTCAAATTTGTACTTTAGCATTTATTATCATACATGACTCTGTAATTAGGGTTTTACAAATTCTATATTTTTAAAATCATTTGGTTATGTCATCCCATGAGGGAATAGAGGGAACTATTCCCTCTATTCCCCAATTCACCACCCACTCACAATGTAAAGCAAAAAGGTGAGTCGGTGATAGAAGGCCTACTTGAGGAATGTTCCATTGTTCCTCCAATTCTACGTATCTCCACCTAGGCCGATTGTTTGGATGATTTTCACAATAACTTCCGATTTTTACCAAGAAGAGGAATATGAAGGGTCCTAAACTCGGGTTTTGGAATGAAATATTGTATTTGTGCCCAACTTGAATGTATTTTAACCCAAGTCTAGGAGATGCAAGGTCAAAAGTGATAAGAAGGTGAAAGGTCATATGTGTGGGAGATGAAAAGACATTTTGTAATGCTATAAATTGAAATGGATTCTCCATTCCAATGGGTTGGTAATTGTTTATTGTTGTAAGTTATTGGATTCCACTACTACATCAAGGCAAAAACTACATTTCTATAAAAAGATGAAAGGTCATATGGGGAGAGATGAAAAGACATTTTGTAATGCAATAAATTGAAATGTATTCTCCATTCCAAAGGGTTGGAAATTATTGATTGTTGTAAGTTGTTGTATTTCACTACTAAGTCAAGAAAAAAATTGCATTTCTTCTATCATTTTGTCATTATTCCTCTATCTTCTCTACTCTCCAACTTTGTAAGCATTATGATCTTGTACAACCAAGAAGGAACATTGTGTCCTTGATTAATGGATCTGTAGAACTTTGTGTGTTTGGTTTATTAGTCTTACTTGAACATTATTATGTTCTTCTAATTAAATTTGGACCTAATATGGCTAATGTATGTGAACTTTGTAAGTTTACTCATAGCAATAACCCTTTCTCCCTATTTCTCTTACTCCTCTTTACCTCCCTTCATAGAAAATTCCTCCCTTATACATTGTACAAGCACTTTACCATAGGTTTAGTGGAGTATTCATGTGTGATCCCTAGCCTAATGGTCACCCCATAGTTTTAGTTAGTTTACATTCAATAATGGGATCCTCCCCATACCTAAGAAGGAGGGGCTTAGCCCCATGACCATTGGTAGAAACCAATAATTTTCACTACGATAAATTATTTCACCAACAGAACCAAGGCTTTGGATGAACTAGCTACATTAGGGTTGTAAGACTGAAAATGATTTACATGAGTGATTTGATTTTGATTTTGAGGAATAACTTGGAATGGCTGATTATTTGGCTAGAAAGGGGCTTGTTGGGTTGGTATGGAGGTTGATAAGGTCTAGAATTTTGAGCCTTCTACCTCTTCAAGGATACCAACTCATTTCCAAAGTTCTCGTAATTATTTCATGACTTCCTACAACTCACTTGAAGGGCTTGTAGAGGTAGATGCTTGACTTGAACTTTGGCTTCTTGGGGTTAGAATATGAGTTTGGTAAGGTAAATATGTCCTTGCCTCTAGGAATATGGGAATTAGAGGTCTAGGAGTAAGTTTCCCAACCTAAATAAGACTATTTTTAACTCTAATAGAAATATCATATGCATCAGGTAAGGTTATACCCCCATGGACTAGTGTAGACACAAAATTACACACTTACTACTATTATTATTATAGCATCAAGTATGTTGTTTTATATGTGGATATTACATAAGAAAAGTATGTGATGACCACCCATCCACTTTTCTTGTTGGTCTTTCTTTTCTTTTATCTTTCACATATGTCACTCATACACACAGCTTCCGGTCACGGGGATCCCTATCGTCAGTTCTCACTCATTTGTCATCATTGGTCTCTAGCATCGGTGACCCTATCCATCTTGGGCGTCCTTTTCCTCTTTGTATTTGGTCTTATTTTTGACATTTGAGGTCGGTATTTTCAATTTTCCCTCTCATCTCCCGAGGTACTAGTTGGCATGTCGGGTCATTAGTGTTGAAATTCGAACAAGATATCCCTATATAAACACAACATACATACCATTATATGGGAAAAATATTCTTATCAAGGGCTAGTTATCTACATAGATCAAGGGACTGCATTTGGGCCATTGTTCTACATACACACTTTATAGGAAAGGCAGTCTATTATATTCCATCCACACATTTAAATTTGTATCTAGCTATTGCTTGTTATCTTGGCGTCATTGGTGCGAGGGAGACCTAGGATCACTACTATGCAAATAATCACACATAACTACATTGGGTTTGAGATGTAGTGCACCGCTTAGTTGTAAGTCCACCATTGTGGTGGCTAAGGATACTTCGACCCCTCATTTTGCATCTTTCTTTTTTAGGATTGATATCTATTTGAGGGTTTTACAGGTGATTTCTTCATTGCAGGTTTACAGGTACCTCAGGGATTCAAGTGCGATATACATGCAACAAAATGTGAACAAGTGAGAAACCTTAGTTTCCATATCAAAACCAGATCCCGACCTCTTACACCAGACCGGAGTGCCCATGCGTGCCCCCATCCCTCTCCAAGTACCTTATTCCAGTCGGTTCCACCTCTACTACATTTTCCTATGACCCGTTGTGGACTCATTCTTTTGTCTCATCACACCTTTGTTCAATCACAGTCACTATAAGGTAAACTAGATCAAGTTTAATATCGTATCCTTCTCATTTCCTTTCATTAATAAAATCAAATAATTTTTGTAGCATTCATATTTTACTACATCATAGCTATACATTTATATTTAAATAAAATGTTCAGATTTTATTAAATCATTTTGGTGAACCCAACGCTTAGAACTATTTTCCCGAGGATCCACTAAAACCCTAATGGCTAAGGATATCTCTTCTCCTCCTATGTTATTCATGCCTCATGTCAACATTAATCCTATCTATCATGAGGCAACCATGGTTGAGCTTGTTGCCCTATATCATGATGTTACTCTTTCAGATGATACTCAACAACAACTCTTAGCTAATGAATTTCATGTACCTACTAGATTTGATAATTTTACTATTGGCATTATTTCGATCCGATGAGATTTACTTGTTACACACCTTGTTATACAGTTAGTTTCACCCCTCCTTATGGAATTTCTAATGAAAACTTGGATGATGATATTATTAATTTCATGTTTGGTCTTGATAATAATAAACATGTGCTTGATGATTCTCATACTAGTCATGATGATACTCTAGCTACATCTCATGCCTCTCCTATTTCTGAAAATGCTAGTGCTCCTACTACTTCATTCTATGTCGATGATACACTTAATAATATTCTTCTATCTGAATATTTGTTTGATTTTGATGAAACATCTGATAGTCATGATTCCATTTCTTTGCATATTGTTGATTGTGAATCCCCCACTCCACTATTATCTTCTTCTGAGAGTGTATCTAATACCATTCCTGAGTCATCTCTTTCTATTAGTTCATCTCCTCTTATCACTTCATCTCTGTTGTTGCCATTTTTGAGCTTACACCATGTTGCCCTAATTTTCCAAATCTGTATTTTCTCAAAAACATTTTACCCTTTGAATTGATGGTCTGAAATTCTTCCCCTCCAGTTGAATTCTTTAAAATGCTCACAAACTTGTTGTTTTGCCCTGATTTGAAAGAATAATCCAAGCTTGCCCTTCTCTATGCTCTAGTTTTTCCAATTTTGTGGGTTATGTTGTTTTTCCCTTTATCAGATCATGGAAAAATTGAAATTGATCAAATCATACTTGTGTGTAATTGAAAATCCAATCCCAAGGTCAAAAATGTTTGAAAATCATGCTTCAGTTGATTCAGAATCGAAAAATCTACCATCCTTGGTGAAAAAATTGAATTCTAGGGCACCCACGGAATTTTTACCTTTCACTGATCGACGGGCATCATTTTCCGTCAAATTCATTCGAGAAGGTATTGGTGATGTGGCAGCTTCTAATTGGCTGAGGAGAAGCGGGGAAGTGTTGTAACTTTTCATTTTTCACCTTTTTAACAAATGGGGCATTTTCGGGCCCAAGGACCCGTTTTTCCAAATTTGCCTATGTGGCATGTTCTAATTGGCAAGGGGATGGCGGGTGGTCGGATTCCCTTGGAATTTTTAGACTTTATTTTGCAAAAATTTTAAAATCAAAAAATGGTCCGAAGCCCCGCAGCCAATCCAGAGTGGACACGTGTCCTAAAGACCAAAGGGGGGGAGCGGGCCGAGGGGGGACTTAGAGTTTTTAGCTCTAATTCTCTAAAGTTTCAAAATAAGTTTCAGCCCCGCTCTAATTAGAGGAGGACAAGTGGCAAAGCATGGCGAGGGAAGAACGGGTTGGTAGGCCGGCAGAGGTAAAGGGGATTTTTCCCTTTTTCACAAAAGAGTTCAGAGTGAAAAAAATTAGCGTGCCCTGCGAGCCAATCACAGGTGGACATGTGTCCATGAAGGGTCAGAGGGAAGTGCGGGCCACGGAGGGAAATTTTGATTTTTTCCCTTTTTGGCAAAAGGCTTAAAATAAAAATTTAAAGCATTGGTTGGCTAGCGAATCATCGAGTGACATGTGGCAGTGTGGCAAGGGCAAAGCGGGTCAACGGGTTGACGGAGGCGGGGAGAGAATTTTTCCTTTTGCGAAAAAGACTCGGGAATCAAAATTTGGAGCATCGGCTGTGATGAATCACAAGGAGACACGTGGCAAGGGAGAAATCAGAGGTGCGGGCCCGTGAGGCAAAAAGTGAAAAATTTCCAATTTTCCAAAAAGGTCAAAATGCGTAGAATTGAAGTGCGATCCCAATGGGACCCACCATGTGCCACATGTCAGCTCCAAAATTCAAAGGCGGAGGGGCAAGGACAAAATGAAAAAATTTCCAAATTTTCAAAAGGTCATAAAGTAAATGTTTTAAAATTGGGCCCGATCCAATCATTTTTTGCCACGTGTTCGGCCTTATCCAAAAAATTAAAAGGGTAACTCAAGCTTATTTCTAAGTCCGCATCTTCCATGTGGAGGGCCAGGATTAAAATATGGATAAGATCGACAGGTTGTTGTGCATCCATTTGTTTTGACCACCATGGGAGCTCCAGGAAGCTTGGAATCACGATTTTTGCATCAAAATTCATAAAATTTATAGTGATTTTGTGTCGTCTTGGCCTTCTAGGATCATTGGCATCACTTTCATGGCTTAATTCTTTGATTTGAGGTGTTTTTGTAATAAATTTTTACTCAGCCCGAGAAAGAACGTGAAATGACAAAATCAAAAGTTGCAGAGGTAATTTGAAAAGGTAAAAAGGTAAAAATGATGAGTGAAAGGTGTTTGTATGCCTCAATGATGAAAAACATGCCTTCAGGATGGATAATGATCCATATATTTGTAATGATATAATCTTTTGGGCACACCTAGAACTCTTTGCAAATGTTATTTTGTTTGATGTCATTTTCATTTAATCATGAGGATTGTTTTGTAACAAACTTGATCCCATGGCATATTATTTGCTTGGGAAAGAAGGCTCCAATGTGGCATGAGGTATATAATGCATTTTGGAGAAATTGTAAAGGGTTGGGAAAAAATTGAAAATCATGAGCAAATTCTGAGAGAAAGCTCATCTTCTGAGAAACCCACCAAAGAACCAGGATAATTTCTTCTGTGTTGGATCTTCATGTATGTGAGTTGGTTACAAGTGTATAGCCATCACACAGCTCTGAGATTGTTCATGAAACTCTCCCCTGTTGATGAATCTAACAAGATTTTGAGTTAATCTGTGTTTTTCTAGGCAATATGGTGTCTGTTATCATTTTTAAATGCCTGCAAATAGTTTTCATTGTTCTTGTTGCAATCTTGCATTGAAAGTCTTTAGAAATCACACAGGATCTCCATTTTTGGTTGATAGTTTAGTGGCATTTGTAATCTCATATTCAAAAGAGCCTTCATCTGATAAGGAGATAAACAAATTTAAAATCACTTTACCTTCCTTGACTGCAGAGATTGCTTGTAAGCCTTTGGGGGCACCTTAGGCGTGGTTTGATCAAGGATTTTTGTGTTTAATTGAGTTCTTTACTTCAAGATTTTGTGGTGAGTTCTCAAATATTATGTGAAGAGTGCTGCCTAGGCTTCCATTTATGCCTCTTCTGGTTGAAAGAATGTCTTGATTATTTGAAGCATTTTATCTGATAGTTGTTTCAAGTATTGTAGAGGTTGTCAAAGATCTGATATATCCCAATTTGTCTCATCAATACCCCACCAAAAAATCATTCTAAACAACCCATCCTACCCATACTACCCCTACATCTGCATTGTGTGTCAACAAAATAATACAATCCATTTACAAAAATGCACAAAGCAAATCAGGATCATACCATGTCTTTAGTAGCCTCAACCTTGTCTTGAAAGCATTTCCATCATTTAGTAGTGACAGCTCTGTTGAGTTTGAATAATGGAAGATTGATCATGTTTTCCCAAGGCCATCTCCATACAATATGCACAGTATAAGGATATCTCCACCTCCTTCATAAAACAGAGGCTGAAATATAGGTTCTCTTACCTTGGTTGAAAGGCACAACCTAAAATAGTGAGAGTTAGATCAAAATCCTTTCAAAGTGTTATCCATCTCTCCACAATCGAGTGCCAATTAGATCACATCCCCAGCCTACAAAATGACACACAACATGATCTATCCGACTTCAAGCTTCATGTCATATCTCCGATGCTGCTCAGATGAAAAGGAGAACAAATTTAGGTACCAACAATCTTCATCCGGTAGTTCATCTCCATCTATTAGTTCATCTCCTCCTCTCACTTCAGCTCCTTTGATTAGCTCACCTCTTCCTACTTTGCTTTGTTTTCATCCCCTACATATGTTTCCGATGCTAGTCCTACTAATTCTATGGATGTTCCATGTCCTTCACCACCTATTACTTCTTGGCACCAACATCTAGTGTTCCCTTAGCATCAAAATCTCCTATATCTCTTGATATTCCTATGATTACTCATAATGGAAAATTACAATTGCTTAACACATTATTTCCATCCTCGTTATTCCTTCACAGGATATCTTTTCCCTCATGCATGTTGTTGGTCACTTACAGTCTCAGGTCCAATCTCTCACATTAGAAAGAAAGGCCTATTACGCTTCCATTGATAATAATTCATTACATGACAATCATATTCCCAAAAATATTCATAACTCAAAGCATTTCCTAAGGATTTTGTTATGCCTACATTTTCATGTTTTGATGGTACTGGAAATCATACTTACATCTCAAGCATTATCGTATGGCTATGGCTTCATATTCCAATGATCGATTATTACTTAAAGCCTTTCACCATAGTCTCATAGATGATGCTCTCCAATGGTACACACATCTACCCTTTGGATCTATTAGTACTTATTGTGAGATGGAAGAATTTTTCTTCATCGATTCATAGTCAACAATGGCCCTAGAGTCACATATGATCATCTACCTAGCTTACATCAGGGAAAAATAGAACCTATCATTGATTACATTTTATGATTCAATGCTTGCATGCACCAACTAGTCTTCTAGCCTATTGACTTAGAGAAACAGTTTATCTTTTGTCGCGGTTTGATTCCTCCCTTAAAACAACGATTGTAATATGACACATGTGAATCATTCATGCTTTTATGCTATAGAGTCATTGACTTAGAACAAGATCTCATTGTTACACATGTTATAGATCCTCCTCCTATTACCACTACTACTACATCATCTAGTTCTTCTCCACTCCCATCTATTGAGCATCCTACATGGTCTCCATCTCCTCCACCTCATAAACACATTCAGTCTACTCCATCACCTACACGTCCTCCATCTCCTTCTCCATGTGAGGCTACACATCAGACTCCTCCTCCTGTTTCATGGGAACCATTAAATTTTTCTCATCACGCTAGACCCCATGATGTGCTACGTACATTACTTAATAGGTGTTTAATCGCTTACCTTCTCGTCAACACCATCCACCACATCGGTTGCAATGTCCAAATGATAAACCTACTGCAACTATCATTGTATCAATGGTCATAGGGACAATGATTTTTATGCCCTTCATGATCATTTGCAACATTAAAAGATAATGGTGTCATTTAATTTGGTTCACACTCATGTGAGTAGTCTATATCTCCACTCCCTCAAAGGTGTGTTGTTACTCCAATTAAGTTATCTCCTTCAACTAGTTCTAAGGTCATTGTCCATCCACCACCACAGGTCATTACTCATGCATGCTCTCCATCTCATCCATCCATCGCTGCACCATCTCATATGTCGTGTCATACTACTACTACACATTAGCTTCCATAGTGCTTGGAATATGCACTTCCCACTACCACTTCACCCATCATTGGCACCGCTCCACATGACATTCAGTTTGGATCATACACTCATGTTTTTTTCATTCCACATGCTTCCACCGCTTCACGTCGGCTTGGTATTTGGTAGGTGATTTCTATCACCTTACCCCGATGATGCACTCTTTTCTTACGTTCTTACATGACTGTTGAGGGATTTGTTACAATAATAACCTCTCTTCATGTGGTTTATCGATTCATCTAGTGCACATTTTTAGATCATTTCCCAATGACGCACTCTTGCTTTATGGTTTATTCTTGATTGTAGAGGGTCTTATATAAATGAACCTTATCATCTATACAAAGCATTGGGGGCATCGTTATTATCCTCCCCTTCCCTCATCATACTAACACATGTTTCACTACACTATTATGATCGTACCTTTTCACATCATTCATTTTTATTTTACCATTCATCACAATGTTATTCATATACACAATGCACTTTTTCATCATTTCCTCTATTACACATACATTATCTATCATCATATGCATTATATCATCCTCATCAACAAATGTACATTGTAAAATCAAATTAACAACACAATATTTGCAATATCAAAGCATCCAATATAATGAAAAAATCACAATATCACACATCAAATATAATAACAATAATCGACACATCATACATTAACACCAAATCATCACATCACATAGTCAATAAACATCAAATATAACAACATATGCCAATGGTCCATATATATATCGATCAAAATCATAGTTACAAAAACCCTACATCTAGGGGTAACTCCCCTACATCAATACATCAAAATATATCAAATCTCGTCATCACTATCACTATCTGCCAATACAAGAGCTCTAGAACTCGAAGCCTCACCACTCACCCTATACCATTGATCGTGGCCCCTATATCTCTCTATCTGTCTACGCAATAGGGTATTCTCCGTCAACTACTCCACAAAGCGACTCTATAACTCAACAAAATGAGAAAATACATCTTGTGCTAGAGGACCACCACTCACCACCTCTCTAGCTCATTGTGTCTCCTCACGTGCTTCATCTCTCTTACTCAGCAGCATAGTACATGTCATTGTTCTGTTCATTGCCGAATCGGCTCAAACAAATGGGAATACTCACCCGTAATAACGCTCTACAGGCTCTAACATGCCTCCACCCACAATTATGTCGGAGGCACATTCCACGTTAATGTACATGATAGATGTGTCCATAATAAATGACTAATACACATCCCTTACAACCATAAGAAAAACACATTAGACAACAATGACCATTACACAATCAAATAAAAATCGTACAACATAACTATACAAATACTCATGCTCGGGCCTACTATCATCTGTATGCCACTTGGGGCGGGTACTTACCCTCTACTCCTCCCGGTGGTAACCCCACCAAATCAGCTAACACTTAAAACAAAAATACCCATCGATGTGAGGCCCACCATGCACAGCATGCCTCTCGCACACCACACATCATCTATATCTATCGATCTATCGCCACATCTACCTCGTCTAGCCCTAGAGGTACTAGCTGCCCTATTATGGGCCCTGGTCTCACTCTAACCCTCCTCGGTGCCCTAATAGCTCTAACCCATACATATGGCTTTGAGGGCATGTCTGGGCCATGCCAAACTGTTATGATATGCGCTCAATAAAAATAACTTAGCCACCACTAGAAATGATCCTCTAACCACATAGTACGGCATATACATGAAGCTCTACAAAATCCCTCGGACATTCTCTCGTAGTCTTGGTATGGCCTCCATATAATGGCCTCTAGCCCCATACAATCTAACATAGCTCTATAGGTATTTGTGTCCATCTTCCTACCTTGTACACCAACCCACCTACCTACAAATATATCTAGTCTAGCCCACTCTCCTTGTGGCCCACCAACTGGCCTCAATATTGTAATATGCTCATAGGCCCATACATGTAACAATGTTGTAGCTCCAATGCCACCCCCATGCTCCTCCTATGTAAATTTGTATAGATATATATACAAGTGGGCCAATACACATCATGCCCAAGCATACCTAGTACTCTCCTCCTCTATCCGACAAAATATATCATGCATCTTATATAAGATACCTACACCACCACCCTCCACTGTAATCGATGACACTATCACTAAGGTAATAAACTTCTGCAATCGTGGAACCCCTTATCTCATAATAGTATCTAGGCTAATATAGGCCTCAGTAGGAACTAAAGTCCCCAAAAAATATTACCTATCGGCCCTCATCTTTCTCTCCATATCATCTACCGCCATAACCTATACCCTCTCGCCAACAATAAGTAATCACGGTATGTGATACACATCCTCTAATGTGATTGTCACCTTCCCTATAGGTAACCAAAAATTACACTTTTATGGGGCACATCCCCCATCGTTATTATGTGTCAGAGGCCAAGATGGTCTAGAACCTCCCACTCCTCGTCCTACAACCCCAATCTGAGTAATGTACTCAAATGGAGGCCTCCAAAAACTCTCTTGAATGGATATCCCTTTGCACACCATAAAAAAAAACAAACACAACATCAAAGAATCATCCATATACAAACATACTCACCTACAACATCAACACACACTAAATTTCACATTTACATCACTCTAGACTCAACTCACACTCTCTGGACATGGGCGCCTAGAAGCAAGACTGGGCACCTGCAACAGGACACCAGTGCCCATGTCTAGGTGCTTCTGTCCCAAAGGTCATTAGCACCTTCACCACTCTTGTCTAGGTCAAAACGCCAAGAAATTTAAAAACAAAAATTTCATAAAAATTCATTCAAAATGACTACTATCACCACATTTTTCAAAAAAATCACGCTTACTAACTCCATCATTGTATTGCGACACACCACAAACCGTCACCACCATCTCGAATCGACTCGGTCATGTTGCTCTAACTTGTGGCATCCTCACACACTCAAAGCTCACTATCACACTCACACAAAAGACAAATGAGTTGCTTATTCACTTTTTACACTACTATTTATAGTAACTTTCCATTATTCACTTTACTATGGTCATTTGTCATGTTCATTCCCTCAACTAATTCACATCGCATGGTTTCGATCATATCTTAAGCATACCTACTCTGATTTTTATCTCATTTGCGGTATTCTCTTCAAAATTTTGTCTATTGTGGTAACATACACATTTCACACACATTTTATTCCTATTAAACATTGTTTACACCCAATAGACACAACCTTTTGCAATATCCATCCCATGTTCATCATTACATCATTACACGATTACTTTCAGCTCAGTGTTCATTCTCATCATCACTCCCCCTTTAATCAAAAGGGGGAATACAATTAGGGTCATCCTATAATTCCCCTCACACCATTACGCAATCAATCTACACTCATAATTCATCATTATCGAACATTTACTCATACATCGAACAACATGTCACATCATTATTTAGTGATTCCCCCTAATGACTTAACCTGGGGGAAACAAGCATAAAATGTCTCCCTGAGTAATTCACCAATCAATTAACCACACATGTTCAACTTGAGACGATACAAATTTCACCAACACATTCATCAAATCGACATAACACAACGCATTTATCCTCCTAGATGACCTAACTTGGGAGTTACATCATTTTGTTCCTAGATGACCTAGCATGGGAAATTACTTTACATTTTGTGGCTGCTTCCGGATGACCTAACATGGAAGCAATAAGTTTCGGTGGCACCTTTGGAGAGGGGAAAATGAGACATCATTGCCTTTCCTATACTACTCCTATATGGGTTATCACATTTAATAGAAAATTGGATCCAAAATCAAAAAAAAATTATTTGTGTCCGTCTATAGTGGCTAGATCTTTTAAAGATGTGGTTAAAATTTGAGAGACGCTAGAATTCTCTCCCTACACCTTTCCTCTCATAGTAGGATGCTCAAATCCTTAGTTTTTCACATGTACACACGCATAATCAGATTAGGAATTGATCACTCCCTTCCCCATCACATCTCCATTAGTGACAAAAGCATCCAATCTCCAATCATTCACTATCAACATCATCTATCTTGTTTAGTGCTTCTCATAGCGGTCCCACATCCCTCCTCAAACTACATGGATCAACACGTTGATCCATGGTTTGTCACACTATATGTTCTATTCAAAGCATGTACTTCTACTACACTCTTCGTGTACTTCAACGACATGGGCTTCTCCAAACTTCTCAGGTATGCATCTCTATCTACTTTATGTTACTGAGCTTTCACTCACCAACATAAAGTGGGGGTAAATGTAGACATAAAATCATGCACTTACTACTATTATTATACCATCAAGTATGTTGTTTGATATGTGGATCTTGCATAAGAAAAGTATTACTGATGACCCATCCCATAGTCCCTCCACTTGTCTTATTGGTCTATATTTTGTTTAATCTTTCACACTTATCACTCACACACATAGTTCTAGTCAGGTCATAGGGATCCTTGTCTGTCAGTTCTCACTCATTTTTCATCACTAGTCTCTAGATACTAGTGCCCATGGTTTGATGGTAGCATCAAGTGCTATTGTCCATCCTCGACGCCCTTGTCCTCTTTTTTATTTGGTCTTGTTTTTTTATATTTGAGGTCGGGATTTTTAGTTTTCCTCTCATCTCCCAAGGTACTAGTTAGCATGTCGGGTCATTAGTGTTGAAATTTGAACAAGATATCCCTATATAAACACAACATACATACCATTATATGGATGAACTATTCTTATCAAGGGCTAGCTATCTACATAGAACAACATGATCGCATAAGAAGGGGAGTCTATTCTATTTTATCCACACATTTGCATTTTTATCTAGCTATTGCCCACTATCTTGGTGTCATTGATGCGAGGGAGACCTAAGAGCATTATTCGCATATACAAGCACACAAAACTACATTGGGTCTGATATGTAGTGCAACGCTCAGCTTTTAATACCACCATTATGGTGGCTAAGGACATTTGACCCCTCATTTTCCATCTTTCTTTTTTAGGATTTGATGTCTATTTGATGGTTTTGCAGTGTGCTTTCTTTATACAGTTTACAGTACCTCGGTAATCTAAGTGCAACATACATGTGACAAAAGGTGAACAAGTGTAAAACCCCGACATGACCATATCAAAACCATATCTTGACCTCTTCTATAGACCAGGGCACCCAAAAACAAGACCATAGCACCCACGGGTGCCCCCATCCCTCTCTAAACACCTTAGTCCACCACTTCCACCATTGCTGCACTTTTCTATGGTTTTTGTGATAATATGTTCTTTTGTTTCATCACACTGTTCAGTCCTAGGTCACTTTGTAAGGTAAGAAAGATCAAGGTTAGTACCTTATCCTTCTCATTTCCTTTCATTAATAAAATCAAATAAATTGTTTAGCATTCATATTTTACTACACCATAGTTGTACATCTAGATTTAAATAAATTAATCAGATTTTATTAAATCAATTGGATCATGACATAGATGTCACTATTTAAAGCCCTTAAGTAATAAAGAAAAACATACTAGGGTGTAGGTCTTATCATTTGTGGTATTTTATCCCATGTTCTTTGGAATATGATGTTGAAATCATTCATTAGCTCATGAGGTTCTCTTTTTGTTGTAGTTAGTTGCTCCACCAAAGATAGATGGTCTGACTTATCTTCAAATTGATTACAGAAAGCTTCTCCTAGCTCATCCCAAGTAGAGATGGAACTCTCTCTTAATCCTTGTACCATTACATGGATTTTCCCTTAAAAGAAGCCACCAATAATTTGATGGTTACATTCTCTTATGTGACATGATATACTGAGTAGATGTTTGTAACATCCTTGATATGTTCTATGGGAGTTGTAGTGTTCTCTCCAGTGAAGAAAGGAACACTCTTCAAAACAAAGAACTAGAATTTCATCATATTGGGATAAAAACAAAGGGTTTGCTCCATCAATGTGATGAATGCTTTATTTCTTTGGTGAGCCATGAATGTGATGGGTCTTAAAACCTTAAAAGGCCACAAGAAAGGCCTACCAAGAGAAGTAGGGAGAAATATCTTTAGAGGAGATGGTGATCTTTGTGTGGATCTGTCTCTTTTTCTTATCCTTGGTGACAACTACAAGTAGTCAAAAATATCTCCACATGATATCTTTTGTCTTATTTGAATCTGTCTCATGAGAAAGAAACATTTTTTTGCTTGAACTAGTAGATACAATATTTGGATTCGCCAGATGTGTTTTGTATAGCCTTTAAAGGATAAATATCACCAAGATACACATTGAATTCTTACTAAAACAACAATAAAGTATTCAATAGTCCCACCTTTGGGTGTGCCAGAATTGTTAAAGACTAGAAGTTGAACCCTTGATTTTATCATGGAAGATCAAATACTTCGGCTAACATGGGATTGTCTTCAAGGTGTGGGGTATTGCTCTTTGAGACAAACCTCTAAAGAAGGTTGGTTCCTTCTCTCCTAATTCATCAAAAATTGGCCTAAACTACTCAAAATGCAACTAAATATAAAGGCACACAAGATCCATGTTTGAGAGAAAGGAAAGAACTACAAAACAAAAGAATGAAAATGTGTCAACACTAAAACAGGGTTCAAATTTGGCCTTGAATAATACAAAATAATCGCATATGCAAAGATTTTAATGAAAACACGAGTTTTGAAAGACATGAATGAATAAAACTTAAGGAAAATAAGAGGGAAAACATCCACAATGAACACAAAGAATTCAGAGGGAAAATACCGCATGCATATTGCATTCATAATGTATTCATCGTGTTTACAGAGAAAAGGTTATAAATCTCTTGCAAAATACAAAGTTATAGAGCTCAAGGCAAGAAAATACATGGCTCCAAGGTAGAGCCTACAAATTTGACAGAAAGGAACCCTTATAATGCACCTTTACATTCACATTTATAGAACATGAGAATGGAAGAGATAGATGAGAGAGAAATTCAAATGCAAATTAGAAGATGAGTGAAATGAAATCTGCTACCCACCAAATTTGATGCCATTACTCTTGTAGACATGATGTCATTTCTTCTAACACATGTCATCATATTTTTGGGAAAAATCATGGGCTCCATCAAACATTTATCGCAGGTAGGTGAGGTGGTTAGGCACTTAAAATGAGAAAACTATGTTTTTCCCCCTACAATCATGTTTTTCCATGGTTCTCCTCAAACAACATTTTTATCCATGTTTCTTCATTGCAAAAAGTGGCCTCTAGAGAGACGAAGCAAACATGACAATTCTTATGCAATATAGGTATCTCAATCGAAAGATATGACAAAAACTAGTTTCAACTTGTCTGCGACATTCAAAGTTCGTGGGTTTCTTTTTCACATGGATTTGGATGTTCGACAATGTATTAACCTTCACCAACTCGCGTAATACCGTAGCTGACCTCCATGTCTACAATTTAGCTTCGTGTCTATTTCTCATCTTGTAGATTTTTAATCCCACACTTAACCTTTTCAACTCCCGCTATGTTGTGAACATTTTCTACTTTTTATATGACATTTTAGTCTGCGACCACATTCCTTCATTTCATAGACTTCAAATTCCATGACACATTATTCTCGTAGGAATCCCACATGAATTTGAGTTAGTGTTTTGTGACTCCTAACTTGGTTGCCTCATAAGATACCTTTTCTACCTTTGCGGCCTTTTCCCAAAAAACCCATGTTTCATTTCCCACCATGAAGCGCCACCTATTTTCAACATTTTCATAGAATTTCTCCTATCTTCAACTTTGAGTCATGGATTCAGAACTTAGCCATATTTTTTGTTCTTTTGTGAATGTGAACACCCTTTCGAACTCTAAAAATCGTTCAGAACCCATGGTAGACTTATCCTGCCATCACTGAAGGCTTGAACTATTAGTGCTTCATTTTGCAGATTCAAAGAATTCATGGAAAATTAAGTTTTCCATAATTATACTTCGCAAATTTTCTACTTAGTCATTTTTGGACCTTGATGCCAAGAAAAAAGTTGCCTTAACCTTGAACTTGATGATACATCCAAAATAGAAAAAGAGGGTGCTATTTTGGATAACTGAGACACAAATCATGCACTTGGGTACATTTCTAGGTCCATAAACACATACTTGTATTCATATGATTCCTAAGTGAGAAAAATAGTAATTGACTCACTGTCTTTGGTCTCTTTTCCGACTTTCTTGTTTTCCCTTTAGTCTTTCACACCCTACAAATTGCCCTGGGCCCCGAACCTCATTGTTTATCTTTCATGACTCCAGCACACTAGTGCCCAACCATGATGCTCGCGCCAGCGCCTCGTCCTTTTGGGTGCCCCAGACCTATTTCTATCTTATTCGCTCCTTTAGGGCCTCTTTTATCTTTTAGGCATCTTATTTTCTTATGGGTCGGCCTTCCAATTGTCAATTACGAAATTCAACCAATAAAATCATATATATATAAAGATATGTGACCAAAATAAAGGACCAAACACTAAACATATTATCTATCACCTAAGATCGCATCTAAGAGAATCAAAGGCATCCATCTAGATTTCATTCAAGGGACAAAGGACTAAATTTTATACATACACACATAGGAGGGGAAGTTCATTTTTTCATCCACACATCTATTTACATTGGTACATCTAGCTATCACCCACTATCACGTGCACTTACACAAGGGCTTCCTAGGGCATGATTCTTTCACACACGCACAAGAACTACATGGAGTTTGAGATGTAGTGCAAAGACTCGGTCATAAGTTCACTTAGTCGGGTGACCGTCAAGGTCAATCTAACTCCTCATATTACATCTTTTCTTTTTGGGATTTGATGTAGTTTAAGGGTTTTACAGGTCATCTTCTCTTTGCATGTTACAAGAGAATTCAATGATCATCCAACAACATACAGGTGACCAACAACAAAGGTTGGTGACCACCTTGCAACACCAGAAAAACCAGGTTTTGAGCTCCTACACAGATCACATGGCGCTAACGGAGGTCTTTGATGCCTAAGCTTCCTAGCCCCATCCTGTGTGCCTTGGTCCAGACTTGTTCGACAATCAAAAAAATTCTTGAGAATAGTTACGACATTCTTCCCTTCTTGTTCATCAGTTTTCCAATCCATAACACTTCAGGATCGGGTGTGAAATCTCTCTCTCTCTCTCTCTCTCTCTCTCTCTCTCTCTCTCTCTCTCTCTCTCTCTCTCTCTCTCTCTCTCTCTCTCTCTCTCTCTCTCTCTCTCTCTCTCTCTCTCTCTCTCTCTCTCTCTCACACACACACACACACACACACACACACATATTTCATTAGCTTATTACTTGCATCAAATATATACTTTAGCATTTATTTATCATACATGACTCGTAATTAGGGTTTTACAAATTTTATATTTGTTAAATCAATAATAGTAATTGGTTATAGGTGATTAAGAAATAAAGACTTATGTATGTTGAGACAAAGGAAATGTAACATTGTGTATTGAATACGTGTAAATAGTTATGTATCAAAAATTATATAAATTAAATCACATGTTTGTGTAATGAATTATAACATGATACTTGAGATGTAAACCTAAGTAATGTTGTAAATGAGTGGAATTATGAATGGATGAAACTGTCTAATTTTGTATCACTATCATGGACTTGTAACCATGGAGGAATTCATATGTTAACAAGCATGAATATATTATCGACTATGTTATGAAATAATTTATTGCAAGAAATTATTACTTGTCATATTCTTTATTAAACTTTATTGGAATGGATTAAAAAGGAATGCACATGTTAAAGGATTAAGTGCAATACCCTATTTTAATTGAATGAATAATTATATGCAAAATCATTTAGGTACATGTGTTTATTGTTTACACACAATTAATTCACTTATATATTATTATGGAAGAAAAATGTACAAGTTGAATGAATAACACAAATAATATATTATGGTAAATAATTTTGATTGCTTGTGTTACTTTTATATTGTTTATTGCATGTGTTGTTTGATTAAGCACAAGACTAAGAAATTGAGAGGCATTAGTTTTTGTCTTATATATATACGACATGTTTTTAGTCACCCACTGGGGGTAGCTACACCTTAGTATTAAAGCACATGTTTAACGCTATGTCCTTTTGAGTTTGCTACATTTTTAAGAAGTGTTCTTGTGTCATGTACTATATGGATTAAATAGTACAAGTGGAGGAAGTATTACCACTAGTTGAGTTGCATATGATTATTGACATCACTCAATATTAACTATGGTCCTATTTGAGACATTATTTGGAAGAAAAATGTCGCTTACCTATCAATTGAGGATCAATAGAAGATATAATTTTTATTGAACTTAATATGCTTAAACATAGAAGAATAATTGAAGCGTGAACAAGTGGTGTTTGTTGAGGCTCCAAATTTGCATGATGGATTTTACAAATAGGAAGTGGATTCCTAGGGAGTTTGAGGTAGGGAACAATATTTATTTTCTAGAATTAAACTTATATTGAAGACTTTAGCACTTCTGGAAAGGAACCTATTGTCATGTGTTTTTGCAAGGTCAAAATTCAAGTTGAAAACATGACAACTTTACCCTAGTGTCAAAAATTTTGCCTGAAAACCCTCCTAAGCACCTCTCCAAATCATTTTTCCATTTGTGTCATGCCTATTATAATATTTAAATTACTCACATGTGTTGTAAAAACCTTTCCCAATTGTTTGAAACATGGAAACAATTTCATGGAATTATTCTAGTGCAATGCTTCTTAAGGTAGATTCTTTAGTATGCCTGGAAAGGATATTTCTGGCCTTTCTAAGATAGGTATACATCCTTCGAGGCATATGTGAAATCTCAAAATCATCTAGGATTTGTGTCAAGGATCTAAGAATACAATGGAATATTTTAGGAAGATTTTGGGAGGTTTAGGAACAAGAACACGAAAGTGGATTTTTGAGGGTCAAGGAGTAAGCAACCTAAAAATCACTTGAGCTTCAAAAGGTGATTTCGGTAGCTCAGAGAAAGAGTTAGAGGTCAATCAAGATATCATTGGAAATATATTTCAATACCCTACATGATGGTACTTTCAGATTTTTCACAAGACCTAGGTACTTTCCACAACTCTTTTTAAGCATAGATACCATGTTGTCCCCAAAAAGGCTATTTTAAGGGGTTTTAAATATAATTAGATCATGGTTACCATAAAATTCATATTTTAATATTTTTTGGAGTCAATTTCATATAAGGAATCACTAAAAATGATCCCCTAGAGCTCCAGAAACTTCGTCTTCAAAGTCCCTCCCAAGGTAAGCTTTCTATACTTAGCCATTTTCATAGTGGACACATGTCAGCATGATGTTGAGGCACACTTTTCTACCCCTCTTTTCCCTATCCCTTGGGGATACAAAGGACAATAAAATTCACCCAGCCCCAATTATTCCTTTTGGACTTCCACATGACCTTGAAAAATCTCCACAAGCACTTTTACCTTGTTTTCCCCTCGCGTCATGCAATAATTATTTGCTACTTGTTAACTTGAGGGTGAGGGTTTGTTTTTCTTTCCACATTTTCCCTATCCTTTAGGGAAGTATGAAACATTAAAATGTGTCCCATGATGTTCTGGCTGATGGTTCTTCACATGACCTTGAACTTGCTTCGTGAGGCATTTTTAATCCCTTTCTCCTCTCTACCTCATCAACCTAGAGCATGCCACTTGCCACCTCCACGTCGAGTGTATTTTATGTCCCTCCTATCCATATCCCTTGGGGATAGAGGGTACAAGAAAAATTTTCCCACCCCTTATCATGTCAAGGTTATTCATATGACCAGTCTCACCCTTGGGTGTTAAATGCTAATTTTCCCTCTCTCCCCCATCAAGTAATCAAACCCCGACACTTGTCATGCTCACATCTAGAGGAATTTTTCTATCCCCACTATCCCTGTCCCTTGGGAAAATTAGGGATAGTAAAATTCACCCCAATCTATGAAGGAGGAAAATCAAAAAAATCGCTAATTATTTTACCTTGGTGCTTCCTATTTCCCTTTTTCCCATGAATGGAAAGTGTTGGCGGGAAGTTATAAAACCTTTTATAACTCATTTCCACTTCATTATTCCTCCATGAATCCATGAATGTTGATGCAAAACACCCAATAAACCTGAAAATTTTCTAGACACCATGCCCAAATTTCTCCAGATTGACTGTATGCTCTAAAACATTAAAAAATCATATCTTCCAAACCAATGAACGAATCTGAATGAAATTTTTACAATCATTACTCATCCCAGGAACCTTCAAGAATAAATTAACAAAAAAATAAAATATTTAATGGTATCAAACCCTATTTTTCTTCCCTAGAGCATGCTTTTTCATTTTCCAAGCATTCTGACGGACGGATTGAGCTAAAAATCGAGTACATAGTCCTAAGACCGAGCCTATTCCGGTGAAGTTGTTTCGTTAAAATTCGAGGTGGGGAAGTGTAGTTTATAAAAATAGTAAATGTCTAGTACCCTCACTTACTAAAAATAGTAACTTTCCTAAAAAAATCAAGTCCTCTCAAAACAATGCACTCAAAGAACAACAAAGATGATAAACTAGGTAGTTAAGACCAAAAAATAAAAAAGTGGAAAAAAAAAAAAAAAAAGCAACTTTCTAAAAATATAAAGTGTCAAAATCATCAAATAAACATCTCTCGAAAGTGTTCCTAGAACATTAGGGGGTGTCATAAAATTGAGTTCAGTGTTAAAAATAATAGTATTTCCCAAAATAACACTCCTGAACCCCAACTACTAAAAATAGAAAGTTTTTGTTTTGAGTGCAGAAAGTTGTTGTCATCTTCATTTTAGCTCATCTTGTTGATTTTCATAAGTATGAAGTTCAAATTTTTGGGATTGAGCCCCTTCTTTCCTTAGCATTGGAATACTCAAGTGTGGGTGACAGTGATGTTACCCATATGGATCTAGAATATCTAAAAAATCAGATGTTAAGGGGTCCTAGGAACCGATGGAGGATAAAGTATTCACAAGTGGATTATTTATTGTGGGTGGTCATCATGTATCCGTTCAAACCACCGATTTGGAATTGGCATGATCCCATCACTATGAGCCCAAGACAAGGATCATAAGAGTTTGTGATAACTCAATCATGGTGGTGCTCATTCCAAAACCATTTCTCAATATATACAAATTCCAACTTGGAGAAACATGGTGGTCATCACAAAATAATTTAAATCAAGCGAGTGGTCTAAGATAGATTCATACCTTTAAGGTCTTACACTAGGTTTGTGGTTGAAACATTTAAGAAAGCCTTCTCGCATGTCAAAATCCATCTCTTGAAGTGAATTTCATGAAGGTTTTTCAGATGCAATCATCCTTCGATCCGAGTGATGGGAAAAGAGGTTACAAGGGATTTTCAAGATTGGATGGTGTTTTTATCCTTACCATCATTGAGGGAAAACAAATTATTAACTGGGGTAACTAATTAGTGATAACTTGCATCATCAATCGCTTTAATTTCCAGCTACGAATAAGTTTTTAATGACTTCTTATTTGGTCTTCTCTCTCATGAGCACAAGACCATTCAGAGGATTGACACTCACTCAAAACATCTCCTAGAAGGCTCCTGCATATGAGAAATATCCTCAATAAACCTTGAAATAAATCAATCACCACATTACAAGAGTGTACGATGCATTCACTATGTATGTCATTTGGTTGTTGGAAGGAAATCCGAGAAGAAAGGTTGTCTTCACAAGTTCTTTTGCTTTGATCAAAAGGTTTGGTCTTTCTTCACACAGCTTCTCAACCTTTTCCTACTTGGGGTGTCTAGTTTTGATCTTGCTCTACATAACTTACCACAGTATCTCAACGATAAGATTGTCATGTTCGAGCTATATAGGTAGCTTGATCACATAAATGGTAAGCTTAAGAACTAAAAGAGGAAAGGTGTTGCTTTCCCTATCTTTCTTGGGATCTTCTCTTGCAAAAGTGCTCATGATGTTACCAACTGGAAGCTACCTTCACCCTTCCGAGCATGTATTCATACACCCCAAGAGTATACTTTGATATCAGAGTAATCCGAAACATTTCACCTTCCCGACTTGCCCGAGATAGGTCACGGGAACCTGCGAGCGCCTGCGGACCTTTTTGGGCACTTGTGGATCGCCAAAACCTCATAAAATCCTCTTTGAATGGTCACAAGGTGTTCATTATCCTTCACTTCTTTTCACTAGTGTGTCGCATAATGATGCCGATGTCATTAATAACCTTCAATAAATAATTCACCTACAAAATGTTAGGTTAATTATGCATAGTATAATTATTTAATTAATTTTATTAATTAAATAATAATGGTTATAATATAAACCATATTTTTGTTGTGTATTGTTATATGGTTTTAAACCATATTTGTCTTTCACGGATGTTGTTATATTGTTTTAACAATATAATTTGTTGGTTGTACTTTTGTGTGCTTCTCGGATGTTTTATGTAAGCTATTGTAATTTGTCAGTTTGTACATGCAACCTTTTCTTTTTCTCGCACATGACTATACAATACCTATAAGTATTGCAATCCTGCTAATGTAAACTAGTTGATTCTGATTAATAAAATCTTCAGGCTTCCGTCCCTATTTACATTTGGTACCAGAGTGAGAATATGGCCCTAAAAAAGCTAAAGAAAGGGTTGAAGAGAGGTTACAGTAGGAAGAGAAGAGTCTTGGAGAATAATTTTCTTTCTAGGAGAGCATGTGTTGCCTCCAGCAACTTCCCAGACATCCTGCAACTCCACAACCCCCTCTTCAGTTCTAGGTGTTTGGAACGCAAAAAAATTTTTGCACTGGTGCACCCACCACCAAGGAAAATTTGTTGCAGGTATATACATTTTAAAAAAATTATTCATTTTCCCCAACAGGGGTTTTGCCTCTAAATTTAGAGGTATATTTGGTTATTTCTATACATATTGGAGGTCTGACTAAGCCCCCTCTCGAGCACATTGCGTTGGTGAACCTGCAACACCAAGCTCTACATAGAAAGGCACACCTTGCACCTGCATCCAAAGAAACCTGCAACCAAGGATATTCGACTGGACTCTCGCCACTAACACAACAAAAAGATCCATCCATCATTGGTGTGTGAATACCTGCAATGAGATGCATCGAGCTATGTACGTGGTGATTAGATCAGGCCTCGTTTCAAACTCAACACACGGAGCTACATATAACCTGCACAGTCAAACAAGCAAAGCCATGTAAAGAATAGATCATGCGTATTTAGCGGCTGAGGCTTCTCCCTGCTCAAACCGACCTGCAACACAAGGAAAGCAGTGGTTAGAAAACTCATAGAAAATTAAAAAAACACGGTGGAGAATATTCTTCTCTCAACACATTACAGAAGCGGCTACAATACATACAAATCGGTGGCAAAATAAAACAAAGCGATTGATAAAATATATATAAAGCAAAGACTTGAACAAAGAAAATTGTGGTTAATAGCATTAGAAGTGGTGGATTTCATTAAGGAGAGGACAATGAACTTCGATCCATTTTTTGAGCATGCAAAACCCTAAAACCACCTCAAGCCCACCTCGCAGGCCACGTAGGACCTCTGCCACCTCATTTTAATGAGGTAAGTCATTTTTACCCTTTATTAAATACAATATACTTCACTTTTATATCAAGCGCCCTTAAGTGGCCAAGGCGATTAGAGGGAAAGTCTTAGAAGTGGGAGGTTTGGGGTTCGAATCCCACTCCGATTGAAAATTTTGAATTTGGCGGATTTTTTTGGCGAAACTACTAAATTTAGCGAGAAATTTAAATTTAGTTATAACTAACTAAATTTAGCAGAGAAATCCCTAATTTAGGGTAAAAAAATCTCCCATTTAGCTTGTTTTTTCATTTCGGGAAACTTTCTCCAAAAGGGGATACCTAAAAATTGCATTTTGGTTGGTTTTTGCAATTCTTTGCATTTTGGGTTATATTGGGCTCGGGGAGGCCACCAAGGCCTCAAAACAAAAAAAAAAATTGCACTGTCATTCAAATTTTCCAAATTTTTGAATGTAATTTGTATCTTCGCATTATATTGTACTAATTTGCGAGGTTGCCATAAACAATCGCAAACTTTGAACTACTCGAAATCGGCATAATTATAATACAAAACAGTATAAAATTGGTTTTGTAACACTCACGAGATCCTAGATCTCATTCGCAGCACTCGGTATATACGATGCCTCTAGGAAACACTTACGAGTAAATCCATCGTGACTACTACTACACTTAATGCCTAATATAGCTGCAATAATGTCGTTTGGGCATCGACCATTTAAATCGACGGGGAGTAATAAGGTCACAGTGCACACACTATGAGCCATCTCATCTGTCTGTGAACGATTGCATGACATAAATCTGGACTGAGAAATTATTTGAGTATATAGCGAAGTTATGCATGTGTATGAGGATATTTCTTTGAGCCGGTGTCAATAATTGCATAGACCCCATCAGTACTGTCTTGGTACCACGTATTGAATTCTTTCACATACGTTAACGCCTCTTTCATGTACCACGGGTATATAGAAAGGGCAAGCTTCTTCCACATACCAATGGGTATATCAGAAGGGCACGTATATAGAAAGGTTTGGTATATCAGACTGACAGTATATAGATTGGGAGACCTAATACCTGGAGTGATAAGAGCCAAACCCTATCAATGATCTCTGTAAAATGGGCACCAATGCCCCCAAATTTTTTCTTCCAAATTCACAACTACTCAGAGGAAACAACTATGTTGTATGGAAGAAAAAAATCAAGACACGGCTTGAGTTTGAAGAAATCTGGCCTGCTGTGAATGGTACTATGACCAAATCAGCTACTGATACAACACAACAGCAGTAGTTTGATAAAGCAGATCAGAAGGCCAAACTCATCATCTTGTTTGGAGTGTCTGATGATGTGCAACCCCACATTCGAGATGCCAAAACAGCGAAAGAAGTGTGGGATAAATTGAGCACAGTATATGAGGCCAAGAATAAGAATGTTATACTAAATTTGCAGAGTCAATTACATACACTGAAGTTCAAGCAGAATGAGAAAATTGAAGCTTTCTTAAGAAGAGTTACAGAATTGAGGGCTTCACTTCTAGCCTTGGGAGAACCGGTCACAGATGATGCTCTCATTCCCATTGTTCTAAGAGCACTCCCCTCTTCTTACCACATTTTTTTCACAACACTAAATGTGTCAAATACGACAGTTGGTTTGACAAACTGGTAAACTTACTGCAACAAGAGGAAGCAATGCACAATAAGGATAATGAAGAGGAGCGCGCACTATCTTCACATCAAAAATGGAAAGGAAAACCTAATTCTATCAAAAATCCCAAAATCAAAATTAGTATCAAGGGGACAGACAACAAAAGAAGCAATGTCCAATCTAAAAGAGGACATAATATACAAGATTGTTGGTACAATACTTACAAGAAAGGTTCATCAAGCAACTCGGACCTCCACAAAAATCTAACAAGGGACATTCTAACTACAATCAAGAGAAAAAAATGGGAATTGGAAAATAATACCCCACCAAAGAAGGTAATATTGCTAGCAAAAAGAGATCAGAGACAATGAAGACTTCTTGTTCACCTTTGCTCGATCAAGTGAACCATCCACATCATCTAGTGATGTTTGGTATGTTGATTCAGGGGCCACTCGACACATGACCGGCCACAGACTGGTTTATTTCAATGAGGGACACGCCATTGAAAAATCATGTTTCATTGGGAGATGATTCTTCATATACAATTCAGAGGATTGGGAACATTTCTCTACCCCTTGGTTCACACAAATGCAGACTATCGGATGTCCTATATGTCCCTGGGTTGACTAAGAATCTTCTTTCAGTCAGTCAACTCCTAGATCACAACCTAAAAATTGACTTTGATAGTCAATCCGGTAAGAAAACATGTTTGATTTGAGATAAATCAAGAGGTTTGAAAATAATTGCAAAAGCCTCCAATGTGGGATGCATGTTCCAACTTGATTTTTTTCACAGAGACAATCAAGCACTTGTGGCTAAGAAATCCACCTCAATGCAGTTATGGCATCATAGATTTGGTCATGTAAGTTTCAAATATCTTGAAACACTTCACCAGTGTAATATGGTACATGGGCTACCATCTCTTCAGAAGGATATAGACAAATGTCCTCACTGCCTAGTAGGTAAACAACACAGAGCTTCGTTCCAAAGGAGTACATTTTGAGCTCATGGTAAACTTGACTGGTTCATACCGGTCTTATCGGAAACTATGCACCACAAAGAAGTTACACTCAAGTTGAATCGAAATAGCTCCAGCGTAATCACAAGTAAGAATTGATCAATAACTGAATAAAATTGCATAACCGAACAAAGCTTGTTCATAAGAAAAAGACAACGGAGTGTCTTGGCATGCTCATAAATGAATAGTAAAGGGGTACATATAGGGTGTTGAGTAACCCTAGTGCAAGACACACATGAAACCCTAAACCTAACCCATGTGAGATGACCCTCCAACATGAGAAGAGGACACATAGGATAACTCACACTAACACCCCCTTCATCAAAGCTGGGGTAGCGGCTGTGATGAGTCAGACGTAAAAGAGGAAGACACTCCTAAACAACTAAGAAAGATGTGTCAATGGGGCTCGGCAACTAAAGGCCTGATAAGGTGCCCATATATAAACACAATCTTTCTAGAAGAAGAAGAAGAAAAGAAGGACTACATAGCCCGAAGGAGATGAGTAGCTGTAGAAGACCTCACCCCAAGAAGAGACCGTAAGTGAAGAAACTTCATCTCAGTGAAGGGCTTGGTGAATAAATCTACAATCTGATCAGTTATCTGAATGTACTAAATGTCGATGATACCATCATGAATAAGCTCTCGTATGAAGTGCATATGGATCTTAATGTGCTTCATCTGCTGATGCTGAACTGAATTTTTGCAAATAGAGATAGTGCTCGTGTTATCATAGTAGATAATGGTAGGCCACCGAAAGTGGATGCCAAACTCTGTTAGAATACCCTATAGCCAAATAGCTTTTGTGGCAGCGTTAACTGCTCCTCTATATTTTTCCTCTATAGATGATATCGTAATTGCATTCTGCTTCTTGCTAGACCAACTAATGGGACCTGAACTAAGAGAGAAATTGTAGCTAGAAGTAGATTTCCGATTATCTAAGTCACCGCCCAATCAGAATCTGTGAATCCAATCAAGTCAATATCAACCCCTCCATGATAGTGAATGCCATCAGCATAAGTGCCACAAACATAATGAAGAATCCATTTAGTTGCTTTCCAATGCAGCTCATGTGGCTCCTACATGAATCTGGACATGATCCCAATAGTATACGATAAATCCGGTTGAGTGTGAGTCAAGTAAATCAAGCTCCCCACCAATTGTCGATAAAGAGTACCATCAACCAAGGGAGTAGAGCAATTTGAAACCAACTTCACCCTAGAAAGAAAAGGAGTAGGAGAATACTTGTAATCGGACATCTGAAAACAAGCTAGCAAATCAAGAGCATACTTAGGTTGCGAAATCAAGATTCCCAAGTCAGATTGTGAAATCTGGATCCCAAGGAAGTAATGAAGCAGACCTAAGTCAGTCATGGAAAACTTGTTGGCTAAGGCGATCTTCACAGAATCAATAATAGAGGAAGAGCTACTGTGATCAACAAGTCATCAACATATAGAACAAGAATGAGTATGGAGTCATATTACCATAGAATATAAACATTTGAATCAGAGTGACACCTAGTAAACCCTAATGTAAGTAAGAAGGATTCCATCTTGGCACACCAAGCTCGAGGGGCTTGTTTAAGGCCATAAAGAGACTTCTTTAACTTACAAATGAGGGAGGAATCTTGGACATAACCCGAAGGTTATTCCATATAGATCTCTTCCTCTAGGTCACCATGAAGGAAGGCACTCTTAACGTCCATTTGATGGACTTTCCATCTATTTTCTGCGGCAATGGCTAGGGTCAGTCGAATAGAAGTCATCTTTGCAACCGGAGAAAAGGTTTCTGTATAATCAACCCCAACTATCTAGGAGAAACCCTTAGCTACTAATCATGCTTTAAACTTTTGACGTCTCCATCTACTCCATACTTTGTTTGGAACACCCACTTACACTGACGATTTTTCTTCCTTTCGGAAGAGTGGTGAGATCCCAAGTATCGTTCTTCATGAGAGAGGAATACTCCTCATCCATGGCAGAATCCCACTCAGGAATACCAGAAGCCTCCGGAAAGACTGTGGATCAGAAGTAGAGGAAAAGAAAGAGTGGTGTCTAATGAAATTTGAGTGAGTACACCTCATATCTGAAGTATCTCTAACTAAATCTCCAGCACTTTGCAAAGTTTTCCTAGCCCAAAGGGGACTAGGAGGATCAGGCTCAGAGTCGGAAGATTCTTCACTTGAGTGAGAAGGGACATAGTCCTCGTCATCACTACTGTCAAAATTAGAAGACTCAAAGGTCTGATGGTCGGGAGGATCCGGAAGAGGAGCACGCTCAACAATATCATCATCTGATGAGTCAGAATCTAAATCAACGAGCTGAAGAACCTCAATAGGTGGAGAAGTAGAAGTCAAAGAAGACTCATCGAACTTAACACTTCTCTCAATATACAACTCATGAGAAGTAGGATTCATCAATCAATATCCCTTCACGCCATCAAGATACCCTACAAAGATACAAGGTTTGGATTGTGGTTCCAAGGCCTTGTGTTTCTTCTTGGGAATCCGAGCCATAGCCTTGGATCCGAAGACTCGAAAGTGCTCAACATCAGGTTTGCATCCAAACTAGGCTTCAAAGGGTGTCATCCCTCTTACTGCCTTGTGTGGAACATGGTTCTGAATGTAATTTGCACAATTCACTACTTCGGCCCAATACTGCATGGAGGAAGAGACTTTGAGTGAATCATACAAGTGGCCATCTCCTTTCAGAGTATGGTTCTTTCTTTCTGTGACTCCATTCTGCGAAGGGCTATAAGCAATTGTATGCTGCAAAGAGATCCCTTCAAAAGTACAGAAATCCATGAACCTATTGTTTACATATTCACCTCCATTGTCGGTTTGAAGAACCTTGATAGATCGTTTACCTGTTTCTCAGCAAGAGCCTTAAAATCCTGAAAATGTTCAAAGACTTCAGACTTAAGCTTAAGAAAATATACCCAAGTATATCGTGAATAGTCATCAATGAAGGTTAGCACATAAAGAGCTCTAGTAAACGAGGAGAAGGAAATGGACCAGAAACATCGATGTGAACAAGATCCAAAGGATGAGTGGCTCTCTAGGCTTTTCCTTTGTCAAAGTTTTTTTCCGGATGCTTTCCAAGGGTACAACCCTCACAAAGACCCTTAGAAAACTTGACGCGAGGCAACCCGTTGACCATTTCATTTTGGCTCAATTGTTCAAGGTAGCGATAATTTAGATGTCCGAAACACTCATGTCATAGCTTACTAACCTCATTTGCATGAGTGAGCAAGGTAGTGGGCGTAGAATTAGAAGTAAAGTGGGAGAAGGTGTACAACCATGAATGGTGATCTACCTTTCCCTCAGCCATTGTAGTGTCATTGTTAAGCTCACGAATAATCACCGAGTTAGGACCAAATTCCACTCACATTCCTTCACCAAGGTGAGTAATTTGGTAAACCGATAGGAGATTGGTAGAGAGATCAGGAACACTCAACACTTGGTTAAATGTTCCCCATCCATCTCTACCGATCCACTACTAGAAACCGACACTATTGTGTCATTACCCATCGTGATTTGGGACATACCACAAGGTTCGATGTTGGAAAACTCAACATGCGAAGAACCCATGTGGTGCGAGGCACCGGAATCTATAATCCATGTCGATGAAGGAGCAACTCTAGCTATAAGGGCCTTTCCTTTCTTCTTATCATTTTTAGCACCTTTTGCAGTAAAAGACTCGGCCTTCGGAGCACTTTGTTTTATGGATTCAGGAACACTTATTTTATTCTTCTCAAGTAAATGAGATAAGTGATCAATTTGTTTCTTAAAACAGTGTTGCTCGTCATGACCATACTTCTTGCAATAGGAACACAAATACTTGCTTTTCTGTGCCTTAGGCTCAGAAGTCGAAGTGTTTGTGTCATTTTTAGGTTTGGTCTTGGTTTCTTTCTTAGGTTGATCCTTTCTTTCTTTCTTCTTTTCAGTCTTCTTTCCCTTGCTAGTACTTGCTACAAGGGCATGTGACTTGGACTTGAGAGACCCCATTTGAATGAGTTTGTCTTGTTCTCGAATGAGTTGGGATGAAAAACAGTCAAAGGAGGGCATAGTCCAAGTATCACCCAAGGCAGCTTTTTTAGCTTAGAAAGTTGACACAAAGACAAAATATTCAAGACCTAGCTTAGAGAGAATCGACAAGATCAGTGAGCATCTTTCTTTTCTACTTGACATCTTTTTAACAATAATCTAATGTGGACAAATTTTGAGAAGAAAGCTTGTAGGTTTTCAAAGTCACTAGGATTTAACCCTAGTAGTTTGTTTTTCAACTCATGCGCTCTCATGTCATCTAGTTTTCCAAACATTGCATCCAACATTTTCCACGCATATTTAGGTGTTTTGGATGCCTTAGTGTGGAAGAGTAAGTCAGGAGAAACGGACATGCAAAGAAGACCTAAAGCTTCATCACTACGGTTTAACCACTTAGATTTTTAGGTTCGTCATCTAGTTCAGTCTCAGTTCCCATGGTGATGTAGAATAACCCTTTACCCCTTAGTTTCATTATTATTTTCGATCTCCATTCAAAAAAGTTGAACAGCGTAAGCAAAGGAATTGAAAGTGCATCCATAGTGAGAGAGAGAGAAAGAAATGTAGAAAATAAACACAACCACCCAGGACAATAACAACCCCTCGCTTTCGCACTTTATAGTTTAGTGTGTTGATTACAATCGGGTCCATGCATGCGGTTTGAAACACTTGGTAACTTGACTTGCAATTAGCATAATAACGCACAAGAGAGGAGACCATAACAAAGTTGTTGTGGAGCGCAACAAAAAGGACATCGTAAAAAAGCACAAGAAAAAAACAAAAAGGAGGCGAAAGCCAACCCTAGTGGTGAGAAAAAATGTCTCACGTCGTAAAAGGAAACCCCCTTGCTACAAATTGTGGCGGATGCGCTCACTAGTCGTAAGCAATAATAAGGTTGAAATAAAGGTTTGGGAACTCAAGGAGTTCTAGAGAGCCTTCAAAACGCCAAATTAGAACTTGGAAGGCAAGGAGGTGAACAAAGTGTCACTGCACACTTGAGCGCACAATTAGAGAAAAAAAACGCCAATAACGCCTAAATTTAGTGTTTGGAAACGCCCAATGTTACTATTTTAGAGATATTGGAGATTTTTAAAAAGTGACAAAAGAAAAAATATTTAGATGCCAATTTTAAAGTTACTATAACTCGTAAATGAGCAAATTAGAGTGAAATTAATAAATAGATTTAATGAAATTAAATCTAATTAATTTCAAAGGCTAATTAAGATCTAAAAAGGTTAAATCCTAATTAAGTTAAAAAAGAGGTACCTTTCTTCTTTTGGTTTAAAAAACAATTTTTTTAAAATTAAAAGAAAGAATTCTAAAAAAGTGAATTATCCTAATTTTAAAACTTTGTGTTGAAATTAGAAAGAAATCAATTAAAAAAATGATTTTGGAAAAAAGTTAGAAAGTAAAAACTTACTAAATAATTTAAACTTACCACGCTTTTTTTTTTTTTAAAAGCAAGAGTTTTGAAAAAGAAATTAAAAATGGAAAGTACTTTGAACTTACCACATTTAAAAAAAAAAAAACTCAATACTTACAAAGTGTTTGAGGTAGAAGTTTAATTTGTAAACAAACAGCAAAAAAACTTACCAAATAAAGTTTGCATGTGGGTCGGCTAGGGCTCGAGGGCACGCGGGGACAATCCACGAGAGGACAGACCACAAAGGGACAGACCAGCAGTGGACACGGGTGGGCGGTTGAGAAGCGGCAGCCAAAGAAATGGCGCCTGGCAGGTCTACGGTCCGCAATAGTAAAAGCATAGCCACTACTCTTCACACTGCAAAGCACAAACCATGAATCACGAACCACGTAGCACACAAATAGGACGGGCGCGGGTAGAGTCAAGACTCAACAGATCGTGGTGGCGGGGCCACAATAGAGGCATAGCAAATTTTTAATTTTAATTAATTTAAAAAAATTAACCCTACAATAACTTGCCTGCACAAATAACAAAAAAACATAGCAACACAAAGAGAGAGAAAAAAGAACTAGTTTTTAGAAAAAACCAAAAACCTTTTGTTTTGTTGTAGAAACCGTGAAAAATTCAAGGTGATACCTGCTCAAAGAACACAAAAAAAACTTTTCCAAGAACACTTTGTTAAAATGTGTTAGCAAGAAAAGACAGAAAAATAAGATCAAAAGACTTGCATGAGGAACGAAAAAACAGGAGTAATCACAACTAAAAACAAGTGCACGTTTACTAGATCGCAGCTCTAATACCATAAAAGAGTTGACGGATCGTATTAGAAACTGTGCACCACAAAGAAGTTTCACTCAAGTTGAATCGAAATAGCTCCAGTGTAATCACAAGTAAGAATCGATCAATAACTAAATAAACTTGCATAACCGAACAAAGCTTGTTCATAAGAAAAAGACAGAGCAAAGTGTCTTGGCATGCTCATAAATGAATAGTAAAGGGGTACATTTAGGGTGCTGAGTAACCCTAGTGCAAGACACATATGAAACCATAAACCTAACGCTAAACCTAACCCATGTGAGATGACCCTCCAACATGAGAAGAGGACACATAGGATAACTCACACTAACACCGAGCTCATGGTAAACTTGACTGGTTCATACCGATCTTTGCGATCGATGCAGCCAAGTCATTCTAGGTTCCAAGATTTCATGCTTTGTGGTTTGACGACTATTTGAGAAAAATGTGGATTTTTGTCTTCACAAGAAAAGAAAAGTGTTTGAAACCTTCAAAAAAATCAAAGTAGCGAGTTGAGAAAGAAAGCTGGTCATCACATCAAAACTCTTCACTCGGATCGAGGGGAATTCACCGGTGATGAGTTTAGAGACTACCTACAAACTCACGGGATTCATCGAAAAATGCCTCCTCCACACACACCACAAAAAAATGGTGTTGTTGAGAGAAGAAATCATACTATCATGGAAATGGTGCGATGCATGATCTATGATTCTAGACTTACAAAGACATTCAGGCGAGAAGTAGCAAAGACAACAAAGTATATTTGTTGAGCAGAGCGCCCACAACCTGCTGCTCTTGATGGAATGACACCACAAGAAGCATGGTCAAAAAGGAAACCATCTATTACACACCTCAGAGTATTTGGGTGAAAAGTAAGCATGCACATACCCAAAGAACAGAAAGAAATTGGACATGAAGTCACGAAACTCGTCTTCATTAGGTACAGTGAAGAGACTCTTGGGTATAGATTGATGGATCTTAAGACCAGAAAAGTCTACACCAGCAGAGATGTTGAGTTTTTCAAGAAGAAGGAAGTAGAGACTCCTCCGGACTCACAAGATGTAGATTTTTCACTTGTTGTAAAAATTGAAGTTGATGTTCCCTCAAAAGATGAAAGTGATGATGGGGATGATGGTGTTGATTAGATAGAACCATGACCCATGGGAACAATTCAGCGTATGCCTAAATGGTGTACTAGCACATTACAAGATGCAAGAATGGATGCTCCACCGGATACATCCACCCCTAGACCTCAGACTCGCTTGATAAATCAAGGGAAGAAGTCAACTTTTTTGTGATGAGTAGATTTATTGAATCAGATGAGCCCTCTATAGTCTAAGAAGCCCTACAGTCAAAAGCTTGGAAAGATGTCATGGATTCTGATTATCAATCAGTGATGAAGAATAACACTTGGTAACTTGTCGATCTTCCACCAGGGAAGAAACCCATTGGATGCAAATGGATATTTAAAACAAAGTACAAAGCAGATGGGACAGTGGAAAAGTATAAAGCAATACTTGTAGTAAAGGGGTATTCATAAAAAGAAGGCATTGACTATGAGGAGACATTTGCTCCCATAGCTAAGATCAAAACAATCATGATGATTTTTGCTCTAGCTGCTCATTTTGGATGGAAAGTCCACCAAATGGACGTTAAAAGTACCTTCCTAAACGAAGATTTACAAGAAGAAGTCTACATGACTCAACTTGAGGGATATGTAATACCTAGTCAAGAAGCAAAGGTATGTAGACTCAGGAAATCTCTGTATGGCCTCAAACAGGCACCCCGGGCATGGTACATCAAGATTGATGAGCATCTCATACAACATGGATTTGTTAGAAATCCATACGATCCCAATCTCTACCTCAAAAAGCAAGGGGGGAGATGGTGATTGTTGTTGTCTATGTCGACGATCTAGTCATCACTGGCAGTTCAGTGAGGATGATCGATGCAACAAAGAAAGATCTTAATCGATCGTTCGACATGACCGATCTCGGGCTGATGCACTATTGTCTTGGATTGGAAGTGTGGCAGAAAGAGAATCATATTTTTGTTTCTCAGATGAAATATACCAAGACTACACTCAAGAAGTTTAGGATGATGGATTACACACCAATCACTACACCCATAGAGAACAGATTGCAGTTATCTCGTTCGAGATCCATCTCCGAGGTAAGTGCCACTCTTTATCATCGGTGATTGGGAGTCTCATTTACCCGACCTACACTAGACCAAATATCGGCTTTACAAGTAATCTATCTATCCAGGTTCATGTAAGAACCCAAAGTTTGTCATTGGAAAGTAGCAAGGCACATTTTGAGATATTTTAAAGGATCAGTGGATCTTGGTCTAGAATACAAGAAGAATGACAACTTCTTGATTGGATATTCGGATTTAGATCATACAAGTAACATTGATGATAGAAAATCCACTTCTGGATTTGTATTCTTTATGGGATCTAGACCAATATCATGGGGAAACAAGAAACAACACTTTGTTTCTCACTCTTCCACGAAATCGAGTATCATTCTGTAGGAGAAGCTGTCTGTGAAGCGATTTGGCTACGTCGCATACTAGAAGGACTTGGAATACCATAGGAAAAATCGACCACCATGTATGTTGATAATGAAGGTGTTCTCAAACTTGTTCACAATCCAGTTTTCACGAGAGAACAAAGCACATTGAGGTACAAGTTCATTTCATACACGAACATGTGTTGAAGCACAACATCTAGCTTCAATTTTTTCCAACTACTGAACAACGAGCATATATTTTCACAAAGTCACTTGCACGTGACAAGTTCGAGTTGTTCAGAGAGTTCCTCTCCTCATCTCTTTAGACAATGCACAATTAAGGGGGGGAATGTTAGGTTAATTATGCATAGTATAATTATTTAATTAATTTTATTAATTAAATAATAATGGTTATAATATAAACCATATTTTTGTTATGTATTGTTATATGGTTTTTAAACCATATTTGTCTTTCACGGATGTTGTTATATTGTTTTAACAATATAATTTGTTGGTTGTATTTTTGTGTGCTTCCCGGATGTTTTATGGAAGCTGTTGTAATTCTGGTTGTACCTGTGTAACCTTTTCTTTTGTCTGCACATGACTGTACAATACCTATAAGTATTGCAGTCCTGCTAATGTAAACTAGTTGATTCTTATTAATAAAATCTTAGGCTTCCGTCCTGTTTACACAAAACCCTCAAAAGATCATCAAATCCCAAAAATAAAAAATTCAAATGAGGGGTCATATTGTCCTCAGTTGTTAAATGAGTGATCTTATGACTAAGCGCTACACTACATTTCAAAACCAATGCATTTTTGTGTCTATGTGTGGAGAGATTATGCCCTAGGTGGCTCTTGTGTGTGTCGCACTTAATAGTGAGAAAATAGCTAGATGTAAAAAATGTAGATAAATGTGTACATGAAAGAATGAACTTCCCTTCTTATGAAGTGTATCCAGAAATATGTAGTCACTTTCCCTTGTGTGGATGTTAGATGGATGTTTGAATGCTCTTGATAATTCCTTTAAGTGACCTTAGGTGGTGATAATTAATGCTTAGTGCTTGGTCCCTTATTATTTCCACATAACTTTATATTTATATGATTCCCTTGCTTGAATTTCATAATTAACCTTGAAAAGGCCAACTACCAAAAAGATAAGATGCCCAAATGGCTAGAAAAAACCCAAAAGATGTGAGCAAAGAACAAAGAAGTCAGGGGTGCCCAAAGGGGACAGAGGCACTGATGCTAGCATCCTAGCTGGGTGCTAGTGTCTAGAGTGAGAAATTTTGAAGTGTGAAATGAGAAATTGGGCTAGAAGAAGTGTAAGATCAATAGAGGCAACTCAGATTAGGCCCGATTTGCAAAAATACCTAACCCGCAGTAGGCCCTCATAGTCAACTTTCAACACTTTGTCATATAATCCTGGGAATGTAGACATTATTAGGGCATAAAACCACTTAAATACTTTAGCCCTCCTTATCAAGATGAAATGTACAAAATTTAATCCCTAAACTCCATCATTTGGGCCTTCAAAACCCATATTTCAGTCATACCACTCATAACAAACTGTGACAACCCAGTCAGGGAAGAGATGTAACTAAATTGCAAAAAAATTTCTCTTATGCTCTCAAAATTGATCATACACATTTTAGATTACTCTTCTATCTCTCTAATCACCTTTTACAATTAATGGGAGCAAGAATAACCAATATCATACATGAAACCACATTGATTTTATCTTGTTGCCTTCAAGAAGCACTACACAGATCTCTACCCTCATAGTAAATGATCAAGCCATCACACATGATGACACTAGAGAATATGAAAGCACACTTTCTAGAACCATTTACACTATTAGAGACTCATAATATTTGACCCTGTCACTTCTCATATCAATGGACATGTCTAGACAACTCATTATGACCATATCATACTCTTTAAGAAGAATGAATACACTGAGACTCAAGATATCATTTTACAATTTTTGTGATACATTCATAGACTTCACACCTATATAGGACACTTGAATACACATGATTTATGGTATAACAAGTTATGACACAACATTAGACTCGAACTTTCCAATCATGAAGACTCCACAGACCACATGCCAAACCAACATTGTTAATCTTAGACTCAGAGACTATGAGAACATACTTCATGAGTTCTAAACCACTTACATACTTCTTATGACATGACAATAAGACTCATGAGCATACACAACCATCTCAGAGCAACAACACACCATGACAATTCAAATACAAACTTTAAGAACTCAGACACGAACATCCAATGACCACAATACTGTGAGTTTGACTTTTTATACTAATAGAACAACCAACTTGCACCATGAGGACATTGAAATACATACCTTATGCATATGGAAGAGTCACACACACCTACCTAGATAGATCCTATTCATTCAAATGCTTCATTTTCACTAATATACCTCCAATAATCATAGTGGAGATATATGATCACCAAGAATACCTAAAAGAAGGTCTTGAAGAGGTCTCAAGCCTTCTTGGGTACTTGGAAAACTCCTTCATCCCCTCTCTTCATATCACAAATCTATTTTTTTCCTCTCATTCCATCATCACAAGCTCTTAATGAGATACCAAGGTCTCTTCTAGGTTCCCAAGTCCTTCTAGGACCACTATCATGCATTCTAGCCCTTTGAAAGTTACTTCCATGCACTCTAGGTCCTTGAGCCATCTATTTTTGTCTTGAATAAGCATGAAAGAAGACCCTCACCACATGACCAACCTCATTACATTTATAACACACAAGCATCTTAACTAGGTTGATCATACAAGAAAAATCTATCACTCTAACCTTGTTCATTGCAATTGTAGCATACTATCCTCTTAGCAAACTCAATTCTATTGTCCCTCCAAGGATGATGATCTCTAGAATAATTTCTACACTCTTTTTTCTATGACCAACACCATTACAAGTGAAACAATGACCATTGAAATTTCATTCATACCTTGAGGCATTAGGTTGCCTAATAGATCTTGGCTTCACATTATCTTTGATGAGTGTCTCCTTTTTTTCTTCCTTGATGATAGGTTCACCTTCTTCTTTTCTTGGAATCATGTCTTCTTGCTTCAAATATTTTCCTTTGGATTCTTCTTTAAACCCCAAACCAACTGTATCATCTATTGCCCTTTGTTTTCAAAGTAAATAATCTAGGTTGTTTTCACTTTTCTCAAAATTTTGAAATGACATGGTCTTCTTACTAAATTTTAGTAGCTCAGCCCTTAAAAACTCTATGTGTCCTTGAGTTGTAAATATAAACTCTCTTTATGTTGTAAATTTGAAACAAGATACTTTACCTTTACTTCTAGCTATCTGATTGACTCATTTTTCTTGGCAGATTCAAACATATATTTCTCTTTTAGCTTGTGAAAATGATTCTCATATTCCTTGATTTGTAAACTTAGATTTTGGTTCTCTTTCTCAACATGTTTTAGTTTTTTTATGCTCTCAAAACCATCTTTGTTATCCTCATCATCTTCATCGGAATAACTATAATAACCTGAAATAAAATATCCTAACAAAGAAGAGCCATCTTTGGAAGACCTCATAGCTTCTTTAGAATGCTTCATTCAAAAAGTATCCAATTCATTTGGTTCGTCGTATCATGACCCACAACTTCTGCTATGGGGCATGACATTGTGGAACGAATAACCCACACCCACCTTGATGATCCTTCCTAAAACATGATTAGGCCTTAATCATAGGTAAAACGATTCATTAATGATAGTGAATCTTTCGGTTATTTATTCCGGTTATTTTATTTTAATCGGTTTGGTCGTCTTATGTTTTGTTCGACTTTTGCAATGACCGTGATGAATATTGCCTCTGTTTTATTTGACAATGCTATATCAAACCAGCTTTACGAGAATATTCGAATTATTATTATTTACGGACTTGGTGATTTTTCATTTGTTTGAATATTTTATATGGAACATGGGAATTCGAATAATTATTACGATAACATATTGTTGGCAATATGTGGACTTATATTATGATGATTAATTTTACCATTAAAGTTAGGTATCAATTAAAATAAAAAAATTAAAAAAATGCATTATTAATTTGTGAAATTATATATTTAAATCCTAAAAGGATTTGGCATGTAAATCAAAAGTTAAAAAATAATAATAATAATATTTTAATATTTAAAATATGAGAGTTTTGAAAGGGACACGCCTTCATCTGACACCAAGTATGTGGCATCACGGCATGCATTGACGCATGAAGCAACATTTGGAAGCCCGAAAATTCTCCATTATAGTATAGTTTCTTCATTATATTTTCTTTTATTTCTCCTTTTTGTTTGTTTTCATTCTTCTCTTTCGGGAATACTGCATGTGAGTTTTGGAGGAAGAAGGATTCAACTTGTTGGAGCTGGAAGAGTAAGAGGTTGTTGATTCTGGGTTTACTTCAGGCATGAATATCTTCTCCTTTCTCTGCAACATTATTTGTAAATAATGAGGAAATACACATTTTGTTTTAAATGGCAATTAAATGAATTTGTGGACAACTTCTGATTTAATTGCTTGGAAATGAAATCTAAAAAGGAAATTGATGGATTATGTATTCTCTTAAGTTTCCTTTGTGTGGTTTTAGCTAAACCTAGAAAAAAACGTAGATGGGTGTTCCTAATCAATTTTTATTTTATTTTATTTTCTATTTAAATTTGATTTCTGGAAACCCAAATCGATTTCTGCCTCTGGGTTTTATTATAGTCAAACAATAATTTATTTGTATGAGCAAAGTGATTTCTGGGTAGTGTGAAAAATGTTTTTACTAGGTATTTCATCATTTTGCCTGATATATTTGCTTCCGGATTCTAATAATTTCTAAATAGAAAAGAAATTAATGTTGGAATGAACTGATTTGGATATGTACAAGTTGATTTTCCTGTAGGTATAATTTTATTACCTGATTGAAAAATAAATTAGTGTTAATAGTCTATGTAAGATGACTTAGTTTTTCTTAAAGGATTTCATTACTGGAAGTGTTAGAAACTTATTGTTGTTATTCTATGCAAATAGACTTCAAAATTATCATCTGTGGTATGTGGGTCAATTTGTTTTGTTGATCTATGTCGGTTACCTGAAAGAACATGTTAAAATGATTTAATAGAGGTGTTTTTGTTTTTTTTGGTTGGACTATTATATATATATATATATATATATATGTATGTATTTTGATTGTTTGGAATAAAGTTATTGTGTTTTATAGAGCTGCTCATTACCTAGAGGGAATATGTCTAATTGGTATTTGGAAATGATGATTTCAAGATAGTTTTGTTAAGTTGTTTGTTGATTGGAAGGTAAGAAAAATAATAGTTGAATCTGTACCATGTGAAGCATGATTTGCTTGTGGTTTAATCAGAATTCGGATGTTGAATGATTATGGTTTGATTATGTCTTGATCCTTGTGATTAGAGTGAAACATGATTGCTGAAATAGAAATTGGTTGTTCTATTGGTGTACATTCATAGTTGTATCTTGATGTAGAACATGTAATAATACATTCTCCGTTGTATTACCATGCGTTTGTTGATAAAATAACTTGTATATCGTTTCATATTTTATTAAATAATTGCATCAGAAAATGGAGTTAATATTCATGCCAGTTCATTTTGAACTGACAACATACCACTACTCCAGTCTTGCAGGACAATTAGCCGTCACGTTCGGATATGTGGAAACTCATGTCTTGTGAAGTTTATCGTAGCATGGATCTAAATGAGATACTTGGATTTCAATTTGTAGAAGGATGATATCCCAAAATTTTGACTAAATTTATTGGGATCTTGGACCCATTGTTAATATTCAAACCTCACTATGTGAGAGTTACCATAATAGTTATATATTTCACCTTAACGGCATATGTAATTTATGATTTTAATAAAGAGATGATTACCTTGTATGAAAGAATATCTTAATATGAGTAAATGATAAATATTAGAAGTGAGAAATCTTACTTATCATAAATTGATATATTTATTTATTTGATATTTGTCAATGTATGAAGCCGATAATTGGGCAATTATTGTAACAATCAATTGTCTTTAATTTCTAAATTAAATAAGCTATTTAGTGGCGTAGCTAATCGAAGGAATAATTAAATATACATGTTTTAATATATATTTAATTCGGCCTTTCGGTAAACTTGGTATTAATATGATAAGATTGTAAATCTGTTGTATAGAGAATGGAAGAGTATCGTTGTAAAAGGTAATTTAAGGTTAAAAAACCAAGCATCAGGAAAAGAGAAACTAAATGGGAAGATAAATCGATGAAAAGATCCATTAAGCATATTAAGGGAAATACATGATGAAAAGATACATCCATTAGTACTTATCTCATGATGATCCTAGTTGGCCTTTGGCATTTATCTCGATATAAACTCTTGCAAGATAGGTTAAATTGGAAATAAAGTAAATACAAACTATAAGATCTAGATAACTGTGAAAGGGATAGTTGTGAGGTGGTGGAAGACTTAAACTCATAAGACTAGTGTGTTGTCTTGAGTTTAGCCGTAACCTGCATATGGAAAAACTTTGGCCAAAGTAATGCATTGATGGTTGTGCATTGTCTGATCACCTAGTCCTCCAATTAAATTAAAATTGCCAGTAACCTGATCATGGGAAGTTGAACACTGAACATGAGGTAGGCAATGGTCGGATACCGGAATACGAAGTTGGAAAACTAGCTTCGTGGTAGACCCAAGGACTTTCACATGGTTCCCATGACCTTAAAAAAAAGGTTGAGCCAAAATGCTAGTAAGCATTGTCACTCGAAGTAGTGGCGAAGGGAGATCGTGGAGATCTGGATACACCCTTCTCTCACCGCACATGGCTTACACGGATGTTATCAGATAGATCAAAAGAACAAATTTGATTTAAAGAATTTGATTAAATAAATCTATATGATGCAGCTATGTAATCTATTTTTATGTATGTTTAAAAAAAATATCCCCATTTTCCAGTTCTAGTAATTTTGAGCGTTACATTTTGGTATCGAGAGCAGAGGCTCAGACACTTGGACATTAATGGGACACACGTTCTAATAAAAAGTATCCTCTTTTATAAAAACAAGAAACTTTGGCTAGGCCGCAACAAGAGCTAATATGGTGAGTGACAAGTGGGGTAAATAATGATGATGTGCCGGATAATACGGCTGCTAAGTTAGAAGAAATCCTCAACCTTTTGAATGACACCCAAAACCGAGTTGTTGCCTTAGAACAACAAGGTCAGGGTGGTGAAGAGAATGAGGATCATAGGGATGAGAATCAGGGTGATGAGCAATATGATGATCAACCTGAGCACCTGAATGAAAGGGAAAATAAGAAAGCAAGGTTGGCTGCTGAGTTAGCGAGGGACATTAAAAGAATATCCCCACCTAAATTTGATGGTACAACTCTTGGGGATGGTGCTGAAAATTGGCTATCCGAAATGGAAAAGTATTTTGAGATTAGGGACTTTTCAGAGGAGACAAAAAAGTGTATGGGGAGCCTACCAATTGTCTCATGAAGCATCTTCTGGTGGGATAACCAGAAAATGGAACTAGGAATTAATTCTTGTATGATCACGTGGGAGTAGTTTAAGGCCTACTTCCATCAAAGATGGCTACCTCAGCTATACTTTGACCAAAAGATGGTAGAATTCCAAAATCTGACTCAAGGAAAGTACTCAGTTACAGAATATTGGGAACGTTTCACTCGATTGCTGAAATATGTTCCTATGTATCAAAAGGATGAGAAGTTTAGAGTGAGAAAATTTATAATGGGATTGAATCCTAGCATTGGTGGTGAGGTAGATGTTCATGGACCTACTTGATGGAAACAATGTTTGAAAAAGCTATCAAGCAAGAACAAAAGTTGTGAAGTATTTATGCCTCTAAAGAGGAAAATAGAAGGAAAAATAGCAGTTTTCAAACACCAACCGCAAGTAAACCAACATGGAAAAAGGGAAACAACAAGTTCAGGCCTATCAATAAAAGAGGAATAGTGGGTAGAACTATTGTGAATAATAAAAATAATGGGCAACAAGGAACAAGTTTCAGCCAGAATAAGATTGAGAGAAAAGGACCTCTGGGTGGATGTTTTAAGTGCGGTGGCGATCATTTCGCTAACAACTATCCACAAAGAGGACAATGGAATAACCAGCAGAAGGGATCTACTGTAGTAAATAAAGAGGGGCAACAACATAAGATTTATGTTGCAGTCCATAATAAGCAAGCAAAAAAGCAAGTGACTCCCATTGAAACCTCAGGTAAGCTTTTTGGAGAACTTGTTTCTATTTTATTTGATTCGGTTCAACAAGAATGTTTTGTTTCATCTAAAGTAGTTGATAAACTCAAAATAAGAGTTGGGTACATGGAACACACTTGGATTGTATAAAGTATGGAAATAATGTTGTACATAGAGTGAAGCAGTGTTTGTTTGAGGCACCACTAGAATTACCTGAGTTCACAACAAGATTAAACTTGTATGTGGCACCTCTTGGATCCTATGATGTTGTCATAGGTATAAATTGGTTAAGTCAACATAATGCAACCTTGGATTGCTTAGGAAAATGTGTAAACCTATGATGATGATCAAAAAAACAACGAGTGTTTAGGGTGTTAAAAGAGAGTTTGTCACTAGGTAGATTTCCGCCATGCAGCTGAAAAAGGCAAAGTGAAAGGGCTGCCATCTATATGTTGTAAAAATATCAAATTTGGGATAGGAAATTGAGCCTGAAATTGAAGCATTTCCCATTCTAAGGGAATTTAGAGATGTGTTTCCAAATGAGTTGCCCGGACTTCCACCTAAGCGTGAATTTGACTTCACAATAGAGGTCAAACCAACAATGAACCAATTTCAAGGCACCGTACAGAATGACAACAACCGAATTAGTTGAATTGAAAGCTCAATTACATGAGTTGTTGTCCTTGGGTCTGATTAGACCAAGTATATCACCATGGGGTGCACCGGTTATCTTCGTGAAAAAGAAGGATGGGACCCTCAGACTTTGTATTGATTATCGAATGCTCAACAAGGTAACAATGAAGAATCGGTACCCTGCTGCCCCGAATTGATGATCTATTTGATCAAATGGGGGGCAAAAAGTGTTTTCCAAGATAGATCTCAGATCCGGTTATCATCAACTGTGAATCAAGGATGAAGATATCCATAAAACCACTTTTAGAACAAGGTATGGGCATTACGAGTTTACAGTTTTTCCCTTTGGACTAACAAATGCACCTGCCGCTTTCATGAACTTGATGAACAACGTGTTTAGGGAATACTTAGACCAATTTGTACTTATCTTTCTCGATGATATATTAATATACTCCAAGAATGAGGAAGAACATGATGAACATTTAAGGATTGTGCTGGGAATTCTCAGAAAACATAAATTATATGGAAAATTATCTAAGTGTGCTTTCTATCAATACGAAGTACAATACTTAGGCCACATAATAAATAAAGAGGGAATCTCTGGACCCTTCAAAGATCAGTGCCATCATGGAATGGCCAAGCACCGAAGGATGTGCATGAAGTGAGAAGTTTTATGGGTCTAGCAGGCTACTATCGGAAGTTCGTAAAGGACTTTTCTAAGTTAGCGGGACCTATCACTTCTTTGCAAAAGAAGGGTAAGAAATTGTTTGGGACATCAAGTGTGAAGAAGCCTTTAAGGAGTTAAAAGGTAGACTCACAAGTGCTCGGTGTTGAAGATTCCGGATCCAAACGGGAACTTCTTAGTGGTAACCGATGCTTCAGGGGAAGGTTTGGGTGGAGTACTACTACAAGATGGGCATGTGGTAGCTTTTGAAAGTAGGAAGTTGAGGGTGCATGAAGTAAATTATGCACCACATGATCTTGAGCTTGTTGTGATTGTTCATGCGCTGCTATAGGTATGGAGGCACTATTTGCTTGGGAAACCTTTTGAACTCAAAACAAGATCATCTTGGGCTCAAATACATCTTTACACAGCTGAATCTAAATGCAAGGCAATGAAGATGGCTGGAGTTCCTAGCAAATTATGACTTTGATATAAATTACATTAAAGGAAAAGAGAATAGGGTGGTTGATGCCTTAAGTCGCAGAAAGTATATTGTTGCTATAATTACATTAAGAACCCAGTTCAAAGATGAAGTCAAAAATGAGTTAACAAATGACCCCTACTACAATCATGTTAAAACAACTTTAGAAAAAGATCCGAGGACAAAAGGTATGATGGTTTCAAGTTGGAAACAGATGGGATTCTGTGTTATAACAAGTAGAATATATGTACCAGAGGGTAAAGAACTCAGAAATAAAGTTATGAGAGAATTTCATGATGTTCCCTACTCGGGACATCCAGGAGTAACAAAAATGATGGCGGACATCAAAAAGCAATACTTCTGGAAAAAGATGAAAAGTGATGTGATTCTTTATGTCTCACAATGCCTGGAATGTCAGCAAGTAAAGGTTGAACATTCACATCCAGCAAGATTATTATATCCTCACAACGTGCCAGAATATAAGTGGCAAGTTATAAGTATGGATTTTGTCCAAGGTCTACCTATGTCCCAAAATAAACATGATGTTATACTTGTAGTTGTAGACAAGTTAACTAAAGTGGCACATTTTATAGCAAGTAATTTAAAGGATAATTCACCCATACTGGCAAAAAGGTTTGTGCAAGAAGTTTTCGATTACATGGAGTTCTAGAAATAATAATTTTCAGACAGGACTCAAGGATGACTTCAGATTTTGGCAGACTTTGTATGTTGCCTTAGGGACAAAACTGAACATAAGTTTCTGCCTACCATCCTAAAACTGATGGTCAAACTGAAAGAGTAAATCAAGTGCTAGAAGATTTACTAAGAATGTATTGCATGGATCACAATACAAATGGGAAGAGTATCTTCCCTTGGTTGAATTTTCCTATAATAACACCTACCATTCTTCCATTCAGATGGCTCCTTTTGAGGCCTTATATGGTCGTAGGTGTAGAACACCAATAAGTTGGGATAATCCTGAAGATAGAGTACTAATTGGACCTGAAATGTTGTGGAAATGGAAAAATAGGTTAAATTAATCCAAGAAAGATTGAAAGAGGCCGCAAATAGATAGAAAAGTTATGCAGATTTAAAAAGAATTGACAAAAAATTTAACGTGGGAGATAAAGTTTTTCTTAGGGTCAAACCTAAAAAGAGTTCCATTTCATTTGGCAGGTCAGCCAAACTATCTCCTAGGTTTGTAGGACCATTTGAAGTCCTAGAGGTCATTGGACCAGTAGCCTACAAGCTAGCACTGCCTCCCGCTCTATCCAGGATGCACAATGTATTTCATGTATCCTTGCTTAAGAAATATGTACCTAATTTAACACATGTACTTAATTGGGATTCATTGCAGGTTCTGGATCTAGGGGTAATCGCGGTTGAGCCTATAAGGATACTAGAAACCCGCAAGTTGCACTTGAAAAACCGTGAGGTTTCACAATGTAAGGTCAGTGGGACCAATATTCTGAAGAAAGTGCCACTTGGGAGAATCTGGAAGATATCCAGACTACTTTTCCGCATCTGTTTGACTGATTTTTAAGAATATATTTTTGTTATAGTGCTAAATTCAGTTTTTCTATAAAGAGGTAGATAAGAAAATCATGTAGATAAGTTTACAACTGAATATTGGAACTAAGGTACTTTTTGATGAATAGTTATTGTTGAAGATTTTGTAATGAACCTTGGAAAATATGTCATTTAAGCAGTAATGTGTTATGTCTATAGATTATGTGACTGATTTTCTAGATATATAAGGGATGTTGTGACCTTTATGATTCAGCTGAAATGATATTGATACAAATTTTAAGCTGATTTGAAATATATTAATGCAACAAATGAATGATGGGTTTAGTTTTTCTATTTATCCTGAAATCATCGAGACGATGATTATTCTAAGGGGTGGAGTATGTAACATCCCAAAATTTCTTGTAAGTTAAATTAACTACGGTTAAGTCTAAACAGGATTAGACGAGATCATCATTGGGGTAAAATTCATTTGGTTCGTCGTATCATGATGACCCAACTGGCAGGCGGGGCATGACATTGCAGAACGAATAACCCCGCAGGGCCGCACCCACCTTGATGATCCTTCCTAAAACATGATTAGGCCTTAATCATAGGTAAAACGATTCATTAATGATAGTGAATCTTTGGTTATTTATTCCGGTTATTTTATTTTAATCGGTTTGGTCGTCTTATGTTTTGTTCGACTTTTGCAATGACTGTGATGAATATTGCCTCTGTTTTATTTGACAATGCTATATCAAACCAACTTTATGAGAATATTGAATTATTATTATTTACGGACTTGGTGATTTTTTTCATTTGTTTGAATATTTTATATGGAACATGGGAATTCGAATAATTATTACGATAACATATTGTTGGCAATATGTGGACTTATATTATGATGATTAATTTTACCATTAAAGTTAGGTATCAATTAAAATAAAAATTAAAAAAATGCATTATTAATTTGTGAAATTATATATTTAAATCCTAAAAGGATTTGGCATGTAAATCAAAAGTTAAAAAGTATAATAATAATAATATTTTAATATTTAAAATCGAGAGTTTTGAAAGGGACACGCTTCTTCATCGACACCAAGTATGTGGCATGCATGCATTGACGCATGAAGCAACATTTGGAAGCCGAAAATTCTCCATTATAGTATAGTTTCTTCATTATATTTTCTTTTATTTCTCCTTTGTCTGTTTTCATTCTTCTCTTTTGGAATACCTGCGTGAGTTTTGGAGGAAAGAAGGATTCAACTTGTTGGAGTGGGAAGAGTAAGAGGTTGTTGATTCTGGGTTTACTTCAGGCATGAATATCTTCTCCTTTCTCTGCAAGCATTATTTGTAAATAATGAGGAAATACACATTCTATTTTAAATGGCAATTAAATGAATTTGTGGACAACTTCTGATTTAATTGCTTGGAAATGAAATCTAAAAAGGAAATTGATGGATTTTGTATTCTCTTAAGTTTCCTTTGTGTGGTTTTAGCTAAACCTAGAAAAAAATGCAGATGGGTGTTCCTAATCAATTTTTATTTTATTTTATTTTCTATTTAAATTTGATTTCTGGAAACCCAAATCGATTTCTGCCTCTGGGTTTTATTACAGTCAAACAATAATTTATTTGTATGAGCAAAGTGATTTCTGGGTAGTGTGAAAAATGTTTTTACTAGGTATTTCATCATTTTGCCTGATATATTTGCTTCGGATTCTAATAATTTCTAAATAGAAAAGAAATTAATGTTGGAATGAACTGATTTGGATATGTACAAGTTGATTTTCTGTAGGTATAATTTTATTACCTGATTGAAAAATAAATTAGTGTTAACAGTCTATGTAAGATGACTTAGTTTTTCTTAAAGGATTTCGTTACTGGAAGTGTTAGAAACTTATTGTTGTTATTCTATGCAAATAGACTTCAAAATTATCATCATGTGGTATGTGGGTCAATTTGTTTTGTTGATCTGTCGGTTACCTGAAAGAACATGTTAAAATGATTTAATAGAGGTGTGTTTTTACACTGTGTTTAGTTGTATATGTGTGTGTGTTGTATATATATATATATATGTGTATTATTTTGATTGTTTGAAATAAATTTATTGTGCATTTTATAGAGTTGCTCATTACCTAGAGGGAATATGTCTAATTGGTATTTGGAAATGATGATTTCAGATTGTTTTGTTAAGTTGTTTGTTGATTGGAAGGTAAGAAAAATAATAGTTGAATCTGTACCATGTGAAGCATGATTTGCTTGTGGTTTAATCAGAATTCGGATGTTGAATGATTATGGTTTGATTATGTCTTGATTCTTGTGATTAGAGTGAAACATGATTGCTGAAATAGAAATTGGTTGTTCTATTTGTGTACATTCATAGTTGTATCTTGATGTAAACATGTAATAATACATTCTCCATTGTATTACCATACGTTTGTTGATAAAATAACTTGTATATCGTTTCATATTTTATTAAATAATTGCATCAGAAAATGGAGTTAATATTCATGCTAGTTCATTTTGAACTGACAACATACCACTACTCCAGTCTTTGCAGACAATTAGCCATCACGTTCGGATATGGAAACTCATGTCTTGTGAAGTTTTATCGTAGCATGGATCTAAATGAGATACTTGGATTTCAATTTGTAGAAGGATGATATCCCAGAATTTTGACTAAATTTATTGGGATCTTGGACCCATTGTTAATATTCAAACCTCACTATGTGAGAGTTACCATAATAGTTATATATTTCACCTTAACGGCATATGTAATTTATGATTTTAATAAAGAGATGATTACCTTGTATGAAATAATATCTCAATATGAGTAAATGATAAATATTAGAAGTGAGAAATCTTACTTATCATAAATTGTTATATTTATTTATTTGATATTTGTCAATGTATGAAGCGATATATTGGGCAATTATTGTAGAACAATCAATTGTCTTTAATTTCTAAATTAAATAAGCTATTTAGGGGCGTAGCTAATCGAAGGAATAATTAAATATACATGTTTTAATATATATTTAATTCGGCCTTTCGGTAAACTTGGTATTAATATGATAAGATTGTAAATCTGTTGTATAGAGAATGGAAGAGTATCGTTGTAAAAGGTAATTTAAGGTTAAAAAACCAAGCATCAGAAAAGAGAAACTAAATGGGAAGATAAATAGATGAAAAGATCCATTAGGCATATTAAGGGATAAGTACATGTGAAATGCTGAAATAGATACAGACTTATGTACTTATCTCATGATGATCCTAGTTGGCCTTTGGCATTTATCTCGATATAAACTCTTGCAAGATAGGTTAAATTGGAAATAAAGTAAATACAAACTATAAGATCTAGATAACTGTGAAAGGGATAGTTGTGAGGTGGCGGAAGACTTAAACTCATAAGACTAGTGTGTTGTCTTGAGTTTAGTTGTAACCTGCATGGCGGAAAACTTTGGCCAAAGTAATGCATTGATGGTTGTGCATTGTCTGATCACCTAGTCCTCCAATTAAATTAAAATTTGCCAGTAACTTGATCATGGGAAGTTGAACACTGAACATGAGGTAGGCAATGGTCGGATACCGAATACGAAGTTGGAAAACTAGCTTCGTGGTAGACCCAAGGACTTTCACATGGTTCCCATGACTTTAAAAAAGGTTGAGCCAAAATGCTAGTAAGCATTGTCACTCAAAGTAGTGGCGAAGGGAGATCGTGGAGATCTGGATACACCCTTCTCAGCCACACATGGCTTACATGGATGTTATCAGATAGATCAAAAGAACAAATTTGATTTAAAGAATTTGATTAAATAAATTAAGTCACCTTCATATAGAACTTGTAATTTCTCCCATGCTTCCTTTATTGATTTGCAATGCATCACTTTTGCCAACTCTGATTCTCCAAGGCCACTTATAATGGCACTAAAATCTTTTGAGTTATTGGTGTATGCCTTCTTTTCATCCTCATTATTTGGAGTAGTAGCAGGAGGGGTATAGCCATGTTCCACATCATTCCAAAAACATAACCCTTGAGCCATTATAAATTACTTCATCCTCAAGCTCCAAAAATCATAATTCACACCATTAAACACGATGTCTTACCAATGACAAGATCTTACTCTCCATTATTGTGCTTCAAGAATCTCCTTTCAAGTTGTCAAACTTCTCCAAAAGGACACGCTCTGATACCAATTGTTAAGATCACAATGGTCTGAGAGGGGGGTGAATTAGTCCTTAAAAAAATTTAAATTAGATTTTATATTATTCAGCCAAAGCACAAATTTACTTATCCAATGATTAATGTGTGCACATCACCAATTACCACAAATATAAACAACCATGAAACAAAGAATCAACACAAGAACACAAGATATAAGTGGGAAACCCTCAAGGGGAATAAAACCCACTGAAACATAATATTTATATTGATATGTTTCAAATTTATTGAGGTACCAACCCCACAAAGAGCACCAACCCCTAGTTTAGTAGAGCTACAACCCTACAAAGAACACTAACCCCAATTTTGTGAAGCACCAACTCCACAAGGAGGATACAACCCCAAAGATGATTAAGCATCCACTCAACCATATTATTATTATCTTATATCTGATTTATTGCTGCCACAACTGATATAGACCAATGGTTCAGCCCCCACTTCTTCACACCCTCATACAAACACTAGGTGACCAATCCTTCACAAACTAGCTCTTCCTTCATTTCTCAAGCCTTCAAAAACTTGCACACATGTTTGATAATATTCCATTACCTTTAACACACTTTATCTGACCTAAATTCATGCTCCAACACCTACAAATATTTCTCACATAGGTCACACTTCTTGCACACACACAACTAGCTCCAAAAACACCCAAAACAATGCTTTTATAAGCTCCTTTACATTTCAAATTCAAACACAAAAATTTTCCCTCATTTTTCTCTACCCATGCATCATAAAAACATCCCAAATTCATATCATAACTTTCACAATTGACCAAATTAGGTCGTCTTAGCCAAAAACATCATTACTTGCTCCAAAATACTCAAATCCCCATGGGCACAAAGAGAAAAATACCCTAACATAAAAACCATACTTATTCATGACCCATAAATCACCACACATGTTTAAATTAACATTTAAAAATAATACATGGTCACAATTTATCTCAACCAATCATATTATTTTATTTAATGGGACCACTGCTCTTTGTTCTTCTCAAAACTATTGTTTCCTACACCCTTCAAGACCTTGAAAACTTATTTATGCCACTAGATCACTTAAAAACAACCAAAATATTCCATGTGAAAACTTTATGGAAATTAAAAACATTCAAAATAATTTTTAATCAAGTTATAAGTCTTGAATCAATCACCTGCTCAAACCACAACCACTTTTGTCTTCACCAAATCATCTTGCCCAAAAATATGTTTTCAAAGATCAGTTGGTTAACACCTTTATATGAACATTAAAGAACTAAAAATTGATTATTTGGATGAAAAATTCATCCTTATTCACTCTATATGTAATTTAAATCATCACCTAATCCATCTCATGTTTCAAACAACTTAAAACTTTCATCGATCTTGTCTGTCCCTACACAGGCAAAAATATTCTTGTCCAAAAACTGACCTATAAACCTTGTAAAAACTCATCATCATGGTAAAAATTATATCACTGGAAATATATCTTAATCCTATTTCCAACACAACTTGAATCACCTCCAAACTCCTCCTGTAACTCTAGTTATGCCCATTTGACTGAAGATTGCTTTTTATGGCCTCAAAATTGCCCTTTGACTAGTCAGCCTGAATGGTGCTCATTTGATCATGAAAATGCATAAACATGTCCTAAAACCTCTTTTAACATCAATACAAACTCACATAAATCTCACAATTCCAATTTATCCTACAACTCCTTTGGACAACCTTGTCCCAAAACATTCTTCTTCATAAACTGACTTGTTTGAGTGGGGCCCACTCATCATCATGACCTCTAACATACCTTTATGGAAATATGATGGATTCCTCTACATGTAAAACAATCATCCATGCACCAGGAAGAAATTTTTTCCACTTAGGAAGCAATTCTTCCATACCGCTTTCAAGCTAGGGTTTCAAACTCATAAAAAGTTGTTTACCTTCTTAACATTCATTCATAAAAATGTGACGATGAAATGACCTCATTATTTTTGAAACATTCTAGACTCAATTTAAAAACATCCCTGAAAGCCACAAGTTCCCATACAAAGCACACAATTTAGGATGAGCATCAGAAATTCCAATTCGAGTTGGAAATGGCCATGTTCTTAACCATGTCTCACCAAAACCAACATATCTTACAAAATTCACATCCTAACATCTTGATTTTCTTCTCAAAACACCATGACACATAATAATAACTTCTCCAATCATCATAAATTCATCACCATCTCTGAAAATCTCCAGAAACTAAGACTTGCATAGTAACCCCTTAGGGTTTTGCACTGTAGAAGCTAGGGTCAACTAAAAGAACACAGTAACACATCATGAAAGCACTCAAAATGACCCAAACATACTTGGTACACCATGATAAACCTATATACATGCATACATGATCTCATGTAGCTCCAAATATCATCCTCATACCTCCTAAAGCATCCATACTTGTTCCAAATGAGCACATGAAACATAGCCAATCACATGTATCTACACCTTAAAACTGATGTGAGTTCCCAAGCACTCTCCAAACATGATATCCAACATGCCAACATGATTATCAAGTAACCAAGAATCTCATACCACCATGCAACATCACTTAGGCACTTGAATGGGCTTGTAAGAGCAAGTTATCCTCATTGAATCTCCATGTATCATCATGAACTCATCTAAACCATTATGTCAACATCATATGACCCTAATCCATCATCCACTTTTTCATTAATGTGGTTTTACATCAATGAAAACACCTAAATGACCATATGCCAACAAGTTTCATGGTAAAGAGAACTCTACCAGATAGTTTGGATGAGGCACACAAGTTTGCAATCGAGGTGGAAGATGATTTGATCATGTTAGGAAAAACTAAAAAGGTCCAAACAAGCAGAAAGGAAAAATTTCAAATGTGGTTAATATGGATTCATTAGTTTAGAAGTTAGCTAATGATGTCCTATCTCTTAAAAACATTTGTCTCAAGCTTCTATAAATAATGATACGCCTAAAAAGAACTTCCTGAATAGATAAAGGATTGGCCCACTGCCACGAAGACTTGCTCTTGAGGTGCCTCCATTGAATACAACCTATGATGTTGAGGAGGAGGAAGATGAAATTAAAAACTGGAAGAAGAGAACGGTGATGGAAATGTTCTTGATATTGAGGAAGTAGAAGATGAGGTGTAAGTCCATTTCATTGAAAACCATTTAGGAGAAGATGATTAGGAGGAGGAGGCACCAAGTTTCTCATGTGCGGTATTTACCCACTTACTGCAACCTCAAAAGGGAGCTTCTTCCTCCTTTGCTGCAATAAATAAGAAGGAGGATAATCCTCATGTGGTGACCCTACAAAATAAGATAATTTAAAGATGATCTCCACTCCCTCTATCTATGGATTCCGTAAAGGAGAAGCATGACCTCATGGAAATCCAAAAGTAATCCATGACACCAAGTAATTCTCATAGTTCTAGTTCTACTTCTAAGACTAATCTTGCAAAAGATTCAAATGCTCATTCAAAATCAGCCACCGCTTCTCATATAACTACTTCATCTACTAAAACTGCCCAAACTTCCAAAGTAGCACCTCCTCCACCTTGCAGAACATTCGTTATCCCGGGAGCATCAAGCTCATCCACATCCACTACGTTTGATATCATTGAGCATGTGAACAAATATAAGGTTCAAATTTCTGAATCTAAATTCTGACAAACACATCCAGAGAAATTTGAAAGTCTCTCGTCAATTATATCTAGGGTGGTAACCCAAAGCTTAATGCTACAAATTCTAATTCCAAAGGGTTACTACCAAAACCACCCACTCCTCCAACACAAAACATGTTTTCACTAAGCACATCCAAAACCAACAAAGTATATCCATTCTACTTGTCCCTCCTTATCAAAGGCAACTAATTTAATAATTGCATAATAAACTCAAAGTGCTTGAGATAATGTAATGCTAATAAAGGTTACAAATTCTCTTGGGCTCACCTTAACAAAAGAAACCAAATCTTGTTATTCCATGGAGTCTAAAGAGGCTCCGGTGGTGGGCAAAATAAAATATGCTCAAGTGGCCCTTATGGATTTTCCATACAAGAAGGTTTTGTTGACAATTTTGGTAGCGGACATTCCAAAGCATCTTTTGGCATTTTGTTGAGTAGGAGTTTGCAGAGATTTAAGTGGTGGGATACAATAAGATTGGTCCTTAGCAACCATTCCAGTGAAAGGAGATATGAATAAATTATTACCCATGTAAAAGATGAAGTATACTATCCAAAAATCGAGAGGATTTGAAGGCCGACATATTGTTTCAAGATAGTGGACTTGGTAACTACTTCTTGACTTTCGAAAGAGATGAGAATCACCTTTCCTCACGAGAAGATGAAGAAGACTATTTATGGACAATGGAATTTTATGGAAGCCATTTTAGCGTAGGTTTTGGAGCCAACATTTTCTTAACTTCTCTCGAATGGTGAGTTGCATCCTTTTGCCTACAAATTACAATTTGAAAACACCAATAATACTGCATAATATGAAGCCCTTCTTCTAGGGATGGATGTTGTTGAATCTATGGGTATTAAGAAGCTAAAATTTCTTGGACGCTAAGGTGATTGTTAAGTAAGTGAGGAATCAATATCAAGTCAAGAACTCAAGGCTTAAGCATTACGAAATAGGGTGTGGGATTGTATCAAGTCTTTTGATGCTTTTTCAATCCAAGTTGTTCCTCATGAGAAAAATAAGAAATTTGATTCTCTTGTAGTATCAACTTCTCTTATGACCCCACACCCATCCTTCAATAAAGACAAAGTGACTATTGAGATGGTGTTCAGCTGAGTGTGTTGGATAATGTAAATCATTGGCAGGTGTTCAATGATGATAATTGCTTCCTCTCTTCCTTGGAACAAAGAGATAACTTCAACAATATTTTCTATGAAGGAAGTGATGCTCTAAGTTGAAATTCTATTGTGGATGAAGATAAAGAAGGGATATATGGAGTTGACTCATAAGGGGTCATCAAATTAAAGGGAAACAAGATTCCAAAAGGTCTTGTGTCTCTCGAAGACTTGTTTGATAAACATGATGACAGTTTATTAAAAAAAAAGCTAAAGAGTCATCTTGATGCCTGCTGACTTTGAGAAAGAAAATATCATTAACACATAACAACCAAGAATGGTAAACATTGGCAAGTGTTGTTCACTAGAAGAGAAGAGAAGATTCATCTCATTGTTAAGAAAATATTATGATGTTTTGGCATACTCTTATGATGAGCTCAAGTCATTCCAGCCCAAAGAGATGCATCATTCAATCCCATTAAATCCGAAGCCAAGCCTTTCGGATAAAAGCAACAACAATATAACCCAAAGATTGCAGATACAATCAAAGAAGAGGTCTTGAAAATGTTGAATGCAAGAATAATTTTCCCTATTCACCATTCCACATGGGTAGCTAATATTGTTCCGTACGTAAGAAGAGTGGAGAAATAAGGATTTGTGTTAACTTCCAAAATTTGAACAGACCTCTTTGAAAGATAACTACCCATTGCCTATCATGGATCACATCTTATAGGTAGTCACGAGATCTAATATGTTGTCATTGCTCTATGTCTTCTCGGTATAACCAAGTGGAGGTGGTGGAAGAAGATAGACACAAAACAACCTTCACAACTTCATGGGGCACTTTTGCCTACAACAGAATGCCATTTAGTCTTATCAACGTTGGAGAATTTTTTTAATGAGAAATGGATATTGCCTTAAAATACCTCAAACACTACATATTTTTCTATCTTAATGACCTCACAACCCTTTCTAAGAAGCGAGGAGATCATATGAAACATTTAGAATACGTGATGATCAAATGCTTTGAAAACATGGAATCTCTCTAAATCCCAAGAAATACATCTTTGGTGTTACTGAAGGGAAACTCCTTGGACACATCATGAACAAGGAGGGGGCCAAAATTTTCTAGAAAGGATAATTGAAATTAAAGCATTTTCATGTCGTACATATGAGAAGGGATTTCATTCTTTCTTTAGCAAGGTAAACTTCCTCTCGTTGCTTTGTCCCGGATTTTGCATAACTGACCAAGCATATCACTAGTATGATGAAACCTCAATTAAGTTTCAAGTGGAATAATGAAGGAAAGGTAGCATTTAATGCAATCAAAGAATAAATATCCAAGGCTCTTGCTCTGGTATGTCCCAACTTTGATAAATATTTTATTTTATATTACTATGCTTCAGAACACATGGTTTCAAACCATATTTAGTTCAAAAGAATGAAGAAGGTTGAAGCACTATTACTTTTATGAGTTGTCACTTGAAAAACCATGAGTTGCGATATAATCATATGGAGAAGCATGCCTACACCGTGGTGAAAGTTGTGAACAATTTCATGTTCTACATCCTCAACTCTTGCACTATAGTGATGGTTCGGGCTCTGCAATCAAATTAATCCTAATTCTACGAGATCCAAGAGCTAAGAGAGATAATTGGGTGGCTAAGATCCAAGAGTATGACTTGGACATCCAACCTTAAAATCTTTTCATAGGAAATGGATTGTGTTGGTTAATGGCCAAGGATGAATCTCTTGTGACTCAAAAAGATGCAAAAGAATGCCTATGTTATGAATGTGTATGTAAAGATTTTCCCCAAGTGCTTTTTGTAAATACCACCAATGAGTGGTATTATGATATTTCATACTTCCTCACTTATGGAGAGTTCTCATCTCATCTTGACTACAAGCAAAGGAGGAACCTCAAACTAAAAGAAACTAGATATGTCATCACGGGATCATGTGTTATATAAAATAGGATTAGATGTGTGCTTCCTAAGGTGTGTAGACAAAGAACAACAAGAAAGGTTGTTTAAATATTATCATGATCAAGCTTAGGGAGGCAATTTCTCTACCATGGTGATAACTCATAAGATCCTCTGCAGTAGATATTATTGGCCCACCTTGTTTACGAGATGCTCAACAAGTAAGTTTATAAATGTCGACTTTCAACAATTTGTTGGAAGACCACAACTTGTTACGCTCTCTCTCCAAACGGTAGTTATTGAAGAACCATTCTAGCAGTGGAGCCTCAATTTCATTGGATTTCACAACCCTCATTCAAGTGCAGGGCACATCTATGTGCTCACGGAAACAGATTACTTCACCAAATGGGTGGAGGTAATTCCAATCAAACAAGCCAATTTTGAAATGGTATGTAACTTCATCAAAGAAAACATTATCATCCATTTTGGAATTCCTCAGAAGATTGTAGTTGATAATGCAACATACTTTTCATCTATGGAGTTGACCGAGTTTTGTTATGGTTATGGAATCTCACTTTCTCATGCATTAGACTACTACCCACAAGGGAATGGTCAACTCGGGTCAAGAAATAAAAACATTGTGACCATTGTCTAGAAGCTAGTTGATCTTAATCATAGAAATTGGCATAAGAAGCTCTATGATGCACTATGGGCAGACATGATTACCCCAAGAAATACGGTTGGTATGTCACATTCTAGTTGTTATACGAGATCAATGTTGATATTTCAGTCATCGTTGAATTTTCAAACCTATAATTCGTCAAGGCGATTAAAGATGGTCAATTCCATGATTCTTTGGACAAAAGAATCTTGTATCTCAAAAATTTGAGTGAAGAAAAATTCAAGGTGGTTGATTGGATAAAAGAACATTAGTTGAAATTCAAGAAGATTTTTGATAAGAAATCAAAGGCAAGAGATTTCAAAATTGGTGATCTTCTCTTGTTGTGGGACAAAAGGAGAGAGCTAAAAGGAAGTCATGGAAAGTTTGATTCCTTGTGGCTAGGACCATTCATGATTCAAGAAGCCTTTGGAGAAAACACTTTCTACATCTCATATTTGGAATTGCCTCGCATGCGAGCAATATTTGAGGTTGTATAAGCATTCAAAGTGAGTTGTCCCCACATGTACATAGGTAAATTAGGATGTGTGTTTCCTTTTCAGCTGTGTGTGTTTCCCTTTCCAGTTGTGTGTGTTTTTCCTTTCCAGTGTGGCATGTTTCCCTTTTGTTATGTGTGTTTGTACTCTCATTCATTTTATCTCTTACTTATAGTGTGAATTCGTAAAGCCCAATGGATAAGGCTTCGGTCTTCACTATATATTGAGATTCTCGATTTCATGTTTATCCTGTCCTCGCATCATTTTATCTTGAATAGGTCCCCAAGTGAGAACCGGTTCTTGTCATGTGTTTTCGAAAGGTCAAAATTCAAGTGAAAACATGACAACTTTACCCTAGTGTCAAAACTTTTACCCGAAAAACCCTCATAAGCACCTCTCTAGATCAATTTTCCATCTTTTTCATGCCTATCATAATCTTACAAGTACTCACATGTTTTGTAAAAACCTTTCCCAATCATTTTTTCAACATGGAAACAAGTTCATGGAATTCTTCCAGTGTAGTGCTTCTCAAGGTAGATTCTTTAGTAGTCCTGGAAAGGCTATTTCTAGCCTTTCCAAGATAGGTGTGCATCCTCCGCGACAAATGTGAAAGATAAAAATAATCTTGGAGTGGTTTCAAAGATCTAATAATGTAATGGAAAATGTTTAGGAAGATTTTGGAAGGTTTCAAAGGTTTAAGAACAAGAACAAGTGAAAGTGGGTTTTTTAGGGTGAAGGAGTAAGCATTCTAAAAAAGAACCTGAGCTTTGGAAGGTGATTCCGAAAGCTCCAGAAATAATTAGAGGTCAAACAAGATATCATTGAAAGATATTTCAATACCCTACATGATGGTACTTACAGATTTGTCAAAAACTTGGGCACTTCTTGCCACAACTATTTTTAGAAGACACACCATGTTGTCACAAGAAAAAATGATGTTTTTAAGGGGATTTCAAGCATAATTTGTTATGTTTGTGGAGCCTATTTTCATGTTAGAGTGTGGTACACCTTCTATGTGTTACACTCGGGTATTTTTACGGCGGTCCCATGGGTAATGGGTAACCGTTATGGGTTGTTTTTAGGCCCATGGTTTTTTTCGGTACCCATTGTTTTGATACCCACGGTTTTTGCCCATGGTTTTGATACCCATGGTTTTGTATCAAACTGCTTAAGAAATTGTCTATTTATATGGTCTTATGCATATGATACATATACAAGCAAATGCATTGCAGATGTGCTTTGAATTCGGGTGTGAATTCTATAGAGTTTGTTGAGCATAGCTCCAAACGGATCTGGGTATTGTATTGAGAGAGTGGAGGCTTGTAATAAAATCTAAGCAAGTGATTCTTGGTGGATGTAGCCCAAATTGGGTGAACCACGTTAAATACTGTCTTTCTGTGTTGTGTTATTTATTCTGCACTTTTATTTGAGATCTGTAATATTTTCTGCATATTAATTTTCTACATTGCGATTCGTAAGGGATTATTTCACATATTTTATCTCTTATTTCCTAACATAATTAGATCATGGTACCCATCCCATTAATCTTGGAAGTATTTTTGGAGTCAATTTCATATAAGGAATCACTAAAAATCCCTCCTAGAGCTCCGGAAACTTTGTCTTCAAGGTCCCTCCCAAGGTAAGCTTTTTGTACTTGGCCATTTTCAAAGTGGACACATGTTATCATGAGGTTGAGGCACACTTTTATGTTCCTCATGTCCTTGTCCCTTGGGGAAAAAGGTGACAAGAAAATGTGCCTAGCCCCGCTTATGCCTTTTAGACTTCCACATGACCTTGAACAAGCTCCGCAAGTACTTTTACCTTGTTCTCAACCCTCATGTCATGCAATCACTACCGACACTTGTCAACACAGGTGAGGCACATTTTTCTATCCCCAATTTCCCTATCCCTTAGGGACATAGGGTACAATAAAATGTACCCCGTGATTATCATGGCTTATGGTTCTTCACATGACCTTAAACTTGCTTCGTGAGGCATTTTTAAGCCCTTTCTCCTCTCCACCTCGTCAAACCACAACTTGCCACTTGTCACCTCCACATCAGGGCACATTTTTTTGTCCCTCCTGTCCCTGTCCCTTGGGGATAAGGGGGACAAGAAAATTCACCCCACCCCTACTCATGCCAACTTTCTTCATATGACCCAGTCTCAACCCCCGAGTGCTAATTATTAGTTTTGTCTCTCTCCCCCATCAAGCAAACAAACCCCGCCACTTGTCATGCTCACATCCAGGTGAATTTTTATATCCCCACTATCCATGTCCCTTAGATACAATAGGGAAAAGAAAATTCACCCCAAGCCATGAAGAAGGAAAATCAAAAATTTCACTAAGTCTTTTACTTTGGTGTTTCGTATTTCCCTCTTGCCCTTGAATGTAAAGTGTTGTCGGGAAGTTATAAAAATTTCTGTCACCCATTTCCACTTCATTATTCCTCCATGAATCCATGAATGCTACTATAAAACACCCAAGAAACCTGTAAATTATCCAGACATCATGCCCAAATTTCTCCAGATTGACCACATGTTCTAAAACGTAAAAAAATCATATCTTCCAAATCGGTGAACGAATCTAAATGAGATTTTCACAATCATTCCTCATCCTAGACGCCTTCAAGAATCAATTAATAGAAACATTAAAGATGCCCTAATTTTTTAATGACATAAACCCTAGGTTTCTACCCTAAAGCATGGTTTTTGTTTTCCAAGCATTCCAAAGGTGGGTAGATTGGTGAAAATTTGAGCACGAAGTCCCAAAGAGCGAGCATATTCTAGTGAAGTTGTTTCCGTTGCAATCCGAGGTGGGAAATTGTAGTTTATAAAAATAGTAAGTTTATGGTATCCTAAATTACTAAAAATAGTAACTTTTCTAAAAAACAAGTCCTCTCTAGTCGGTGCATTCGAGATAACAACAAAGATGACAAACTATGCAGTTTGGATCAAAAAAGTAAAAAAGTGGAAAAAAGCAAAAAGTAAAAAGTAATTTTATAAAAATAGAAAGTTTCAAAAATCATCAAAGAAACATTTGTGAAAGTGTTCCTAACATGTTAGGGGTGTCAAAACTTGATTCTAGGTTAAAATCATAGTATTTCCCAAAATAAGCGCTTGAACTGAACTGTTAAAAATAGAAAGTTTTTGTTTTGAGTGCAGAAAGTTGTTGTCATCATCATTTTGGCTCATCTTGTGTATTTTCATAAGTATGAAGTTTAAATTTTATAGCCTTGAGACCCTTCCGGCCCTAGCATCGAGAATAATCGGGTGTGGGTGACGGTGATGTTGCCCATATGGATTTGGAAGATCTCAAAAATCAAATGTTAGGTGGTCCCAGGGAACTAGTGGAGGATAAATTATTCACAAGTGGATTGTTTTTTGCAGATGGTCATATCATATCCATTCAAAGAATCAAGTTATCATTGGCATTATCCCATCACTATGAGAGAGAGAAAAGGATCATAAGAGCTTATGATAACTCAATCATGGTGGTGTTCACTCCGAAAGACATTTATCAAGATATGCAAATTTCAACTTAGAGCAAACATGGTGATCATCACAAAATAATTTGCATCAAGTGAGTGGTCTAAGATATATTCATACCTTCAAGGTCTTCCACCAAGTTCATGGTTGAAATAGGAAGAAAGAATTCTCACATGACAAAATCCCTCACAAACCTGAATTTCATGAAGGCTTTTAGATGCAATCACCCTCCGAGTGGGTGATGGGAGAAGAGGATACAAGGTATTTTTAGGATTGTATGGCATTGCTCATCCTTACCATCATTGAGGGAAAACAAATGATTAACTGGGGGCAACTAATCAGTGATAACCTGCATTATCAATTGCTCCAATTGTCGGTTATGAATAATTTTTCAATGACTTCTTATTTGGTTTACACTCTCACGAGCATAAGACCATTCGAGAGGATTGAAACTCGCTTAAAACATCTCTCAAAAGGATCTTGTGTATGAGAAATATCTTGATTTGACCTCGAAGTAAAGTAATCACCACTTTGTAGGAGTGAACGATGTGTTCACTATATGTCATTTAGTTCTTTGGAAGGAAATCCAAAAGCAAGGTTGTCTTCACAAGTTGTTAATTTGATCAAAAGGTATGGGTATTGCCTCACACAGTTCTCAACCTTTTCCTACATTAGGGTGTCTAGTTTTGATCTTTCTTCATGTAAGCTATCATCGTGTCTCAATGAAAAGATAATATTTTGAGTTATGTAGGAAACTTGCTCACATAAATGTTAAGCTTAACAACTAAAAGAGGAAAGGTGTTGCTTTCCCTATCTTTCTCATAATCTTATCTTGCGAAATTTCCCATGATGTTGCCAACTTTGGAAGTTGCCTTTTCCCCTATGATCCCGTATTCATACACCCCAAGAGTGGAATTTTATATCTAGAGCAATCCAGAAACATTTCACCTTCTACGGACTTGCATCATGTACTATAGATTGAAGAATATTTGATGAATTGTGTAAATGATTTCGAAGTCAGTGAAAGAGATCATATGAGAATAAAAATCAAGTAAATGAGAAATTTCAAGTTTGATTAGTATGAAGAAGGCTTTGATGATGATGGTACTGAGATTTATGATCCAGAGTATCTAGTAGTGAAAGCCTCACCCCTACCGCAAGTCTCGTGGAGCATTCGTGAATCAAAGGATATAAGTGAGTGAACCGAAGAAATGATCAAGAGATCTAAAGAGTGGTTCAAGAAGAGGAGGGTTGTGCTCGTTGAATCGGGGAATTTTCCCAGTTCTCAAACAATAAACATCTCGCCTCTCCACTTCAGAGGAAATTGAGAAAACTTTAAGTTGTACTCACTCAAAGAAACACTTAAGGAGAAAGTCAAGGGAATTGGGAGATCCTCACTATAAGAGATTGCATAAAATGACAAAGGCAATAAAAGACCCCGTGGTATATAAAGAACAACGGAAATTAAATCACCCAACTGAAAATCCCCAAAGAACAACAAAATCCCTCATCCTCCATAGTTGCACAAGCCCCACCCGGTGTATGGTGTTCCTCCTCTTACGAACAAGAAATAACAATCATGTTGAATCTCGAGCCACAAATGCAGATGAGATGTTTTCATGGGTGCAAGAAATGATTAGAGGAGTGGCATGCATGGTGAAAAGGTGTTATTTCCAGAATTTCAAGCTATATCTTCTATGGTGAAGATGAAGAAAGGGAAGTTAGGTCAAGTTGCTCCGATTTCTACAACGGTGTTTCCGAAAATCAATATGTATCTAAGTAGTCCAACCAAAGGTAATCAAGCCCCTTGGAGAGATGACCTCGATTGATTATGAGATGAGAAATATTCAACCATTTTTAGTCACTCATGAGGGCAATGCCCACATGTTCAAAGAATCTTCCACTCACCTTCTTGTGAGAAATCATGAGTATAAGGAGAAGATTGATCATTTGGAAGTTCGTGTGAGGAAACTTACCTCATATGTACTAGATTCATGGATCCAAATGTTGCATCCTATCTCCTAGTGAAGGAAGTTACTCCCATTAGTAGCTTCAACCTGAAGTCCATCCAAAAATTTCAAGGCTTCACAATGCAGGGACAAGCAAATGATAAATGTGTGAGTAAGATTCTGGAAAAGGGTAAGGTGTTACTTCTTGAGATTCTTTCATTGGTTGAGTACATGAGTGCAACTACCACCAAGGTAAGATATAATAGAGAATAAATGGAAAAGTAAAAGGAGCATTGGGACTAGGTGTTTCCACTGGTTATCGAGATGAGAAAAGTCAACTCTTCCCTACTAGTGAGTAAGAAGGTCTTCAATTCTACATCTGAGGACTTGTCTCAAGATTGGGCAAAAACTATTGTTTCTTGCTATGAAATGTTGAACCATGCTCTTAGGGAATTAGATTTTCATGAGGAATATATTCTAAAGATGCAAGATGATGTCAATATTGAAATACGAAGCTTAGAGTGCCAACAATGGGTGAAAACACTATAATGGATGATTTGTTGGAACCATTTGAGAAAATTGTTAAGAAGGAGGTCAAAGATCCATATTCTTTCAATGGAATCTCTTGCTGAGATAATATTTTTCATATCAAACACCATGAAAGAACACCAATCATGGTTCATGGAATGTAGAGACATAAATTCTACTTCCAACAATTGGCTCAAGGCATTGAATTTTATACACATTCCCTAGGCTAAGAAAGTAAAGACTGTAGTGTCTCGATATAGTAAAGAATTCAAAGGGATAGAGATATCTCTAGAGGAACTTTCCAAATTTCTATTAGTTAGCGGATCTCTAATGGTAAGTGCAGCATCGTCTTCATCCAAGTAGTTATCTCTTTTTCCTTCTCTCTTCCCCACCCCCTTCCTCTCTTCCTTCATGTTTTATTTCTTCATTAGGGGGTTGCACTTTTCACTTTTGTCTTATTCATTAATGTGACTATAGTTGAAATTTTTAATAAGTTTCCCCAATTTTTAATAATTTTTAAATACACATTGATTTGTTGATATATATCATGTTTTGAATTGAAAATATTTCCAATTGTGGATCATGTTCTTGGATACTCATGATAGATTGGATAGGTTTGAACCACTAGTTGAAAACTATGAGGAGAAAGGTTTCATGAATTGACTCTTTATTGTTGATTCACATAAAGCAATTTGGAAAAAGAACATGATTAGTTGTGGAATTTTTAATAAAGGTAAAACACATATAGAGCATCGAAAGGTAAAATGATTGGAAATAAAAAGAATAAGAGAACAAAGGTGAAAAGTTTCATGAGAAACTAAGATAAGTTATAGTTTTTGCACACGTGATTGTTAGCATTATACTAACCATTATCCTCAACGTAAAACAAGAAACAACTTTTGAGGATCACCTTTGTAGTTTCATATTTATAATTTTTCTACAAATTGTTTATGTTAGCGGTTAAAGACCACTAGGATTGGGTTCTAGACTCCATTATGGAGGTTATAGGAGATAGATCCGTGAGTGATTCTAGTAGAATTCCTTTGATATCGAGGATCGTAAGTTCCACTTTTTGAATAGGAAGTCTCTCGGACTAAGGTCCGATGGGACCTATATAATTATAGGAAAGTGCTTACCTATAAAGAATAAGAGGAAGTCTTTAAGTCTTGTATGTATTACTTTAGTAGATTGATTACTTAGCTAATTTATAATAATCACTAGGACATGATTTCTCTTCGAGGGAAGGATGTCACATCATTATTTATCATACTTATGTTTGATAAAAATTTAAATGATTATTCGGTTGCTACCACACCCGATATATCATATTATATTATTTTTTTGCTTTGGTTAACATCATGATATGTTTTAGGAATAAACCATTGTTATCAATTGATTTGATTTTAGTAATTTATATTATGGATTTACATTAATTTTTGGATTATTGTTTATTTATGATGTTTAGGTTGATTTAATTTTTTTGAGTATATGAAATGGATAATGCACTAGGTACTCTTGTCTACATGTGTGTAGGTTTTCTCTAGAACGAGAAATGGTATCATCAAGGAAAGATGGAAAGATGTAACAAATGTGTGCAGATATAGGGATTTTCCATGTGATTCAAGACATGAGAAACCCGATTTAATAAAATCTAAAGTATTTTATTAAAATTTAAAAGCAACAATTGCTTTACAATGAAATACAAATGTTAGGAAATTTATTTGATCAAATTATGAAAGTAAATGAGAGAGATAGGGCACTTACCTTGATTTGATTATCTCGAAAGTGCATATGGACTGGAAAAATTAATGGAATAGTAATTTAGAAGGTCGTAATAACTTTTAAAAAATGATAAGATCTCGGAAATCTATGGACACAGTGCCAGGTAGGGGTGAGGGCACTGTGGGTGTCCTAGACCTCTAGGTGCACCTGGAGTCTGCCAAAAGGTTGGAATCTAGTTCGATATTATCACTAGGGTTTCACAATTGCTCACCTTTGATCACCTATATGTCACACTTTGATTATTGGAGTACCTATAAATCTGTAATAAAAAACCTCCTGCAAAACCCTAAAAAAGACATCAAATCCTAAAAATAAAGATGCAAAATGAGGGGTCGGACTATCCTTAGCTGTCAACTAGTGAACTTACGACTGAGCGTTGCACTACATCTCAGAACCAATATAGTTCTATGTGATTATGTGTGAAATAGTGCTCCTAGGTTGCCCCCGCACCGATGATGCTCGAGATAAGGCGTAGCTAGATAAAATGCAAATGTGAGGATGGACAAATGAACTTCCCCTTCCTATACAATGTGTATGCAAAGTAATAATCCTAAGATGCAATCCCTTTGATATGTAGATAGATAGCCCTTCATAGAAATTACACACTCTTATAATGGTATGTATGTTGTGTTTATATAGGGATCTCTACTTGAATTTCGGCATTAATGACCCGACATGTCGACTAGTACCTCGGGATATGAGTGGGGAAAACCGAAAATATTGACCTCAAATGTCAAAAATAAGATCAAAAGCAAAGAGGACACGAGTGCTCAAGATGGACAGGAGTGCATGGGTGCTAGTGTCCAGCTCCTAAACACTAGTTATCGACACAACTAATGAAAAATGTACGAAGACTGAGAGATAGGGATCCCTATGACCTAACCAGAACTGGGTGTATGAGTGACAAGTGTGAAAGATAAAAACAATATAAACAAACAACACAAGCGGATGGACTAGGAAGTGTGTCATTAGTGAATACTTTTCTTACTCAAGATCCATATATAAAACAACATACTTGGTAGTATAGTAAATAGTAGTAAGTGTGTGATTTTGTGTCTACATAAACAATGTCAAAACACATAATTTGAGCCCATAGATCCCCTTTTGTGTTTTTGTATGTGTCACTTTTTACGGACAGATGGATTAGGTTGCATTGTGAAAATGAGTTAGTGTTGTTCACTCATGTTGTGATGAGGAGCACAACATCGATCTACATGTTTAGAAGAGTGACACATTATTGCTTTACGAAAATTACACGCTTACCTTTACATTATTGACTTATATGTTGCATTATAAAAGTACGTTATTAAGCAAAATGAATTATTAAGGTTAATTAAAAGGGGTTTGGGATTATATCCCTAATATTATTGTTTGAACTTTTACAACTAACTCTTATTGCATTGTAATAACCGAGATTCGCTATATGGAAATCAACTAGCTTGTTGAAATACTTGTTAGGCATCGATCTCTTATTCTTTTTAGTAGAATTACTCGATTACATCATCAAGCTTGAGTTATGAAACTAAGCTCACATATTAACCCAAGATAAGATCGTAATCTTGTAATTCAAGCTATACATTATTAATTAAGTTATTAGTTGGGTTGAGCTCAGAGCCGAGCTAAGTCAAACAACCAAGTTACATTACCAAGTGATCCAAGCTTGAGCTAAGAGACTAATCCAAATCATTACTAGCTCGCTAGCTAAGAGAACCTAGCTCATGCAGATGACAAAATTCCTTGAGGTAAAAGTTATTAGATAACCATACAAGATTATAAAGTGATCATTTACCTTACCCATGAAGAATGTGGGATTAAAACTCAACAAGAAATCCATATGCAAAGGTAATGATGGGTGTCATTTGACGCACACAAACAAATACTAGTACAACAAACCATAGAAAGAGTCATACAAAGGGAGCACCAATTGGTGCGACATGTCACACATCTCCAAGCACACCCAAGTATTGCATGCACATTCGTGTAAAGGATGAGTGTAGGATAAAGTAGCACCAATTTGTGTGAAATGGAACCAATAAGGCCCCCCTTAATCTACAAGAGTTGTAGTTATCAATGAGGCCAAATAACAAGTGCAACGTGGCACCATTGAGAGCCCTCGCATCAAGCTAAGTGTTGAATGGTGTGGGATGTGGGGAATCCAATGGATCCCATGTGGTGTCACCAATGGACACACCACCCAAGCCTAAAATGTGGCTAAAGTTAACAAAGGACAAACAAGCCAACATTAGCCATGTTGTAAAATAAACTAGGTGTTGGCAGAATGATGAAATCGAGAAATAGAAAAGCTAAAGGGAAGTTATTAGAATAAAATTTAAATAGTTGAATCAATCAAAAGCCTATCAAACTTAAATTTAAATATAAACAACAGATACAAGAGAGGCGGACGATAAATAGTCTAAACAAGAGATATAAAGAGCAAGCTAAAAATAGATAATCAAAAGATATGGTAAACAAGTTAAATTTATAAATAGAAAAAAATTGGTTGAAATTAGAGTGCATGAAGATATGATAAAAGTGGCATAACTAGTGTTAGCTTGAACAAGTTTATAAAAGAACCAGATTAGAAATTGTTGAGACACACTCCAACTTTTTAACAAGAAGTCGAGGCATAAAGAGAGAAAAAGAAAGACACGAGCTTAAAGACATAATATACAAAGATTAGAAGATGATAGAATGAATAAATAGATATAGGTGTCGGTGAAAGAGAGAGCTAAATGCATAGAGAACACAAAGATAAATCAGGTTCCTCTATTTTCTCCCTTTATGTCATAGACGTATGTGAACTGTCACATTTGAATATGTGGCGTAATGGTAAAACAAGTGTTTATGTTGGCCATTGTGTGTTTGTGTTGTCATTGATGTCAACCCCATTAATGGAAAAGGGTATCATAGTGTCATGCATGTCTCCCTATGATGTTGTTCATTGTCAAATATGAAGTTGAGTGTAGTCCTTGTGCATGGTTGAGTGAGCCAAGTCATTGTTTGATCTTTTAGAGTTCGTAAAAGGTTTTCATGATGTCATACATGGTCATTGAGGTGTGTTTCAAGAGTATATGAGTCTACATGATGTCAACAAGGTCAAGTCATGAGTTATCAACATTGTGTCAATTCATTTCAGCTTGTTTCTAGACTGGAAGAAGCAGAATGAGGTAGAGGTATGATATTTGGAGCTGATGATTCTTGTTGAAGCATGGTAGCAGCATATTTATAGTTTACCTAAAGTGTATGGTGAGTTTTAGGTTAGAAATCAGAGGTATGATGCATATTTGGGGTCCCTTGGGAAGCAAACAGTGAAAAATAAGCATGTTTGCATAGGTAAGTTGTTGTGGCTAGAGATTTTGAGGCATATCTGAGATATATGGTGAGCATGGAAAGTTAGATAAGGTTTTCATGGTGCTTCATGCCAAATTTTAGGTGATTCTGAAGAATATTTTTGAAGTTATGCAAGTTTTGGCAAAATCGGGTAAGTAACAACGTGCTTTTATAAAGCAAAAGTGGACCTTCTAATGTTCATTATGAAATATATGATTTGCATGGGGACATGATCTATTTTAATATATTATTATTCTAGTTATCAAGGTTTAAAAAATAATGAGGTGGTTTGATCGTCATGTTTTTATGAACGATCATTAAACAACCAAAGTGGTTTGAAACCCTAGCTAAATCCTAACTAGGAGCAGCTTAACGAAAAGTGCTTATACCAGCCTAGTTTTGATTGGTTCCTCAAAAGTGATGATTTTATGTTTTATAGGACTCTTCCAAGTTTCCATAAATTTATGATAGAGCATGCGGTGATTTTTTGGGCCCCACCTAAAAACGCTTGTTTATGAAGAGTTCAGTTGGATGACAAAAAATTTCAAATGAGGTAATGTCTAAATTAGCATTGATGATAGCTTGGGAGTTTTTTAATATATTTATATGAATTTTTAATGTCATGGTGATGCATTAAAATGGAAAAGTGTGCCCTATGGAGGTTGATTGGTCAAAGGGCATTTTTGAGGCAGTTAAAAGTAGTCTTTGGTAAAATGGGAATATCGAAGCTACGGGCAGAGTTAGGAGGTGATTAAAGTTTCTTTGGAAAGATAATTCAGATATATTTCCAGTGATATAATGTTTTCTTCATGATGATGAGTTTTTCTATGGTTTCCAAGTCAATATGTGGACAATAATACTTTTGACTATCTAGGACAGTAACTATTTTTGCTAAAGAATTGAGTTGGTTGGAGAATGATATGGATTGGGTGATACTTTATATCACCTAGAATGTGAAGAGGGATGAATTTTTAATCCAATGAATCCATTTTTAGGTCTTGAAAGTGTCAAGAAGGGTGTTAACCAGTTGCTTTTTGAAAACTACTTTTTGGGTAGCATGATTTGGTGAAGGCAAAATTTGATGTAGTTTGAACCAGTGGTTGTTTCAAGACTTATAAATTGATTATAAGTGTTATAAAGGTTATTAAATTTCCATTTAGTGGTCACATGTAATATTTGAGGTGTTCTTGTGTGGTATTAAGGCCAAAAGGTGAAATCAGGTTGTTGGAAACAATTGTTTTGAGAAGGTAACGAGCCAATGGGCTCATTAAATGAAATAATCTCATTGGTTAATCAAAACTGTGACCATGGTTGATGTTTAAATGATATATTACTTATGTTTTATGAATATGGGAGCTTTACTAAACATGGTTTTGGAATGAGGGGATTTTTATCATTCAAATGGCAAGGTTTTGAGGATTGTTGGTGCATGAAAAGTGGTTTTTGGCTAGGCTGACCTACTTAGGTCACTTGTGACTATTTTGATAAAGTTATGGGATGTTTTTAATGATGCATTTGTAAAACCAAATGTGTAATACCGACATCCTTTGGGTTAGAAGAAAGAAAAGCATATAAAAGTGATGTTTTGGGTTCATTTTTGAACTAGTGCTCTTGGAGGGAAAAGTGCAACCTAGAGGAGAGTGATTTTCATGTATGTGTGGATGATTTGAAGGCTAATGAAGATCATGATAGGTTTAATATTGATTTAAGACATGAGATAAAGGGTTTAGATCCAAAAGAAGTTGAGAAAGAAGAAGAAAGAGCAAGTTTGAAGACCTAGGTATGAGCTAGGGTTTGTGAGTTGAATAAGTGATCTCCATCAGTTGTGGAAAAAAATCAAAAATAAAAAATCTTCAAATGGCTTATTTGGCGCTTGGTCATCCTAGGGGTTATAGCCTCCTTGTGGAGTTGGTGTTTCACTAAATTAGGGGTTGGTGCTCCTTGTAGGGTTGGTGCTCTACTAAACTAAGGGTTAGTGTTCCTTGTGAAGTTGGTGCTTCACTAAATCTCTTTTCTTTGTGTAATATAAGAAGATTTTTAGTGGGTTTTATTCCCCATGAGGGTTTCCCACTTACATATGGTGTTCTTGTGTTGAGTACTTTGTTTCTTTCTCTTGTGATTGATGTTGCATATCTTAATAAACACACATGGTTATGAATGTTATATGAACAATATAATTGATGAATGTATGGTTTGGTAAATGAAAGAAAAATAATTTAAGGAATGATTCACCCCCTCTCAATCCCTTGTGATTCCAACAATTGGTATCAAAGTGGGTCCTTGTGAAGCAAGTTAGCAACTTGAAGGAGATCCTTTGAAGCAAAAGTAATGGGCAAGTCTTCAGATCTTGTAGTTGCATTAAGGATGAAGAATTAAGTACGTGAGTCGTAATTTATACCTACCAAAATCAGATAAAGGACATGGAAGATAAGCATAGTCAATCCATTCTTGCTTTGGAATCTTAAGTTGAAAGTTTGACCAAAGCCCTAAAGGAGAAAGAAGGCTCTTGTTTCGGGCATAAAGTCAAATTGAAAGCGTTTGAATTAGATTTGGAGAGTGCATCTAGTAGGTTGAATATGTATGATAGAATTGAGAAGATCTAAGGATCTTGATGGGGTTTTAGAAGGTCAAAGAGACAAAAATGACAAAACAGGCCTAGGGTTTCATGGAAAGCATGATGATGAAGCTAGTCCAAATACTAAATCAGTTGAGAAGGTGACTAAGAAGGTTGATCCAAGAAGGTCTAACTCCATTAGACAACCTAATGTTATGAGGTATGGTTCATCATTTCATGGATATTGCTTTGTTTGTCATGATTTTGGTCATAGAGCTAGAGATTGCAAAATGAGGTCTCAAGGGATGATATAGGTCTCTTCAAAGGTGAATGTCATTCATGTTGTGAGTATGGTCATAGGGCCAAAGATTATGGATGGAATCTTAGTGTGTTTGAGCCTAAAATAAAGAGAGTTTGTTTGCTTCAATTGTCATCAATCAAGTCATATTGCAAGAATTTTCCAAAACAAGAGAAGATTCACATGTAAGGTCCGATATTATCGTTAAGAAGGATGTGGTTCAAGCTAAAGATGTCAAGAAGACTGATTCTTAGTCTACCATGTAATGTATGAATCCTGTCAAGGAGAATGTCAGTTCTAACAAGGTGGAAAACAAGGTTCTCAAGCACAAGTTCAGTCAAGAAAGTAATTTTTCCTTAGTTGAAGGATTCAGAACTAAAGAAGAGCATATGTGCCTAAATTCCTTTCAAGCTCCTGTGCAAGACAAGTTGAATAAATTGGGACTCTTGGATACCTCTAGAGTGATAAGGTATTTCAAGTAGTCTTCTCATGTGTTTGTAAGTCCTGTCATTGTAGGTGTCTGATTTTGTTGCTTTTATGAAGTGTCAAATATGTTTGAGTCGAGTCATGATGTGTAAGGAGTCATAAAGTTTGTTCTCTTTATGTTGAGGTCTCAATCTGAGTTCTTGTGTCTTTGGAGAGATAGTCAAAGGAAAATTTTGTTTACCTTTTGTTTCAAATGTCGTGTTACCATCTTTATAAGGTATGTATGAGTGTATCATGTTGTACCTACGATAGTACATGTTGACAACTAGTTTTTGTGTTGTGAGTCATTTGTTTGTGATCATTGTGTTTCAAGGATGTCAAAATATGTACTTGAGTCAGTGAGTTATGTTTATCCAATCTTGTCATTAATCTTTGAGTGGCTTGAATATTAAAAAGGGTAATCTCATCATCTTGTAAGGACTTGTCATTAGTCAAAGGAAGAAAAATAGTGTCATGGTTCAATCAAATGGTCCTCAAAAGCTTGGTATATACCAATAATATACGTGTTATGAAATTTTCAAGATGTCTTGATCCATGAAAGTGATATGTGAAGTTAAAAAGAGGGGACTATGGGCGTAAATGTGTAGATGCTCATTAGCATGTTGATAGTTATGAGATAAACAAGTCAAGTTTATCTCTTATGGAAGTTTTTTTGGACATGTCAAAGAATTCTTAGGTTTTGTGTGGAAAAAGTGTCTTTAGGCCTGCAATCAAGGTCTTGATAGTAAAATGAAGACTTCAATGATAAAAAAGTGATTCTAGAAGATTAAGATGATGATGTGTTGATTGTCAAAATCAATTTGAGCATACTACCCTATTCATCACTTTTGTATAAGTAATATCCGCAGTATCTAAAGTATTGAGGAATCTGTCATGAAGTCAAGCTCACAGTCATGTTAAAGTAAATGGGTTAGTGTGTAAAAGTTCTTCCTTCGGTTTGTATGCATAAAGAAGATATGTCCTATTCTCTGTATAAGTCTGTGGAAATGCTCAAATGAGGAGTACTTTATCGTGCCAAGGAATCCAGTTCAAAGGTGTTAGGAACATGAAATTGTCTCTATAAGTAGTATGAAGCTATTATTGGTGTTTGAGTGCCAAATCTTGTTGTGAAGAATTAAAAATGATAAGGATTGAAAGCTTCATTTGCTCCAAGGGTGTGTATAACTATGAAGAACATGTTTGCAGTCAGCTAGAGTTCATGAGACATAAGAAGCAAAAATGGGTTTCTCAAGAGAAGCCAAAGATTGCAAAGGCATTTGGTATGGTTCTTAAAGTCATGTTAAGGATTACCTCCGTTAAAATGAAATTTTGAGGTATGATTTGTTGATCATGATGTTTTCTTGTTTCATATTGATGGTTTGGTGGACTTGTAATCTTTGTTTTGATCTCATAAGCATGCGAAGATAAATTTGAGTGTCATGAAAGTTTTGACAAAGAATTCAATAGTCATGCATTACTTGAGGTCATCAAAGTATGTTGAAGGCCTACAAAGGTTTCAAGTATGCTATATGTGGATAAGTGATATTCTATAGGACTGATTGGTGAAGATTTAAAAAGTGCAAGCTATAGGTGTTTAGTATATCATGATAGTGCTCGAGAGGAATGGAGCGTAAACTTTGATGTTCTGACAGAATCGAATAAGGTTCTTAGCCTCTACAAAGAAGTTAGTGTACATGGCCCGAAAGAAAGTATCTCAGTGATTTGAAGCTTATCAATGATGTCAAATGTGCCTTTCTAGAAGTAAGGAAAAGGAACAGGGTTTGTAATGAGTTTTGTGCAATCGATAAAAGAAGAATTTGATGAACTAAGGTTGTTTAAGAGTCATATTAACGTAAAAACATGCAAGAGAGATCACAAAAAGTGAAAATGTAAGAATTACAAGATAGAAGTGACTGTGATAGGGCTTCTATGATTGTTAAAGAGTGTGAAGGTCATCAATGATCTTGTTATACATCAAAAAAAGAAAGGAGGTGATTTAGATTTTGAATGATGATGATTAGGGCTTGAAAATACCATATTATGCTAACCCCTGTCTCGGAAGGTAGAATGAAACCCTCACTAGGGTTTAGTTCAAAATATTATATTCAAGAAGCTACACATCCTCTTAATAAATTGGTACACATCCTCCGGACAAAGTATGTATTGATTTTTGAAATTTCTACATGGTGAGCTCCATGATCCTCAAAGCTTTTCTCATGATTGAATAACTCACCAGTGCATCAAGTGACCTATTTGCATATCTAGATTAGTAGATTTGGTAGAATTTTGAGAAGAAGGTATTATGAAAACCTTGATCATAAATCATTCATTCAAATGGATCTATAGAAATCTCTTTGTTCAGTCTTAAAATTCTTGATATGAGAAGTTAAGACTAGAAATTAGTGGTGGCAGGGCTTGTAAGCTGAGCAAAGTGCAAATTGATATGATACAATTGCTAGAAGGTTCTTGAATCAATGAAAGCTACATTTTACCCAAAGTATGAAGTGATTTATGCTCCAAGGTAACTCAAGGCATGATAAAATTAGTAGAGGATCTTCATGTGTAAGTTCGTCAAAAGTCATAAGAATGAGATCAATATGACTCGAATTCGTGACTAAGAAACAAAGGTACAATTCTAAGAAAGAAAGAAGATGATGTTACAAGACAAAGATTGTTCATCAAAGAAAAAGGTGCCCATTTTTGTCATGGACTAGTCATTTAAGTGCTAAGAAGGTACACGTGACATGACACAGATCTACAGAGGTGCCTATGTCTGAGATGGTCACTATAGGTATAGGTACAACATTGAAGGACTACATGAATAGTCTAAGTATCAAAAGGATTTCTTAGCTTGTGAAGATCATTACGGGGTTGTATATAAGTTGGATTGAATGAGTGAAGTTTTTATTCAACTATGGAAATTAACAAGACAAGTAAGTACTTGACTAGGTAAAATTCTGTCCCGAGAACAAATTAGTGATGGTAACAATTTTGTGACTAATATGAATAAATTTCTAGACTAGAGATGGTCATTTATGCACCTAAATGTAATGTCGAAGTCCTGTGTGTGGTAATTTAAAGTCTTTGTAAGGACCCAAAACAGGGTATGGGCATGACCATGAGGTTAAGATAGGTTGAACCACTAATATGCCTTAGTGCCAAAACCGTAATAGTATGTTGCGCAGGATAAAAATGATTGTATATTGAGTTTGAAGATTTTTTTGCTGTAGGTAGACATTATGCTTCAAGGAGTGTACTTGACAGTGTTTTCCCAAGTACCTAAGAAGGCTTTAAAATGTATGATCATCCCGAAAATGCATAGGAGTGTATAAGGTTTTGATAAGTATGACGAGGTGAACTATGAAATGTTACAAGGTTGTGAAGACTTTCTAAGCATTAGTTGTGAACTATTTAAGGGACATTATCTTAAGACTCGTATGAGAAGTCTCTCGAGTCATGCATGGGGTTATGACGATGTGAACTATGAAATGTTACAAGGTTGTGAAGACTTTACGAGAATCAATTGTGAACTATTTAAGGGACATTATCTTAAGACTCCGTATGAGAAGTCTCTCACTCATGCATGGGGTTATGAACAAAGTATTTTGATAAGAGGAAGTCTTCACCTTAGGGGGAACAATATCAATCAATCGTGTTGCATCAATTGAGTTCATTCATCAAGTGTAAAACATGTTGGTATATGAGAGCGCCTCAAATAATTCAAATCTATGAAAGGAAGCAAAGCTAGCAAGAATGATCCCTCAATCAGATGGTTCTAAGTGTAATCAAGGTATAGTTGGAAAGATATGTGTCATTATGCTCTTGGTGTGTTAACCAAGTGTGAAATTATAATGGTGTTGGATGGAGGTTGAGAGCTCATGGAAACTCTACAAAGTTTTGAAAACAATCTATGCATCTCGTGGGGAGTCTTATCTCTCAATAGAAGATTGATAAGTTGAAAATGGTCAATATTGCTCAAGCTTGCAACAATCTAGTAGGTGTGCTATTGATTGAGATAGAGGTTGTCATGGCATGGAAAGAAGGTTTGTACATATGTGACACAAGGTAAGCATGTCATATGTCCACTTAGAAATGAAAAAGGTTGAAGTCTCTAAGGGAAAGCTTCAGGATGTGTTGAAACGTTTATCATCTCTCCAAGGCAATCTAAACAAGGTATGAAGCTTAATTTTGTGTTTTCAGTTAGAATTAGATGCAATGAGTCCAGGGAAGCCTTGAAAGTCCTTGATATGTTGAGTGTTGGATTTTAGAGCTTGGTGAAGTTAGTCATTTTTGCACTAAAGATGAGGTTTAGGGACTACATTTTAAAAGGTGAAAATGTTGAATTTGAAGGTAAATTTGTGTTTTTGAGCTTAATTTAGTCCTATAAGAGAGATGTTAAACATGAATAAAGACCAAATGAAAGATTATTAGTTGAGGGGGATTTATTTTGTTACTCATATCAGGTCCACATGATCTTCTTATGTTGTTGTTGGAGTCTCGAGAAGAGAGTTTTCATCCCAGGGGGAGCTTTTATGTCAAGTAAGTTTTGCATTGTTTCCATTGTGTTGAGATTTTTGTTTTCATTTTTCATGTCTAGGAGTCAGTGTATCCTTTGTCATAGATGGAAAAGGGGGAGAGAAGCATTAGAAACATGGGAATAAGGTCATGTGTGTATTTGTCTTGTTGGTTGCCATCAATGTTTCTGAATAATGGTTGCCATCAATGACAAAGGGGGAGATTATGGCCATTGTGTGTTTTTGTTGTCATTGATGTCAACCCCATTGATGGAAAATGGTGTCATGGTGTCTCCATATGATGTTGTTCAGGTGTCAAGTATGAAGTTCATATGGTTTGGTGAAGTTCAGTGTAGTCCTGGTGCATGGTTGAGTGAGTTGAGTCACTATTTGAGATCTCTAAAGTTGGTAAAATGTTATCATGATGTCATAGATGGTTATTGAGTTGTGTTTTAGGTGTATATGAGTTTTCATGATGTCAAAAAGTCAAGTCATGAGTTGTCACAACATTGTGTCATGTCATTTCGGGTTTGTTTCTAGCCTTGTAAGAAGAAGAATGAGGTAGAGGTATGAGATTCAGAGCTTATGATTCTTGTTGAATCATGGTAGTAGAATATTAACAATGTACCTTAGGTGTATGGTGAGTTTCAAATCAGAAATTAGAGGTATGATGCATATTTGGGGTCCTTGAGAATCAAATAATGAGAAACATGTAGATTTACATGGGTAAGTCATTATGGATGGAGATTTTGAGGCATGCATGAGATAAACAATGAGCATGGATAGTTAGATAAGGTTTTCATGGTGTTTCATGACAAATTTTAGGTGATTCGAAGAATATTTTTAAGTTATGCAAGTTTTGGCAAAATTGGGTAAGTAAAGTGTGTTTTTATAACAAAAGTAGACATTCGATGCACGTTGTGAATGTATGATTTACACAGGACCTGCGATTTTTGGAATAAATTCTTATGTTAGTTATGAAGGTTTCAAAAAATAATGAGGTGGTTTGATCATCGTGCTTTTATGAACAATTGTTAACAAACTAAAGTGGTTTGAAACCCTATTAGAGCAACTTGTAGAAAAGTGCTTGACCGCCCATTTTTATTGGTTACTTGAAAGTGATAATTAGATGTTGTAGATGAATCTTCCAGGGTTCTAGAAATTTATGATAGAGCATGTGGTGATTTATGGGCCCCACCTAAAATGGATTGATTATGAAGAGTTCCAGTTTGTGGCAAAGTTGTCCAAATGAGGTATTATATAAATTAGCATTTATGATATCTCAAGTTGTTATATATGTATATGAAGTTTTCATGGCATGGTGATGCATAAAAATGGAAAAGTGTTCCCTGTGAAGGTTGACTGGTCAAAGGGTAGTTTTGAAGAAGTTAAAAGCGAGTCTTGAGAAATGGGCATAACAGAGCAACATATGGAGTTGGGAGGTGATTCAAGTTTTTGGAAATATAATTCAGATATATTTCTAGTTATATAATTTTTTCTTCATGATTATGAGTTTTGATATGGTTTCTTGGTCAATTTTTGGACAAGAATATTTTTGACTATCTAGGACATAATTGTTTTTGTTGAAGAATTGAGTTGGTTGGAGTATGAGATGGATTTTTGATGCTTTATATCACCTATAATGTGAATAGGGATGAATTTGGCATCCAATTAATCCATTTTGAGGTTTTAAAAGTGTCAAGAAGGGTGTTAACAAGTTAATTTTTGAAAACTACTTTTTGGGAAGCATGATTTGGTGAAGACAAACGTTGATGTAGTTTGAACCAGTGGTTGTTTCAAGGCTTATAAATTTCTTATAATTATTCTAAAGGTTCTTCAATTTCCATTGAGTTGTCACATTCCATAGTTGAGGTGTTATTGGGTGGTCTTGAGGCCTAAAGGTGAAATCAGGTTGTTGGAAACAATTGTTTTGAGAAGGTAAAGAGCCAGTGGGCCCATTAAATGAAATAATATGATTGGTTAATGTAAATTGCAACCATGTTTGATGTTTAAATGATATATTAATCATGTTTTATGAATATGAGATCTTGAATAAGCATGGTTTTGGAATGAGGGGATTTTTCTCATTTAAATGGCAAGGTTTTGAGGATTGTTGGTGCATGAAAAGTGGTTTTTGGCTAGGTGACCTACTTGGGTCACTTGTGATTATTGTGATAAAGTTATGGGATGTTTTTAATGATTCATTGGTCTAACAAAATGTGGAATACCAACCTCCTTTGGGTTATAAGAAAGAAAAACATATAAAAGTGATGTTTGGGTTCATTTTTGAACTAGTGCTCTTCGAGGAAAAATACGACCTAGAGGAGAGTGATTTGCAGGTATGTGTGGATGATTTTAAGGCTAAGGAATATCATGACAGGTTGAATACTGATTGAAGACATGAGAGAAAGAGTTTAGAGCCAAGAGAAGTTGAGAAAGAAGCATCAAGAGCAAGTTTGAAGACCTAGGGTATGAGCTAGGGTTTGTGAACTAAATAAGTGATCTTCATCGATTGTGGAAATAAAAAAATCAGATATCAAACATATTCAAGTGCTTGAGTTGTTTTTGGTCATCTTAGGGGGTTATAGCCTCCTTGTGGAGTTAGTGTTTTACTAAATTAGGGGTTGGTGCTCCTCGTAGGGTTGGTGCTCCTTGTGAAGTTGGTGCTTCACTAAATCTCTTTGCTTTGCATAATATAAGAAAAGTTTCAGTGGGTTTTATTCCCCATGAGGGTTTCCCACTTACATGTGGTGTTCTTGTGTTGAGTACTTTGTTTCTTGCTCTCGTGGTTGATGTTGCATATCTTAATAAACACACATGGTTATGAATGTTGCATGAATAATCTAATTGATGAATGTACGGTTTCATAAATGACAGAAAAATAATTAAAGGATTGATTCACCCCACCTCTTAGTCCCTTGTGCTTCCAATGTTTGCAATTAGAATGTTTAGAGTTTCAGTCTCATAAGCGTTTTATATTCAAGAACTAGAGCATACAATATAACCATTTAAATGACACTTGGGCCATGGGTCGATTGAATTGTGAGTCATAACACCTTGGTTAAGAGAAAGGTGTTGGGAATGAGTGGTCACATGCTATACTCCCTCTACTCCCTCAAATATTTTGTTAAACTTAAAAACTAAGTTAAGACAACTAATTGTTTTAAAATCTATATGTGATGAGTCAACCAAGAAAATAAGTTTGGACGAATGGATAAGAACTTAGATTTGAAGGGAGAGGTCACAATTTCGACTCCCTCCCCGTATCCTTTTGGAAACTTAAAAGATTTAAAAGGAGACTATTATTTTATAAACATAAAATTGAATATAAATGATATTAAACCAAGGGTTGATTTAGGTTTAACTTGATAAGTAAATCAAGAGATTAATTGGCTACAATAAGACCACCACGATGTATAGATTATAAAGGACTTATTTGCAAGAGTTATATATTGAATCATAATAGATAAATTACCATTAGTGAAACATTGAAAACCACCATGACATCTAGAGACATGGAACAAGTAACTATTATGATAAAGGAGTTTTAATGATAAAATAAATTCTAGAAATATTAGCCACAAGATTTTACTACACTTAATGATAAGTACAAAAAAATCAAGAGATATGGCCATTGGCGAAATATAAAAATGGTTATGAATTATACACCTAAGAGAGATAGTAAATTATGAAAACCTGTTTTGACATAATTAATCATGTTAGGAATAATATTAGATATTGTGAACATTATTATGAGTGTGGAAATAAATAATATAGTGTAATGTAATACAACTATTTATGAGTTGTTAACTCATGTAAATAGTTGTAACTAAATAAGGTTTGTTGTGAGAGAATAATGGGATTGAGAGTTTGAGTGAGATATTGTGGGGATTAGGAGAGATATGTGGGATGAGTGTTGACTCCTAGAATCAAGGAGATCAAACTCTATATATGTAATCTTCCTCTATGTATTTGATGTCCCGAATTAATTGAATTCTGTGTTTTTTATATGGTTTATTTGTTTACAATATGGGTGAAATATAATATTTGGTATCAGAGCAGGGATTCCAGGATGAGAGTCTTTAGAGATATTTGAGATTCAGATTCTGCTGGAAGTGGGTTCAAAGTGGTTTGACATTCTGATCCTGCGTATTGGAGCATTCTGTCTATGATTTGAATCATTCTGTGTGCATAGTTGTTTGTGTGTATTTCATCGTCCTGTTGCCTACGCATTCTATCGACCGACCTACGTATTGTGTCGCCATTCTGGTAACTGTGATTGGCTTTATCGTTGTTTTTGGCAACTGTGTGTTTTTTTGTTTTTTTGCCATTTTTGGACATACCGAAAAAAATCACAAGGGAAAGAATTTTTTTGCCATTTTTGGAAAGGGTCCAGGAAAGAAGTTGGACTTAGAACTTAAAAGTGTCATATCTTTCACCTCGTAACTCAGATTGAGGTGATTTTTTCAAGATCTTTGCATTGATTATATGCTTTCACCCAATTGAAAGTAAAATTTTACTTTATTGTAAGGGTGCATTTTCGACTGAGTTCGACATCCATAATGGAAATCCCATTACAAAAATTCAATGGCAAAGAATTTCACACATGGCAAGTGCGAACTCAATTACTTTTGATAAATAAAGACTTGTGGGAAATTGTTGAAGGTAAAATTTCAAAACCAACTGATGTTGATGAAGCCACCAAATGGGAAAGCAAGGATAGGAAAGCAATAGCAATTATTGGTCTTGGATTGTCTGATGCTTACTTGCATCATATTGATTTATCAAAAAGTTCAAATTTCATATGGACTACTTTGAACAAGCTATTTGGATCTCAAACAGGGAGTGCAGCGGTGACACTCAAGCAAAAACTATTCAGGCTCAAGATGGAAGAAGGTGAGAGTATGGTTGATCACATAAGTAAATTTCATTCTATTTCAAATCAACTAGCTGGAATAAAAATTGATGTGGGAGATGATGATGCAAAAGCAGTATTGTTAAATAGTATGCCACCCAGTTATTCTAACACTGTATTTACTTTGAGTAAAGTAAATCCTAGTTTAGAAGATTTGATTTCATCTCTCATGGAGGAAGAAAATAGAACAAATAAGAATATTATTTCAGAAGAAACAACAATGTTTGGTAAAAATAGGTCATATGATAAAGGAAGATTCAAGAAAGGATCTAATTCTAGAGATACAAAGAAACATATCACTTGCTACTATTGCCAACAATCTGGACACCTTTCCATAAACTGCATGAAAAGAGCAAGAGATTTACTTGATGGAAAAATTGAAAATGCCATGATTGCCGATGAAGAAGAAGACGATGATAAGGAAGAACCAGAGGGTGATTTCAGTGGTTATGATTCTGAAGACTTCCTTCTTTAGATAACTTTCAGATGGAGGCCGGAGGCAACGGAGGAAGGAGGTTGATCAGTGACCTCTTGTCAGGCACCATCGATGAGGCCGCGGTACTGATTTGGTGACCAATTTATTTCAGTTGTGTGTTTTATAATAAGAATGAAGGAAATTCTTGTTCAATTGTGATTTCCTTTTATAAACCTCCTTGATGTAATGTTGTAATAGAAAGAAGAAAACACAAGTACAAAGTCAGCATCATGATACTTGAAGGGGATGAACAGAGGTTCATGAATAGGGGTTCTTACCTTGGACTGAGGTCCATATGTGTACCAAGATCATGAGCAAACAGGGGTGTGCAAGCTGCAGAGAAAGTGTAACTATTCTTTTCTACATTGTTCACATTAGGGGAGTGTATGTGTGGAAATAATAATGTTAACAATAGGGGAGTAATCATATTCAAAACAAGGTATCATGTCACGATTAACATAACCACATGGATTACTAAATAATATGTGTGTACACTTATATTAATATCGGGAGATAAGATGATGATTGTATATGTTTTTGCAACATTTGAGAAACTATAAGAAGTATTGTTAACCTAAAAAGTGTAACACATTCACATTATATTTTGAAAATATGATAAATTGTAAGAAAGGGGATAACCATTATAACTCATATGAAGATCATGAGAGTCCAACAAGGTTAACATAAACTTATTTACATAGGAATGGAAAATATATGTGTTTTAAACATGTACAAAATCTTGACAAGGACAATAAAGGAGATTATGCTTATATGAAAAATGATCTCTTAGAGATGATTTACGACGGATAAACCGGAAATAAGATTGGAACATATCAACACTACAAAGCTTGAACATGATTGATAAGAGAGATGCAAAATTTATAAACATATTCTATAACAAAAGTATGACTATACATTATAATTAAGGTGTTATATACACCTCCCTAACACAATGGCAATGATGTGAAACCATATAATTGTTATGTTTTGTGATGATATAAACAACATGCTCTACATTTAAAACATGTATGGGAAATGAAATATACTTGTTAAGCAACATGAATTGATTAAGCAAAGACGCTTAATATAAAATTATATGAATGAGATTAATATTCATATAAACCAATGAATGATTATTAGGATGAAAGTGCAATGAGTTTTTAATACGAGAATATGAGATTATGTGGATTAAAATATGTGGAGTGAAATAATTGACTAATTTTTATGAATAATATATGAAGGCATTTGTACCTCACACGGATGATACTGCAACTTAAACTATTGATTGAGGTCTAGGAATATGTGGCAACTAAGGAACTTAGAAATTGATTATTATAAATGCTCAATATATCTTGATTACGTTTTGATGAAAATTAGATAATTATGAAATGGAAATCTATACAACTTAGTTATGAATTAGTGGATTTTATAACCCATAAATCCCAAGATCGAAACTGTCTCTTTTAGATAAGAAATATATATTCTAAATATGATTCATTAGAATTAATAACTTGTTGGTTTGAAATTTTTTTTGGTTAGGTAGATCATGGGGAAACAGGGACAACAAGGTGTGCGGGGCATAGCCCCTCTTTGAGACAAGTAAAGTTAAGCTGGTTTATTACTATTCTATCAAGCAGAATCATGCAAATCTACACTATTCTAACTTCGGGGTTTGGGATCTCATCCCAAAGAGAGGTAGTTCCAATGTGAACAGAAATGTAAGAGGGAAGGAATGGAGGAAGGTAGATCTCAAGGGAGAAAAGAAATGAATTCCAAAATAGAAAGGTCGGAGGGTTTATGCTTTAGGCTGGTAGTAAACAGAGCCAAACTTACTTGCATAAACAAACAAAGCAATACTGATGAACATATGACGATAAAAAGAATGAATCCAACGTAACGAAACACAAATCTAACTTAAGAAAGATCTGATGCAAATAACACATATATTGGGCACAAAGTCTTTCTCTCTTCACCTCTTTTTCATACAAAAATGTCCACCTGGAATACAAGTATTCCAGTATTTATAGAAGGAGGAGGAAGAAGACAAAAAGAAGCCAACCACTATTTACAAAATATCCACAAAATATCTAAAAAGTCAAAAGTTGACTTTGAGGCAAGTTTGTGGATGGCAACATCCCATGGTGCAACATGGATGATGTCATCACATGTGCCAACATGCCTTTTAAATATTTTACAAAAATGGGATATTCATCCAGGAGGAAGAAGCTACTCATCATCATCTCTCGGCTTGAACTTAGTATCTGGCGGTGGCTCAGGGGAGTCGATATGACACTGCGCCCGATACTGTAAACTTGCTAATTATTTTTTGAAGTTGATACTGATCAGGACCTTTGAAATGGTCGTGAATTACTTCGCAAGTTTCTTTCTCATTTTTGAGCTTATCGGGCAACTCAAATGAACTCATCATTTTGCATCGATCAAAGAAAGTCACGGAGCTAAGAGGTTGTTGATGGACTCTCGATCGAAAGTGACCTCTTGCACCAGACCTTGAGAGACAATAGCCTTGAAGCGTTAGAATGTATCATCTGCTTCTCTTAATTCATAGGATGCACTGAGTGTCTAGGAGTCATCTTCAAAACTGTTTTCTCCATGTTGTGTAGTGCTTCCAAGGCTTCTTCCTTGAATTTGTCGATTCTTTCCAGGATGAATTCCATTTGATCGACCCAGTAATCTAAAGTAGTGAGAGCTTTATAATGTGCCCACGGGTGATCGATAACGCCGACCTTTAACAAGTCGTCAGCCGAACAGTTGACCATTGTCTGGAATGTTCCTTGTTGTAACTTAGTGTTATCCAATTCCTCAGAAAGGGAGCCTACTACTGCTTGTAGCTCTTTATTTTCTCAAGTTATATCTTGATGCAGCAACGTGAACCTACCAATTATCACCTGACCATCCTGGAGGATCTTCTCAATCCAAGATGACATGCCGTACCCTATTCAACAATCTTTATGTACTCATTTATTTTTTCTTGGCTGGGAGCCTAAATAGGTTCTGCAGTAGTTGTTGAAGGAGCTTTGCCCATTTTCTGCAAAGCTTGGAGGAGATGTTTGTTCTGTTCTTTAAGCACTCTCTTCTCCTCTTTGGCCTCTTATAGCTTCTTGTAGAGGGCATCTACAGCTGACAAGGCTTCTCCTTGCAGACTTTTTGATGAGGTTCCCATTGTGACTTGAGTCACTATGAAGTCTATAGGAGACAAATATTCTTTCTTCTTTATGGGATCCGGGTAGGCTATCTCCATGACCCTTTCTCCTGAGGCACTTTTTGAGAAGCAAGTTATTGCTTTTTGCTTCTTGGGTCCCTTGTTGGAATGACAGAGAAGTCCATAGCTACAATGGGGACCTTCCTCTTGTGTTGACTTAGGTGGTCGGAGATCCAACCAGGACTTATGGGATCAGGATCGGAAGAAGAAGAGGAAACGGGGGTGAAAGGGGGAGCAACTATAGTGGACTCGGGGAAGAAAGTGGAAACACTTGGTGGTGGCATGGATAGAGAGTCCAATGCACTAGTGCTTACAGGGCTTGGAGTCACTACAGGGGAAGAGAAGGACATGGAGACGGAAGGGATCTGCGACAGGATGGAGGAAACACTGGAGGACAGATCCACGAGAGAGGAGAAGATGGAAGAGGTGGGAGATGGAAGGGAGGAAGACGGAGGAGAAGACAACCATAGGAGCGGTTGCTTGAGTGATAGGAGGAGGAGGAGGAGTAGAAGAGGGAATGGTGGGCACCTCCATAGTTGTAGTTGTGACAACATCCTGAGTGGATGTGTCGTTGGAACATCTGCCGCTTCTTCTTTTCCTAGGGACACTAAGTCCACTATTTGCTCTGAAGCGAAGGAGGGCTATCAGGAGCTTTCTCCTGTTTGCTTGGCTCTCCAACTTTATCCTTTCCTTTGCCCTTTGGCAAGTGATCTGGCCTTAGAGGTGCACTTCCTAAGGGGAAGTAGTAAAATCCACTCCAAGGTAGATGAGACCATTTCATTTGCACCAATTCTCGGTGTGTTGCAACGCAATGGACCCTTTCTTCTATGGTCTTAGGTGCCTTGGTCCTATCGATACTTGCAAATGGCCAATCATCCCCATCCGTGTCAAGGTAAACCTGATCAATTTCCTGATCAGTTTCTTGGAAATCTTTTGGGATGATGGAAACTCCATAGTGGATGATCTCTGCCAGAGCCAGCTAGGAGTGATCCTTTCACCTGATTTCAACTTCGTGATTCACATCTATCCATATGTCCTCGATCTCTGGGACATGGATGGGATCGATCTTTGCCTTGGGGAGGCAACTCTGGCAGTTGAAGGTTGGCCTTGCCGGGAAATCAATGCTTCAAGTTGCACAATTCCATTTCCGCATACATTTTCGTGGCTTTACCCAATGAGTGCGCAGTGTATCTACCAACCGTGAGGGGGAATGGAGCTCTTTCTTCCTTTTCATACACTTCTCGAGATATTTAATCAGCTACCTTGATAGCTACAGGAGGATCAACTTAGGCCCTGCGTACCTTGGTAACCTTGTTGGTTCTCTCATAAAGTTGGCAGCCCTGAGATACGTGAAGGTGGGGAATTGTGTAAACAAAGCCCCCCATTTTCAAGCGGTAGTGATCACGCTCGTGCTAGTCTCGACCGTGTCTCATGTTCGACTGCAACAGTGATCACCTCATAGAAGAAGGCGTCGTTGATCTTGTTGAACCGGGCGAGCACCTTGGCCTCAAGCCTTAGCTATGGGTAATACTCAAATATTTTGACCTAGGGCCATGTTCCGCTCTGAATTAGTCCTGGGAACTCTCTCTCTCTCTCGATGCGGTGCATATACTACATAGGAGTTCATGTAGAACTTCCCAGTTGTTGAAACCTATTGGAGCTGCTGTGAGATAGTATCACTTATGATCTCCCCCAGCTGAAGCGTTGATTGGGAACATTCTTGCTCATATTTTCTAGATATCTGAGCATCCATTTGTGAAAGTAGTGGGCATCAGAAGCCCAAATACTCTATTGAGGAAGGTGATGGTATCACTCAGCTCCTTGTTGAAGTCACTGCAATGGATGGTCTGGGGCCATCTGCTCACCACCTTTTTGTTTTTTAGGTAGACTAGGATGTCAACACCTGCTCACCACCATTTGCGCGCATTCTAGGATGTCAACACAAAATGTCCCGCACCTTAAGCACACATTTTTCTATGTTGACATGATGTTTTCGATGCCTAAGCGCACTTTTGAGGCACATGTGTAATGATGTTGACATGTCCTTCCCTGTGCCTAAGGGGCGTAACTTCTCTTATGTTGACATGTCATTTAGGGTGCCAAAGGATTTTCAAAGGGGCGCACATTTCTTTGTGTCGACACAACATTTCTTGTGCCCAGTTGAAAAAGGCTTAAAAGTCGTCAAGTTATTAAAACTTGACTTTCGGAAGGGAATTTTAAGCCATTTTGAATGATAATAGACCTCATCAGGGGACCAAAACGAATTTTTGGTATGGTTATCTGCAAAATTGCCCTTGTCAATTTTACAGATAATATACTGGCTCTGTCTGGGACTATCCTTAAGTGAAACTTAGGGGTAGACAATCCCAGATTTTCATGTGCCTATCCATTGGGTTATAGAGTCAAAAACAAGGGCGAAGGGAAAAGGAAGGGAACACACAACTTAACAAAAACAAACACACAACAAAAAGACAATTGTACAAGGAGGAGAGCAAGCTCTACTTCCTGAAGATCTTGAGATGCTACCCACTATAGGGAAGCGGGAGCTCGGTCTGTCTAGATACGAGAGATAGAAACTATTCTCTCTGTTGAGCTGCTTAATCTTGTATGGCCCTCTCCAAAGAGAGTCAAACTTCCCATGCATGCCTTTTGGTTCTCTTGGTTTATCCCATGAAGGACAAGATCCCCTACCTGGAAATCTCTCTGCTTGGCTTTCACAACAGACCTTTTGACTTGATTCTGATGTTTAGTGATCTTGTCGACCACCTTCACTTGTTTTTCTTCAAGTTCCGTTAGGTACATAATTCTCTTTTCCAGAGAACTCTGAAAAGTTTCATCTTCGATTGCTCGAGCCAAGCACAAAGCAGGAAGTTTTGTGGAGATAGGGATTTTGGCATCGGTCCCATACAATACTTGGAAAGGTGACATGCCGAGAGATCTCTTTGGAGTGATACGATCCGCCCACAAAGCATCATACAATGACTTGTGCCAGGACCACTGGTTTTCATCAACTAGCTTCCGTATGATAGTTACTAGGTTCTTGTTGCTAGATTCTGCCTGACCATTTCCCTGAGGATAGTAATCAGAGGCATGAGCCAAAGTTATTTTGTATTCATAACAAAAACCAATGACTTCCCATGAAGAGAAGTTAGAAGTGTTGTCAGCAACGATTTTGTGTGGAATGCCAAATCTCACAATGATATTTTCCTTGATGAAGTTGCAAACAACTTCATAAGTGGCATGTTTGACAGGTATGGCCTCCACCCATTTGGTGAAATAATTTGTTGTTATCGTCAGACATAACTATGTCCAACACTTGATTGAGGATGGAGTGCTCTAATAAAGTCAATTCCCCATTTCCTAAATGGTTCATCAATAATGACGGGCCTGAGAGGAAATGCAGCCAGCTTTGGTTTGCCAACGAACTATTGGTAAAGTTCACATTTCACTACCCAGGTGGCTACATCCTGAAATAGCGTTGGCCAATAGTACCTGGCCCGAATGATCTTATGTGTTGTGACGGAAGAGGAGAAATGACCACCGCAAGTTGAGTCATGAAAGCTTTCTAGTAATTTTACCTGCTGCGGCTTGTCAACACATCGTAGGAAGATGCCATCAATTCCGTGCTTGTACAACCCGTCATCCCAAATGACATACCTCGCCGCCCTGAGCTTTACCACTGCTTTTCCTTTGTGGTTAGGTGAGTTGGACACTCGCCATAAGTGAGAAAGAAAGTGATGTCTGAATACCATTCATCATTGGTCGCGACAAACAGAACCATAGGTAAAGAATCCACTTTCTCCAGTTCACTTTGTTCTTTATCAACATGAGCAGCTTGCTCCTCAGGTGCTTCTGGGTCTTTATTTTCAGCCATTAGCTGACACAGTCCCTTACCCCTTACCAACTTGGTTGGTCTGATGTCCAGATCATATTCTTGGACCTTCGCGATCCAATTCCCTCATAAGCTTCCTAACTCCTGTTGAGTCAGGATAGACTTAACTGCCGTATCAGGGACCAGCACTACTCTATGAGAGTTTAAGATATAGTAGCAGAAGTTCTTGACCGGTTTTACTATGGCGAAGGCATGCTTTTCTAGTTGTGACATCTTTAGTTCACGAGGCTTTAGAGGAGAGCTCATGAAAGCAATTAGGATTCAACATCCTCAGAGTTCTGCATTAAGATAGTCGATACAGTATGCATGGACGTATAACTATACATGATGAAATCCTTGGAGAAGTCTGGACATACCGCAAACAGTGCATGAGAAACGAAGGTTTTTATATCCTCGAATTACATCTTGCCTTCTTTGCTCCATCAAAATGTTTGTGACCCTTTCATCATATTGGATATATGACGAGTTTTCTCAGCAAAATCGGGAACAAAGTGTCTGACAAAATTTACCTTTCAAGAAAGAGTGAACACCAGTTTTACTTGTGGGCAAGGTAAGGCTCTGAATAGCCTTGACTCTTTCAATATCTTTGTTCCTTCTTTGTTGACTACGTGTCCTAGCAATTTTCCTTTGGTGACCCCGAAAACTGACTTCTTAGGGTTTAGAGAAATTTCGTGTTCTCAACATCTAATCAAGACTTGCTCCAAATGATCACAGTGATCACTTCATTTTTTAGAGAACACGTTAAGTCATCTAGGTAAACTATGATGACCTTTCCCATTATACCTTTGAACGCGAAGTCCATCGCTCGTTGGAAGGTGGCACCGGCATTGGTTAAACCAAACGACATTCTACTGTAGGCGAAGGTGCCCCAAGGAATGGTGAATGTTGTTTTGAATTGGTCTTCAGGTGTGACCTCAATCTGATTGTAGACCGAAAAACCATCAAGCATGGACAACATCTCTGAAACAGTTACTACTTGAGAACTTGATCCATTATGGGCAGTGGATAGTTGTCCTTTAAGGACACCTGGTTCAGGTTGCAAAAGTCTACGCATATGTGTATTTCACCGTTCTTCTTCTACACAGGTACAATATTAGCAACCCAGGTACTATGATGAATTGGAAAAATGATTCTTACATCCAAAGCATTTTCTGAATTTCATCCTGGATGGTACCTGAGACTTTAGGGTTGTAGTGCCTTTGCTTTTGACGGAAAGGTTTGACGTCGTCTTTTAGTGGGATGTCATGCTGAATGTCCTTAGGCTTAAATGACTTCGATCAGCATAAGACCATGCCAATACATCCATATATATTTTCAGCAATTTGACAAATTTATGCTTTTCCTCGGGTGTACAACACTTCCCGATGTTCACAGACCGAGGATGTTCTATAGTACCCAAATTAATAGATTCAGTTTCTAGAGAAGAGCTAGGGTTATCCTGTCGCCTTTTCTTGACAAAACGGTCATGCTTATCAAATAATCATTCCAAGGAAACTAAACCTTTCGGAATCTTATTTCCCTTGAGCTGACATATGCCTTGACCTTCTACCGATTCCTGCGTTTGGCCCGTGAGAGACTCACGACACGTAGAAGTTGATCCATCGAAATGGAGCTCTTTGAAATTTTCAGCTTTCTCCAGAAAAGCAATAAGTTGATTATCATCATTGAATACCTGCCAGTGTTGTGAATTATCTGGCACACTTGGGCGGAAACCACCTCAATGGTATATGTGTTCGTCTTTAACCCTAAAGTGAGGGAGCATGAGAGAAGCCGAGACAACCAAAGAATCAGCCATGTCATTTGGAGCCCGTGGAACTGGTTTGATTGAGAAAACGTCAAATTCCTCGATGTTGTCCCACACGGTGTTGCGGTAGTGTCTGAGCTGTCATTCTTTACTTGGTATACCCCTTTCACTTGATTGACAATTAGCTCAGCATCACCCTGTACTTTTAGATTCTTGATTCCCCTTTCCTTTGCATCTTGCATGCCAAGTAGCAAAGATTCATACTCGGTAGTGTTGTTTGTATTGAAAAACTGCAATTTGAAAGAAAGAGGGAAAATCTCCTCTTCAGAGATATTAGAATGGCCCCAACACCGCACCCACTTGTTGCACAACTGCCATCGAACTGTAGTGTCCATATCTTGTTGAGGTCTTCCTCTTAGACGAGAACCTCCATCTTATCAGAGTCGGTGGACAAGAAGTAATTCCCCATCCCTGATGATTCGAAGAGAATCTGGGCCTTGGGGTCATCAGAGTTGGTGACCAGATATTTCTTTTGTGATTCAGGCTCTAACATCTGCATCACCCCTTTGACAGGGATTCTAGATTTAGACCAGTCCATATGGATTTCTCCACCAACTTCTCTGCAAAAACTCCTCCCTAGTAATATTTTGTATGCTGTTGGAATATCAGCTACGAGGATAGTCATTTTTACTCTTTTCTCTGGGAATGCTACGAATGCGAACTATGCATCTTTGATCTGACCTATTAATGGTACCTACTTGGTTTCCATGGAGTAACACCTGCCGAAAGGTTTAGTGAGTGTGAGGCCCAAAGCATGGGTGACCTTTGCTGGCATGACATTGTCAGATGCTCCAGAATCAATTATGCAGTTGCTTAACTTGTGACCATTAATTAGGAGAGATAGGTAAAAAGGTTCAATTTTACCTGACACGGACGTCGAGGCAACGTTTATGCGGGATGCAGGAGGAGTGGAAAGAATTCCTTTTGGAGAAATGGGGTGAGAGATGGCAGCTTGACTTTGAATATACTTGGTTAATCTAACAAGCTACTCGGGGTTAGATCGAACGCATACTCGGCTTGGACATTTGGATCTTGGTCTTTTTGGCATGATCGACTATATCGAATGCAACCAAGGGTTACACTGATGAAGGAATGAGTCCTTTGTTTTGCGATGGTAGAGGAGTGGTACTGGTCTTTATGGAAATGGAGGGAGGTTGATTTGGAGGAGAGACAGGAGGAAAATATTTCTTTACAAAAGGCTTGATAGGAGGTTGAGCAGGAAGGGGATTACCTCTTTTAGCGATGGTTGGAGGCGTATTTAATACAACCTTTTCCTTTTGTATTTTAGCAGCAACTTCTACTTCTTTTCCTTGTGAGCGGGTGAAAACAACGTATGATTGTCCACTTGCATACCCTTGGGTACCTTCCTCTTCATTAGATTCCTCATCCTCAAATTCCATATACCCGATTGTAGAGTCGTCAGTCGGTTCACCGACATCTTGATCATCTTCGCCTTGCGACGAAGGTTCTTCATAAATTTTCTCATCTTCTTCGATCTCGACCAAGGCATTAACCAGAGGGGCCTCAAGTGCTAACCTTGGAGCAGCAGAAAGCAAACGCGCCTTTGGGGGCACCTGGAGTGAAGTTCCTTCGTGGGATATCCAGTACGGAGTGGTAGACGAAGCTTGGGCTAATTGCTTCTTCAATACAAGCAAATCATTCACCATCTTTTCAAACGATGGATCCGATGAGGTAGCTCGAGAAGAAGTTGAAGCCTTTGATTTTGATGGCTCCCATCTTAACTCGCCAGATATAAGTAGGTTGTCCTCTATCTAAATGGCTGTAGGCTTGAGCGAGGACCAAGGTGGCGATTTGTTCTTACAAAAGTAAGAAACTTACTCTTGAACTCATTGCGTTCACAAAGAAACACTTTTGATTTTCCAGCGTGGGCAACATGGCAAGCGGTACACGGTTGATCAATGAATCAAACAGTGATAAAATTGTGCATGATTTCATTGGCCTCCTTCTTCAAGTGAGTGATCTTTGATAAGAACGCAAATGCGTCTTCTAAAGGCTTCAGACTTGGTCTTCAAATGCATTCGTAACATGGCCCAACTAGTGATGGATCTAGCTGGTAAATGCTAGAACCACTCTGATGCAGGCCCTTGCAAGGTCTCGAGAAAGAGGCGCATAGATACATCCTCATGAGTCACATCTAGAATACTGCATGACATAATAAACGTAGCGATATGTGCATTCATGCTTTGATTTCCACTCCCATCAAACTTCGGGAAATTCTTATGATTTTCGTGAGGGAGGGCGTGAACTGGATGCGGCAGTGCTAGAGGGCCCATGGCATTTCCCCATGGTACTGCCATTTGAAACGCGGGGAAAAGAACACGAGTAGGGAGTCTGGTTCCACTTAGCAAAAGAGCACTGCAAATAGATGTCGAAGCACCCTGTGAAACCCGACTTCTTCTTGGAGGCGAGGCACTTTTCTTTGCGATTGATCCGCTGAATTTAGTGATGCGAATCGTGCTGGAGTGATACTAAAATTGTGCCTTTGAAGTAGATCAAAGATTGGATCAACTTCTCCATGAGCTCTTTTGCCATGAGTAAATTGTTCACCCGCCAGCGTACCCATTCAGATCTGTAATAATTAAGAGTAGATCTACAACAATCTTTTTGTTTGTACTTGCTGATTTTCTGATTTTTTTGGCAAAAATCAGTAGCATGTACTTTTCTAATATTTAAATTTTATCCTCTTGATAACAACCGATTGCGGTTTTCTGATAGAGATTAACAAGGATAAAAAGGTGGGTTATTTAGAAAGCTGATTTTCGAGATCTTTGAACTAAATTTTGCAAGGTTTTGAAAATATCAGAAAATGTCAGATTCTCAGATCTACGGAAATATACAAATTTTTGTAAAAACTCAGCGAACTAAAAGCTCCTATCTGGTCCAAATCTATGGATTTGCCTAAGGAAATTTTCAGTTTTGATCACTTCTGCAAAAATTTAACTTTCAACAAAAGTTTAAAATTTGCAAACTGGTAGTGATTTTCATAGTTTTTAAATTATTTCCTTAGTTCGATCCCCAAAGAGAGTCACCAAAAACTGTTGGTTTGAAAATCTATCGGTTAGGCAGATCGTGGGGAAACATGCCAACAATGTGCAGGGCATAGCCCCTCTTTGAGACAGCAAAGCGAAATTGGTTTATTGCTATTCTATCAAGCAAGAATCTGTGTAAATCTACACTATTCTAACTTCAGGGGTTTGGGATCTCATCCCAGTAGAGGTAGTTCCAACTGTGAATAGAAATGTAAGAGGGAAGGAATGGAGGAAGGTAGATCTGAAGGGAGAAAAGAAATGAATTCCAAAATGGAAAGGTCGGAGGGTTTATGCTTTGGGCTGGTAGTAAACAAAGCCAAACTTACTTGCATAAACAAACAAAGCAATACTGATGAACATATGACAATAAAAAGAATGAATCCAACAGAATAGAAACACAGATCTAACTTAAGAAAGATCTGATGCAAATAACACATATATTGAGCACAAAGTCTTTCTCTCTTCACCTCTTTTTCATACAAAAATGTCCACTTCGAATACAACAAGTATTCCAGTATTTATAGAAGGAGAAGGAGGTGTTAGTGCAGAATCACAGTACCCTTGGATGTTGATCAGATTTCTAGTTTGATCATACTAGCATCCAGTGTGATTGCGTGACAACATGGAATCCTTTCTCCAAGTGTGGGACTTGCAAATATGAGAAAGGAATCTCCAGAGAAGGCTGGTTCCTACTCCTAAACTACCTGCCACAAGCTATTCCAGTGCAGGCAAGCTAATCTAATCCTAATCTAACCACCAAGGAGACAGGGAGAGAGAGAGAAGAGAAAAAGAACAAAAAGCCTACACTAAAACGGTGATACACCAGAGAAGGAGAATGTTGAACATCTATCAAAACTACCATGGAACAAGGAGAGGTGAGCAATGGGAAGGATGGACAGATGCATCACAAACCCAAAGATAGATTTCATACGAAAATGTCACAAAACTCCATGAACAAAGGCACTGTAATGAACATTAGAACATGCACAAATACCGCAATGAAGAGAGGCAAGAAGAGAACAAGCAAAAGAACGAAAGTGAATGCAGGATGGCGGATGCATCACAAAACACGTTTTTGTTGCTCCGTAAGTTTTACAGAATATCATTTTAATGGTAAAAGGCAAAAATGCCATTACAGAGAAGGGGAGGAGGTTCGAACTCCATTTTCAACCCTAGAGAAGAAAAGAAGGGAGGGCAGAGCTGAAAAGATGAACCACCTTTAGAAAGAAACCCCTCCTTACAATTTATAGGAAGAATGAGAGAGGGAAGAGAGAGGAAATCCAGATCTACCCCAACCACTTCTAGGTTGTATTTAATTCATCTCATTATGGTGGTAGGTGAGAACCCTAGCAAAAGCGGTGAACTGTATTTGCATTAAAGTTGGTTGTTGAAACGTCGCCCGCCATTACCACACGCTAGAGACGTTTCTTGATTTTTCTCTCCAATCTGAACCAAAATGCAAGATTGACCTGGAATTGTGTAGAGAATTTCACCAACTTTCCATTGATATAAAGAACGGAAAATCCGAGCTCGGATCGAAAGTTATGGCGATCCAAGATTTAGGGCAAAAACAGCCAAACGGATCGGCGGGAAAATATTTGAATTTTTTCTGCGCTCGCCACTGGATGACACGTGTCGCTCCGATTCATCTCGTGGGCTCATCCTCTAAAAATTTCCTTCGGGCGCTTCCTTAATTTCTTGCCACTTGGACACGTGGCACTATTTTATTGGCTCGGGCCTGAGGGGTGCACTTTGTCCTTCGAAAATTTGGTATTTTTCACTTTGGGAAAATTTCCCATTTCTCCCCGCGCTCCGCCACTCAAGTGCCACATGGCACGATTTCATTGGACGCAGGCCCTTCCTGACCATTTCCCTTTTGTTTTTGCCTTTGGAAATTTTTTCAAAATTTTCCCGGCAGGACAATGAGGTGAAGACACGTGGCGAGATTTGATTCGTTGGCTCTTTCGGCTTTTCGCGTCCCACGCGTCCCTCGCGTACCTTTGGCCCGGATGTCCCGAACGAAAATCTCCTGCTTCGGCCGATTCGGGCTTCCTTGTCCCTCTTTGCGGTGAAGACACGTGGCGAGATTCCATTGGCTCTCGGCTCTTTCGGCTTTTCGCGTCCTCCACGTACTTTTGGCCCAAATGTCCCAGACGAAAGTCTCTTGTTTCGGCCAAATCGGCCGGTTCACGTCCTCCGCATACTTTTGGCCCAAATGTCCTGCATCAAATCTGGGACAAATATCCCAAACCGCTGAAATGGACCGACTTGCTTAAACCAAACCGGCCCGATCCGCGTCCCGCGCGTGCATTTTTGGCCCCGGATGTCCTGCATCGCGCGAAACAAGACTTAGGCAAGTTTTTCCCCCTTTCGGCCGATTCGGCTTTATGCGCCCCACGCGTCCCGACGTCCCAACTGTCCCGAAGACCGCCTGGACTAGGACTTAGCCAATTTTCTTCATTTTTTTGGCCCCAAGCTTGGTTTTTTGCAATTTTTTCACCTTTTCTAACTCGTTGGGTTTTCTTCTTGGATGGGAGAGTTAGAAGGAAGCAAGGGGACCCCAAAAAACATGATTTTGGGCCTTGAATCAATCTACTTGCTTGGGACTGAATAATCTGATGCATGTTATCAAAATTACCTTGGGGGGTGAATTTAGGATAACAGGAGGAAGAAGACAAAAAAGAAGCCAACCACTATTTACAAAATATCCACAAAATATCTAAAAAGTCAAAAGTTGACTTTGAGGCAAATTTGTGGATGGCAACATCCCGTGATGCAACATGGATGATGTCATCACATGTGCCAACATGCCTTTTAATATTTTACAAAAATGGGATATTCATCCAGGAGGAAGAAGCTACTCATCATCATCTCTCGGCTCGAACTTAGTATCTGGCGGTGGCTCAGGGGAGTCGATATGACACTGTGCCCGATACTCTGCAAACTTGCTGATTATTTTTGAAGTTGATATTGATCAGGACCTTTGAAATGGTCGTGAATTACTTCGCAAGTTTCTTTCTCATTTTTAGCTTGTCGGGCAACTCAACGAACTCTTCATTTGCATCGATCAAAGAGCCGATAAAGTCACAAAGCTAAGAGGTTGTTGATGGACTCTCAATCGAAAGTGACCTCTTGCGCCAGACCTTGAGAGACAATAGCCTTGAAGCGCTGGAATGTATCATCTGCTTCTCTTAATTCATAGGATGCGCTGAGCAGTCTAGGAGTCATCTTCAAACTGTTTTCTCCATGTTGTGTAGTGCTTCCAAGGCTTCTTCCTTGAATTTGTCGATTCTTTCCAGGATGAATTCCATTTGATCGACCCGGTAATCTAAAGTAGTGAGAGCTTTATAATGTGCTGCGGGTGATCGATAATGCCGACCTTTAATAAGTCGTCAATGAGCTGACGGTTGACCATTATCAGAATGTTCCTTTGTCAGAACTTAGCGTTATCCAATTCCTCAGAAAGGGAGCCTACTACTGCTTATAGCTCTTTATTTTCTCAAGTTATATCTTGATGCAACAACGTGAACCTACCAATTATCACTTGACCATCCTGGAGGATCTTCTCAATCCAAGATGACACAGTCGTACCCTTTTCAACAATCTTTATGTACTCATTTATTTTTTCGTTGGGAGCCTGAACAGGTTCTGCAGTAGTTGTTGAAGGAGCTTTGCCCATTTTCTGCAAAGCTTGGAGGAGATGTTTGTTCTATTCTTTGAGCACTCTCTTCTCCTCTTTGGCCTCTTGTAGCTTCTTGCAGAGGGCATCTACAGCTAACAAGGCTTCTCCTTGCAGAATTTCTGATGAGGTTCCCATTGTGACTTGAGTCACTGTGAAGTCTGTAGGAGACATATCTTCTTTCTTCTTTATGGGATCTGGGTAGGCTATCTCCATGACCCTTTCTCCTGAGGCACTTTTTGAGAAGCGAGTTATTACTTTTTGCTTCTTGGGTCCCTTTTTTGGAATGACAGAGAAGTCCATAGTTGCAATGGGGACCTTCCTCTTGTGTTGACTTAGGTGGTCGGAGATCCAACCAGGACTTATGGGATTGGGATCGGAAGAAGAAGAGGAAACGGGGGTGAAAGGGGAACAACAAAGAGCGGACTCGAGGAAGAAAGTGGAAACACTTTGTGGTGGCATGGATAGAGAGTCCAATGCACTAGTGCTTACAGGGCTCAGAGTCACTACAGGGGAAGAGAAGGACATGGAGACAGAAGGGATTTGCGACAAGATGGAGGAAACACGAAGGACAGAGATCCGTAAGAGAGGAGAAGATGGAAGAGGTGGGAGATGGAAGGGAGGAAGATAGAGGAGAAGACACAACCATAGGAGTGATTGCTTGAGAGATAGGAGGAGGAGGAGTAGAAGAGGGAATGGTGGGCACCTCCATAGTTGTAGCTGTGACAACATCTTGAGTGGATGTGTCCGTTGGAACATCTGCCACTTCTTCTTTTCCTAGGGACACTAAGTCCACTATTTGCTCTGAAGCAGAAGGAGGGCTATCAGGAGCTTTCTCCTATTTGCTTGGCTCTCCAACTTTATCCTTTCCTTTTCCCTTTGGCAAGTGATCTGGCCTTGGAGGCACACTTCCTAAGGGGGAAGTAGTGAAATCCACTCCAAGGTAGATGAGACCATTTCATTTGCACCAATGCTCGGTGCGTTGCAACATGGGCTGGACCCTTTCTTCTATGGTCTTGGGTGCCTTGGTCCTATTGATACTTGCAAATGGCCAATCATCCCCATCTCGTGTCAAGGTAAACTTGATCAATTTCCTGATCAGTTTCTTGAAATCTTTTGGGATGATGACAACTCCATAGTGGACGATCTCTGCCAGAGCCAGCCGAGAGTGATCCTTTCGCTTGATTTCAACTTCATGATTCACGTCTATCCATATGTCCTCGATCTCTGGGACATGGATGGGATCGATCTTTGCCTTGGGGAGGCAACTCGCTAGTTAAAGGTTGGCCTTGCCAGAAATCATGCTTCAAGTTAAGCAATTCCAGCTCTGCATACATTTCCTGGGCTTTACCCAATGAGGCGCAGGTGTATCTACCAACCGTGAGGGGAATGGAGTTCCTCCCTTCTTCCTTTTCATACACTTCTCGTGATATGTAATCAGCTGCCTTGACAGCTCCAGGAGGATTAGCTTGGGCCCTACGTACCTTGGTAACCTTGTTGGTTCTCCTAGAAAGTTGGCAGCCCTGAGATACATGAAGGTGGGGAATTGTGTAAACAAAGCCCCCATTTCTTGGCTGTAGTGATCACGCTCGTGTTGGTTCGACCGTGTCTCATGTTTGGCCTCAATAGGCAAATCACCTCATAGAAGAAGGCGTCGTTGATCTTGTTGAACTGGGTGATACTGGCCTCGAGCCTTAGCTCGGGTAGTACTCATATATTTTGACCTGGGGCCATGTTCCACTCTGAATTAGTCCTGGGAACTCTCTCTCTGATGCGGCTGCATATACCACATAGGAGTTCATGTAGAACTTCCTAGTTGTTAAAACCTGTTGGAGCTGCTGCGAGATAGTATCACTTATGATCTCCCCACCAAAGCGTTGATTGGGAGCATTCTTACTCATATTTTCTAGATATTTGAGCATCCATTTGTGAAAGTAGTGGGCATCAGGAAGCCCAAATACTCTGTTGAGGAAGGTGATGGTATCACTCAGCTCCTTGTTGAAGTCACTACGATGGATGGTCTGGGGCCATCTGCTCACCACCTTCTTGTTTTTCAGGTAGACTTCGTTCATCATCTGCATACACTTGTCTTCATTATCGGTCCATGTCTTTAAGCATTCTTCAATGCTTACTGCCACATACTGGCTATGGTGAGGAATGCCCAACATGATTTCAAAGTGGTGGGCAGTGAGGTTGATGATCACCTTGCCCTCCTTATCTTTGACACATCTTGTGTCTTTGTTGTAACAACGGGCCACCAACATGATGAACTCATTGTTTATTGCACTTATTGGGAGTCCTGCTGCAAAGTGTAGCCCGCTGCCTACCAGTTTGTCCATCCATGGGCCACCAGTAACCTTTTTGGTTCTCTCTCAGAAGTCATCCATATCTATGTGTCCAAGTCGAGTCTCTGATGTCGAGACTGCACTCTGCAAGTGAGTCAGGCATCCTGACTCTCTGATATTTGTATTTCATTTCCTGCTCTGTCAACTTAGACTTGGCTTTACCTTTAGTTGGCTTCTTGCTCGATGAAGACATGGGTGAGCTCAAGGATGGTTGTTGCTCTGCAAGAAGAATCAAAGAGGTCCAACACAGGAGAGCCATGTCAACCGTCATATTATCCATAGTAAAAGCAGAATGAAAAATGAGCAACTTGTAAGCCTTGGGGCGCAAGGCGCAGGTTCACTGTAGGCTGCAGGGGTTTCAAAAAGCAAGGCGCACTTGGGAAGGTGTCAACATGCAGATATTGGCACCAAATGGGGCGCGGGCACGAGATTAGTAACACACAACATGTAATGTTGGTGTTGAGGAAGTTGTGCCAGCGCTTAGGAAAAATGTTTTGGTGGGGCACAAATTTTTTTGTGTTACATGCCTTCGAGGTGCGCCTAGGTGCAGGTGTGGAAGATGTTGCAAGGTGGTTTGGCACGCCAAAGGGTTTATAAAGGGTGCAATTTGGGGGGCACAACATCAAATGTTGATGTTGGTTGGGATCTGCGCCTCTAGGAAATTTGTTAAGTGGTGATACTTGGCGTAGGTTATGGATGTGTTACATGCGGAGGCAAGTGCGCCAAGGCACGACTGTGGGGTTTCTAACATGAAGGGACAGTGCGCCAAAGGAAAAAGAATGATTTTTGCATTGTTTGATTTCTTTTCCCTTTGCATGACCCTTTTCTCTCTTTTTTGATTTTTACAAAGTGACAAAGAGAGGGTTTGTGGGATTTGCAGCAAGGTAGAGCCTTCTTAGATATAAAGGATGGTTTATTCAGAGGCAGAGCCTTCTCAATTTTGCAGATCTGGAAGGAGGGATAAGGTGTTTCAGATAGTTTATGGATTGTTAGGTTTATTCATTTAGATTTTTAGATTTAACCTTTTTATAACAAACCTAAAACCACCAACAACCAAGAAACAAAACCATAAACAATAGTGAGGGATAAAACCACTTACCCGGGATAAATAACGACGAAGGAATGACGTGGGATCCACAAACACGACAAACGACATGCGGGAAATGACAGGCACAGAGGAATAACTTTTCTCAATTTCAATTCGTGAAAATGATAGGTGTTAACCGCATATTTATAGGAAAATACCGCATTTATTACCTCACCAACTATTCTTTGGCGTGGCTTTTTAGGATGTCGACACGGGCTTGGATGCGCCGTGGCGCGATTGCATTGGCGTCAACATGAAGTTTTTAGCGCCTAAAGCGCGCATTCTAGGATGTCAACACAAAATGTCCCGCGCCTTAAGCGCACATTTTTCTATGTTGACATGATGTTTTCAGTGCGTAAGCGCACTTTTGAGGCGCATGTATAATGATGTTGACATGTCCTTCCCTGCGCCTAAGGGGTGCAACTTCTCTTATGTTGACATGTCATTTAGGGTGCCAAAAGATTTTCAAAGGGGTGCACATTTCTCTGTGTCGACACAACATTTCTTGCGCCTAGTTCAAAAAGGCTGAAAAGTGGCCAAGTTCTTAAAACTTGACTTTTGGAAGGGAATTTTAAGCCATTTTGAACGCTAATAGACCTTATCAGGGGACCAAAACAAAATTTTGGTATGGTTATCTACAAAATTGCCCTTGTCATTTTTACAAGATAACATAACTATGGTAAATAAAATTGTTACCTTGCTTATGATTTTAGGAGAACTTGGAAGCTACTTTTGATTTGACCATGTATATGGCATGTTTTTCTAGATCTTGTATGGAGCAAATATAGTGATTATATTTTATGAATGAGATGATATTTTGGATTATGAAATGTTGATTGTTGGACATATCAATGAATATATTATAGAATGGATATGACTATGGCAAATTGGGTTTAGGATTCTTGTAATTGTGATTCTCATAATTTATATGAGACATTTACGAGAGTTGTTATTGTGTATGTTATTCCTAGTTTGGGATGATGTAATCATTATTAAAGGAGTTTAGACAAAATTAACACAATTATGCGACACTACGCTCTCACGCATTAGATGTTGATTATATATTGATTGTCATCATTTATAAACCTTATATGAATTATATTATTGAACCTTTGGAACACGTATACCTAAAAAACATGTATATGAAAACTATTACGAACAATTTATAGTCTTTTGTATGTGATGGCAAACCAAGCTTAGGATTCTTGCAATAATGACTTCCTTAGGTGGTATGGGACATCCAAGAAGGTTCCGATTGTTTTGTCAGGTCCTATTCATGGTTTTACTTTGTATTGTTTGGGAATTACAAACTGCGATTATGACCCTTATGACATTAATGTGAATGGGTGGTATGGGACATTCAAAAAGGTTAGTGTTGTTTCTATTCTAGTTCTAGTTTTCCCAAGTTGTTAGTATATGGAGATAGAGATCTCCTATTGTGAGTGTGAGTGGTAGTCCTTACAGGTGTTATCTGTATAGATGGGCGGGTTTGTCAATGTAGTTTTCACACTACTTTGTTGCAATGGGTACGTGGTAGAGTGTGGAAATACTCGGTCTTCCATCATGATTAATCGGTTGGGATTGTTTCATGCCCTAAGACGTTGTTCAAGAGATGTGTATTGGACTAGATAGTGACTGTATGAATGGGTTAAGTAACCCAATATAGTTGATCACACATGACAAGTGCTTAGGGGTACGGGGTGGACTGCGGACAAACTCAAGGTCTACCCTCATGAGTAGTAAGATAAGATTAATTCATGCCCTAGTACGTCGTCAAATTTCTATAGGGGTACCTTTTGTTATTCTAAATATTTGGCCAAAGAAAATTTATCATTACTAGTAATTTATTTCAATGTTTCATATTCCTACCACCATTGCTCATAAGTCTACCGCTTTTGGGTGACTATACTACACATGGTGTTTTTCTCTTACCTTATTGATTTCTCGCATCTTCCTTCTCATGAAGGGTAGGGCCACTCTCATGTTATGAGAGGTGTGTGGGAACCGTAAGGCTTGTGGTTGGAGGTAAAATGCTGTAATGATACTCCATCTCATTTGCACGACTTCAACATTGGATGAATCTCGGGTGAAAGGTGACATTTGTGTCACAACATAGTTGTGATGTATCATATTAATGATATATTATATTATTATACTTGAGACAAATGGACGTAAACTATTGTAAACTTGTAACCTTTTTAGGTTGAAACAATTATCATGATGTAATTGATTATAAGTAAGTAAGAAATGGAGACTTATGTATATTGAGACAAGGAAATGTAACATTGTATATTGAATACATGTAAACCACTATGTATTGGAAATTATGTAAATTGAATCACATATGTTTGTGTAATGAATTGTAACATGATACTTGAGATGTAAACCTAAGTAATGTTGTAAATGAGTGGAATTATGGATGGGTGGACTATCTAATTTCGTATCACTTATCATGGACTTGTAACTATGAAGGAATTTATACGTTAACAAGCATGAATGTATTATGAACTATGTTATGAAATGATTCATTAGATGAAATTATTACTTGTCATGTTTTTATTAAATATTATTGGAATGGATTAAAATGGAATGCACATGCTAAAGGATTAAGCTATAATGCGTTAGTTTAATTGAATGGATAATTATATGCAAAATCACTTAAGTACCTATACTTATTGTTTACACACAATTAATGCACTTATATATTATTATGGAAGCGAACTCTATAAGTTGAATGAATGACACAAATTAATCTATTATGGTAGACAACTCGATTACTTGTATTACTTTTATATTGCTTCTTGCATATGTTGTGTGATTAAGCACATGACTAGGAAATTGAGAGAGATTAATTTATGTCCCCAATTGTGCTTGATGATTTGAAATTATGGTTAAATTTTTTTACGAACATATTTATGGATAATACACATATTTAAGACATCTACACGAATAAATACTTGAAAAGACTTTGTTGAGGTGTGTAAAGATCCAAAATCAAACCATTCGAAGATACAGATATTTCAGGTTTACCATGGGCAGAGATGCCGATATCTATGTAATCGAAAGTCTTCCAACCGAAAAAATAAAATAAAAAATCAAACGATTCGAAGGCATAATAAGGTACTACCTATGATAATCGGGCACTTTATTCCCTCTTGTTGAAAAAGAAATGGACGCGTTCCGCGCAAAAGGGAGCGCAAGAGAGAGGACGGGCCTTAAAAGCCAAACATAAGGAATCCCAAGCCACACGGGTTTCTCTTCTGTTTTTTTTTCTCCCTTTTCCTGTCACAGACAGAAGCTCCTTCCAAACCCTCAAATACAATACGAGATAAGCTGCTGTCTAAAAATAAACCATACCTTTCAAATAAAAAGTCGTCGTAAAACACCTAAAAAGAAGGATCAAATTGAAAAAACTAAAATTGACATCATAATTTCTCGCTGAAAACGCTCCTGTATTGATTGCTTTGGTTATGAACTGCGTGGGGTCAAGAAAGCGATCCAGCGTTCCTTGCATGGATGTAGAGATTATTGAATCTCTTTCAATTGCAGATGACAACGACGACGAAGAATTTCAGCGGCCACTTGCTAAAAACCCCTTTAATAATAACAACAACAATGTTAACAATGGCAATAATCACAACATTGCTACTCCCACTGTTGTTTCTCCTGCTGCCAGCAGCGTCCACGAGCTCCTCGAATGCCCCGTCTGCACTAATTCTATGTATCCTCCTATTCACCAGGTATTCAATGCTTACCCATTTTGTTCAATTACTTATCTAGGGTTTTTGCGGTTTTTTTATTGTTGCTAAATTGGGGGCTTGAAATCGTTCCTAGGTCAAAAACGCTAAACTTTTTGAGTATTGGGTTTGCATTATCTCAACGCGGTTGTGGTGTCTGCACAATTTTCAATGCTTTTTACCCAAGGAGTGAATGGCATGGAAATGCAATAGAATTTGAATCTGGGTTTTTGAATTGGCGAACTTGGGTGTTTGAATCCAATTCTAGGTGGGAAAACCTGTAGAAATTTCCGTATTTGGTGGTTGAATGATTTTAATGTTGATACGGTGTGTGCAAAATTGGCAGTGTTTTGCCCTGAGGACTGACTGATATGGAAATGCAATAGAATTTGATTGATATTGAAATGCAATATTAGTTGATTCTGGGTTTTTGATGCTGTAAATTGTGGGTGTTTGAATCTAATACTGGGTGAAAAAGCTGTTATAGTTTTCCGTATTTGGGTTGAATTAATTTGATATTGTTAGTAGTTACGTTCAGTGCAAAATTTCAGTGTTTCGTCTGGAGTTAATCGCATGGAAATGCAATAGAAATCGAATCTGGTTTTTTGATTGGTAAATGTGGGTATTTAAGTCCCATACTAGGTGGAAAAAGCTCTAGAACTTTTGCGTATGTGGATTGAATTATGCCAATGTTGTTATGTTGTGCGAGGAATATTCAATGTTTTTCCCTGAGGGTGACAAGGAAATGTAATATAATTTGAATCTGGTTATTTTACTGTGGTAATTTTGGGTGTTTGAATCTAGTACTGGGTCAAACGTGCATTAGAATTTTCAGTATTGGGGTTAAATTATGTGAACGGTCGAGGAATTGAACATCTGCAGTCCATGATTTGTCGAAGACTCTAAATTTTAGGGTAAATTTATTTCATTGCTGTTATGTTGTGTGCAGAAATTTTAGTACAAGGGTTAAATTATTTCAACTTTGCTATGTTGTGTGGAGATTTTGCAGTTTTAGGGTTAAATTATTTCAACACCATTTCATTTTTTGCAGAATTATCAGTACTTTGCCCTGAAATGTCAATGACATGGAAATGCAATAGAATTTGAACCTAGATTTGTTGATATTTCCCCCGTTCACTGCTAGGCATCTGAAATTGGTAGGTGGAGGATAAATGGCTACATTCACATCATCTAATATTATTATTCTTTTGTACAAGAGGCTGGATTATGGCTCAATCAGTAAGATTTGCTTGGGCCTTGTCTAAGTAGCCGATACATTTTGGATATGGATACAGATACGAAGAATCTGATACGTAGATACAGCGATTTCGCTCCCCAGATACAGCAGTACAAAAATATATGAATAATAAAAATATATAAATTCTAGCTTGATAAATAGGAATTAACCACATAGTATGCATATAAAAACAAAATAATGACAAAACACTGCTGATAATCTATATAATGCCGAATGAAATGTCACAAATGTCATGTTAAATACTAAATTTCATTATTACATCAAAATTAGGGTTTAATTTGTTTATGGGAGACTGTGGCAGGTTCCGAAGATTCATGTAATCAGAAGATGCATGTACGTCAATAGCTATTGATCTTATTTTCTGGTTCTATAGCCGCACCAAACTGAAAATCAGATTGGTGTTGGGATTCAGGTTTACTGTCACAATCATCCCTTGTCCAGAATTAATATATGCCTGTAAGTGATTAGATAAAGAGTATTTGTGTTGATTATGCTTGTTCCCTCCTGGTCAGGTTTGTTCCCAAGGTGCATAGGATGATCACGTGAGAATTTGGACCCTCCCTGCTGATTTTTAGGGTTTCATAGTGTTTGTAAATTTTTTTGGGGGGTCATTTTATGTTTTAATGTTGAAAAAATTAGAAAACAATTTAAAAAACTTGTTTTTTTAACGCCAGATACAGCCAGGATACGGTTTGGACTGTCCAGACCCCGGACATGGCTGCAGACGTATCTGGTTGTATCTAGACCGTCCAGGTTGTATCCTGGGTGTATCTGGGCCTGATACGCACAATATGTGTATCCAGTGCTGTTTTCTGCTGTATCGGTATCTCAGGGAAGAGGTTAAGCAGCATCCATGTTCCCATTGTCTGGGCAGTGGTGGCAGGGTTCACATGGTGGCTCCTGCCTCTGTGTGGAACTGGAAAACACACAATTTTATTTTTAATAATATTTTTGTAATCCATACCTTAACATTTTCAAATCAACACCCATTCGTGGAGGGGTATGACACATTTTCTGGCGGAGAGGAGCATTAGTTACACCTGACAGACTTGCTTGCATCCTTTCAATTTTAGTCAGTTCTACTGGTTTTTATCTTCAAGAAACCTGAAAAGGGTTTGACTGTTGCTTGAGACTAAGCCAGTCAACTGGCCCAACATGGCTATCAAGGATTCAGCTTTATAAAGAAGATAAACTGCCTGTGCTGGGAGATTTTCAACTGTGCTCAGACTTATTGCAGATTGTATCTTATGGTGACTGTCTTGGTGCTTAGGTTAATGGCCACGAGTTTGTCTTATTGGGAGCATTGACACAGACCTCAGATGGGAGCAGTATAATGAATTGGTGCAGAAGGTTATATGCTTCGCAGCATAGTTACCATGTTCGAAAAGTTTGGGCAGTTCGAAAGGGGAAAAAGTTAGGAAATTAGAATTTTGCAAAAGGTTCAGTTAAAAAAATTTACAATATTTATATATAAATAAAAATAAATAAATAAAAACCAATTACACATAAAATACATAAATGTATTATTTACACGGTTTTTCCTTTACGTGTTTAGGTGTTAGTGTTTCTTGTTTGTTTTTATTTTAGGTTGAAGATCTCTTAATTTAATATATTTTAATCACTAAAATAAAAAAGGTAATCTTCAACCAAACTTGTTCAGTCAGACTGAAAAGTACAGTTAGGACTGAATTTTCATTATGTTTGTAAGAACATGATAACTATGCTTTGTTGCACTAATTAGTTCATGGATACATTGCGTATACACTTTTTTGCCATTTATCATACAAAATGGAAGTAAAAATAAGTAATATTGATTAATGTCCACAAGTGAACAAAGCATAGCCAATGAGACTTAAAAGTTCTTCCAGTTTACAATAGTACCAGGGTAAAATGAATCCAAACATATAAGAGGAGGTAAATCCAAACTGGGTAAATTTTAACCATGTTTAGAGACTTCAAGCTTCCACAATCCATACAGTTAAGTGCAATGAAATGTCCCTTTTGGGCATAAATCCAAGAAATATAGGTTTTCCCACAAACCCTTATGCAAAAATGACAGCAAGCTGATTTTTATATAATTATTACAGCAACTCTTCAAAATTAAAGCTCCAAAGCCTGAAAACCACCGAAAACCTTCAAATATATTTTATAAATTGCTGGAATCAAATACAACCCGAATACAATTTTTATGAATTTATTTGTTGGCTGCAAATTAGAGAAATGCCAGCTGACTGTACAAAGAGAAATGTTGCTGGAAAAAGAAGATCCAGCTGATCGATGGATTACTTGAAGTAGAAAACAGCCTTTAGCAAACCCTTGAAGACAAACACTGATGAATGGCAAGTTGCAACACCTCCCCAAGGTGACGTCAACCCTCAAACAGCCCAGAACTCCACTGAAATTACGATCCAGCTGCCCTAGAAGAAGCCCTAGTTGAAATGGCTCTGTCAAACTGATGTGAAGCTCAATTGTAACCCCTAAATGGAGATACCCTGGCAGATTGAGGGTTTTTCGTCCTCAAATTTGGTTGCAATGGAGGGTTTTCGTCCTCAATCACTGAATACACAAGAGGGTTTTCGTCCTCTAATGCAAAAGTTGGAGCAACAACTCAAACCCTTCATGAAAATTATGTTAATGGCCAAATGATCCCAAATGACCTCTTTTTATGTTTTTTCATGGCTCAGATCTCAATACAAAGTCCCCAAATGGGACGCCCCACTTTGGCATTTTAATTTATTTAAAATAAAGTAATACTTTACTTTATTTCAATATAGTAATGCTTATTTGTTTATTTTTAGTTTAACTTTATCTTATAAAATCACTTTTAAATTAATAATAAAACATAAGTGCTAATAATTAATGTTACTTTTGCTCTTAAGTTAAATTATTAATTTATTTTCTTTTTTTCCGCCCCATTAGCCCACGGGAAAATACTGTATAGGCTAAGGGTCTTCTAGGATTAATCTTGAGAAGGGGACATTACACTCCTTCCTCCCAAAATTGATTGCCCTTAAGCAATTGCAAGTTAGGATGCTCCAAATTTGTTGGACCTTTCCACATAGCATCGTCAATTGGTAGATTCTTCCAATGAACCAAGTACTCTCTTATGCTCCTCTTCCTTAGCTTTTTCTCACGGACGCTTACCCTCATCATCCAAAGGAGGCAGCTCAATAGGAGTAATATGCTATCCTAGTGCCTTTTGAGGTATGAATCATGGAAGACATTGCGTATCCGACTATGCTCGACAATTGTAGCTCATAAACAACCTTCCCCACTCTTCTCTTAACTCTGTATGGACTATAGAACTGTGGTTTGAGTTTTCAGCTCCACTATGTTTGAGGGAAGACTGTCTATATGGTTGCAACCTCAAGAAAACCATATCTCCCACCTCAAAAGTCCTCTCAATCCTATGCTGATCTGCATACAACTTTTGCTGGTTTTGTGCATGCTGAAGATTTTCCTTGAGAACCTTCATGATATCTTGACTCTGTTGGACCAAATCCTTGGCTCCTGACACTCTACTATTTGAAATGACCAAATCAACAAAGGAAAGAGTGTCATACCCATACAATGCTCTGAAAGGAGTCATACCAATTGACATATGATATGAAGTATTATAACAATGCTCCCCCATGTAGAGCCATTTGACCCAAGCTGATTGCTGTCCCACCACATAGTTCCTTAGGTATCCCTCAATCCATTTGTTCACTATTTCAGTTTGTCCATCCATTTGGGGATGATAACTAGTGTCATGAGTCAATTCGTACTTGTTAGACAGAAGAGTTCTTGTCAAATCAAACTCATGAACCTCGCTTATCCTTGTCACTTACAATCATAGTTACCTAAGACTCCGGACGGGGACGGAAAAATTCCTAGATTTTGGGGACGGCAAGGGGACGGCTATTAAAATAATATATAAATATTAAAAATATACAATGGGTCCCCTAACCTTGGAAAAAAACATGAAAGGTTATAATTTCAGCACCATAGCCAATAATGTTACCAAAGGGCCTGTAACATGCCAACATCTCTTTATCATGTCACTTACATGATTATATCCTCGAATTAAAAAAATAGCTTTTGGAACAAAGAGAGGCCATGCAAACTACATGAATAGCCATCCATAGACAAAACCGGCTAAGGTAACTGAAAAACACTAAAAATTAAATACAAAGTTGGCCTCTAGAACATCCTAATATACCGGTAAAGCCTTCAATATCATACAAAAGAAGCAGAAATCCTTTATTGATCCTATTGCTATGTATAAGAAAGGCTTTAAAATGTAAAATAACAACGACCTCTCGTTAGAATATCTTCTTTTGGAACCTACAAAACAACAAAAATCCATTTCTTGGGAAGGTAAGTTTGCATGGAAAAAGGATTAGTTTTCATTTTCCTCTTTTCAAAGTCATAATCCTTTATGTTTTTATATTTTTGGGACTTTGGGGACTTAAGGGATTTGCGCAAGATTATCAGCGACGACATTTACAGGCGGTTCATCTTAGGGTGGATGACACCCTAAGATGGCTTTCTATGCTGCACATTTCCTTGAGGTCAATGATGGGCTTATTAGCCGGCCTACGTATATCTCCCAACATTGGTTGTAGGCACTCCGCATATCCCTAGGCCGTTTAGAGTGGTATCTCATAGACTTCGTGTGGAGAACCACCACTAGACCGCTCAGAGAGGATTTGCCAGCTTTGTTCTCTCCAGGAGGTGAAACGGAGGAACATTTCATTTTCAGTGCCCCATCTACTATGAGATCAGAGGGAGATTCCATTGCCTATTTCGGGAGCACCCATCATTTGCGACTTTCTTGAGTATCAGAATCGGCGGTGTCTTGCTCTTTACCTACAGGATGCTCTCAGGCTTCTAAATGAGACCCTTCACCTCCTCCTAGACAAGTTGTTATTCGACAAATCACATCTTTCTTTATGGTGCTCCCACCGGAGAGGGGCACCAAGTGACATCTTGACACCAATATGGATTCCTAGACCAGATCCGTCAGGACCCGGGATGCCACCTCTCGTCCAGAGGCTTTCATGATCGCACTCGGTTAGAGGCCCTCCCCCATGGATCACGGTCAGCCAAGAGGATACAAAGGGCTCGTCTTGCTCGTCCTTCTCCCAGACACCGACATTCCAGACTCTCCACGGTTTCAGCTATAGGACACAGGCATATCGCCAACTACTTCCAGTCGGCCTCAGATGCTAGGTGATAGTGTCAAAGATGGGGCTTTTCCACCCCCCTCTTCTTCAGCTCCATCCATCTGCACTCTTGTGGCCATTGTGGCCCTTGCTTCTCCTTCTTCTTTCCTTTCTCTTCTCTCTCTCTTGTTGTTCGGATGACCCTTCAGTCTTCTTTGTTGGTTCTTTTGGCATTGTACTATGTAGTCCCATTGACCTACTTTTGTGGTCATTCGTTAGACATTAATATAATTATCTTATCTTATCTCTCACTTGCTTGTATGTTTTACAATACCCGGGTGACCAGCCAAGGGTGTGTCATGTATTGCTCTCAAAATCTTATGCTTCATCTGTGATTCGGGACCAAATAGGTTCTATTTTTGTAGAGAATGAGTTCATCCACTACCTTGTACCTTTCATCCTCAATTTTCCCTTCAAGGATAGCATTATCAAACTCATTCTTTGCATATTCAACTGTTATAAAAACCTTCCAATCTGCTGTAATTTCAGTCACGGGGCAAAGATGTGCTTTCTGTGACAAAGCATTTGCCACAATGTTGTTTTTCCCTTTAACATATTCAATGTCAAAGTCAAAAGCCTGAAGTTTACTTACCCATTTTTGTTGCCTATCATTCAAGTCCCTTTGGTTGAGAAAAACTTCAAACTATTGTGATCCGTCTTGACCACAAACCTGCCACAAACCAAGTATTTCCTGAATTTGGTCAATGCATGCATGATGGCCAGCATTTCCTTGTCATATATAGAGAATCCCTGCTCAATATCTTTGAGTTTCTGGCTTTCAAAGGCTATGGGATGCCCTTTTGCATCAAAACAACCCTAATACATTCCAACACAAAAGGAATAGAAAAATTTGGAACAACAAGTATTGGACATGTGCTCATTACCTTTTTGAGTTTGTCAAAAGCTGTTTGGGCTGATTCGGACCAGCTGAAAGCTCCTTTGTTAAATCAGTCAATGGGATAACCAGTTGTGAAAATCCCTTCACAAATCTTCTATAGTAACTGCAAAGTCCCAAAAATCCTCTCAATCTGTGTCATTGTGGTAGGAGGAGGCCAATCCAATATGGCTTGGATCTTCTGTTGATCAACATGGACTCCTTGGGCATTGATGACATGGCCAAGATATAAAATTTCACTCATGCCAAACTCACACTTGGATTCCTTAGCAAAAAGAGTTTGTTGTTCAAAATTTCCAGCATTGTATCCAAGTGTTTTAAATGCTCTTCCCTGTCCTACTATACACCAATATATGATCAAAAATTACCAAGACAAACTTCCTCAAATGCTTACCAAAAACATGATTCATACAAGATTGGAAAAGTAGTCATGGCATTGGTTAACCCAAAAGGCATAACAAGAAACTCAAAATACCCAAAGTGACATCTAAAGGCTGTCTTGTGAACATCTTCATCCCTTACCCGGATTTGATGATAACCGGTTCTCAAGTCAATCTTGGAAAAGAAAACAGCCCCATGTAATTCATCAATTAACTCATCAATCCTAGGTATGAGATACCTATTTTTGATGGTCTTCTTGTTCAACAACCGGTAGTCAATACACATCCTCATGGTTCCATCCTTCTTCACTAGAACAACTGAAGAAGCAAAGACTAGAACTAGGCCTGATATGCCCCATCTCCAATAACTCCTTGATTGCCTTTTCAATTTCCTCTTTGAATGCTCTTGGGTGGCAGTAAGGAGTAGTTATTACCGTTTGGTGCCGGGTTCCAACTCAATAATGTGTTGAAATCCTCTATCCGGTGGCAACCCATGGGGTATACTATTGAAAACTTTGGCATGCTTATCAATTATAGGCTGAATATCCTTATGATATGACCGCTGTTCTGAAAATGGAGTTGTAGTACTTACCAAACAATGTGTTGCCCATGAGACTTGCCCTCTTCTAAAAGCCCTCTCCATCCTTTTTGTTGTGACCACTTGAGGAGCTCCATTGGCCATGCCTTGAAGCACAACCTCTTTACCATCAACTTTGAATTTCAATTCCATTTTTTGATAGTTTTGGGTGAATTCCCCCAAAGAATGCAACCATTGTACCCCAAGCACTAAATTCATTTCACCAATACCAACAACATAGAAATCATCACTTACTTTGTGCCTTCCCAAGGTGAGATTGAGTTGCTGGATTCTTTTGGTGCATGGGATGGTGAAGCCATCAGCAACAGTCACATTGAAGCCTTTGAAATCTTCCGCTTTCAACCCCATCCTCATCACCAAGTCCTCATCAATAAAATTGTGGGTTGCCCCACTATCAATCAACACTGTGACTCTTTGCCCTTGCAAAGCTCCTCTCACTCTAAAGGGGTGATATCTAGGAGCACCTGACAAGGTGGCAAGAGTGCCATCCGTAGCATCTACCACCCCTTCTTGTTCTTGGGCAACTTTTTCAACTTCAATTTCAACTTGTTCTCCTCCCGATTCACCATCCGAAATCACCTCTATGTAGTGAACTTGTCCTTTGCCAAGACAACGGTGACCTGGGTGTCCACGGATCCTTACATGTGAAGCATAAATTCTTCCTTCTTAACTCATTCCTTGTTTCTAGCTCCTTACTTGTTCTTGGCAGCTCTCTTTGTCGAGACCCTTCGTCTCGGAATGGCTTTCTTTGCTGAACATAAGGTGCTATTTTGGGCTGCCTCTTGAAGAGAAAGAGGGTTAAAGGCTCTTACCAAACCCTTGAGTGGTTCAGCCAACCCCTCAATGAACAATACCACAAGTCTCCTTTTTGTCACATCCGGTACCATCATAGATAGCTTCTGAAATTCAGCTACATAGTCATCCATTGTGTTGCTTTGCTTTAGTTGTGTCAATTCCCGAAAATGAACTTCCGGATCAGTTCTATCAAATCTCTCAATCAACCTCCTACTAAACTCATCATAGGAATTGATGAGATTATGCCCTTGTGTGATCAGCCCATGGTACCACCATTCATGTGCAATTCCCTCAAGATGAAGCATTGCAAACTTGATAGCTTCCTCTTCCATCATTGGCCTAAGAGATAGATAAGTATCTAGCTTTTGTATCCATGCACAAGTTGTACCCTTATTGGAACCATCAAAGGTGGAAAGTGTTAACTTTCCCAAAGCATGTTGAAGATCTCTTTGTGTAGCTTATGGTCTAGGCCCAACTTGGTTTTTCTTCAACCCCATGAAGTTTGCAAGTGATATTTCTTCACGGATCTCAGCTAGAAGAGCTCTATATTTTGCATAGCTGGCAACAAGGTCATCTACCATAGAGGGCTGAAATTCCACCTCTGGAATAACTTCTTCCCTTGGAAGGAAATTAGGCTGGAAAGGCCTAGCAGGAGAACCAATAATGGTTCTTTGAGGCTGATGGTTGTTTACCCCTGAAGAACTTCCTTCACCATTCTGATTTCTGGGTGCATGCATGTTTTGCATGGTATGAACCAATTGAGCCATCATATCAGCCAATCGCTCTTGCCCTTGGACAAGCCTATCAATCCTTGTCTCCTCTACATTCATGTCAGCCATATTTACCTTCTCTTTTCCTTTCCCAAATTCTGGATTGGTTTGTTCAAGCCCTTCCTTTGGTTCTTCTAAACCCTTCTTTTTCTCTCTGGTAATATCTGAATTCTCTATCACTACCCTGCATGAATATTAATTTCCCAATAGGCTAGGAATAAAACTAGCTTTGATACCACTGAAATGTCCTCGTAGGGCATAAATCCAAGAAATCTAGGCTTTCCCACAAACCCTTATGCAAAAATGACAGTAAGCTGATTTTTATATAATTATTACAACTCTTCAAAATTAAATCACCAAAGGCTGGAAACCACTGAAAACCCTCAAATATATTTTATAAAATTTGTTGGAATCAAATACAACCCAAATTCAAGCCAAATACATTTTTATGAATTTACTTGTTGGCTGCAAATTAGAGAAATGACAATTCCGCATAAAGAGAAATGCTGCTAGAAAAATAAGATCCAGCTGATTGATGGATTGCTTGAAGTAGAAAACAACCTTTAGCAAATCCCAAAGACAAACAATGATGAATGGCAAGTTGTAACATGTCCCCAAGGTGACGTCAGCCCCTAGATAGGTGATGTCAGCCCTCAAACAACCCTAAACTCCACTGAAATTACGACGCAACTGCCCTGGAAGAAGCCCTAACTTAAATGGCTCCATCAAACTGATGCGAAACTCAATTGTATCCCCAAAACGGAGATACCCCCGGCAGATTGGAGGGTTTCCGTCCTCAAATCTGGTTGTAATGGAGGGTTTTCGTCCTCAATCGTTGAATACCCAAGAGGGTTTTCGTCCTCTGATGCAAAAGTTGGAGCAACAACTCAAATCCTTAATGAAAATTATGTTAATGGCGAAAAGATCCCAAATGACCTCAAGCGACCTTTTATGCTTTTTCATGGCTTAGATCTCAATACAAAGTCCCCAAATGGGATGTCCTACTTTGGCATTTTAATTTATTTAAAATAAAGTAATACTTTAATTAAGTAAAGTAATGCTTTATTTATTTATTTATTTTAACTTTATTTTATAAAGTCACTTTTTAAATTAATAATAAAACATAGGTGCTTATAATTAAAGTTACTTTTGCATTGTTGTCATGCTAAATGTCTAGCATGCAAAATTTAAAATTTTGGTCATGACAACCTAACCCCCACTTGAAAATAAAGTAATACTTTAATTAAGTAAAGTAATGCTTTATTTATTTATTTTAACTTTATTTTATAAAGTCACTTTTTAAATTAATAATAAAACATAGGTGCTTATAAGTAAAGTTACTTTTGCATTGTTGTCATGCTAAATGTCTCGCATGCAAAATTTAAAATTTTGGTCATGACAACCTAACCCCTACTTGAAAACCTTTTTTCCCGGTCATCAGTAAACCGTATCATCCGCATTTTAGCCGAGAGGAACGTGCTAACATGGTTTTCAAGTGTGTTTCATGTGCAGGAAGTATATCTAAATGGATTCATGAAGCTATTTAACTCTAAGGTGGAATAGTTGTTCCCAGAGGCATAAAAAGGGCTAGTTTTAGCCTTTTTTGCAACAAAGGAATGCCCTTCGGAGGATAATGACAAGAGCTCAACCCATCTAGAGGTTGTGCAAATGAGTATCAAGAGACCTGGGGCATTTTCAAAGAATTTCAGTAAAGGCATGTGGTGTTGGGAGCCATTCAAGCAAAACCGGGTCATTGCGGATACATGGAATGTGAGCTTCAACGGAGAAAGTGAACTTGTTTTGGAGATTCTGGGAGTTCCGAGAAGAGTTGGAAGTCAAACAAATAATCAATGGAAAGCTCTTAGAATCCACTACATGGTGGATACATCAATTTTGGTCCAAGTCTTCACCACTCTCCATGAAAATCGAGTCACGATTCTTTACCCCTTTGTGCTAAAAGAGTGATTGGTCCTAAAAATCAAATTGCAAGTAGAATTGACTCTTGAAAATGGTTGGAATGAACTCAACATGTGTTTTGGAGTCAAAATTATATAAGGTTTGGCCTTCAAACTCCAAGATTTGCTCCTGGGGCCGAAAAAGCACTCTCCGTGTTCTATTCTCATGTTGACAGGATGACCTCAACATAGTTTATACGCTTGAGGACACTTTTCACCTCGAGTTGTCCCTTGTCCCTCGTCCCGTCCCGGTGCAAGGGGATAGTAGGGACACAAAAGTGCGCGCCCTTATTGAGAAGTTAAGTCACTTTACAACTCAAAAACATGACCCTGGTGCACTTTTTGCCCTTGACTATCCCTTGTCCCTTGTCCCTTGGTGCAAGGGGACAACAGGGACACAAAAGTGCTCCTCCTTTTGTTTGATTTTTGTCACTTAAGACCTATCAACTTGTGTCCTAGAAGGCTATAAGCTTGTTTTAACTCACCTTGTCCCCCTCATGAAAGATAAACCCATGGCACATTTTCAAGAATGGGCAAGGACAAATTCATACTTGTAAGGCTTGGCAGTTGGGTCGTGACTCAAATAGGGAAGTGCTCTTGGAATCCTAAAACTTGGTCCCGAAGTGAATTTCACGAAGCATACTCGAGATGCAATTGTCCTACTGAATAGGGTGATGGGAGAAGAAACCACAAAAGATTTCCAAGACTGGATGGCTCAATTCATTCTGGTGGTCATAGAAGGAGATTAGATGATTGACTGGGGGCAGATCATAAGCAATAACATTCACCGACAGTTGTTGCAGTTGCCCACCTCTAAGAAGTTCACAATGACTTCTTATCTGGTGTATGCCCTTGCGTACACAAGGCCTTTCCGAGGTCTCTCCACTGCACCTAATATGCGATAAGCCACCAGCCTTTGAAAAATACCCACAACTCACATATTGGGAGAGTAATTCTCACTTCTCAAGGGTGAATGATGCATTCACCATGCATGTCATAAGGTTACTCGAAGGAAATCTTGAGAAAAGAATTTCACCTCAAGAACTGGGTTGATCGAGAAATATGGAAGTCATTTCATTCAGTTTCCCACCTCCACCAATATTAGAGTCAAAGGATTTGATCTTGCATCGTGCAGGCTACCAAGGTATCCAAGTGACAAGATCATCATGATTGAGTTGTGCAGGCAATTGTCTCATGTTCACACCAGGTGCAAAAGTGCAAAGAAGAAAGGTGTATCTTTCCCTATCTCCCGGGGATCTACTCATGCAAAAGTATAATGGATGCAACAAACATTGAAACCTCCTTTCGCAACTTTCAATTTGTATTCCTATATATCTCAACCAGATTTTGATATTAGGAAGAGTCCCAAGACTTTTCTCTTGCTAGGTTTGCATCACATTCCACAGATTGAGGACTATTGGGCCAACTGCACCGATAATTTTGAGGTCAGGAAGCGGGACTACATGAGAATGATAGTGGATCAGATGAGGGACTTCAAGTTTGAGTGGTTTGTAGAAGGAATGAATGATGATGGATCTGACCTATTTGATCTTGAGTATCAAGCAATGCAATCATCTCCTCTTCCTCCCACCCCTTGGGACATCTAAGAGTCTGACAACATCAAAGAAAGAACCATGGCAGTGATTCAGAGGTCAAAAGATTGGTTCAAGTGGAAGAGGGCTTTTTTCATTGAATGCGGTGGTCTACTGGCTCCATCCAAGAAAGTGTCCTTCACTTCTTCTCTTAGAGCACTTAATAGGGGCACCAAATCTACTCATTCAGAAGAGTCTTCTAAAAGGAAGCTTGCAAAAGCTGAGCACATTGAAATTTCTCCCCTAGGAGGCTTTAAAAGGCAAAGGTCAGAGAAAATCCTATTGAGCCACTTGAGCTAGGAGAAATTGATCCATCTCAATCTCCTAATCATCCCGAAATCCAAGTGTTTCCTTGGAGGTAGCTAAGTCATCTCATCTTGGGCATGCTCCTGTTTCTTATCAAGCACGTGAGAGGTCTTCTATGCCTGACTTCGTGTCTACACCAGTTGAGACTTTCCCATGGGTACAAGAGTTGCTTGGAGGAGAATCAAGAATGGTGTAACAAGCCACGACACCTAACTTTGAGGCCATCTCAAAGTACATCAAAACCAAGCGTACCAAGAAAGCACATACAACTTCTCATTTCTTCACCGAGGCTTCCAGATCCCAATATGTGGAAGTTGTACGCCAAAAAGTTATTAAACGCACGTGAGAAATGACACAGGATGATTATGAGTCGACTAAGATTTCTTTGGGGCAGGCCACACATGAAGGAGATGTACATCTATTCAAGGAGTCCATAACTCGATTGCTTCAAAGAAACGAAGAGAATAAGCAGATTGTGGAACAACTTGAAGAGCATGTGAGAACCCTCATTGCTCATGTGCAATCAATCTTGGAACCCAATGTAAAGATCCCTTCCTCTCTGCAGAGGCTATCTCTCCTATCAGTAGTTTTGATCCCCAAGTGATCAAGAAAGCTCAAGGGTACACTATGCAGGGGAGAGCCAATGACAAATGGGTGGAGAAGATCATTGAAAAAGGGAAGGTATTATTACCTGAGATTCTCTCTCTATTCAATTTTGTCCTCGCCATTGTTTCCAAGGTAAAGATGACAAAGGATGAGATTGAGAAAAAAAGGCCCATTGGGATAGTGTTTTCCCATTGGTATTTGAGATGAGTTGTCTTGATTCTCACTCCTTGGTGAGCAAAAATGTATTCACATCTATCTCTCGATAATTTGTCTCCCGTGTGGTCATGAACGATGAGTGTCATGTGTGATATGATAAATGATGCTATTTCAAAACTTGAGTCTTGTGGGGAACATGCATCTGAGATCTTGGAAGAAGTCAACAAAAGTGTGTAGAAGCTCGGGTCACCTCTACTTAGTGAGCATTCATCCTTGGAAGAACTCCTAAATTCTTTCCAAGAATTGGTCCAGAAAGAGGCAGGAGATCCTTTCTCTTTCAATGAGGATACTTTGGAATCCCTCGCGGAGATTAGAGGCTCCATCTCTAATACCACAAGAGATCATAAAGTTTGGTTCACACAATGCAAGACCATTGGTGGTATTCCCGAGACTTGGATTAATGCTTTGGGTCATGTTTGCATTCCACATGCAAAGAAGGTGGCACTCGTAGTAGCTCGTTCGTAAAAGAGGTCAAAAGCAAGGAGTTCATCCTTGGAGCATTTCCACAAAGTTCATCGAGAGCTAACTCTTCATCATCGGAAGCTTCCTCATCCTCGGATTGATCACTTTCTTCTTCCCTCTCTCTCTACGTTCTAATTCTTTATTGGGAATGTACTTTTGACTATTTCGTCTTATTCACATAAGCAACCTTTTAATTTCACATTGTAAGAGTTCTTTTCCATTAATAAGAAAAAAACTCATCTTTATTCCTATAAGAATATGAAAGGTCACAAGTGGTAGGAATGTGAAAAGTCATGTGGGGGAGATGAAGAGACATTTTGTAAGGCTATATATTGGGATGACTTCTCCATTCCAAAGGGTTGATAACTTTTGTTCTCCTACTACAAGCAAGAAGCTATTTCTTCTATTTTCTTGTCTATGTTCTTCTACTTCCTACTTTCAACTTTGCAAGCATTGTAATCTTGAACAACCAAGAAAGAACTTTGTATCTTTGAGGAATAAATCAATTGAACTTTGTGTCTTTGATTTGTTAATCTTGCTATTGCTTACACGGTTGTTTTCTTCCTATTGGATGTGGACCTACTTTGGTTAATGTCAGTGAAGTTTGCAAGTGCCTACTCACTACCTTAACCCTCTCTCCCTATATTCTTATCTCCCCTTTACCTCTCTCCAAGCAAATTCCTCCCTTGTATTCAATACAAGCAATTTGCCACAAGTTTAGTGGAGTTTTCTGTGTGATCCCTGACTTAACAGCCACCACGGATTTTACTTTTCCTGCATTCAATAAATGGGAGCCTCCCTTTCCTAAGAGTAGGGATCTAGTCCTGTGACCGTTGACGAAAACCACTAATCTGTCCTATTACAAATTATTCCGCCAACATGCACTTAAGTTAAATTATTAATTTATTTCCTTTTTCCACCCACTTAGCCCACGGGAAAATAATGGATAGGCTAAGGGCCTTTTCCAGGATTAATCTCGAGAAGGGGACATTACATGCAAGACTTACAAATAAGTTATGTAAATAGTGAATGGAGAATCGACATTTTAATCCACACATTGTGGTTCATCATCAAGATGAATGATATGAAAAAAATTTAGGGCTTAATATATAGATAACCCAGTTTTATAGTGAAGAGCAGGGATCATAATTTATAGCATCACATATTTATTGCTTTACCTACAATAATTAATGCCTATTAAAAATATAAAGGTGTTAATCAATCTGAACTTTATATTAATTAATTACAGCCATTGTGTGATTTGAGCAAGTGAATAATTCGTTTCCATGAAGCATTGAGCTCCAAACCATCATTTTGGTTGAAATTGTTGGGATGCTTGCAAATTTCAATAGCTTCTTTGATCTTTCTTTTCATGTAATGTTTCTCCTTCCAAAATCATTATTTTGTCAACACATTTTTCATGGGAAGGCTTGTTTGCTTGTTTTGCCAAGATTGATGTTTTGATGTGATCTCGATGAATATCTAAGTTGTGTTATTTGAATCTCACTTGAACAGATCCTCCCATCTCACTGATATGTTGTCTACCACACATACAACCAATGCGATATACCTCATAGTTCAGTGTCGGCTCCAGTTGATTTTGGATGGGCTTTTTAACATACTACCAATCTTGTTGTGCGGCATGAAGATGGCATTCACTTTGTACTCCCTAGAATTCTATCTAGCTTTGAAGGAGATATTTTCATTGAAAGGGAGAAAAGCTTTGGTTGTGTCTTCTGTGTCATTGCACTTTTTTCACCATCTAAAATCCTTTTCTCCACATATTTAAAATCCCTCAAAATCTATTCAGTCCCATATCCACTTAGCTTGAACACTTTGAACAAGTGGCGTTTTTCTTTTTCAATATGGTCATTATTTGAAATCCCAGATGCCTGGTTAGTGAGATAATATAGCACCCCAGTCTTCTGTGAAGGATGATGATGAGAACAAGCATGGAGATAGAGGTCAGTATTAGTGCTTTTCCTGTATACATAATGGGTCAGAGATCTGTCACTTTTTCTAGCGATGAGAACATCAAGGAAAGGTAGTGAACCATTTTCTTTCAAATCCTTGGTGAATTAGATATTGTAGCAAATATTGTTTAGATGTGAGTGGAATTTCTCAAGACTTTCTCTTGCACGAGGCAAAGCAACATTGGTGTCATCAACATATCGCTTCAACCATTCAGGTTGTCGATGTAAAGAAGTTAATGCTTTAGCCCCAAAGCTCTGCATAAATATGTTAGCAACCACAAGAACCTCATTGCCACCCCTCGGTTTTCTCAAATCAATGATCCTTGAAAGAATAGAATGTAGATCTGAGGCATAGTTCTGCAAGGCTAGAGGTTTAATCATTAGCGAGTTCTGTGATAAACAAAATAGTGTTAGTAAGAGGAACCCTGGTAAAGAGAGAGAGAGTACATCAAAGCCTACCAATATCTCCTTGTCATCAACTCTCTCATCTTTTATAAGCTTTGAAAATCCTTTTGAGTTCTTTTTGAAAGATGCAGTGTGTCAGACTAAAGGTTGAAGCATTGTTGCTAGAAATGTTGTGAGAAGAGAAGTAGGAGAATGTGTTGTATCAACAACGGGTTTTGGGGGAGCACCCACCTTGTATATCACGGGTCGGCCACATATTTTGGGCACTATTTCCTTGATTGTTACCAAATACCTCTTGAGATCTTCACCTTTTTTTTGGACAAAAAAACAATGAACATCACATTAATTCAATATAAAATACTGTCATCCACAACACAGTCAATATTACTACTGACATAAGGATAGAAATAACAGTGTAAGGAAAAGTTTCCCGCCAAGAAACACAGCACCAACAAGATCCATATTTCACCTATCATTCCTTGTAATACACATCTGGCCATCACTCTGGAAAACCCCATTACTGGCCAGAAAATCAGCACGTATATTTAAATTTATCTGTATATGATTAAATCTGATGGTCTGAAAACACTTGCACAGCTTTGGAATTCCCTGTTGCAAATTAGTATTAATTAAGGCGTCCATCTTCCAAACTTGTTTCATTGCATTGATATTTAAGTGAATCACGAAAAACTTCCACCATTTTGAAACCTTCGATTACGAAATTTTTATACCTTTGAAAAGAGCCCAAAACTCATCCATATTTTTAGAGTTCTTCCCTAAGCGCTTAGCATACTCGATGACAACAGTTCCAGTGTCATCCAAAATGACTCAACCTGCCTTAGCAGCCCCTAGATTTTGTTTGGAAGTTCCAAAAAAATAGATGATAACATCCATTTTTCAGATCCAGAGGGTTTTCAATCATCTCAGATTTCGGCTTAGTAACTGGCACTTCCATTACCTGGATCATTCTCTCCTCTTCCTTATTCAGCTTACCACTCGAAAGAAGGAGGCTGCCATTTTCATTAATTAACAGTTTCACAAGAAAAATTGTACGAGAAAAAGAACTGTAGGGCATACTGATGCTATTATGAAAAATAGGAATATTTCTTGCTATCCACACATGCCAAATGACAATTCTTGGTAAGATTTTTCCAAATCTATTGAAATGTAGGCTTCCCCTTGAATCTAAATGGCTATTTATCTATCCAATCAGTAACAAACATAGGACAGCTGGTAATTACCTTCGGAATATCAATTCTGAACCCCACGGTTTGTCAGATGTGATTCGAATTCGTGAAATAAACTCACAATGAATGAAGAGACGGTCACTGTCTTTACCATTTTTATTTCGTAAGACACAAATAGTTGGAGCATGAATGCCACATTTACTAAGTTTTTCTGCAGTCAAAGCCACCTTATGGAGAAGGATCCACATGAAGCTATCAATTTTGGGTAGGGATTTGTCACTCTAGAGCCTCATCCATTTGCTGTCCTGGGTAAAAAGATGATTGTAATTTCTTGTAAGCAGCAAGTTGTACTCCTGTTTCACACTGAACATTCCAGATTTTCCAAAAGCACCCTACATGATATTTCACTCTTCATTTTTAGCAAGTAGATGGACCCTACATAATCTCATCTTATGCATCCTCGAGGTTGATATATTTCTCCTCATTTTTAGAATGTTGACCAACAATATCCAAGGGATGCTTAGTACCCTTAACATGCAAAATAGATTGAAAGGAGTTAGTCAACCTAGTAGCTTTGGAGGTTCCCTATAATACCCATAGAAACTAGGAAACACATCTCTTGGTATAGGGGATGTGTCTCGGGTATGGAGATTCGAGACGGGGACATCTATGAAGTCTTGAGACTTTTTTTGGAGCCTCTGTGTGTCCTATGAGCATCTCCTCCAAAAATTCACACCTCTTGCCTTTGATTTTTATTAACATTAAAGCTTGAAACTTCAAAATGTTGACATGAAGTTGAATAGTAAAAACCTAATAAAAATCTTACCTCTGCTCCATTCATCTCATTGTTCTCCATTTTCAGCTAGAAATAAAGATTATAGAGTGAGAGACATATCTTTGTACTAAATTTGATGTATGTTAATTTGAAGAAATTTATATAAATAAGTATTGTTAATTGATTTCTTATGCTGTCTCCTTGTACCCCCATATTGAATGTGAGAAAATTGGCTTCGTGTCTTGGAGACTTGTGCCCAACCCCCTCTCCTAGTGACTATGGTACTAATACCTTCTGTTTGAAAGGTGACAACCTTTGGAAGGATAAGGGCAGCAATGGCCAAGATAATGCAAGAAGGTGGTTAGGGACTCTCTTGAATCTTTACACAAACATCAACGCCTCCACCAAACTTCATGGTAGACGAGACATCTATCTATGTTGAATCTCATAGTAATGGGACATCCGAAAATGAAGTACACCTCTTGGAGATAATAGAGATGACTGATACTCACCATGAGGAATACGGTGATGTGGCTGCACTCGTAACTGGTGGGATCGAACCCTTAGTTGATTAAGAGGGTTGGAGATAGGTTGAATGATGGTGTCGTCAACAACCTGTAAGAAATGGTAGATGTAAAAAGTCTTTCTTGGGAATTAAGTTTGTGTGAAGAGGTCCAATTGTTATGAACAAATCATTAGTAAATGTCTTCTTTGATAGCTCCATTGATTACATCCTTTGGGGGAGAAGGCAAGGAGGGGCACCCAAGAAGGGTTTGAATGGATCAAGTCGATCAATAGAGGTGTTCATAGTTGGAAGGAACAAACAAGTCTTAAAATACTAACATCACCAGCTTGATGAGACTCAAGTAGGCAGTCCTCTTTGAACAACAAAATGCCTAATATGGGTTTCTTTTAGGATTAGAACAACAAAATGCTTAATATGGGTTTCTTTTAGGATTAGTTGGAAGGATCAAACTAGTCTTAAAATACTAACATCATCAGCCTGGTGAGACTCAAGTAGGCAGGCCTCTTTGAACAACAAAATGCCTAATATGGGTTTCTTTTAGGATTAGAACAACAAGATGCCTAATATGGGTTTCTTTTAGGATTAGAGGCTGAAACACCCAGAAGCCCAAGTCTCTAGGGATGGAGAGTGAGCTCAAAGCACTATCGAGGTGGATGGACTGAGAAACAAACTTTGCTTGAAACATATCATATGTTGAAGTACGATAGTTTGAATCCTCTTTGTGAGTGCCCAATCCACAAATTCTAAGTTGGGGCCCCAAACCTCTGACAAAAAGAGAATTGTGGGGTTTAATGACTACATTGAAGAGGCACATCTTTGAAGAGATATTGTGTAAATGTATCTAAAAGCTTAGTAATCACATTCGCTGGATTTCAACCCAGAAATTCGAAATTCAGTGTTTTTCAAACCTCTAAAAAAAATTCGCACAAAATTGCGAATTTGTTCGCACAGGTGTTGGACAGCGATTTTAATTGAAGTTGAAGTGTGAATCAAAGTGGTGGAAGCGCGAACCAGAGCAGAGGAAGTGTGAAGGCCTTGATTAGTGAATTGTGAGTCGCCTCTGCTGAACCCGAAGTCCCATTCGAAGCAGCAAATCCCATTCAACATCTGGAATTGCCAGCGCTGAAGGCTTTTGCGTTCAAAAGTGATAAAGCCCAATCGAATGGTCTGAGCCTCGCAGCCTAATACTCACTCCACGATTTCAGTTTTAGGCTCTTAGCTTTAGTTAAGGGCATAAATTTATTTTTTATTTAAGACAATATTACAAATACAAACATGTAAAAGCGTAATTTTTAATAACTTTTGAGTTCATGTTTTACTATTTACTATTTTAATATTAAATATGGTGTATGGTTTGTAGTTTATATTTTATAATATTTAATAAAATCGTTTATAATATTTAAATTTTAACAATATAAAATTAAAAATGATAAAATTATAATTATCAATATGATAATTTTATCATTTTTAATTTTATATTGTTAAAATTTAATAAATTATATTTAATCTAAATATAAATTTCTTATAGTCAAATTTAATCACGAATTTTATCGTTGTTTTTTTGCAATGATTTTTTCACGAATTTTATCCTCTGTAATTCGAATGCAGAAACTAAGTCTAAAAGCACTGATGTTCCACAATGTTAGGTGTTCCCTTGCAAAGATGTACTTAAGAAGCAGGCTTTAAATATTCCAAGTAGATGTATCATGTAGGCGGTGATGTCCAAAGGCTCTCCTTTATAGGATAATGTAAACCTAGAAAGAACTTCATCGGTGGTATCGACAAACATAACCTTTGTTTCATTGGAGTTCGACACAAATTGGCCAAGACTGGAAACTGGAGCACAGGTATCTAATTGTTTCTACAAGCTGTTAAGGAAACAAGAAAGGGGGATCGCATCATTAATTAAAAATAGAGTGAAGATCAAGATGTGATTCCAATACAACTATCAACAATATGGTCATGTTGTTAGAAAATCCCTACTTTAGTCTATTCAATAATTGCTTGAAGAACAAAAATTTGAGCAATAAAAATTGAAAGGCTCTCCTAAAGATCATTTACCCCCTTCTCTTAGATTACAATGCTCCAATTTCTCAATAAGCATCATGTCTACTATGGTGGCATAAGTTCGACAAACGTATGCCAAAGCATAATGGTTATGTATTTATTCTGATGTTTTTTTGCGGCTAAAGACACCTAGGGGGGGCTCGAGCCCAGCAAAAATTAGCATGAATAAAAACAGTCGTCTATTCAATAATTGCTTGAAGAATAAAAATTTGAGCAATAATAATTGGAAGTCTTTCCTAAAGCTTATTTACCCCCTTCTCTTAGATTACAACACTCCAATTGCTCAATAAGCATCATGTCTAATGTGGTGGCATAAAGTTTGACAAACGTATGGCAAAGCATAATGATTATGTATTTATTCTGATGTTTTTTTCCAGCTAAAGACACCCAGGAGAGGGCTCAAGCCCAGCAAAAATTAGCATGAATAAAAACAGTCATTGATAGCAAAACCTCATCAGGACTGCTAGTTAAGAAGGCGCATCATTGTGCAATTTTAAGAATCAGCATCCATGCAAACTCATCTCCAGCTATGCTAGTCCAATTAGTGGCCCATAGTCTACCTTCTCACCACAGCTTCCTTTATCACTGTAATATGTGTAAGATCTAAGTGAAAAACCTTGTAATTGATATCTCTCGGCATATTTCAGATGCTTGTATTTAAGGCATCTACACTAACAAATACTTAAAGACCATTTTTAGGTGTGTAGAGATCCACAATCAAACCACAAGACGGCATAATTAGGTAAAATTAATGATAATCCGGTCATTCATACCCTTTGGTTGAAAACGAAATGGGCGCCTTCCGGGCAAAGGGAGGGCAGAACAGAACTGTTGACAATAATGGGCCTTAAAAGCCAAACATATGGAATCCCAAGCCCCACAGTTTTTTGTTCTGTTCTTTTTCTCCCTTTTCCTGTCACACACACAGACACTCCTTCCAAACTCTCAAATAAAATCTGAGCAAGTTGCAGCCAAAAATAAACCAAACCTTTCAAATAAAAATCTGTCGAAAAACACCAAAAAAAAAAAAAGGAAAAAAATAATAATAAAATTTGAAATCAAATTTTATTGCTGAAACCTCGCCTGTACTGATTTCTTTGGTTATGAATTGCGTGGGATCAAGAAAGCGATTGAGCGTTCCTTGCATGGATGTGGAGATTATTGAATCTCTTTCAATTGCAGATGACGACAAAGATGAAGAATTCCAGCGACCACTTGTTAAAAACACCTATAATAATAATAACCACAATGTTAACAATTGCAATACTCACAGCATTGCTACTCCCACTGTTGTTTCTCCTGCTGCCAGTAGCGTCCACGAGCTCCTTGAATGCCCTGTATGCACTAATTCTATTTACCCTCCTATTCACGAGGTATTCAATGCTTACCCATTTTGTTCAATTATTTATCTAGGTTTTTTTGCGGTTTTATTTATTGTGGCTAAATTGGGGGTTTGAATCCGGTTCTAGGTAAAAACAACGCTGAAGAATTTTGAGTATTGGGTTTGCATTATCTCAACGCTGTTATAGTGTATGCAGAATTTTCAATGATTTTTACCTAAGGTGTGAATGACACAGAAATATGATAGAATTTGAGTCTGGATTTTTAAATTGGCAAATTTGGGTGTTTGAATCCAATTCTAGGTGGGGAAAGCTATAGAAATATCCGTATTTGGGTTGAATGATTTCAATAGTGTTATGGTGTATGCAGAATTGTCAGTGTTTTGCCCTGAGGTCTTACCGATATGGAAATGAAATAGAATTTGAATCTGGGTTTTTGATGTAGTAAATGTGGGTGTTTGAATCTAATACTAGTGAAAAAAACTGTGCTAGTTTTCCATATTTGGGTAGAATTAATATGATATTGTTATGTTCAGTGCAAAATTTCAGCATTTCGTCTTGAGTTGTTAATCACATGGAAATGCAATAGAAATTGAATCTGGTCTTTTGATGCAGTAAATGTGGGTGTATGGGATAAATGTGGGTGTTTGAGTCCCATACTAGGTGGAAAAAGCTCTAGATTTTTGCGTATTTGGATTGAATAATGCCACTGTTATGTTGTGTCAGAGGGGTGACATGGAAATGTAATAGAAGTTGAATCTGGGTTTTTACTGTGGTAAGTTTGGGTGTATAAGATAAATGTGGGTGTTTGAGTCCCATACTAGGTGGAAAAAGCTCTAGATTTTTGCGTATCTGGATTGAATAATGCCGCTGTTGTTTTGTTGTGTCAGAAATGTAATAGAAGTTGAATCTGGGCTTTTTTACTATGGTAAGTTTGGGTGTTTGAATAAAGTACTGCGTCAATGTGCATCAGAATTTGAAGTATTGGGGTTAAATTATATGAATAGTCAATAAATTAAAACATCTGCAGTCCACGGTTTATTGAAGACCCTAATTTTAGGGTTAAATTATTTCGATGTTGTTAGGCTGTGTACAGAACTTTTAGTACAAGGATAGATTTTTTTCAACTTTGCTATATCGTCGTGTGGAGATTTTGCAGTATTAGGGTTAAATTATTTCATCACTATTACATTTTTGGAGAATTATCAGTACTTTGCCCTGAAGTTATAAGACGTGGAAATGCAATAGAATTTGAACTAGATTTGTTTATATTTTTCCCCATTTACTTCCAGGCATCTGAAATTGGTAGGTGGGGTATAAATGGCTGCATTCACATTGTCTAATATTACTTTCTTTTTAACAAGAGGGTGGATTATGGCTTAGTCGGTAAGGTTTGCTTGGGCCTTTTAGCCAATACGTCTCAGATACAGGTACAGATACGAAGAATCCGATACATGGATACGGAAAATTCCCTTCCTCCTCCCCACCCCACCCCACCCTCCACCCTCTGGATACGGCAGTACAAAAATATATAAATAATAAACATTTTCTTACCCTGGAGTCATTAAAACGACTCATGAGCTAAAAAGGCTTTATTTTTGGCCTAGAATGCTAAGGAAGTAGGCCTTGAAACATAGGAATTAACCACAGTATGCATATAAAAAACAAAATAATGAGAAAACACCACTGATAATTTATATAATGCCAACTGAATGCCAAACGTCATGATAAATATTAAATTTCATTATTACATCAGAAATAAGGTGTAATCTGTTTATGGGAGAATGCAGCAGGGTCTGAAGCTTGACTTAATCATTAAATCAGAGGATGCATGTACATAAAGAGCTATTGATCTTATTTTCTAGTTCTACAGCAGCACACAATTGAATCAGATTTGTGGTGGGATTTAGGTTTACTGTCATAATCATCCTTTGTCCAGAATTGAATATCTGCCTGTAAGTGATCAGATAAATAGTATTTGGGTCAATTATGCTTGTTCCCTTCCCATCAGATTTGTTCCCAAGGTGCATGGGATGATCATGTGAGGATTCAGACCCTGCTGATTTTTAGGGTTTCATAGTGTTTGTAAATGTTTTTGGGGTCATTTTATGCTTTAATCATTTAATGTTGAAAAAAATTAGAAAACAATTTAAAAAACTTGTTTTCTTTTACCCTGAATACAACCAGCATACGGCTTGGATGGTCCGGACATGGCTGCAGACGTATCTGGCTGTATTCAGACTAGGCTGGATAGGCACAATATCTGTGTCCAGCCCTGTTTTCTGCGGTATCAGTATTTCAGGGAAGAGGTTAAGCAGCATCCATGCTCCCATTGTACGGGCTGTGGTGGCAGGGTTCACATGGTGGCTCCTGCCTCTTTGCGAAACTGGAAAACACAATTTTGTTTCTAATAATATTTTTAGTAATCCATATCTTAACATTTCCAAATCAACACCCACTTGTGGAGGGGTATGACACGTTTTCCGGTGGAAAGGAGCATTAGTTACTCCTGACAGACTTGCTTGCATCCATTCAATATTAGTCAGCCCTCCTGGTTTTTATCTTCAAGCAACCTGGAAAGGGTTTGACTGTTCCTTGAGACAAAGTGAGTCAACTGGCCCCACATGGCTATCAATGATTCCGCTTTATAAAGAAGATAAACTTCTTATGCTGGGAGATTTTCAACTTTGCTCAGACTTATTGCAGATTTTACCTTATGGTGACCGTCTTGGTGCTTAGGTTAGTGGCCATGAGTTTGTCTTATTGTGAGCATTGACACGGACCTCAGATAGGAGCACCATAATGAATTGGCGCAGAATGCTATATGCTTTGCAGTACTAACTATTTCTTGGATGCACAATTATATGCACTTTTTTTCCATTTATCATACAGAACGGAAGTGAAAAGAAGCAATATCCATTAATGTCCACAAGTGATCAAAACATAGCCAATGAGACTTAGAAGTCTTCCTGTTTACAATGGTACGGGTAAAATGATTCCAAACATATAAGAGGTCGTAAATCCAAACTAGGTAAATTTTAAGCATAGTTACCTAAGGCTTTGGGACAGCAAAAATTTCTAAATTTTGGGGACGGCTAATTAAAATAATATATAAATATTTAAAATATAAAAATAAAGTGACTAAACTATATAAATAAGCTGAAATAAAACCATTTGAGATTTAAATAAGCTGAAATCATAAATATCAAATAAATTTAAATTATAAATTATACATAATTTAATAAAACCATTTCAATTTGAGACTTCAAAGTTAAATAAGCTGAAATAAAATCATTGTGATTGATCAATTGACAATATTTGATATTCATATCATTAATATGAAATTCAAATACACCAACAATTGTCAATATTACAAAAAAAGAGGACAAATTTCAGCTCAAAAATTAGAATCAACATTTGAAACAACATCCATGAACTCCTCGTTGGAACTATCATCCTCATCCTCAATGGAGAGCCCAATCAATCCCCATGTCACAATATTTACCTCTTCTACCCGCTTGGATCCTTAGGATCTACATCCCACTGTAATGTTGGGGTCTACTTGTACTAAGTTGTTTTCCAATCTATAAGACGCAAAGCAGTGCGTATAGCTACAAACTTCTATGCTCTCACAGAGGTAAGCCTATTCCTCTTAACAAAGTGGATCCAACCATATGTAGACCAATTCCTCTTAGAGGCAGAGGAGCTAGAAACCTGGGAAAGAAGGCAAATTGTAAGTGTTCGCAACAGTCTTGGACATCCATACAGTCGCCACCAACTCATTGACTTGTCTAATGCCAATGTTACCTTGTCCATCTTTTGCTGAAGTTTTGTATTCATCACGTTCAGTGAAGTTGAGCCACTCCAACTTGACTTGTGAATCCTCCTCTAGACTATACATTTTTTTAAGGGCCTTCATAAGGCCCTTCTTCACCTCATTGTCATCTAAAGGGATAACTCTACTGGCCTCTCCACATACCATTTGGGATTAAGTGCATATGCAACCATATGAAGTGGGGTGTTCAACTTTTCCCATCTATGTTGAATGATGGGTTGAATATGTTCATGGTAGAACTTTAGAGTGGGGTCCCTCACCCAAATAGCTGCCTTCATTTGCCCAAGCATGTTGTCAATGCACTCATATATCTCACCAAGATTGGGGCTATTAGAATTCCCATATTTGATGATGCTAAAAATTGGAGATATAATTGATGTGATGTATTTCACATTGGCCTAAAATGTCTCCCTCATCATCATTTCCTTCACTCTATTCCCTTGCTCTATCTCGGACTCGTGCCACGTAGATAATTCTCGTGTCATAATCATAACTTGCATGGGCTCCTGCAACTCAAGCATCTTGTCCAACAAAATAAAATAGGATACAAAACGGGTGTCAACTGGTTTAAGGAATTCCTTCCTCGCAAAGCTTTGAAAGAGTGTGATATGTGTTGATTGCATATGAACATCTACACGTCCCTAGTCTCAACCACTTTCTGACCCACTGAATCTTCCACATGTCTTTTAGTGCATTGTCTATACAATGCATGTAACATGGGGTCAATAAATATGATTTTAGGTACCCTCCACCAACTTGTCTGCTTTGCACACATAAGCTGCATTTGTGATGACTGTACAACATTTTAAGGTCCAACCTCCATGCAATGGCATCCTTCAAAATCTGAAATTGAAACTCTGCATTTTTTTGCTTCTCGGAACAATCAATTGCTCTCAAGAAATACAATCCATCTTTGCAAGAGACAATGATATTGATGAGTGGTTGGTGTCTAATATCTGTCCAAACATTAATGATAATGCTGCATCCATGTGGCATCCACGTGACCTTTCATCACATCCATTAACAAAGTATCCTTGGTATAGTTTCTATTCAAGATTGTTGTCTTAAGTTTGGTGTCTCTAGGGGCACATAACTTGTACTTGCTTTTGTTACCTTGGCCATAGCCTCCTTGTAATAAGGAGAGCGAGTGACATGAAATGGGATCCTAGTAGCATAATTTTTTTCCCGATAGCATCATCCACCTCTTCCCTTGCCTTTGAATCAAACATATCTACAATTGGATTGGGGGTAGCCCCATGGCCTTTCTCTTCCCTTTGCTTTCCACTTGTCATTCCAAAACTAGAACTAGCCAAAGTATTCTTGCTAGTCCTAAGAGAGCTCAAAGGGGTGTTAGCCTCAGTGCTAGTACCACAAACTTCTAGAATGTCGTTCATGGTATTTCCATTATAAAGTCTCACCATCTTTGCTCTTTGATCAAGTGAAAGAGCCTTACAAACACCAACCCCCTTCCTGTAAGGTGCAACAAGTGTGCATTGGTTTTGGTGATGTTGCCATGCCAAATCTTTGAACATATATTGTACTTCCATAATTTACTCCCCCCTCTAGACTTGGGGTTCGCAACTATGTGAGCAAATTGTTGCAATGGCTTCTTTTTATCAAATGGTCCCATGGCAAATGCGGACAACATTTGAGAGGGGCAATTGGTAGCACTACTAGCTGAACTACTAGTTGGTGTTGGCACTACATTTTTCCTCAGTTCTATGCCCCCCAATAAGTTCATCACCAACACTTCCACCTATCTCAAGCCTCTCCTCCTCTAATTCATAACCATGCTAAGAAGAACTCATGGTGATGATTGTTGGGGCTGCTGATGAATTAAAAGAAAAAGCGATAACTATAGGCAATGATTATAAAAAAGTAAAACAACCATAACTACAAGCAATGAATTAAAAAAAAAACAGTGATAACTATATGCAATGATTAAGAAAAAGTAAAACAACCATAACCATATGCAATGAATAAAAAAACAGCCATAACTATATGCAATGATTAAAAAAACAGCCATAGGCCCATAACTATATGCAATTTAAAAAAATATTAAAAAACAAAAACATAGAAACATCAAACATGTGAATACTGAATATGAATATTAAGTTTTTCATTTTTGTATCTACATTCACACGTGTATCAAAGTTTTTGTATTCCTAATGTTTTTAAGAATGTGTATCATGGTAAACCTTGCCAAACCTATTCAATAATCAAGAGTTCTATTTTTAATTTTTTTAACCCTAACAGCCAAACCCTATGCAATATGCATTTTGTAAAATCCTACAAACTATAAACAAGATTACATTGTGAATGTAGATACAAAAACTTAAAAACAACAATTAAATAATACAAATACAAACTAAATTTTAAAAACTAGAGACTATTATCAAGTATGTAAACAAATAAAATTATAAATACCTCTTGCTTGCTCTTGCTCTTGCTCTTTCTCTTGCAGTTGCCCATCTTCTTTCTTTTGCTCTTGCAATTGCTCTCCTTTTCTTTTCTTTGCTCACTTTTCTCAAGTGTGAATATTGAATGTGATATGGAATGAGGCCATAAAGTCATTTTATAACTTAGAATGTCACTTTTAGGGTTAGGGTTATGTTATTATTTTCCTTTATGTTATTTTAACTTTCTATAAAATAAAATTTCACAAAAAGTATGGCTTTAAAAGCAACTGTAAAAAAACAGCGCTGCCGGGACGTCCCTTGACTGTCCTAGGGACATCCAGTTGTCTCGGCATTCCCAAAATGTGTGGGATGCCCCTTGTTTTTCTTGGATGTCCTGTAGATGTTCCCATTGTTTTTTGCATTTCCGGAAACGTGGGGGTGGGTGATTCCCCGTCCTGCTGCCCCCAAGACATCCTAGACACTTGGTTTTGGGGGATGCATCCCCACGTAACATTGATTTTAACCATGTTTAGAGACTTCAAGCTTCTGCAATCCATAGAGTTAAGTGCAAGACGTCCAGATAAATTGCGTAAAGAGTGATTGGAGAATCAACATACTAATCCACACATTTTAGTTCATCGTCAAGATGATTGACATGAGAACATATTTAGAGCTCTTAAATAGACAATCAAGTTTTACAATGAAGAGCAGAGAATTGAAATGATAAACTGTAGCATTACATATTTAATGCTTAACCTACAATTATTAATGCCTATTAAAAACATAAAGGCATTAATCAATTTCATTGTTATATTAATTAATTCATTAGTCACAACCATTGCGTGATTTGAGCAAGTGAGTAATTTGTTTTCATGAAGCATTGAGCTCTAAACCATCATCTTGGTTGAAGTTGTTGGGATGCTTGCAAATTTCAATAGCTTCTTTGATTTTTCTTTTCATCTATAATGCTTCTCGTTTGCCAAAATCACTTTTTTGTCAACACATTTTTCATGTGAAGACTAGTTTGCTTGTTTTGCGAAGGTTGATGTTTTGACGTGATCTCGATGAATATCTAAGTTGTGTTTTTTGAATCTCACTTGAAAAGATCTTCCCATCTCATTGATATATTGTCTACCACACATACAATCAATGCAATATACCTCATAGTTTAGTGTCGGTTCTAATTGATTTTTGATGGGCCTTAACATACTACCAATCTTGTTCTGCGGCATGTTTATGGTATTCACTTTGTACTCCTAGAATTCTATCTAGCGTTGAAGGAGATATTTTCATTGAAAGGAGAAAAGCTTTGGGTTTGCCTTCTGTGTCAATGCACTTTTTCTCACGATCTATAAATCCTCTTTTCCACATATTTAAAATTCCTCAAAATCTATGCAGTCCCATATCCGTTTAGCTTGAACACTTTAAACAAGTGGCATTTTTCTTCTTCAATATGGTCAATTATTGGAAATCCTAGATGCCTCGTTAGTGAGAGAATATAGCACCCCAATCTTCTTTGAAGGATGATGATGAGAAAAAGCATGGAGATAGAGGTCAGTATTAGTGCTTTTCCTGTATACATAACGGGTCAGAGATCTGTCACTTTTTCTAGAGATGAGAACATCAAGGAAAGGTAGTGAACCGTTTTCTTTTAATTCCTTGGCGAATTAGATATTAGAGCAAATATTGTTTAGACGTGAGTCGAATTTCTCAAGACTTTCTCTTGCATGAGGCAAATCAACATTGGTGTCATCAACATATCGCTTCAACCATTTAGGTTTTTGATGGAAAGAAGCTAATGCTTTAGCCTGAAAGCTCTCCATAGATATGTTAGCAACCACAAGAACCCATTGCCACCCCCTCGGTTTTCTCAAATCAATGATCCTAAGAAGAATATAACGTAGATCTGAGGCATAGTTCTTCAAGGCTAGAGGTTTCATATCATCAGCAAGTTCTTTGATAAATAAAATAGTGTTAGTAAGAGGAACCTTGGTAAAGAGAAAGAGAGAGTAAACACTTAGCTGACTAAGAGTAATTACTACCCTTATGAATGATGGTATTGGAGATAGATAGGTTGAATGATGGTGTTGTCAACAACTTATAAGAAATCCTAGATGTAAAAAGCCTTTCTTGGGGATGACAACAGGGTTAAGAGGTCCAATTGATACGAACAAATTGGTACTGATTGTCTTCTTTGATAGCTCTATTGATCACATCCTTTGGTGTATTTGAATGGAGCAAGTTAATCAATAGAGATGTTCATAGTTTGAAGGAACAAATAAGTCTTAAAATACCAACATCATCGGCTTGGTGAGACTTCCTCTTTGAACAACAAAATACCTAATACGGGTTTCTTTTAGGACCAGAGGCTGAAACACCCAAAGGCCCAAGTCTCTAAAGATAGAGAATGAACTCGAAGACACTATTGAGGTGAAGGGACCGAGCAACAAACTTTGCTTGTATATTTTGTTTGCCCTCAAATCTTTTATGCTGTGTAAAAGGGTGAAGAGAAGGGAGTAAGGCAGGGTAATTACATGCTTCTTCACAGGCTAGGGGCAGATTTGAGACAACAAATGAGGAGGTGGTTAACTCTGAGGTGAGACCTAGGGGAGAGACCCCTTATGCAAACCAAAGATATTGAACATCAAAATATTATCAGGGAAGTACGGTAAAATCAATTAACTAGCCTAACCACTATGATTTCCCACCCAATTTGTTGTCACGAGCAGAAGAATCATAAGATTGTAAGGATTGGGTAAAGATTGCAGACAGATAAATGTTTACAACAAAGATATGCATAATCCATAAACTCATTGCTCCTAGAATAAGTAGGATAGACAAAAAGAGTTTACAAACTTGGGTTCTAAGTCATAACAGAGACCTCTAACGATTTGCAGTATTTAATGGAGATCTCAATTAAATACAAATGTTTATGAAAATATTGTAAAAGGAGTTTGATCAGATGAACCATGATCAATGCCTAGAATCCATTGGGCAAGGAGTCCTTGGAATTTAACCAATTAAAACTAATAACTGTCAAGAGAAAACAACAATTTACACAATTGCTGCACATTCTTCTCTAATTCAGATTTAAAACAAGGTGATCTTACACAAACCCCTCATTATATATCAAAATAACATGCATTGAGTATCAAGACATTGATAGTGCAAACGAATTGCAAAAATACATAGAAGTCAGACTAAGCAAGGATTTTATAACTCAATAGCTGCATGTCTACATGCCATAAACAACTATCTCATCACCAATACATAATCCTCAAATTCACTAAATTTCAACTAGCCTACCACACTTGTTCGATACCCTATAACAACTACACTTTGAATCAGAAAGACTATCACTACCTAATTGCTCAAACCTACGGAAACAAAGTTGTACATGAGCCCAAAAGATCTAGATGGAGTTCTTCATCAATTTATAACACTCTTTCGTCGTAGTAGAGAATTCCAAAAGTGGAATGCAAAGGTGCCCATCATATTCCATGTGAAATGATCGAGAGAGGTGAGAAGGAGCCAAATGTCACTATGGGATGGAATCACATGCACAACCAATGAGAGAAAAGAAAAAGCATGCTCGGACCACTCCAAGGTTTCTCATTGCCAAATTGAGAAAGGAAGAAACACAAATATAGCTTGAGAACAAGCCAATCAATTCACCAAAAGGATGCCTCGAGAAAGCACAAATGAATGTTGAGAGAACAAAGCATGTGCAATCTCGGGAATCGGGGAATCAAAGAAACAAGAGGTTGCCATTTGTCCAATTGGATTTGATCACAAGATCTCTCTTGAGGAATCATCAATAGTGTTTTACCAATTGTGCACCTTGTTGAATGATCACAAATTTGATATAAATTTGTTTAGAACATACATGCAGCCTCCTAAAGACTTTGTAAACTACTCTTTAACCCCTGTAAAGTTCTCCTTGAGATCGCAACCATTGTAAAGCTCTTGAAGAGAGCTTTGTAATAGCTATTTAACCATTTGCAAAATGGAGCTCCCAAATCGAAAGTTATGGCGAAAAATTAGAGTTCTATTACTTAGCCCGCATAATTAAAATTGTGCAAAATATTTAAATCTTCTACTTTAGTCACTTTTGCATTTTTCTAATTAGGACACATGTTACATTTTGATTGGGCCACATGGCACGATGTGGTTGGCTACGGGCTCCGAGTTCTATCTCCACTCTCCCCCTTCATTCTCTGTTTTCTCTTGCTCGGTCTAGCTGACACTTGAGCTTATTAATGTGTGCCACATGTCGGCATCTAGTTGGTCACCATTGAGGCACGTGATTGGGCCGTGCGGCCCAATCACATGCCTCAATTTCTGGGATTCCTCGACTTTTCCTTCGACTCAATTGCGCGAACATAGCACCCATGATTGGGCCACTTGACAGAATCATGTGTCCCTATTTCCTAGGTCTTTCTCACTATATTCTCCAATTTCTTGTGTTATCAAACCCTTGTGATTGGTCCACGTAGCCCAATTATGTGCTCCCATTTTTGGGCTTCTCTAACTTGCACCCGAATTCAACCTACCGGTTGACTACTTGTGATTGGGCCACGTGGCTCAATCATGTGTTCCCTATTTTTGGGTTCCGAGCGCCCATGATTGGGTCACGTGGTCCAATCACGTGTCCCCTATTCCGGGCTCATTCACAAGCTTACTCATTGTTTATTTCGACGCTCATTCGGTAACCGAGTATCTAGAATCTTGCCATGTGGCACCACTCATGGACTTTGGAGTGCGGCCCAATCACATGCCTCAATTTCACGGGATTCCTCGACTTTTCCTTCAACTCAATTCACCGCGCGAACATAGCACCCATGATTGGGCCACTTGACGAGAATCATGTGTCCCTATTTCCTAGGTCTTTCTCACTATATTCTCCAATTTTTTGTGTTATCAAACCCCTGTGATTGGTCCACGTAGCCCAATCATGTGCTCCCAATTTTGGGCTTCTCTAACTTGCACCCGACTTCAACCTACCAATTGACTACTCGTGATTGGGCCACGTGGCTCAATCATGTGTTCCTATTTTGGGTTCCGAGCGCCCATGATTGGGTCATGTGGTCCAATCACGTGTCCCCTATTCCTGGGCTCATTCACAAGCTTACTCATTGTTTATTTCTTGACGCTCATTCGGGTAACCGAGTATCTAGAATCTTGCCATGTGGCACCACTCATGGACTTTGGAGTTGTTAGACCATTTTTGCAATCTGCCTTCAAACTTTGCTATCCGCGAGCTTCTGATTTCGTGACATGTGTCCTCTTATGTCTATGCCATGTCATCTCATGCCCTAACCGATTTGGCCAAGCTTGGGTTGAACACTTAGTTGTTTTCATGCTTTGCAAAAGCGTATAATATGTGGAGCCTTCGCTTTAGTAATATAGTATAGCATTTTTGTATTTAAACCCAATCGCTCCTATCTACTTGGCCAATTTGGGGCTAATCTCCCAAAGGAAAAATGGAAGGGCGACATTATTTGGGCTTCAAACAGAACCGTCATGAACCAGGTGGCAAAACAAGGAGCTGTGAGGCTTCCCAAGGCTTCTTCAAAATTGTAACTCTATTGCAAAGGCACAAGAACCTGCCATGGATTGTGATTGCGATGTAAAGCTAAACATCTTTGACCCGTGGGTGATCACCATGGAAAGAGCTCAAAATGACTTTGAAGCGAATTGTGAAACCGTGCAAGGCAAGATAGAGGAAGGATGTCAATTTAATAAAACTTGAGGAAGAGAAGCCATCCTGATCTCCAAATTGTTCAAAATCTCCGTGTGCAACCTTGAGCTCTATAGACTGCAAAAACATCTAAAAGAGACCATGAAAGCATTAAAACTGTGAGAAAACATGTGCCTCTTGTTGTAGTCGATCAAAATGGAGCAGGAGGCTCATTTTGGCAACATAAATGATCTCCAGGTTAACTGCAAACACAATGAGAAGCTTTAAATTCATCCACAACTTCAAAAATTAACTTTAAGGCCCCAAAAATGTAGTGGGACATTTTTGGGTGCCAACATATTGCATGTGGAACTGTTTGTTTGCAACATATCATATGTTGAAGTCCGATAGTGTGAATCCTCTAAGTGAGTGCCCAATCCACAAACTCTAAGTTGGGGCACTAAACCTTTGAGAGAAAGAAGTGGGGTTTAATGACTGCATTGAAGAGGCACATTTTCAAAGAGATTGTGTAAATATATCTAAAAGCACTGATGTTCCACAATGTCAGGTGTTCCCCTACAAAGTTGTACTTAAGAAGTAGGCTTCAAATAGCCCAAGTAGATGTTAGTGGTGATGTCCAAATGTTCTCCTTTATAGGATAACTTAAACCTAGAAAGAACTTTCCTAGCTGTATTGACAAACATAACCTTTGTTTTGTTGGAGTTCGGCACAAGTTGACAAAGATTGGAAACTTGAGCAAAGGCATCTAATTGTCTCTACAAGCTGTTAGGGAAACAAGAAAGGAGGATCACATCATTAATTAAAAATAGAGTGATGATCAAAATGTGATGCCATTATAACTATCAAGGGCATGTTGTTAAAAATAGTTTTCAAAATCATCAATGCCGATCCCAAAGAGAATTGGTGGTATAGGGTGCCCTTGTTTGACTCCTGAAGTTGTCGAAAAGTCTTCAAACTTATCAATGTAGATCCCAAAGAGAGTTGGCGATAGAGGGCACGGCACCCTGTTTTGACCCTAGCTGTACTCTTGAAAAAGTTTGAGAGTTGGTGGCAAGTTTGAAAATGACATCATGGGCCAGTAATGGAGGTCTTTGAGATGCTAGAAACACACAACATCAGAAAATGCAAATATCTTGGAATAGTGTCAAAAGCCCTCCTTTAGTCTATTCAATAATCACTCGAAGAATAAAAATTTGATCAAGAATAATTTGAAAGTCTTTCCTAAAGCTCATTTACCCTTTTCTCTTTGATTACAACGCTCCAATTGCTCCATAAGCATAATGGTTATGTATTTAGACTAGTGTTTTTTTCCAGCTAGAGACACCTAGGAGAGGGCTCAAGCCCTGTAAAAATTAGCATGAAGAAAAACAGTTATCGAGAGCAAAATCTCACCAGAACCTCAAGTTAAGAGGGAACATGATCATGCAATTTGATTATCTTACAGGTCAAAGTAATTTTTTCAAGAATCAGCTTCCAGACAAACTCATCTCCAGCTATGCTAGTCCAATTCTTGGCTCATAGTCTACTTTCTCACCAGAGCTTCCTTTTTCTGATTACTCAACAGGTCAACTGGCATGTTGTTTGATCCTATTACTGGTTATGTTAGGAGGTCACGAGTGAAAAATTATTATCCTTGATTTTCTGTGCACCACCGTTCTTCAATAATTCCTTTGCTTGATATGTTGCGGGTATTTCCAAGTCTTCAGGGGATCCTGTACTGTCTCAGAGCCTTACAGAAGTTTACACAGATTAGCTCAAGATGCAGCTGATCAATGCCTCTAAATGGTGGAGACACAGCCAACTTTTTACTTTCCTATTCATGTCAAAGACAGAGGCTTAAATGGCCAAGATCAGCGGAATTGAGTAGTTTGTCGTATCTCACTGAATTCTTTGCAAAACATTTCTCAGTCATGACAGTATAACAACTCCATTTCTTGGGACAGAAAGGTTTCTACCATCATTAGAAACCATGTCTGACATATAGTTCCCAAGTTCTCTATCTACCAGACAGCCATTATTTGATTCCAATTCATTAAAATCTGAATTACTGCCCTTCTATCTTAGAGAATAAGATACTGTAACTCATAGTTATGAAAGAATCTGCAGGAGTGAAATTTGCGAGCCATTTGAATCTTGCTGTGAACTATTATCATTTCTTAAATACAGGGGTACCATGGACTGTAATTGATCCTTTATCATCTCATAGACAGACAGATATTTTTATACCAGCTGTCATATAAAGGATTAGCTAACACATCTATTTCACAATCTTACTGCTTTATCTCCTACTGAATGATATGAATTTAAGAAGCAAACAATGTTTTTTCTGGTTTTAATCATCCACCAACTTATGCATTGATTGATGATTTGTTTAGATTGAGACGGGTTAAGCCCCAAACAATTAAACTCGTGAAATAGGTATGCCAAGGGCAACACAACCGAATCCACACCATACTTGAGATACTCAGGCCAAAGTTTCTCACAGTGCTTTTGCTAGGTCAAGAGAAAGGAGGAGAGGAGGCTCCAATTATTAGAATAATTAGCTAAATAACGTCAACAAGCTTTGTTGTACGAGTGTTTTGATTGTTTGCTTTCATTAATATATTGGTTCCATCTGTTGCTAAGTTACACGCAAATGTAGGTTGTATGTATCTTCCTGTGGCTATTTAATGGAGTCACTCTCAATTAATCTGCAGGCCTTGTAAATAAACCTTGTATGGTTTTAGAGCCTGTCTATTAGAGTCTTTGAGAGAGAGGAGGTTAGCCTGTGAGTGGTGTGAGCCTGCTGAAGCGATCGTCTACAGACAAAGGTGTGGTGAAGTGGTGGCAGACAGGTGTTTTGGCTTGCCGTCTCATACTCCACAAGTGAGGGCATGAAGTTCTAGAAGAAGTTTATTCGTAACTAGTCACATGTTGCATATCCCACTTCATCAACTCACTATTCAGAAAACTTTTAATTGAAATCCACATGTTACATGAGCATTTAATGTTTTGAAATAAGTTCTTTGTCTTGCTCCTATTTTGTGTTCCCCATTGTGTATCAAACCATTTGAACTTGGGATCAACGCCTCCCAAAATGCTATAAGCACAATAATTGAAAGGGGAGGACATCCCGTATGGCTTATCATTCAAAGGTCTTATTAGAGGTCAAGCTCAATTATAGCGCCTATGCCAACAAATTCTGTGCGCTAAGTCTAAAGTCAAACACTCGAGTGACGACACTATTGTTGTTTCTATAAGGAGGTTGTTTTACATACTCCTAATCTAAGAATTAAGAACAATGGCATCTGGATTGGGCATTTTATGTTTAGGAGCTCCATTGAGTGATCAAGTCTAAGAAGGGCTTGGCCATATAAGTGGCGAATATTTTTAGTCACTGTTCTTCTTGTGTACTTGGCATCTTGGATACTCAATACACAAGTTATGATGGGTGGGAAGCTCTAATCAACAGATCCCTGGTTTGGTCCGATTGTTGCTGCTTTGCAGCAGACCACGATGGTCAATCCGAAACCATTCTTTGAATACAGTTTGATGTATTGGTGGTTGTACAAGCTCATGCAGCTTTACACTCCTTTTGGTCCCTCCTGCCCTGTTTTTCTAAAACAGGTCCATTCATCCTCTTATGTCCATTTTAGTGTGCAAAAATACTTTGTGACACCTTCAATGCTTCTTTAATTGGCCTGCTATGGGGAAGCAGGTTGAGGATTTCATATGCTATTACACTCTTGCAGTCAGTTGAAGTTTCTGATCAGAACCTTAGATTGTATCAGCCATTACCGGTACCCTCATGATCAAGGGAACCCGTTTCCAAGGACTTCATTAGTGGTCTGTCTACCACTCAACAACAACATGGCCACATCAATTTTGGCTTTCTAAACATGCAATCATTATGTTGTGCACGAAGATAATTGATGATCTGCAGCCTGCTGACTTGTTTTTCAAACTTGTTTGGAGCAATTATTTGTTCCCACTCAATATTGCTGTGGATTAGGACTGACGAGTCTTTATTTCCTTGTTGTGGTCATTGTTGAATCTTCTTGGTTACTAGTTGTACTTCACATTCTTTCATCTGCAGACTGATGAAAAAACAACTTTTTAATTGTACCTTAGTTCATGTTCTTTATATCTTTCATCAACAGAATAAGCAGTGGGACAATTAACTGCATATCGATCAGCACAACTACAACTGCCCTACCATAATTCAACAAGGCATCCTCCTTTCTAAGTCTGTTATGGCCTCCAACCTTTGGCAACTTATGAGATTGCAGATGCACTTCCAGCTTCAGATACTTCCTGTCAATGGAAGGAGCAATTGAAGCTTCTTCATCTGAGCAGAATTAGGCCGTGATTCATGCCAGAATATAAGGCCTTCTGCGATAGACTCGGAACAAATTCAAGGCACTCTATGACTGTCATGGAGTGCCTCATTCTTTGAAGTTGGTGATTTGTTCCCTTCATTTGGATAAACAGAGGTTTGTATTGAACAGCATCACAAGCTGAAGCTTATTTTGCAAGCAGGCGAGCCCAATGCCTTTTGCTTAGATCTTCATGCAGCTTGGCATTCATGATGTTGTCTTCTCCACCTTTGTGCTCAATTCCCTCAGCTGATTGAACTACCGCTATTGAAATCACGTTTATTCTAGATGAAGTTTATTTGTAACTAGTCACATGTCGTATACCCTCTTCATCAACTCACCATTCAGAAAACTTTTAATTGAAGTCCACTTGTTACATGAGCATTTTGTGGTTTGAAATAGGTTCTTTGCCTTGCTCCTATTTTGCATTCCCCAATGTGTATCAAACCCTTTGAACTTGAGATCAACGCCTCCCAATATGCCATACACACAATACCTAAGGGGTGGGATATCCGGTGGATTATCATTCAAAGGTCTTCTCGCAAGCCAAGATCAATTATAACACCTATGACAATGAATTCTATGCACCAAGTCCAAAGTGAAACTCTTAAGCAATGACACCATTGTTATCTCTATAAAGAGGTTATTTTACACACTCCCAGTCTAAGATTTAAGAACAATGGAGTTTGGATTGGGTATTTTATATTTGGCAGCTTCATTTAGTGATCAAGCATAAGGGTATCATTGTCAAAGTGGCGAATCTTCTTAGTGATTGTTCTTCTTGTGTACTTAGCATCTTGGATGTTGGAGTGTTCACACATAGTGATTGTTTAGTTTATTTCTGAACAGTTTGGTTTTAGTTGTGTTCACACTCCCAAGTGAGTTAAGCTTTAAATTAGGGAGTTAATTTGTTGCTTGTTGTGAGGAGAATATTTGCATGTACTATTTGGTAAGTGCAAATATTCAACCCCAACCAATGTTTGATTCATCCAACAAATTCTTATTGCATGAAACTAATCATTTCAGGTTATTTATATTTGATCTCCCTTGTGTACACTATGGCGGATTGTAATTATTCGTGAGACATTGATTATATGGAGACTTTGATCAATTTTATGTGTGTTGTGCATAATCTTTACACTGTGGTAATGGTGTCTCTGCTGGAGAGATCCGGCTACATTCGAAGTATTGACTTCTTCGATATGATATCAGAGCTGCCTCCTACAGCCATTACCCAACCTGGTTGCATCCATTAATAAGAACAGATTTTGTTGGCAGAGGAGTTGCAAAAATAAAATTACAGCGCAAAAATTGCATTAGAGTTGCAGAGCTCCTGTAAAACTGCTTGACAAGCTGCCTAGCTCGGCCTAAACTTGGGTAGATGAGCTGCATAAGATTAGGAGAGTTGTTTAGCTCTTAGCGAGCTCCCACGAGCTGCTCCATCGTTTACTGGTTGCTACACTCAACATTGAAGCTTGTCATGAGCCCTTCCTTGGCTTGAAGACTTCCACCGCAATAATGATTGAACCCTTTGGCCTTGCATCAGATAACTCGCCCCAACCCTCTACTCGACTGAATTCTTCTCCATCTTAATCCAACTCGCAACCACAAATGGGCTTGGCGGTTTAAATCCATCTTCCTGATGTGACTTATCCATTTGAGGCTCCGACTTGTTGTGGATCTTTCAACTCAGCAAACAAGTTTTCAACTCTCCTCGCAGCTCCTTGGCTCTGATCCAACTCTCTCACGGTGAAAGGTATTTGCTTAGTGGATCTGAGCTCCACGCTTGATTAGTTGTTTTATGTGGCCTGTCAAGAAATACATCCTCAAACTTGCTGAAGGCTTGGTGACTTGCTAGCATTTGCATGGCTTTAGCACCTTCTCTGGCTCCTCCTAACTGCAGTGACATAACTCGATGTTACATCAAATTGAATCAGCCTTGTGTCCCTAAGAGTTGACTGGTGATGCCTTGATTCCTTCAACTCTCGCGTTGACCACAAAGACTCAACTCAACGGATCCTAACGTTGTATGTGGCGTGCGATGAAGACCATTCAAATCGCCATCATGACTTGTCTCAAAGCAAAGAAAATCCTAAAAGTAAGAGTTTCTAATTTTTTAAAATGAAATTGCGAGTTATTTAAATGTTAGATAAAAGTTTGTACGTATCCATATTCGAGCGAGTTGATGGCTCAATCAGCAGAAAGAACGTCATACATAAGTTTTAACATTGCAAAGATCTCGGGTTCAAGATCTAAAAGCATTCCCCTTTCGCTTGCACATTTTTTTGGAAAAACATTTGCGAGTTCTCACATATGTGTTTGAGTGATTTGCTAGCTCATCTAGTCACAAAGGTTTTTACAAAAACCTTGCCTTGAAGGTGGTCTAGGTTTTTTTGCTTTGAAAGGCAACATTATTTTGAGCAAATAAATTTTTAAAGGAGAGAATTTTCTTTTGGAATCTTTTTAAAGGAAGTTTTTTTTTTGAGAGCGCAAATTTTAAAGGAAGGGCATTTTGTAAAAGAGATAATATTGTACTAGGAAGCTATTTTAAGGATTATTAATTTCGTGGAGGGCACTTTCAAGTGTTTTTGTCCCTCACATGTGTCAAAGACTGGAGGGTGAGGTTCGGTTTGATAGGCAATCAAACCCCCTCACAAACAAAATTCTATACTTGCTTGCTCCTTTTTGCTCCTTACTTGCTTGTTGTTTGCATCGCATTTGCTCTTGCTTTGCCTTTTCGCCTCCCGCCATGGCTTCAAAATGCGATGTGATGCTTTTCTCCAAAATCTGTGCCATTTGGGAGGACATGGTAAAATTTGTGGAAGAGAATAGACAGCTCAAAAGGAAAAATTCTCTTCACACTTTAATTCACGGAAAAAACACCCTCTTTCGCTCCTATAACAAACAATCGCGAGCCTACTGACATCCCTTCCTACGTGGACCCTCGCACCTGTTACTAGTCCACTTGCAGCTCATCGCTCCCGCACTCATCGCTTCCGCACCAACCGACCTTGATTTGTTTGTATTTGAGCGTACTCGTACTCTTGATGTGCCTATTGCAGCCTTCTACTGCTATATGTCTGTTGTTATCGTTGTACTTTTTTGCTTCTATGGGTGTACTCACATTGTTGCACACCTTGTGTATCCCACTTTTACTCCTCCAGTGTACTTGCTTGGTTCGTTTGAGAAGCATACTATTGCTTTTGGTTCTTGCATGCTCTGTTCCATGGGATTTGTTGGTGGAGGTATTGGGAGGCATACCAAAGGTATTGCTTTCCCTATCCGACCCGTGAGGTGGAATTCTCGCCATGACATTGGTTCTAAAGCGGATAAATAAATGCGTAGGATGATTAGTTGATATAGCTCTTGTTTTTGTTCGCTCGACTCTCTGTGAGGATAATGAGATACACATGAATTCGCCGCTCCTTCACTCAGGCCTAAGAAACTCGAGATTTCGGTTATCGGACATGATCAACCCGACACACATTTTGATGTTTTCTCGCATGGTCTGGTACTTAATTTTGCACCGAATCATATCCATGCATCTTCCTTAACCATCCGTGTTCATTTGTAATGGATCTTTGATCACTTGTGACAATGTAAGCATTCATTGGCACTATAGGCGTGGCTTCTTCATTCAACTTCTTGATCCGCTCATTGCTCTTACATTGTAATGCCCTTTGTTTGATTTTTTTGGCAATTGTAGAGCAACTCTCCTATTTTAGATGGCATCCTTTAGAAATTGACAACATTATGGAGTTTCTATGCATCACTTGGTGATATTATTTATATGGGACCATTTTGTAGTCGCATTGAGTCTACAGAGCCATGGAGTTTTTTCATGTGGTTGTGCTCCATTTTGAGCACTTTTCTCTACTTTAGTAGCATGACTTTCCCATTGCCACCAAGGCCATCTTCTTGAGAGGTATATTTCATTTGTATCTTCGACACTTTTTCAAGCATTTTGACAACCTCCTTTAGCTTATATTTGAACTTGTCCTTATTTTGAATTGTAGCTAATTTGGCGAAGTCTAGTGTCAACTTGTTCTGTTTGAGTAGTTGGTTTTGTCCACTCATATTGATTTTTAGTGTCACTCCACCCATTCAACAATATGGGAGGGTATGGTGCTGATCTGTTTTAGGTGTTGTGTCCATTGCCTAGACATTTGTTTTGAGGTATTTGACGCATTGCATGTTTTGTGATAGATCAAATTTAAAATTCGGTGAACTCTTGCACTATTGACACTATTGGAGTCTCCTGGCATGGAGCTATTCTAGTGAATTACAATGTCAACTATTTTGTTTTATATGATCGACTAGTAGATTTAGACCACTAGTGCAAATTGAGTTTAAGTGAATATATGTCTACCAAATATTTCTTTTGGTTAGCAAAACTTTAGCTCTCAAGAAGAGCATTAGATTTTGACTTGGCAGTGTTTGTAAGTTTGGCATCCCCAACACCTGTCAACATTAGTAGCTTTGGACCATGTGTTCTCATAAGATTTTTTTGACTTTCAAGTCCATTGAGTGCATTTATGTTGATGGAATTTGTTCCATCCAGTGCACCTACTTCAACATTGTGGTTAGTCTTTGAGTCGTGCATCTTGGGACGCCTTTTGGCATAAGTTCTCACTCCTCTTTAGCTATAGTTTTATTGGTTTTTTGGGTACCTTGCGGTAACACTTTTTCATCCATGGTAACTTTTTTCCAGTTTGTAAATGGGTACCTAATTAGGCCTAGTTGCTGGGACCCATATTTGGATCTGTCTCCTAGTTTTTCTAATTTCCCACTCCCAATTTTGCGCTTAAGGGAGGGTGTTGGAGTATTCACACTTGCCGATTGTTTGGTTTATTTCCGAATGGGTTTAGTGTTAATTGTGTTCACACTCTCAAGTGAATTACGCTTTAAATTAGAGAATTAGGTTGTTGGTTAGCTGTGAGAAGAATATTTGCACGTACTATTTTGTAAGTGCAAATATTTGACCCCAACTAATGTTTGACTCTTGCAACAAATTCTTGTTGCGTGAAACAAAACATTTCAGGCTATTTATATCTGATCTCCCTTGTGTACACTATGGTGGATCGTAATCATTCGTGAGACAACAATAATATGGAGACCTTGATCTATTTAATGTGTGTTGTGCATAAGCTTTAGACTCGTAATGGTGTCTGTGCTTGAGAGATCCCGGCTACATGAGAAGTATTGACTTCTCTAATATTGGATACTCAATGTACAAGTTATGATGGGTGGGAAGTTCTAATCAACAGATCCCTGGTTTGGTCCGATTGTTGCTGCTTTACAGAAGACCACAATGGTCAATCAGAAACCTTTCTTTGACTACAGTTTGATGTATTGGTGATTGTACAAGTTCACATAGCTTTACACTTCTGTCGGTCCCTTCATCTCTCTTTTGCTAAAACAGGTCCACTCATCCTCTTATGTCCATTTTGGCATACCACATTTTAAAAATACATTGTGACATCTTCAATGCTTCTTTACTGGCCTGTTATGGGGAAGCAGGTTCAGGATTTCATATGCTGTTACTCTCTTGCAGTCAGTCGAAGTCTCTGATTAGAAGCTTGAATTGTACTAGCTACTACTGGTATCTTTATGGTCAATGGAACTCTTTTTAAAGGACTTCATTAGTTGTCTGCCTACATCTCAGCAGCAACATGACCACATCTATGTTGGTTTCCTAAACATGCGATCATTATGTTGTGCACCTAGATAATTGATGCTCCGCAAGCTGCTGATTTGTTTTTCAAAGATATTTGGAGCAATTATTTGTTGCCACTCACTATTGTTTCAGATTACGAGTCACGCGTCTTTATTTCTTTTTGTGGTTGTTGAATCTCTGTGATTCTCCACTTCCTTTCATCTGCAGACTGATGGCAAGCCAACTTTTTAGTCACACATTTGTTTATATTCTTTGTATCTTTCACCCACGGAATAAGCAGTGGGATAAATAACTGCATATTGATCAGCATGACTACAACTGACCTACCCATATTTCAATGAGGCATCCTCCTTTCTGTATCTTTTATGGCTTCCAACCTTTCGCAACTAATGAGATTATGGATGAACTTCCAGCTTCAGGTACTTCCTGTAAATGGAAGGAGCAATTTAAGGCTTCTTCATCTGAGCAGAATTTGGCCATGATTCATGTCAGAATATAGGGCATTCTTTGATGGGTTTGAGAAAAATTCAAGGCACTCTATGCTGTCAAGGAGTACCTCATTCTTTTGAAGTTGGTGATTTGTTTGCCTTGACTTGGATAAACAGAGGTTTGTAATGAACAACATCACAATCTGAAGCCCATGAGATATGAGCCTTGTCCAATTTTTCAAGCAATTGGGCCCAATGCTTTTGCTTAGATCTTTGTGCAGTTTGGCAAATATGAGATGTCTTCGTCACCTTTGTGCTCAATTCCCTCAGCTGACTGAACTAGACCTTTTGAAACCAAAGAATCGACCAAGTGAATCTCAGCACTAAGAGGTGAGATGCTTAATTTGGAAACATGCTCTACTTTTGACATGATGTGCTAAGTGATTGAATATGGGTATATATTGAAGTAGAGGTTAGCTGGTTGGTTGATGGTTGAACATAAAGGACTTCCACACTATATCTATCACTTTCTGTAGCGTGGTGGCTTGTACCAGCAACATCCTCACGATTTTTCAACCAAACGGGAATTTGGCGCTTCTTGCTTTACCTTGAAACCCTCCTCGACCTGATGCCTGCTAAGGGACATTGGACTCCTTGTGACTACACAATTCCCAGTTAATAGGACTAGCCCGTGGATACTGATATCTGGCTGATGATTAGGTGATTCGAGTCTGTAAGGACATAACGATAAATTTATCATGCAATCTGCATCATAATTCCCGGGAGTAGTCTATCTAGATTGATATGATTTCAACTGGAAGAGCTTATACAATTAGTACATTAGCTTGGTCAATGGTTAAAGACCTTGCATATTTAACACTTTTTGGTATTAATTTATGCTAACCCATGGACAGTCAACAGGAAGATGCTGTTTTATTCCCCAACACACTGGCTGTTTATGTGAGTGTGTTTCAGCTTAGCTTCACAAATCTGAAATCCATTTTCTCTCTGAAAAAATGAGGTCACCAACTTCTTGAGGAGTCTTATGCATAATAGCTCATATATTTCTTGGCTTGAACAACTTATCTGCAATATTCAGTTGCCTCAAAACTTCTAAAATAAATTATTTGGGAGGGATGAAGTCAAACAATCTAAAAGGTCGGCCAGAGAAACCAAAAGGCTCTCACAAAGGTATAATCTTCAGTAAGTTATCAATGTCTGGGATGAATGCCCTACTGTGGTTTGAACTAGTGGATAAAATAGCTTAGGTTATATTGGACCAACAATTTTTTCAAAAGAGGCAGCATATGTGAAGAAATCAGATCTATTCCTAATCAACTCCGTCCATTCTCTAACAGGCAAACCAATCATGTTATGCTCTACAAGTCCATTAACAAAGTCCATGGACCACCAAAATATACAAACAAGCAGCAAAGGATTAGAGAATACCCTAAATTGTGCTAAAACTGGCCAATTGATAAACATTTTCTTAGAGATAAATAGTAACTCAATCAAATGCAATATTCTTTTAGCACCAAGGAGAGAGCTAGCTATTGGAATCATACAAATCCTGAAGTGAATGGTCGCTAGACAAGCAATGGTGGGAAATCTTAGGTAGAGGCCAAGATATGTGTTACCATTAGTTTGTATGACAAATGTCAATGATTTTGAGGAAAATAATACAAAATAATAAAGATATCTTGAAAAGGAGGCGGACCTCTTAGAACTTGAAGCCACATGTATTTAGAATGCACATCAAAAGATATTAGTGACACTTTGGATTAGAGGAAACCATGAAAGGGACAATCTGCCCTTTGGATCAGTGAACACTGGACACCATTTGACTTCGAGTTTCAGGCTTGAAAGGAAAGACCCAACAATAATTTGTAAATAGAGGTACAGCAGACTTAGGCTCTCCGATCCTTAATAAGAAAGAAAATATCCCGCGACGTGATAACATCTTGGGAGACACTTGACGAGGACCACACTTCACTACTGCGATTGTAGCAAGAGATACTCGTGTCACAACCGTCAAATGCAACCCGAGGTTTTGTCATCTAGTTGGTCAAGGACATGGCCATCCTGGGGGCGAATGAATGTCTCATAGTTTTGAATTACAACTACTTTGTTATCATTCCTCGTAACCATGCCTTGAGCCATATGAAGTTCCTCTACTTGGGGTTGTGAGGTTTGTGTCAAAATCGATCACGTTTGGCTTTCTGTATTCCCATAATCAGATTCGCTTGTTGATTAAGCAGTCTGTTCTTGTCTGTTTGAATGCTTCTTCGCGAAGGGTATATGTTTCTTTGTATAATTCCAATGATCTAGCTTCCACAACGACCTTCCTTGAATAAATAGCTTTTCATTCAATTCAATTTCAACCACCTGCATTCGCTAAACTAGTCTGATCTCATGCTTGAAATCCTCAGTCTGCTAGAAATCATTATTTAAAATGAGTATTTGATCCTTTTCATAATCAGCAACACTTAGTGCATGTCTTATCAGCAGGCTTCTTAATGATAGAGATACATGGCATAATTTCGCTCCCTCACCAAGGAGTCCCGAGTCCCTCATCTTTGTTTTGTTTGAGTGCTCACTCGTTGATAAAAACTAGTGTAAATTTTACACCATTGCCATTCTTAGATTGAGATGCTGTTTAATCGTTTTGAGGACTCTAGTGATAAGCCTATTATTGAATCTAAGTGGATATGTCTTTGATTTATAATATGATGTGGTTGATCTTGCAAAGACTGAGTTTCTTTATTAGAGGACCAACCATGAGATATTCACTTTCATTCAAAGGTCTGATCTTCAAATACTTGAAAGGATTACTTCCAATCATCGAAGAATTGAAGGCTTCTCAATCATCAGGATCAGCTCCAACAAACCACCATTACCACAACCATCACACCATACACACACAAATAATTATGCTCGACAAAGTCTCTGTATTCATGTATATGTGTTGTAGTCTACAGTAGGGAGTATCCCAAATATATAACTGGGAGAGTTTGTTTCATGCAACAAAATTTTGTTGCATGAACTAACAACAAGATATGGAACAACCTAAATTAGTGCACCATTCCAAATTGTACGTGCACACACCAAGTTGTTACACCAACCACTCCCAAATCAAGCTTAACCCCTTTGTGGGTGTGAACACAGATCAACACCAAGCTGGTTCAGAAATAACTGAAACTGCTAGTCAGTGTGAACACACACTCCAACACCCTCCCTTAAGTGCAGAATGGGGAGTGAGCAAAGAGGAAGAAAAGAGACTAATGGGTCCTAACAACTAGGCCTGATGAGGTACCCATGTACAAATACACAGTGAAATCTAAGTGTCCCTATGGTAACCAGTCCATCTTATTGGAATACATGGATGTCGAGTCACTGTAACCGCCAAGTCATATAGGAACTTGTACTCTATACATTGCTTAATCAGAAAAAAACACTGATCAAAAGAACTAGAAAAAAAAGTTACCATGGATGAAATGTATCGCTGCAAGGCACCCAAACCTCAGTAATACAACTAAAAGGAGTGAGAACTCATGCCGCATGGCGTCGTAAGAAGCAAAACTCAAAGACTAACCACAATGCTGAAGTAGGTGCATTGGATGGAATGAAGCCCATCAAACATAAGTGCACTCAATGGACTCGAAAGTCACAAAAGATCTGATGAGAACACGTGGTTTGAAGCTTCTTATGTTTGTAGGTGCTGGAGATGCTAGACTTACAAAACACTGCCAAGTTAGAATCCACTACTCTTCTTGAGAGCTGAAGTTTTGCTAACCAAAAGAAATGTTTGGTAGACATATGTTCACTTAAACTCATTTTGCACTAGTGGTTTGGATCCACTGCTCGATCACACAAAACAAAATAGCTGACACTATAATTCACCAGAATAGCTCCATGCAAGGAGACTACCAATGGTGTTGATAGTGCAAGAGTTCACCAATCCTAAATTTGATCTGTCGGAAGATTTTCTGCACCAAATACCAAAAATAAACACAAGGCAATAGACACGACACTTGAAGCAGGATCAACACCATACCCCCATACTACTGAATGGGTGGAGTGACGCAACAAATTTGTATGATTGGACAAAACCAACTACTTGAACACTAACAAGCTGATACTAGATTTGACCAAACTAGCTACACTTCGAGAAGGAGGAAGCTCAAATGAAGGAGACTCTCAACATGCCTGAAAAGTGCTGAAGATACACTCAAGAAGATGGCCTTGGTGGCGATGGAAAAGTCATGCAATTGAAGGAGAGAAAAGTGCTCAAAATGGAGCACAACTGCATGAAAAAACTCCATGGCTCTGTAGACTCAATACGACTACAAAATGGTCCCATAAAATAACATCACCAAGTGATGCATAGAAACTCAGAATGTTGTCAATCTCTAAAGGATGCCATTTGAAATATGAGAGTTGCTCTACAATTGCCAAAGAAAATAGCTCAAACAACAAGGAGCGTTGCAATGTAGGAGCTATGAGCGGATCAAGAAGCCGAATGCTTATGTTTACGCCCAAGTGATTAGAGATCCTTCCCAAATGAACATGGATGGTTGAGGAGGATGCCTGCATACGATTCAACACAAAGTACAAAATTGGAGCGTGCAAGGAAACATCGAATATGTGCCAGGTTGATCATGTTTGACAATTGAAATCTCATGTTTCTCAAGCCTAAGTAAGGTGTAGCGAGAACTCATTTGTAGTTCATAAGCCTCACTAAGAGTTGAGCAAACAAAAAAATGAACTCTGTCAACAAGTGATCGATGAGTGATCCGTCTTATAATCAATGTCATGATGCAAATGCCACTTGATTGGTTGAATAGGAAAGGAATACCATGTGAATATCTGCTTAATACCCTTGCGAAAAATTCCATAAAGCAGGGCATCCGAGAACCAAATGCAATGAAGGTTTTGTTAAGATGTGCCAGATACCACCGAAAATACAAATGGAACCTAACCATACATGTCCTCCGATTATATCTTCTAGATTGTCCACGCTAACAATCCATCCCTCTCCTCCAAAAGGAGACTTGAGCAAATAACCAAATATAGCAACTGGGTTAAGCGTAAGGTTCATAATTTTTCTTACATCTCCACCACCAGGAGCCCAGGTATCATATATGCCACCAAAATACAAAGCCTTGAAGACTAGAAGAGCCAAGCACGTAAGCATGTAAAGTAAAAGTGGGATACACAAAATGTGCTACTAAAATAGGCACATGCTAAACAATAGAAGGTGCATCAACAAGATCAGCGAGCACAACAATGGAAGCTGTAATAGGAGCATCGACAACAAGAGTAGGCTCAAGTACTGACGAATCATGGTCAATAGGTGCGGGAGCAAGAACGGGTGGTGGACTAGGAGTGGAGTTCGTAGGTTCACATTATGAGGGTGATACTAAAGACTAACAAGTTTTTGCTTGAGAGAGTGTATGAGGGCATCTTTTCTCAGAATGAGGGAGCCAAAGAGGGCATCTTTTCTCGGAATGAGGGCATTTTTTTATACAATTTCATGTCTTCTTGCAAGGTCAGAATGGAAGCCATAATTTTGAAAAACTAGAATTAATAGAAAATTTGTACGTGAGCGGGTGTGATTGCCTACTAGATTGGACCTCACCCTCCAGTCTTTGACACTTGGAAGAAAGTATGCCACCAAAATAAAGTGAGCATCCCGGAGATACTACACAACGAGTTGGGGAGCAAGGTGTGGGGTGGCCTCTAAGCGGGGTTGAGGGTAGCACCCCTCGTTGGGCCCTGGGAAATGCCCTTGATGTGCTCATTGTCACGATATAGGGCGGGGTCAGTGCAATGCCCCGACATCAATCCACAATTTGAAGGGTCATCAACATTTGAAATGGCTAAAAAAATGCCCATTTAATACCAAAAAGTCCCCCTTTTACAAACAAATTTGCCCCTTTTTACAATATTATCCCCTTTTAAAATTTAAATGCCCCTTTACAAAATAGTTTCTCTAAAATCCCCCTTATTTTAAAAATAAACTATGCCTCCCAAAAATAAAGCTCTTTTTACAAAAAGAACCCTTTAGATAATATTTCCTCTCATTGAGTAAAGGGCTCTATTTAAAAATTTCTTTATTGAGAACTCCTTTATATTAGACTCAAGAAAAATATTATTTAGATGCATTTCAAACCCTCGACTATTTCATGCTCATTCTTTATAATAAGAAAGCAACCCATTGGTTGGCCATATGCCACTTCATGCATATATATTTGAGAAATGTTTTCTATTAACTTCTAAAATTCTTAAATCCACGAAAAGGTAAAATATCTTACTTTTAGGGTTCGATCGAGTTTGGAGGCTTTTGCTTTGAATAGGTCTTCTTTAGCATTATGAGCATGAGATGTAATAAGTGTGAACATTTGTCGAGGTATACAAAGTGGAAATGGCCGCCGTCGAGTTGGTGTGGTCAATCCAATGCAAAGTGCTAGCCAAAATGGACAAGTTCACAAGGAGGTTGAGTAGGTGAAAAATATAGTTGTGTCGATGAAGGTTGAGATTTTTGAGTAGCTAGTGGAGCTTGAACAGGGGCCGAAGCAAGCGTGTTTTTACTTGTTTTTCCAAGGCCACGGTGATACCGTTGACTCGCCTCTTAGAAACCAAGATAAGATAAGATAATAATATTAATGTCCAAAGAATGACCACAAAAGTAGGTCAATGGTACTTTGCATGAGACAATGCCAAGAGAGCTAGCAGGAAGACCCGAAAGGGTCCCCCAGACAAGAAGAAAAGAGAGAGAAGAGAAAGAAAGAAGAATGAGAAGAAAGGGCTACAACGGAGACACGACTGCAGAAGGGCAGAGCTGAAGAAAATCCCCAACTCCGACGCTGTCACCTAGAAGCCAAGGCCGAGTGGAAGTAGCTGGTGATATGCCGTGTTCGATCAAACCGTGGAGAGTCTGGAATGTCACTGTCTGGGAGGACGGGTTGGACGAGTCCTCTTTACTCTCTTGATTCGACCAAGTGGTACATGGGGGCATTAACCAAGTGCGAACATGAAAGCCCCTAGATTGGGAGGTAGCATCCCGGGTCCTGACGGATCTGGTCTGAGAGTCCATACTGATGTCGAGGTGCCTCTTGGTGCCCCTCTCAGGTGAGAGCACCATAAAGAAAGATGTGATCTGTTGAGTAAGAACCCGCCAGGAGGGGGTGCAGGGACTCATTCCAAGTCGGAGGGCAAGACATCGCGATCGCGATACCTAAAGAATGCTGCAAAGATGGATGCTCTCGGAAAAGGCAATGGAATCTCCCTCTGATCTCGTAGTAGATGGGGCACCTGAAAATGAAGTGTTCCTCCGTCTCGACCTCCTGGAGAGAACAAAGGCTGGCAAATCCTTTCCGAGCGTTCTAAGGTGGTCTCTCATCCCGAAGTCTATAAGAACCCGCTCTAAATTAGCCAAGGGTTATGCGGAGTGTTTTAACCAAAGTGTCGGGATATATACGTGGGCTGGCTAATAAGTCCATCATTGACCTCAAGGAAATGTGTAGCATAAAAGGCCATCTTGGCGTAACCCCCAACAGGCTGATCCAAGTGTGCAGAATGGCGCTTTTGTAGATGTAAATCGTCTATGATAATTATGTGCGAGAACCTGTTTACTTGGTAAGAGATGGGCAGGAGCATCCATGGAATATCTATAAGGCGGGAGGCGGTCCAACTGAATCCTGAACAAACTAAGAAGATGAGAGACTCCGGCGAACCAACAACGAGAGCGACCACTGTGGTCAGAAAGAGCAATAGCTTCGGAGGAATGATAGGCAAGGTAGAGATACCTATCCCTGCCTGTGGAGGAAGCTGAAAGTCCCTGAACGCGATGCAAAAGCGAAACAAGGCTAAAGATAGTCTCCAGTCTTAAAAGAGAGCCCCAAACTCAGCCAGGAGGATATTGTGTGGAACTGTCTCTTTGCACTTGATGATGCGTCTGAGCATGAGAATCTAGACACGCTCAATAGTGGCCCAATCAAAGTCAAGCAAGGATGGCCCCCAAACTTCAGAGCCATAGAGAACGGTGGGTCTCACAAGAGAATCCGAGAGAGACATCTTCGACAATATGTCTTGGAAGTGGTGGCGGAAACACTGTCTCTCCAAGATAGCCAAAGAACCATACCCCTTATTGACACGGGGTGAAGGGCAGGACGAAGACTGAAACAGGGCCCGATGAATAGAACTCCTAGGTAAGTGTAGGAGACTGGTGATGTCAATCTCTTCCCCTCTATAGAAAAAGTGGAAGTTAGAAGTCTTCAGCCCATTGAAGATCACGACCTTGGTTTTACCAAGGTTAACTGTCAACTGTCTATGGTCACAAAAGAGGGCTAAGGCGTCAGTGTGTGCGGAGTCCCTCCATGAGAGAGGCGATGAGGACAACATCCGCGAAAAGGAGAATGTAGATCAACACCTGGTGAAGAAGGCAACCATCCCCTCCTTGAATATGATCCTTGAGAAATTCCTCCAATTCATCAATGTAAATACCAAACAAAGTAGGCGAGAGGGGGCAACCCTGTTTAACCCCAATGGTGCTCTGATAAAATCGAGAAACGGCAGTGTGAAGGTGAAGGCGACCCAAAACCTCCTCGTACAGACGCATAATGGCGACAAGAAGAGTTTTGGAAATACCGATGTCTCTAAGCCTACGGAAAAGAGCTTCTCGTGGCACCGAGTCAAAGGCTTTCCGAAAATCCATGAAGTAGTAGAAAACCTTGGAGGAGTGGTGGCGTGCCTCCTCAATAATGGTACGAAGGGTGAGGATGTGATCGATGGTCTGGTAAGCAGGTCGAACCCCGCTTGCCCCTTGGCTCTGTAATGGTACTGCTCCAGAAACTGAGAAAGCTGCATGTGGAGAACCGTGGCATAAAGCTTAGAGAACGTGTGGCCCACCATGATCGTCCTATAGTTGTTCGGGTCTGAGGTAGGACCCGACTTGTGGATAGGGTGAATGATATGGTGGGACCACGACTTGAAACCCCGTACACACCACCTGATTAAAGAGGTCCACAAGATAGCTGATTAGAGTGTCCAAACCGTGCTTGAAGAATTCCGCCTGTAGGCCCTCCTCATCTGCAGCTCTGCTGCTATTCATGGCAGAAATGGCTTTCTTCACATTCGTGTAGGTGAAAATATGACATGAGAGAGGGTACACAACTTAGATGCAGGGCTGGCAAGGATGTCATAAAGGGTGGAGGTATGAGTAAACATGGAGTTGGGATGCAAGTCCTGGGGTAAGGAGGAATGACAGGGAAGAATGGTACACCAAAAACGTTTAGGAGAGTGAATAAGGGATGCATGGAGCTCAAACTCGTCCTTGACTTAGGAAAGATCACCGAAGGGCTTTGATGTAAGTGTGTGGTTACTTGGTCGAGAAGGTCGAGACGACCTCTAACAGAGAGATCTAACTTGTCAAAATGTAGAGCCGGGATGGAGGACTTGAAGCGTTAAGAGTAGGCGAGCCTTGATGAGTGAGTTTTTAGGTGGCTTTAAGAGTTGAGATCAACCAAGAAAACACGAGATAAATGGATAAAGCAAGATCCTAACTATTGTTGCAAAATCCAAGCCATTGGGGTTTGAAGGTGGCAAACAAGAAGATTGGAGAGACTTTCTTAGGAGTGTAGATTATTGCAAAGTCACATGCCATGATCACATTGTTGGCGAGGTAACATTGTTTGAGCAACCAATGTAATCAATGTTGTGAACTTGGGTCATGTAGAGTTTGTGTGGAGATCGAGACAAGATGGATCAAGGAGGAATCTAGATGATGTCAAGTTGGGGCGGGTGGTATGTTTTGCCAATGTAAATCCTAATGCAAAACATCAAATAATGAGTATAGACCAGGAAGATAAGAAGAGAGCTGTTCGGAATAGCAAAAAAACATATGTAGATTCAAACTATTATAGATGTACAACTTTTTGTATGGCCTTATAAAGAAGAACCATAAATTTTTAAAATTGCCATTATAGTCCATAAAATGTTCTCTACTTGTAAAGCAACATCGTATGACCTAGAAAAACTTGTCAAACAACAATTTAAGTTCATGAAATAGTGTTGGGAGGTGAGTAATGGTTGTTGGGAGTTTGTTACGATACCATATTAGAGAAGTGAAAACTTCTTAATCATCGAGATCAGCTCGATAGATCACCATTACCATAGCCATCACACCATACACACACGCAAATAAGTATGCATAGTAAAGTCTTTGTATTCACATATATGTGTTGTAGTTTACAATAAGGAGTATCCCGGATAGTCAGTAGAGTTTGTTTCATGCAACAAGATTTTGTTACATGAACTAACAACAAGATATGGAACAACCTAAATTAGTGCACCATTCCATATTGTATGTGCACACACCAAATCACACACCAACCACTCCCAAATCGCGCTTAACCCCTTTGTAGATGTGAACACGACTCAAAACCAAGTGGTTCAGAAATAAGCGAAACTGGCTTGGCGGTGTGAACACCAACTCCAACACCAATTGCCCCTTGAATAGTAGAGTTGGTCACTGGAACATGTATTGATGGTTGGACACTAGACTCATTGCATACAGATACGAGATACGGGTATGGAGTACGGTGTCTTTGATAGGAAATCTTTTAAAAATCTTGGAGTACGTTTTATATATATATATGTATATAAATATATAAATATGTATATAAATTATAAATTTAAAGAAGCATTTGCATACTTATTGAAATTGAATTCTCATACATTGCATACTTATTGAAATTTAATACTCATAGAGTCATACAACTTAAAATCATTCATAGAACACAAAAACAAAATTGAAATTTCCAATACTTTGAGAATTGAGACTTGAGTTTGTATTGATTCATAATGACATAATGTTCAAAACATGATAGTAAATAACATAATACATTCAAGTTCTCAACTTCTAAGTTCTAGAGCATATCATCTAGATGATCGTCAAAATCATCTTCATGGATGCCACTTGCAGCTCCACCCCCACTAGCTCCACTTTCGAACCCTTGTGAAGGGCTCCCTAGAAGTTCCTCATCGTCGCCAAGAAGTGAAACATTGGCCAAACAAGCAGCAGAAGCTTCAAAGTCCGTGTTTTCAGGTTGGAGGTCCCAAAGCTTGTTAGGACCACTAGTATACTCTTGTGTCTTGTGGGTTAAGAGGCGCAAGTTGGAATGAACATATACTAGATCTTCAGCCTTCTTCGATGCCAACATGGTGTGTTTGGCTGAGTGGATGAAGCCATAAGTACTTCAGTTGCGCTCTACAGAAGAATTACTAGCCACTGTCACAAAAACAAAGTATTAATATTATTATTAAAAAAAAGAATGATATCATTTTGAATTTTAATTCGTAATTGGTAATTAAAATATCAAATAACAAGTTACAAACTTTATACTGTGAGAGCAATTTGATCGCAACTGGTCGTAAGAACTTGGCATCATGGCCATGACAAGTCCACCACGTGATTGGATCCATGGTGGGTTTGTCACAAATAGCCTCTATCTCTCCCATGCTACCTTGTCCATTTACAAACATCGACATCTCTGGCGGACTGCAAGTGATGTAGCTGGATTAGGAAACAACCTCCTGAATGCTGACCTCGTCCCATTTGCAACCTCATGGTCATCATATGGTCACTGTCTACCAGCTCTCCCAACTATTTCACTACTGTAATATTTGGAATTTAATGCATAATCAAGGAGATGTAATGGGGTGGTCATTTTGTTCCACCTTCTCACGATCACATTTTTAACTTCACTGTAAAAATTTTCCTCAGGGTCTGCTCTTTGGCTTGTATGATATCATGGATTTTTTCAAGCATGGAGTCAATGCCATCATATATTTCTCCAATGCAAGCATTATCTTTGTCAACAAATCGTATCATACTCAAAATAGGCTCTGTGAAACTCAACAAATATTCAACTTTTTCCCACCAATGCTCATCAAGGATCCATGATTTTATTCTTTGGGCTCTTTCTGTTTGAGATTGCCTCCAGATGGTCCAAACATTATCAATCACCATCATGCTCAAAGCACGTCTCACCTTCACAAGTCGTCTCAAGACGAGTGTGTGAGAGGCAAACCTAGTCTCAACAACCTATTAAAAAAGAATGGAAACAATTCAATAACAACACAATTTGAAATTGATTTAAAAATTTAAAATCAAATATTAAATTTAAAATGAATTGTTCCTTTACCTTCAATGACTCAACTTTGAAAAAATTTGAAAATGGCTTGAGACATGTGATGGTTGGTACAAAACATCGAATCTCGTTTGCCTCCGTGTATATTTGTTCAATCCATGCAATTTTCCCAATCTTCTACATCATTAGATTCAGGGAGTGTATTGCACATGGTGTCCAAAATATGTGCTCATACCTACCCTCTACTATCAATCCGTTGCCTTGCAATTTTTGGCATTGTCCGTGATGACTTGGACAACCCTCTGCGGACCCACTGACTCAATAGCCTCAATGAGAATATTTGCAATGAATTGGGCATCTTTTACTTCCCCTCACAATCAATAGCCTTTAGAAACATTGGCCCTTTAGGGCATACTGCAATAATGTTGATGAGAGGTTTGTTTCTGGAGTCTTTCCATCCATCTGATATAATAGAGACTCCTGAATCAGTCCAAGAATCTCTAATTGGTTGTAGAGATGTCTGAATGTGTTGCACTTCTTTTGCCAAAAGAGAAGTGCGAACCTTATTATAGCTAGGGCTTGTATACCCTTGTGGTGCCTCATTAATGCCTCTCACCTGCCAATAAGGTGATCTCAAGACATTGAATGATAGTCCACATGTAAATATACACTGAGACACCAATTCATCTGCAATATCCCTCTTCTCGGTATTAAATGCTTTTTGTAATGGGCCTTTTGTTCTCTTGGCTTGATGGCCTGAGGTATCATCGCATCAAAAGGATCATCATCCTGGAATAGTTTGAGATGGGTCTCAAATGAAAGGATGAAATGATGGTGTTGGTCTTTGGTTGTTTTCCCATGGACCTCTGCTGTAAAGAAACAGTTCTAGAGCGAGCTCTTGCTGCTTCAATGTTTGCATCCTCTTGCTCTTTTAGGTACATGGCTATGGTTTTCTTTTCCACCTTCCTACACGGTCTAATACCCGTCCCCGATGCCCCAGTCAGATGAGCTCTCAAACGGGTATATGAGGATTTAAATGTGGCGGCACAATGGGGACACGTCCAAACACGGACACCACCACCGGCAACAAGCTCTATCACTTCCACATGTCTCCATAAAGGATAATTTGGATCCATTTTCACTGCCATACCACCCGAAACATTTTCCCCCTCTTGCCCCACTGAAGCTGAATCTGGATGCCATGATTGTAGGATTAATTCAATAACCTACAATAAGAGATATTTTTTAAAACATTGCTAAATATTAAAATAATTTAATTAAAAACAACAAATACAAATTAGAAAATTAATTTGTTGACCCACACACGTCATTCTCTGATTCTGATCACCAAGTTCGCCATAAATGGTGCGAGGTGAGAGCATACACAGAGGGTAGACGTTTAATTAAATAAAACTTCACTATTAAACTTAAAATACGGAAAAATTAATTAATATATTATATTTTAATAACCGTAAAATAAATAAATTATTAAATATTAAAAATAAATTTAGATCATGATCAATAAGAAACACATCATTCATGATATTGATCATTGATCATATTCATATACAAAACAATGAAACATTGCTCAAGACTCGAGAGTCAAAAGATTAAAAAAAAGCTTGAATGCATGTAAAATACCTGGAAAAATCCTCCTGGATGTTTTTAGATTTGCTTCTCCTCTCTTTCTCCTTCAAGCTCAATCACTCTCCTCCAAGCTCTTTTTCTCTCCTCCAAGCTCTTTCTTTCTCCTTCACCCTCTCTCTCTCTCTTTCAAGCTCAAGCAAAATATCAAATATTGAGTGTGAGAAAAAAGTAGAGGGATTGGGTGTTTATATAAGTGTTTAGGGGGTAGTTTAGGGTTAGGTTAGATATAAAAACTTTTAAAATAAAAAAATGCATTTTTTTAACGTTTTGATGAGTTTCGGTTTTGAAAAAGCGTATTAAAAAAGTAGGTACGTTTCCAAATGTACCCACAAAGTGTTTCAGTCCGCATCAAGACTGGTATGTTTTTAGGTTAGTACGGGAGGGTACTTGGCGTTTCAGGCGATCTAGGTTGACAATGTGCCATTGTTGTCATTGATGTCAAGTGGCATTAATGTAAAAGAGAGTCTTGAGTGCATGATGATGTCATTAGTGTTCATTGAGCCGTATGAAGTGTCTATTGGCATGGAGAAGTGGCATGGTGAGTTCGTTGATAGTGGCATGGTGAGTTGCATTGATAGTGTCATGGTGCATATGCATGTTCTCGGTGCATGGTCAAGCAAACAGGTGTTGCAAATGGGCTTTGAGCATGTATGAAGATTTCTACAATGCCTAACATGTTTAGGGTGATGTTTCAGAAGTGTTAATGAGTCTGTAAGATGTTGACAAGGTCAGTTCACTTGAGACATGAGTTGAGACAAGTCATTCTAGGCATAGTCCTAGACCTAGGGTATACATAGCATGAAGTATGGAGTAGAGCAGGCCAAGGTAAGCCGGTATGAGCATGTGTAAGGTGTTGTGAGGATGCATAACAGGTGTAGAAGGTATCAAGGCCACAATTCATGTGTATGGTGCATGTTCTAGGTCCTTTGAAGCAAGAACTTTGAAGACAAGGCATGTAAGCATGGGTAAGTCATGATGTCTGGAGAGTTTTAGGTGTGTGCATGCATGAATAAGTATTGGGGATTGTTTGGCGGAGTTGATATGATGGTGTGGACCAAATTTCAGGTTCAGGTGATGAAGATTTTGCAAGATATTGAGTTTTTGCCAAAACCAGGTTTCCAAAGGTGAGTTTTGAGCTAAAAGTTGACTTTCAGATGCTCGCGGGGAGTGTATGCTTTGCATGTGGACCCAATCTCTGGGGATGTTGAATAGGTCAGTTATGGAGATTTTCCAAGTGGAATGAGGTTGTTTGATCGTCATGTTTTTATGGACAATTGTTAAGAAGGTAAATTGCTTTTTAACCCTCTTGAAACCCTAGCTTTGGAGCGACTTGGAAGAAAATGAGTGTAGTGACCTAAAATTGATTGTTTAAGCAAAAGTGATGATTGGATGTTGTAGAGGACTCCAACTTTCTCTAGGTGCGATTTAGAGATTTTTGTTGTATGTGGGCCCACCAAAAAAGGTAAGTTTCGTGAAAGTTTCAATTTGTGGACAAGTTCTCTATTGGACGTATTGACTAATTTACCATTTATTTAAGCACGGGAGTTGTACTTCATGTCCATGATGGTTTTAGATCATGGTTAAGTCTTTAGGAGGTCAAGTGTGCCCTATTTATGAGGATTGGGTTTTAGGCGATCAGAAGCAGTTCGAGTACAAAGCAGTTTTGGAGGTGCTACATGTGGTTTTATGGCTTGGTTTGAATTTTGTGATGATCCTGACATCAAGAGCTTTCCAATGATATATCATACTTGAGTTTTTGATAAGATTTGAGCAAGTTATGACCTATTCTCTTGAAGGCTAATTTTGAGGGTGCTTGGTTGAGCATGGTCTCAAGTAGGTTTCATGGCTTGAGATGTTGTTGTTGAGTGTTTCATGGTTGTTGGAGGTTGCTTTGAGGTCTTAAACAACATGTCTAAGTGTATTCCATGCACAGGTGAAGTTGGTTTGGCTTTAGAACATTCCTTCTATGGCGAGTTACTTGTTTTGGGGTTTTAGGACTTCTTGTGTCCTAATGGAGGTCTAGAAGGTTCTTGGTGATGGTGGCGACCTACATGGTCTTATGGATGATTTTTCTAGGATGTTCTAATGATGTTTTAAGTGTTTTTACTATATGAAGGCCGACCTACATGTTTTATGACCAAGAGAAGGGTATAAAGGCAGATTAGAGAGCTCATTTGAGCTAGTTGTGAGTGTAGAGGAAAAGTGTGACCTAGGAGGTGATTGAGGAAGGTGATGAAGGTCCTTGTGACCTTGTTGAGAGGAAATGAGTATGTGATGTTGTTTTAGAGAGAGAGAAGGTGATGGCGAGCTAGGGCAAGTGTGAAATCAACTTAAAGGAAGAAGTCTTGTGCATGGAGGCTAGAGTGATGGTTTGAGAGAGATAGAGAGGAGAGTGAGCTTCAAAGAGTCATCATCAGTTGTTGCATGAACAAATCGAGATGGCATTCATTTTAGATGGCTGAGTTGGTGCTTGGTCATCTTGGGGGTTGTAGCCTCCTTGTAGGATTGGTGTCCTACTAAACTAGGGGTTGGTGTTCCTTGTAGGGTTGGTGCCCTACTAAACTAGGGGTTGGTGCTCCTTGTGGGGTTGGTGCCTCACTAAACAAATCTCTTGTGATGTGTAATATTCATGAGAGTCCTTTGTGTTGTGTAATATATGCTAGAGGTTCAGTGGGTTTTCTTCCCCTTGAGGGTTTCCCACATTATATCTTGTGTTCTCTCTTGCATCATGCTCTTGTGAATGATTGTTTCATGTTTAATAAGCTCACAATGGTTAATGGATGATTAATGGTTAGTTTGAATGGTTCATACAAAGCAAATTAATTAAAGTAAAAGTTTTTATATGACTTATTCAACCCCCTTTCTCGATCACTGCGTTTCCAATATTGATTGATCGGTCAACCTTCAAAAGGTGTGTCGGCTATTAGCAATTATTTGAGGAGATCCATTTCTTTGAAAGCTAAGTAGTTGGAGTACGAACGTAGGACATTAGTTGATTTGGTATGGGTTCGATTTGGTTGGGGGTCTATTTGGGATGGTTAGGGTGCACTTGGGTTCTTGTCTTTAAAGGACAAGGGTGTACCTTAAGTGAATCCATAAGCCCCATTCCTATTTTGCTATTTTTCTAAATTTACCATTTCCCCCAAAATTTGAGTGTGACTAATGAAGAAAAGAGAAACAATCCTAAAACCCGAAAAGAAAACACAAAACAACACTTGCCCCATATTACCAAAAGCAAACACAGAGCAACATACCTCTCATTGGACATTTAGGGTTTTAATTCCATCAAGCCTAGTTCAATTACATTGTTATTGTATTTTGATGATAGTAGAAGGTTTTGTTTTTTTCCTAAGGTTAATAATGTGCTGGTTTTAAAAATTGTAGCTATTGGTATTACGATGGCATAAAGTGCTAACCTTGTGGGCCTATCCCAATTCAAAACCAATATATTTGTTGTATTGGAAATGATACAATATTAGATCAAGCTCCACGTGATGGGGGTTATAGTTTGGGTTTGTAATGGTTGCTGATGTTAGATTTACTAACTCATATAGTTGGGTGAATGTCCATTTGTGTGTGATACTTGGCAGGTCTTCAAAGCTTTCCCATGGAAGAAGGATGCGCCAATCCCAAGCTGTAAAGTTGGAGTACATCAAAGAGCAAGAAGAAACAAATGCAATAGCTGCCTTAAAATGGAGTCATCTTTTGATAAAGGAAGGATCTCGATTGAGGAAGCCAGTTGTTACTCAAACTTGCATCGATATCCCACTCATGGAGATGAAAAATCCTTTTCAGCATGACTTCACAAAAAGATTCTCCTCACACACAAGAACAAAACAACTGTTGGAAAAACACACTTCAAAATGAGTCTAGGGATATCGTTGATGAGCTCATTGTGTAATGTGTTTACACCACGAGATTGGCCTTAAATGTTGTTAGGCCATTGTATTTGTGGGATATGGCGAGAAGGATCAATGAGACCCTAAAAGGGCACAAAGGCCCAATTTATGAGAAGGTATGCACCACCTTATTGACCAATTTTTTTTTGTAGATGATTCACTGCAGCCTATTAGGGATTCATTGATCCAATGAGGGCATTCATTTTTGATGGATAAAAAATATGCTAGAAATCGGTCCTTGGTTAATGTGTTTGCAATATGCTTTAAAGAGACGAGGTTTTGAAAGCTTATAATTGTGAAGGGTGCAAAATTCATTGCCAACATTATCATAGATGGCGGCGAGGCCTCGAAACATTGTCCAAGTGATAATGGACAATGCCAAAAATCACAAAGTCTCGGGATGTTGGTGGAGGAGATGAGATACAGTACATATTTTTAATACCTTGTGTTTTCCATTGACTCAACCTTATCTTTGCAAAAAGTTGTGTAGTAATTTGAATGAATTAAATAGATTTATGTTGAGGTTGAAGATATTTAAATGTTTGTCATCGAGCATCACATGTCATTGTGACCTTTAGGATGATCTCGAAGTTGAAGTTGTCGAAGGTAAGTGAAACAATTCGATTTATTTATTTTAGTAATTTTAATTCCCAATTCAAATTTTGTATTGTCTACTTTTTAGTTTCAAAAAAATAAATAAAGTAGATGATGTTGAAAAAGTGTAACTTGTAGATTTTTGAACATTTTTCGAACTTTCTTGTTTTAATTTCCTACATTGCACACGGTTGTCTTGAGACGACTTGTGAAGGTGCAAGATGATGTGTTATTGTTATCAACAACCTTTAGACTATATGGAGCCAATCAAACACTAATAGGGCCAAAAAGTGAAGATGTTGATAATAGATGACAAGTGTTGGACTTCTGTTGATTACTTGCTTAGTTTCATAGAGCTTGTCGTGAGTATGATTTGATTTGCTGACATGGATCAACAATGTTCGGGAGAGATATAATAGCATTGACTCAATGATTGAGAAGATGACGACCATTATAAATTCAAAAAAGCAAGTTTTCAAGAAATTTGTCACCAAGCAAGATATCTCATTGTTGGGTGGAACAAAATGACTATCCCTTTGCATCTCCTTGCCTTCGCTCTAATTCCTAAACACTACAACACTAAGATCTTTTTATGCTTAGGAGAGTGCCACTATACATAGATGTTGAAGTCAATTTAGGGTATAAGTTGGTGATCACTAGGCTCTTCCCTGATCCTGATGCAGTAAATAAAGTTGCAGGCTAGTTTGGGAATTTCTTAGCCTCTACATGCCATAACCTTGGCACTCTTTGAGACAAGTACAAGGATGTGGTAGTACCTCCACGGCTAATGATCCATGCTTTTGCAATCTCTAGCAATCAAAGTTTTAATGTTGGTAGGATTTTTAACTCTTAAACTTTAAATTTGTTTTAAGGTCAATTTTAATGTTTTACTATTATAAATTTTAAATTTGTATTGAATTTGCCTTGATAGGTTGTAATTTCATCTTTATCTAAGTGGAACTAGATAAGATAAAGATAGAGTACATACACTATCATACATTTAGTGAAGCAAAACAAGTTGGCAGCAAAAATGGCGGATTTGGTTTATGTGCATGCCAACTTGCGCCTTCTACCGACATGTAGATAGAGTACAAATAATGTGCAAAAATTATTCTGATGTACAACCAAAGTATGCTGATTTGGATACTTCCATTGCCCACCTTTCATTTCTGGACATGCAAAATTCTTTGGCTTTGCGAAACCCATATAGTAGCTAGTGGGAGTCCTAGTGGCATTGGTACTACTTTTGGCTATAATGAACCGCATAATGATGCTCTCGATGAAGAGCAATACGATGATGATTGCTATTTATGATTTCAGAATTTTAGTTATCATGACATTTGGCATTCATTTATCATTATCGTTTATTAGTAGTGTTTTTTTGTTTTTTTGCTTATTCTATGCATTTTATGTGATTAATGTCTATTTATCTAGATAGAATATATATATTGTATGGCCATATTTGGGCCAAAAAAGCATTGTAATTGAGAACCCTTACTTGCATGGTTACCAAATCTGGCCGGATCTGCCCAAAATCCAGTCAGATCTGGATTTTTCACCCAGCATGGACAAGTTCTGACTGGATCTACCCCATTTTTCCTTTATTTTTTATTTGTTTGCCAATCATTATTTAATATAAAATATATTAACTTTTTATATTATATTATCAATGATTTTCGTTGTATTTGTAATTTTGCATATTTATAAATTATGCTCATATATAATATGTATATATTTCGCAATGAATTTTTCGAACTTTAAAAAAATTCCAGTTTTTGGATTTTTTGCCCTTCCGAACAGACCAGATTTCCGAACTTGTTAACAATGCTTGCTTGTACTCAAACCAAACCAGTAACTCAGTTTGAAAGCATGTGGCCACTCGTAACTCAATCACCAAAGTTTGATAGACTTATCGGCTATTGGCCCTCAAGCATAGAGTGCCAACAAAGTGTTATACATAATGGCAACTTGATGAGCGATAGCGAAGGCCAAACTTGAGCCCTCCTTATTCTTAAAAAGATACTCAAGCTGCCAGTCTTTTCTAGCTTCCCTTATCAACTTCAATAAAGAATTAACTCAACGGTTTTTAAAAACAAGAATGAAACAAGGTTCTTCAACGTAGAACAATGATTTATATATAAGAAACCACATGTGACCCAGCTTCCAGGGCCAAAGTGATTGCACAGCCTAGTCCTGTCCAATAGTGAACAATTCCTCAACTTTTGAATGTCAGCGAACATTATTTTTGCAAAACAACCAATGCCATATCCCTTTGATCCAATAACATTTCGCTTTTCTGTGCCATCGAGCTTGATTGATGAAGCAAATTTCACATTTTTGACTATACCCTGTTTTCAGATGAAGAAATGATTGAATGGATCAATCATTCCCTCTTTCATGGTTAACATCTCTCTAGTACCATGGGGCTAATGCGGGTATTAACACACATGAACTTGATGGTTTAATTTCTGCAATAAGATAATATGGGTGCATAATTAATTTTTGTGGTAGCAAATCTCCAAAAACACAAATAGCTACGCTGATAGGAGCAGATAGGCGTAACCTACGTGGTAGCTCGGGGTGGGATTGGTTGTGGAGTTTATTAATGTGACATCAATAAAATGGGTGACCTTAAATTTGATACCCTTTTGACTGTCATAGGGCAGTTTTTCTTCTTAATCATAAAAGGTAATCGAAAAATTACAATATCTGAAGTATACGGTGGAGTATGGAGTCCACACCCCGCTTTTCTTGGAAAGATGTTTTTGAGCTTAACACAAAGGTGGAGTCAGATTTGTTGGGTTTATAATATTTAGCGAGAAACTACTTATTTAAGAACCCGCCAAAGACCGCATGGTGTTGGTTTATAGCTTATATTTAAAATATAAGCATGATAGATCCCAAAGCGGGTCGGCTTTAAGAGTGGATCATGACCACCCACCTTGTATATAACAAGGTGATCTCATTAGAGATCAGTTACACAGTGTGTGACATATGAATGCGAGCTATATGAGCGAGTAGATTATAGATACATGATGCAAATGGTGAAAAACACATGAGCGAATGTATGAGGCGGTTTGTAATCCCTTCTTGAAGGTGTAACTGCAAGTGGATCTGTGGAAATAGTGGGAGTGCTGGGTGAAAGTTTATTCTCAATAAAGATAAGTGATTTTCAGTGGTTTTTTTACCTTCCAAGGTTTTCCCACTTATATCTTGTGTCATTGTGTTCATTTACTTTTTGTTCATGGTATTTACATTCTGTAATCTGCATTATAAACATCTTAGTTAATGCCTTTAATCACTGCACTTCATAAACCATAATTTTTGGCAATTTATATTGAGGATTTATAATTTGTAACCTTATTTATCCCTTAAATTTCCTAACAAGATTGAGGCCCTTTATCATCAACCAACAGACAATTTACTGAGAAAGTGATGGATTTTTTTAATGCGGAACCCTTCAATGGGTGAAACTATGACAAATCTAAGATAGGCCCTCAAGATTGATATCTGTTGCTATTTTTTCAGATAAATATATCTAAGATACCTATACTACTCTCTTCTTACCAAAAGGAATTTTTAATATGAATGACTTGGGCATTAATAATATGAATGGCTTGGGCATTAATAATATGTATTTGTGTGAGACGTGGACAAAATGGGCGATCATAAATTTGATGCCTGTTTAACTGTCTTAGGGCAGTTTTTCTTCTTATTTGGAGAAGGTAGTCGAAAAAGTGCAATATCTTAAGTAGATGATGGAGTTTGGAGCCCTTTCACCCCCTTTTTCCTCGGAAAGATGGTTTCAAGCTTGACACAGGGGTGGAGTCAGATTGAGGCCCTCTATCATCAATCAATAGACAATTTATAGAGAAGGTGATGGATCTGTTAATCAACGTGGAACCCTCCAATGAGTGAAACTATGTGACAAATCTAAGATAGGCACCTCAAGATTGACAGTAGTATAGTTATCCTCTTATCAAATGGAAAAATTTCAGCGTGAATGATTTAGGCATTAAGAACAACTAGATTTGTTGACAAACAAATTGTTTCAAAAGTTTGAAGATGTATTTCAAGAACTGCCCCGGGTTACCTCTAAACAGAAGCATGGATCACATTATTGAATTGGAGATTGGTATGTTTTCAATAAGGATCAACCATATATACATTTATACCATTAGAAAATTGAGTTCTAGAATTTGGTGAAAGAATTATTGAGTCATGGGTTGATCATTTCTAGAATAGTAATTGGTATCAAATCACCCTAACTGTCTTAGTACTAATAAAATATGAAATGCATAAATTTTTCATTTACTTGAGTGTTTAACAAGTCTAAATCATATGGTGCCCAATATTTCAGCAAAACTAGTTTACGATCAAGGTACCAATCGAACTGGAACAAAAGCTGAAGACATTGCAGGTTTGAGGTGGAGCTTTTTTCGTGAACAAATACCACAAGAACATTTCAGGCAACATTGAATAAATTTTTTGCTCCCTTTTTTATGTAATGCATTTTTTTGGATGATTTGTCATTGTATTGTACAAGATGGAAAGAGCATCTGACAAACCTTGTTAGCTTCTTACAATCTTAGGAGAGCTTCACTTCTTTGATATGAAGTCTGAATGCAGTTTTGACATGAAGGAATTGGAATATTTGGTGTGCATAATTTTGGTTGATGTTGTGAAGGTGGAATTAGGAAAGATTAAGACAATGCCGATTTTGACTGCACCTTGTAGTTTCAGTAAATTGCGTGAATGCTTTAAGGTAACGAGATGTTAGAAATATGCATACACTTATACCCAAATAATGTCACCTTCGACATGTTTTTTGAGAAGCAGTTACTATTGAATGGATTAAAGTCGTGGAATAGTCCTTTAATAAATTGAATTTGTTCATGATATTTTGTCCTTGTTACATTGAATTCAAGAAAACATTAGTTATAGGATACTTACCTTTAAAAAGTGGAGTAGAGCAACCCTTTCACAAGATGGTAGACACATTACTTTTACAATTGGAGTGAAGAAAAATTAGTTATCAAATTTTAATTTATAATAAGAAAATCGTTAGCAAATGTACAAGCATTCTTAAAATAAAAAAATGGAAATATGTAATATCCCCTTCCCGATCGAAGACCTTTAGCCCATTTTGTCTTCTGACAGCTAAGGAATAAACACAAGGGGAACTTAAGTTATGATAGTTTTTTTTTAAAGTGAAAAAAATTTAAAGAAAATATTATAAACTTAATAATAAGATAAAAATAGAAAAAGGCCAAAAAAAAAGCAAAAAGGCATTTAGCAAAAGTTATTATTTCAAGGGAAAATGCGACTTGCCTAGGGGAGAAAAGCAAGTGGGGAAAAGTATTAAATGAAGGGAAAATTTGATTGGATGTGAGAGTGGCAATTTGGCCCTATTCTTCTATTTAAGCAAGTGAACTTGCTTGGAGAGACATCCTTGTTTATCTTCTATATTCAGATTTGTATGTTGAGCATTTTGCTTGCATCTTCTCTCTTGAGGACGAAAACCCTCCAAGAGATCTAGAGAAGGACGAAAACCCTTCCTCTAGTTGAGAGGATTCTCCACCCTGGAGTTTCCATTGAGGATCATTGGTTGCTAGAATATATTTCAGTATTTTCCAATAGTTGTTGAAGACCGATTTCAAGCAAAATTCAAGGAGAGATCAGATCTGAAGTGTTTGATCAATTTTGAGGTGTTTTTGGGCCTTTCCTAAGTGGGGTGAAATTGTATTTCAGTTTTCACTTATAGCTAGGGTTTATCTACACTGTTCCAGAATTGCAGATCTTTTTTGGATGCCTTCACGCCATTGAAAAATTCTTATTTTGGGTTCATTGGAAAAATTATTTTGCAAGCTTCAGTTTGAGCTATCATTTGCCCCGAAATTTGGAGTATTTTGCAAGTTATTGAATTTACAAGTTCTGCTGCGTTTTTTACCTTAATAAATTCCATAATTAATATTTTTCGAATATGATTGAAGATCCTATTATGATTATTCATTTTCTACTTACAGAAACAAATTTGCATAATTTTTGGAGGTATTTTGAGGTTGAAAAAGCAATATTTTTCTAAATTGTTTGCCTAGGTTAGAAAACTAGGGTTTTTTGCCTAGTTTGTGGCCTAATTTCATTATGAATTTCAATTTGATAGCAATTGAGATTTTTTGGCTTTTTGGATTAATCAGATTTAGCCCTAGTGGGAATTGTGGGTAATCGACTTGGGGTTGAAATATGTCCATTTGGGGACAATACAAAATAATACCAATCAAGTGAGTAGGACTGTTAAAACCATAGTTCTATAGAGTTTAGGAACGTGGAGAGAGGTCTTGGGAATAGGGGAACCAAGGGCCTAGGTTTGGGGATGGCGGGCAAATATATTTAGTACTTGAAAAATTAGTTACAAAAAAGTGTACAAGGAATAACAAATGAAATTTTGAAATACTAAACACATTTCATTGAACAATAAAAATGCTGAATATCAATATATTAATATCATAATTCATATTCAAAATGATGATTACATCCAAATTTCAAATACAATTGGCCAATGGACCGATGCCTCTAATCAAGAATCATCTCCAAAGTCTGCACCAAACTCCTCATCACCCGAACTAATGGTGCTTACTCTTCAAGCTCTTGTTGTTGCTCTCCCTCTTGCTATTGCTCTCAACCTCTCACTCTTGCAGCTATAATGTCCCCTTTTTCAAATTAGTGCCAAATGGAGACTTCTTGCCATTCTCTTCCCTTGGCCAAGAAGGATAAGTGAACAAGGGAAGTAATTGAACTTCGTTTCAATTTTCTTTTATTATTTTTAATGTTTTTCTTTGGTATTTACCTCCTCCAAGAGTCGGCTGGGATTAGGAGTTTCAGTGAAGAATTAAAAGATAAAGTGAGCTTGGAGGTCTGTCCTCATCTATTTGGCCTTTGGTGTCAAGCAAGGGGTATAAAAGAGGTTGTATGGCCTTATTTGGAGATCATCTTTTGGCGCATTTACACTTACACTTGGTTTGTTGGGCTAGTTGCTCAATACCATTCCACTTGAGGACGAAAACCCTCTTGTGTGGCATCCAAGGAGGACGGAAACCTTCCTTGTGGCTTGGTGGAGAACGAAAACTCTCCATTTTGGTGAATTGAAGATCTCTATTGAAGACTCTTTGCAGATTTGGATCAAGAAGAAGACCTACAAGAGGATTTTACATATTTTTGGAGCCTTCTCCTAGGGGAGCGACTAGGGTAGAGGTCACAACACTCATTCATTTATTGACATTCATTTACTGATATTTAGATATGATATAATTATTAATGCTGGAATTACTCATTTTTGGGCATTGTTGGGGTTTGGAAACCCTCATTTCGATTTCTCTTCACCGCACTTACATTAATAATTAATTTTCCAGCGGAGTATTTGCTTGATTTACATGGTGGAAATTGTTCTAATGTGTTTCTAAAAGGTCTATAAATATTGTGGATGAATGGTGAAATCTTGTGTTGTTCAGATGCGGTTATAAAAATTAGATCACTAGGCTGGTACTTTCCACGGTGGGGGGACGGCTGATAAAAATATATATAATTTATTAATTTTACAAATATAACATGAATAATTCAATAAACTAAGACTTAAAACTGAAAGTTTGAAGATTGAAACCATTAATGATTAAATTATTAATCCAATTATTCATCACATAAGCCAAGGCCCAAAATGCTATATATTCAATGTTCAAAACTTCAATATGACAATGAAAATTAAAAACGACAAGTCTTCAATAATCAACATGAGAAGAGTACAACTACATATACCAGCAACATGACTGCTGCATAGGAAGGGATACCTAGATAACATGAAAATGGAAAAACATGTTACAAGCTTTTAGATCCCTAGTATTGGCTATATTTATTAAACTATGTTCCACCAAGTTTCCGGGATGGGGATGGTAGGGGATGCAGGGATGTGTTTCCGGGACTGATTTTTTTTTAGGGGACGGCAGGGGACGACTATTAAAAAATAAAGGAAAATTTAAAAAATATAGGAAATTTCAAATATTCATATGATAACATTGCTAAAGCAAACCTTAATACATAAAATTAGAGTTGAATTGAGATTTCACATAAGATTTATCATTTAACATATAGGAAATTTCAAATATTCATATGATGAGTATAAGACATTGATAAACTTAAACTTAAAGCATTCCTCACTGTCTTCTTGCATGAAAACTCCCCATTCGTGTAGGAAAAAAATGGTTTGTAACAAGAATATGATATACCAAGATCAAAGACCAAAAGGTCTGGCATTTTGTGGCGTATTTCTATGGAAAGAAAAGCACTACAATATATTTTCTTGTAGACATCCATAAAGTAAATGTTGATAGAACTGTTTGAATTGTGTGGTGGCATATAAATTTATTAAGGATGGATGATAAACAACATGCAGGCTTCAAAATTCAAAATTGAAATCACACGATAAGAATCCTATCAATGTCATGTAATCTAAAGAGACTACAAGTATAAGCTCCATACTTTATAATAGAACTATTTTATTCATTTCTCTCACAACTTATAGATTATACCAATGGATGATAACTAAGACTAACCACACGACTTCTTAAAGGTCTGTTGTTGACCATTTGAACGAAGCCAGCATGCAGCTTTGATTGAAGATATCCAAAACAAAGGGGTGACATTTAATAGCATATAAAGTATTTCTCAATTATGATAGCGGAATATACCAGCCCATTTCATCTTCAATCTCCTCAATTATCTAATCAATGCAGACCATTGATTTAAATATAAACATTGTTTTGGTAACCAACTATTTTCTGTTATTGTTAATCTCTTGTTGGCTTTTAGTAGTGTCTTATCGACTCTTTTGTTATGTTTAGTTGTAGTTGACAGTTGTGTTTTAACCAAAAACCATTGGATCTTTGATTCTTTTGTCATATAATCAGAATGATTCATTTCGGGGAAGGGCATTGATGTGACAGTTCCTCCTGTACCAAGTGATTGTATTGAAGTTTGAACACTACCTTATGCAATAAATTTGTTATTTAGAAATGAGCTTATTTTTATTTTGATTTTTGTTTTTGGTTTAGGGCACTTAGAAATGAAAGTGGGGGTCCTTGTGGGCCCCCGCATTGCTTTACTTTTAATTAAAAGTGTGTTTTTAAAAAAAAATGTGTTTTTTTAAGGCTATTTGCTTAGGGGACGATAGGGGACGACTGGATGTCCCAGTGCACGTTTAGGGACTTCTAGTTGTCCCCTAAACATACCGGGACGTCCAGCTGTCCCCTGCCATCCCCTATTTTTTTTTGATGTCCTCGGGACGTTTCCTAAAATTTGCAAAGTTTGGGGACGGGAAGGGACGCGTTTCTATCCGTCCATGAGGTTCCAAAACGTCCCCGGTACGGGGATGAGCTAAAAAACACAGGGGATGCGTCCCCGTGGAACATAGCTATTAAACCATTGATTTTATCTGTCTAGTACATTTTCAATACATATTTAAGAGACAAACAACTACTTGGCATACAAACTATCCCAATGCCATATGCTAGAAAAATACTGAGCATCCAATTCATTTTTTGAATCAACTAACAACTGTTTTCAAAAATTCAAGTCTGGACTCTCCTAAACAATATGTCAATATCTCCTAGTCATCACTTCTTGAAGATTTTTTTCAAAAATTTCAGCCTATGAGTTGGATGTCTCCTGAAACAGTGAACAATAGCCATTTCCAAACTACAAGGTATATAATTTTGAATTTTACAGAATGCTTGAAAAATGAAAATGCTTGAATTTTACAGCCTAGACATTGAAAAACTACGGACATTGGATTTTTTTTGTTTTTTTAATGTTCTAATGTATAAGACATAGGGGATGTTGTGGCGTCACTTCATACGTCTTGGGGATGTCACGACATCCCTATGTCGTCCCCTCAATGTCGAAGCACCCGGGACGTCCTGGGTGTGGCCCCTAACCTTAGGGGACTTCTAGGACATCCCCTCTTCTTTTGAAAATTTGGGATGCCGGGAAACGTCCCGTCTTCGTCCTCAAGTCCGGGGAGGTTCGGGATGTCCGAGATTGTTGGAAAAAGGGGGTGCACGTCCTGTGTAACACTTTGGTATATCATAGACATGCGAACAACTCGAATATGAAAGGATGACAAATGGCGTGTTGGGTATTCCATTGTGAATATACAAAAAAATATTTAAAATATAGGAAATTGAAAAGTTTTAACATTAAAATTTTCATGTGTAAGATGGAATATTAGATCTTAATTTTGGTGGGTTTTTTGATTGTGTATATTTAAGTCATCACTTAGAAGTGCTTATGCGCTTCATTGGTTCCTGCCTTGTGAGTATTACCAACATACTCGAGAGAAAGGTCATCAAAGACATATCACGGATTTAGTCATAAAAAGATTAACATATCATGGATTTGGTCATTGAAAAGATCACTTAAATTTTAAAAATCCCTCGAAAATAAAAACCTAAGTATGGCTAATGCAAAGTTTCTAGCTATAAGGAAATAAAATGTATCGGGTTGTGATATTCTCACATTGATAGTAATTGTGAGACAACAAATGACTATAAGGTATTGCATGCACTACAAGTTTTGTCAATCCAGATTAGACTTTAGGGTGAAAGTTCTTGGGGTGACTTGTTAGCACCTGTTTTCTTTGGCTGTTATTCTCATTGCTTAGAGGTGGTTGTGTGATTTAAAGGTCTCCTTGCCTTATAATTATAACAAGATAGATGGGAAAAAGGTCATTAAAGAAATGACTAATAGAAACTGGTCATCAAAGAGATTTCAAAGAGATTAACCACACCACAAATTAAAATTTAATCATAGGAGACTGTGGAATCTCTATTTACCTAACATGGAAACTCTATTTATCTAACAAGTTAAATTATTCTTCAAGACTTACTAAATTATCATGTTTTTTCAATGAAAATTCATTGTTGGGGTATCCTGCAGTTTTTGGAATGTTTATGCCTCCCATTCATGAAAAATGGATTAAGAGTTGGGTCTCAGGGGTATTTAATAGTTTAGGCAATGACGGGGTCCAATCTGGACATCCTTTAATGACCTTTGGGGCTTCCGGACATCCCCTACAGCAGGAAACATCTCCTTATTTTTGGGGCTGTCTCCTATCACATTCGATATATTCATGGTCTTAGAGACATAATAGACATTCTAGTTATGCGCTCCTTGTCTTGGGGATGGAGTGAATGTACCCACCGCCCTTGCAGACATGTCCTTGGTTTCAATGATAAAAAGTCTAGGATAATGTTTTTGATGCATTGTCATGTCAGTAATGAGAACAAGTTTGTACTTAAATTGTTAGAAAATTTGGAACTAAGATGTAGTCATTTATTTACTCTCAATACTATTTTCTAACCCCAAGTGCGCCGATCTATCACCTACCGGAGGACTGAGCGCTCACCCGAGGCATGCGCCGCGCTAAGCCCCTCCTTTATGTGATCTTTGTGAGAAGGTTCCGCCATTAATGGAGGATGATTTGTAGAAGTAGAAGTACATTCACTTATTTAAAAAGGTAGAAGGAGCAACTAACAAATCCACACCTTAATGCATTATAGAAACTAAATAACATTGTAATAAGCATAATAAACCAGATCTGAGCCATGATAGTCATATAACACGAGGGTTTACACCTTGGACAAAATATCTGAGAATGAACCCATATATATATTGATTTAACATAGTTCTAGTAGCCACATTACTGTTCAAAAGGGTCATCTCAGACCATACATATTAAATGACAAAGACTCAACTCCTACAAGCTTCTTTGATATGAGACCCTAGCTATACTTTTCCCATTTTAACCCTTGTTACAGATCCTAGTGCCATACAAAGGCTTATGGCATCCTTTACAACCCTTAGCACTAAGTGCTCTAAACCCTAGTATTAGCACATCATTTGTACTCTGCATTCTCTAGGCATTCTCTCTTTGTCTATTCCTTCGTCCCTCTATCTTTCGTCCTTCTTTCTCTAGCCCGAGCATCTCTTTTTATAGGATCAACACCCACTGCCATGCCTTCTCTCCCGCAGATCGCGTGCAAGTGTGGATGTGGTCCTCTATTTGCGAATGCTTATCCCTTTCGCAAACCCTCCACTCTCTATAATGAATCAATGATGTTTTCTAGGAATATTCCCTGCGTGGAATATCCCTTTCTTGACCTCCGAGGTTCCAGTGGCACCTTATCCACTCATCACGCCAAGTCGGGTCCTCACGTTTTCCTCAAGTCTCTAGAATGCCAAATATGGCTAAGTCCTTTGAATCCGTGTTACGCCTTTCACACGCCCCCTTTTTTGCTTAAAACCCTTCTTAAACCCCTTTGTTTTGTGCGCTTTCCTCTGTGCGCCCTTCTTCTCATTGGTCATGCGCACGTGCCCTTTGGCACTTAGCTAATATTTCGAGGCCCAACATAAGATATGCAAATATTGATAAAACATTCAAATTTTTAAATCCTGGAAATCATTTATGGTATTTTGGAAACTTGTTTTAAGGTTTTAGAAACTTCTAATTATCCAGAAAATTTCAAAAACTCCTAAATTGGTATTTGCAGTTTAAAGCGATTTTCAAGCTTCTCTTGAGAACTAAATTTTTTTAATAGTCCTTAATTTCAAGATCTTGTCTTTAGTAACTTCCAAAAGTTTCAAATGCTATTTCCAAGGTTTGAAGAAGTTCTAGTCTCGACCATTTTGAATATTGTTCTCTGTTGATTCCTTGCTTTCTATGTAATATCCCTTCCTAGTTGAAGACCCTTAGCCTATTTTGTCTTCCCGACGGCTAAGGAACAAACACAAGGGGACTTAAGTTATAATAATTTATTATAAAGTGCAAATACAAAAAAAAAGGAAAATATTATAAAGCACTTATAATAAAATATTATGAACTTAATAATAAAATAAAAATAGAAAAAGGCAAAAAGGCATTAAGTAAAACTTATTTATTCAAGGAAAATGCGACTTTCCTAAGAGAAAAGCAAGTGGGGGAAAATATTAAATAAGGGGAAAATTTTAATTGGGTGTGAGTGGCCATTTAAGCCCTATTATTCTATTTAAGCAAGTGAACTTGCTTTTGGAGACATCACTTGTTTATATTCTATTTTCAGCATAGTTACCAGGTTCGGAAATCCGATTAAATTCGGAAGGGCAAAAAAATCCAAAAATACGGAGTTCTCGAAAAAATTCGAAAAAATATGGAAAAATCCGGTTCGGAATATATATACTTATATTATTATAAATTTATATTATTGTATACTTATATCATTATATATAGACAAATCATACAAAAAAGCATCCATCTACCATAATCATCATCATCATAATGATTCTTTCAAAAGATTGCAAGAAGTTGCTTGGTCCAAAAAGGTGCAAAAATGGATTTTATGAAAATAAGAAAAATATTGCCATCAATGCGTAGAGCTCGAGAAAATATACACTTTTAGAGAAGACGACACTGAAAGCGGAGCCACTGAGAATGAAAGTTATGGCACATGCAAGTTTTTCTTTGCTACATCTTTCAGACCCTTTCCAAAAATGGCAAATTTTTGTGAAGATCCGATTTTTTTTTTTTGCCAAAAAGGAAAATTTTTTTTCGAAAAAAATTGGCCGAACCGAACCGCATTTATTCGGTTGCTTCAAAAAATACGGTTCGAACCGGATTTCATACAAATCCGCCGAACTTGGTAACTATGATTTTCAGATTTGTATGTTGAGTAGTTTGCTTGCATCTTCTCTCTTAAGGAAGAAAACCCTCCAAGAGATCTAGAGAAGGACGAAAACCCTTCCTCTAGTTGAGACGATTCACCACCTTGGTGTTTCCATTGAGGATCATTGGTTGAGGAATATATTTCAGTATTTTCCAGTAGTTGTTGAAGACCGATTTCAAGCTAAATTCAAGGAGAGATCAGATTTGAAGTGTTTGATCAGTTTTGAGGTGTTTTTGGGCCTTTCCTAAGTGGGGCGAAATTGTATTTCCAGCTTTCACTTACAACTAGGGTTTATCTACACTGTTCCAGAATTGCATATCCGTTTTGGATGCCTTCCCGCCATTGAAAAATTCTGATTTTGGGTTCATTGGAAAGCTTATTTTTCAAGCTTCAGTTTGAGCTATCATTTGCCCAGAAATTTGGAGTATTTTGCAAGTTATTGAATTTACAAGTTTTGCTGCGTTTTTGCCCTAATAAATTCCAGAATTAATATTTTTCGAATCTGATTGAAGATCCTATTCTGATTATTCATTATCTACTTGCAAACAAATTTTCATAATTTTTGGAGGTATTTTGAGGTAGAAAAAACTATATTTGCTAAATTGTTGGCCTAGGGCAGCAAACTAGGGTTTTCTGGAAAATATTCAGTTTGTGGCCTAATTTCATTCTGAATTTCAGTTGGGATTTTCTTCAAATCCACTTGGGGTTGAAATATGTGCATTTGGGGACATTACATTCTATCATTCATTAGAAAGCCTACCCCAAAGGTTTTGCAATTTCCTATCCCAGTCATTACTGTTTTTGATATTTGCATTTCCAAAGCTTTGTATTACCCATCGTCGTCAAAATGGGAAATAATACATTAAATTTTGAAGTCGGAAAGCAAATTACAATTGAAGGATGTGATGCTCTGTTGGACATGCCAGGTTTTATAAAAGTTATTGTGATGCCAGGCAGATTTATTATGGAAGGGATGATTGGAGATTGCTCTATGGGTTGCAGGACTTGATTCTTGCCAACAACAAAAGAAGCAAAATTGAAGCTTCTTTGGGCCTGACGCAATTGTTGATTCTTTTGGAGATGCTGATAGATCTTAAAAGTGAAATATTGTGATGTCAAGGAGATTTATTATGGAAGGGATGAATATAGATTGCTCAATGGGTTGCAGGACTTGATTCTTGGCAACAACAAAAGAAGCAAAATGGAAGCTTCTGCAGGCTTGATGCAATTGTTATTCTTTCGGAGATGCTGATAGACCTTAAAGCAAAATATTGTAATTTGTGATGTCAGGGAGATTTATTATGGAAGGGATGAATATAGGTTGCTCAATTGTGATTCTTGCCAATAACAAAAGAAGCAAAATGGAAGCTTCTGCGGGCCTGACACAATAGTTGATTCCTTTGGAGACGTTGATAGATCTCAAAGCGAAATACCCCGTACCTGTCGCTTTTGTAAATGTCATTCAGAGAGAGAGAGAGAGAGAGAGAGAGAGCAGAAGGGGTACCTGTAGCTCATGCACATTGTATGAAAATGAGTTTGCAATTGTCATGCCCTTTTATGTTTAAATGATGAAATTCCACGTGCTATCTTTCCTATCTGATTTTAAGTGTCTTGCAGATGTATGACTAGCTCTGTGCTTTGCTATCATCCTGCACAACTACCTTGTTAGTTCTTGTGTCTCCAACATCATATCATATGTCTGAAAATTGTCAGTAACCATTTCTCTGATTCTGTTGTTAATCTGCATTAGAACTGACCAATGCATTGATTCTGACTGCTGTGAATATATTGTTTCAGTGTCATAATGGGCATACGCTTTGTTCCAACTGTAAGTCAAGAGTTCACAACAAGTGCCCTACTTGCAGACAAGAGCTTGGAGACATTAGATGCTTGGCCTTGGAAAAAGTTGCAGAGTCTCTTGAGTTACCTTGCAAGTATTATAATATTGGATGCGCAGAGATTTTTCCATACTATGGCAAACTTAAACATGAGGCCCATTGTACTTTCAGGCCATATAATTGCCCATATGCAGGATCAGAATGTTCTGTCACAGGTGATGTTAAATCCCTAGTCGCACATCTCAGGGATGATCATAAAGTTGACATGCACACCGGCTGTACTTTTAACCATCGATATGTAAAATCCAATCCACGGGAAGTTGAGAATGCCACATGGATGCTGACAGTGAGTACAAATGGGAAGATTTTGCTAATTTTGCTTAGTTTCATATTTTAGGTTGTTAGTGCTTGTTAGCACTGTTAAACTAGCTTTTGATTGTTCAAGATTCTGTTGCTTGCTTCAATGTCGCTGAATCATCTTTGATAATTGTTTGTGATGCTTTGCAGGTTTTCAACTGTTTTGGACAGTATTTCTGTCTTCATTTTGAAGCCTTTTTATTGGGAAATGCACCAGTATACATGGCTTTTCTACGTTTTATGGGAGGCGACAACGAAGCCAAGAATTTCAGCTATAGCCTTGAAGTTGGGGCTAATGGCAGAAAAATGATTTGGCAAGGAGTGCCCAGGAGTATTCGAGACAGTCATCGAAAAGTCCGGGACAGCCACGATGGGTTAATCATTCAGAGAAACATGGCATTGTTCTTTTCTGGGGGAGAGGAAAGAGTTGAAGCTGAGGGTCACTGGGCGAATCTGGAAAGAACAATGAGGCATGACCTTTACCGTTTGCAGCTCTGTTATAGAGGAAGAAGATCATGCTAAGTCTAGCTATTGGCGCCTAAAGAAATCTTTGCTGGATTAGTTTGGAGAGCAGCAACTATGCATATGAACTGGATTAGTGCAGATTTATGCGTACATAGTATCTGTGATTCGGAGGTTGATTTTTGTTTAGCCAATAGAAACAGCGATTTTAGGCTGTATTTTGGAGTCTGTATGTAAGACATAATTTCTATTACAATTTGACGGCTTGTTAATACTCCATGTTCTGGGCCTACGCATCACTGTATATTTGCTAATATTGCAGTGAATTCACAATTCTGAAAAATGCACTTTCCACTCAATGGCCAATAACCTGCCAGTCTACATGCGCAGGGGCCATAATCATGTAACTTGTTTATTAGTTGGACAGGAACTGCAAAGCGCCACATGATGATTTAGACATTGATATTTTGCTGATATACGTAGTACTAAGCACATGACTTGTACCTGATGATAATGGAGCGAGTCTTGACTGACCATGAGCTAAATGAGAAGGCCCTGTTGTGCGATTGATGCAAACATATCAGCAAAAGTGCCAGTTATGTTCACGTGCAATGTAAAATTCCAATAACTGCAGATAGAGTTGGGTTGTACATTGAAAATTTCCAAATATCATTACTGTTAACTCCTTATGAATTAGAACTATTTTATATTTGTGTGAAAATTTGTTCGCTGCAAGTTAGCATTTTATGCAAATAATTTTTGTTTCCGATTTGGAAAATGTGGATCTTTATGCTTAACATTGCTATCGTATATGTATGGCAGTTCTGACGATATAAAGGTAATCTCCAAGATTTGCAGGTAAGGCTTAGAGCATTCTAGAGTTGTCAAATCTCATGCAATTTCAATGCATCAAATTAGTAGAAGCATAAACTTTTAAATAGCGGCGTATTAAAAACTTGCGTGACTTAACAAAGCAAAACACACAAGTATTGGAAATATAATGTTTTGACGTTTGTTGGTATTTTAATAAACAGCTTACTAGTGCACAAGGTCAGGTGTTGTGCATTCCATGCATGCCATGAATTTGTAAGCATGGAATGCATGAATTCACGCCAACCTCGTACATCCAAAATTTGTGACATCTTTATATGCAAGTGAGGTTAGTTTTTGTTTTGTGTAGATATGATAAAATAAAATTATAGCTTAGAGGGATGGATCATATTTACGGATTATATTCATAGTTCCTTAATGGTGCTTATGTGTTAAGTGGATCCTTTTGTTTTTTATTATTACTCAAAATGAGTAAAATATGCCATTAGGATAAGACTATTCACAGAGGTTGTCTTTAGATGACTTGCAATGAATTCTCACAAAAATTAATAATCAAAAGAGTTACAAATTGTGGTGTTAAGTTAATGAATGCCATGAACTCGTACACTTACAATGAACATGGTCCATGTATTGGCTAGTTCTTGTTGAAAAGCTGATAATAGAATTGAACTTTTAAATTGAAGGGATTAGAAAAACACAATTATAGCATTGGATAGGTTGATTGTTCGCAACTGACATAAGTGAAATTTTGATATTACAATGCTGTTTAACAGTTCATGTTTTTTTACTTTTTCGTACAATTTTATTTTTATTGTATAGACTTCTTAAACCAATAGATTTAAGGCAAAAGGTTTGCTTTTCTATTGATATAGACAAATAATATTGATATGTATTAGTATATATTAAAAACTTAAAAAAAAAATGAAACCTACTACATTATTTTCATTAATATTGTAGTAAACTATCACTATTCTACACAATTTGAAAAACAATATTGAGAAATAACTCACCTAAAAATTGATTATGAAAAATTAATTATAGTAGATAATTTACTAAATGTTGTTAAGGATTGAGAAAATAAAATATTTAAATTTTATTATTATTTTTTGTATAAAAAATTGTGTTATGTTATTTAAGTGATATAATGTCTCAAAATGATCAATTGCTTAATAAATTAAGATTTTGTATATTGAAATTATTAATAGGAGGTATACATGGTTTGAGAGGATGTAAAGGAGGTATAAATGACCTAATATAACATATATATGTCATTTTCAATCGTCTCGAATGAAATGACGGTAAGAATAAGATTTCAAACCTTTTAGATTAATTAATGCTAATTTAAATAATTTTCTATAGTCTATATGTCAAGTAAATTGAATGTTTAGAATTGTAAACATTGCAAACTAGAAACATTAAAAACATTCAAATTTTTGATTGGTTGCATTGTGGACAATTAATCACTTGATAAAAGGTAGTAAGAAATGTCGATTAGATCGGTGCATACTAGGTGAGGACTACTAAGATAATTAAAATGGGGATGAAACAATTCACACCACCTTAATGAGCAAAATTTGTGGGATTTTTATATGTAAATGATATGTAATATGAACAAATGGATGCACATTAAATATGTAAACAAATATCCATATCACATGCAATTATATTAATCAAGTCTTACAAATATAATCAAAACATCACGTCTAAGGAATTTTTGTAAACTAGAGTAAGATGCAAGGGAAAAAGTTGTCTAGCTGGAAATTGAAATTGGAGGACAATCATATGACAACATAGTCCACGATTTTTAGGGTAGATAAAGAGAACCCATAAAACTTGCAATGAACATAATACTTTGTCCGAACTATGGTGTTTCAATCATGATAATGGTATTTTAGGCTTTTGTGCATTTTTTCATAATTATAATTTTATTTGATGATTGGACTCGCCATTGTTTATCTTTCGAAAACCTTGCTTAGTTTTTTGAAAATTTACTTCGATAATTGAGAAATTAGTTGTCTTTCTATTAACCCTAATTGGGTTGTAGAGCTTTGAATTTGCAAAAATGTGGAATTATTTCGGGGATTTGTTTCACTTAGCTTGATTCATATAAGATCTCTCGGTTGTACTTAATATTGAACCCAACACACCTAGTATAATGCAACAATTCTTCAACCAACCAAACCAATGCAATGTAATGTGCCTTCACTATGCAAATCAATGTTTGAATTCTCTAGCATGTGATTGAGGATTTTTTTTCGAGTTAGAGAAGCAACTCCAAGATGCATTGAAGAGGCATATTTGACTTGAGGTATTAAGACATGTGTTTAGAGGCAATTGTACATGATACTTTTTTTAGGATTATAAATCCACAAATGAGGAGATGGGAAGGCCAAGCAAGCAAACATACTCATCCCACAACCAATAAGGAATAATGTAGTAAGATGGCCACTTCCATTGTGGTGTCACCCCATATTGGCATACTGAGATCATGACATACATGGGAAAATATGTTATCACAAACCAAGCTAACCTACCAATGTGGATTAATATTTGATTCAACGAGGATTTTTAGAGTTGTAGAAGCAATTCCAAGAAGTATTAAAGAGACATGTCTAACTTGAGGTAGTAAGACATGCATTTAAAGGTAACTCTATACATGATTTTTGTTTGGGGATTATGAAGCCACAAAGGAGAGAGGGAAGGACAAGCAAGGAAACATACCCATCCCGCATCCAACCAAGCATTATGCTAGTAAGAGGGCCACTTCCATTGTGATGTCACACCTATTGGCATAATAATCATGTATACTAAGGTTTATATGCTATCGTAGACCAAGCCAACCAACCAATGTGGGTTTTTTACTTTTTGGTCTAGTGAGGATTTTTAAAGTCATAGAAATAATTCCAAGATACATTAAAGAGGCATATTTGACTTGGGGTAGTAAGACATGTATTTAGAGGCAAATATACATGATATTGTTTTTTTGGGATTATGAAGCCACAAAAGAGGAAATGGGAAGATCAAGTGTGCAAACATACTCCTCTTGCAACCAATCAACCATTATGTTAGTAAGAGGGCCACTTCCATTGTGTTGTCACCCTTATTAGCACAAGGATAATGATATATTGGGACCGATATGTTATGCATTGACCAAACAAACCACTTAATGTGGGATTATTATTATTGTTCATTGAATGAGGATTTTTAGAGTCGTAGAACCAATTCCAATATGGAGGCAACAGTAAATGAATTTTTTTGGATTATCAAGCCAAAAGGAGGAGATGGGAAGGCTAAGCACGAAAAATAAATTGTCCTACAAGAAAACAACCATTATGTTAGTAAAAGGGCCACTTCCATTGTGGTGTCACCTCTATTGGAATAAGAATTATGATATATTAGGGCTTATATGCTATTGCGAACCAAACCAACTAGCCAACATGGGAGTTTTTTTATTCAATAAACATTTTTATAGTCGTAGAAGTAATTCCAAGATGGACTGAACAGACACATCCGATTTGCGGTAGTAAGGCATGTATTTAGAAGAAACTATACATGTTTTTTAAAAATATTATGAAGCCACAAAGGAGGAGATGAGAAGGTCAAACAAGAAAATATACCCATTCCACAATTGATCAACCCTTATGTTAATAAGAGGGTGTTGGTGAAATAATTTGTCACAATGCAGATTATTGGTTTTCACCAATGGTCATGAGGTTAAGCCCCTCCTTCTTGGGTATGGGGAGGCTCCCATTATTGAATGTAAACTAACTAAAATTGTGGGGTGGCCATTAGGCCAAGGATCACACAAGAATACTCCACTAAACCTGTGGCAAAGTGTTTGTACAATGTACAAGGGAGGAATTTGTCGGGAAAAAGATAAAGGAGAGTAGGAGAAATAGGGAGAGGGGGTTAATGTTGTGAGTAGACTTACAAAATTCACATACATTAGCCAAAATAGGTCCACATTTAATTAGAAGAACACAACAATGCAATCAACAATAAGACTAACAAATTAGATACACATATTTCTATGAATTCATTAATCAAAGACACAAAGTTCTTCCTTGGTTATACAAGATCAAAATGCTTGCAAAGTTGGAAAGTAGAGAGAGAGAGTAGAGAAACATAGGCAAGGAAATAGAATAAATGTAGCTTTATTGCTTGCAATAGTAGTGATACAAAGCCCAACAACAATCAACAATTGCCAACCCTTTGGAATGGAGAAGCCATTCCAATTTATAACATTACAAATGACTCTTCCTCTTCCCCCATATGAATTTTCATCTCACCACCATGTGACTTTTCAAATTCCTTAGGAATTAAACTAAGTCCTTTTCTTATTTTTGAAAAGGGACTTTTACAATACAACATTAAGTCACTTAAGAGAATAAGCCGTGAGTGAAAAAGTACATTCTCAATGAAGGAATATAATGTTAGAGAGGGGGAGAGACGGAGAGAGAGGGAGAGAAGTGGAGATCCGAAGACAAGAAGGCTCTTGTTGATGTAGAATTTGCTTCGATGGACCATGAATGAAGATCCTCTCTCTTGACCACCTATTGAATTGGAATAATAAGACTGCAAACTCTTTCTTTTGTGAGATACGAACACACTTTGCAATGCATCAAATGAGTGTTCAAAACATGATGATTCTCGTTGAACAAAAGTTGGAGTTAGGACATGGAGATCATCCCCTTATCCTTCCTGGCTCCAAAATTCACCTTCATGACAAAGATGTCTTCTTTTTGAATGGAAACATACTTAGGATACTTGGACACCTTTTTGCTCATCTCCTCATTGAAATAGGTCTTCTCATTCAGATAGAACGATTGCTCTTTGAATGAAAATTTGTGCCTCTGAACTCTTGTTGGACATAAACATTGTGGTACAATCTCCTTCTATTAGATGTAAGCAAACTCCAAAGTATTGAATAAGTGTTCAAAAACAATGATGTGAAACTTACACCAAGTAAACTTGTGATGACTTCTTGATGGCCATGGGTACCTGGCAGCCTTTCTCCTTGTGACTCTATTGATCTTCATGATTTGCATTTGTGAAAACTTCTCGGATGATTCAATCATGTGATCCCATTCTATGAAAATTAGGATGAGTTGAATCATCTAGTTTCTTGCATCCAAGTGTGCCATGCATAATTAACCTTGAGACTAATGTTTTGGGATCCTGCGAGGGCTTTCTCTCTGTTTGAACCACGAGACAACTTCCCAACATTGTAATTGTGGCAAAAAGAAATGAGATAGGAGAATGTGAGTTGATACAATTTATCTGAGCTCGATTGCAAGACTTTCTATTTTTAGCTAGGTCCTGACTAGGATGACCATTTTTAGTAAGTTTTCACAATTTTCACCTTTTGATGATTTTTGCTTGTTTGGAGTATCAAAGGTGTTGAGAGTTTTCCATTTTTGAAAACTTACTATATTTGGACACATGAGGCCTTGCAAACTTACTATTTTTAGACAAAGGTCTTCTGGGTGTTGGATTGCAACAAAATTGGTCTCAAAAGTTCAAGTTTTGCTTCAGGACATTCTCGCTCTAATTTTCAAGGAATTTCATTTGCCAAAACACAAGTAAAACTAAAAAGTAAACTTCATGAGATGAAAAATTTAAATGGATGCTGCAAATTACATAGAGCATCAATGGAAATGCTCTTATAATCAACTTGAAGGTGTTTTGAGAGGAGTGATGGCAAGTTTTGTTGGGAATTGGGTGCACCGTTTTGGAGATATAAGCATTTTTCAGTTTGTATGCTTGATATTATGGGAAAAATACAACATACCTATGAAACAATGGAGGTTTTGGAGGGAAGAACACAAAATTTTGAAAGTTTAAAAATGACCAAGTATTGAGAGGAGTTAGTCATTTTCCATTGCAAAATCTTAACCCACCTATTGATCCGGTAGCTTAATTGTGGTTGATGGATCGTTGAAGTGGAGTTTCATCGTGAAAGAGGGAAAAAGGGGAAAATGGGGACACAAGGGACACCTATGTGCACTTTGCACCATATGGTCACTATTGGAATCTTATTGTTTAGTGTGAAAGAGATGTAGGGGGTGAACAATGACTTCGAGGGCTTAAATTTGGTTTTTCATGTGATCGGAACTCGAGTGGTTGGATGGGGGGCACTTTTATGTTCCCCTTGTACCCTTTTCACTTGGTGAAATCCACGGGGATATAAAGGGATTGAAAATGTGTCATGGGGGTCTGATCATGAGGTGGGGGCAAGAAGATAAGCAATTTGCAAGTTTGAGGTTCCATAAGTGCAAAAGTGGTGAGTTGTGGGTCATGAGAAGATTTCCCACATGGGGAGTGCAATTTGATGTCCCCCTTGTTCCCTTGCACCTTAGGGGAAATATAATAGAACAACATGAGCTCAAGATTGCGCCATGGGGTCTAGGTATCATGAAAAGTGGGCCTTACAACTCAACTCATTCATTTGCTCTCCCTAACACCTTAAGTTATGTTTTTAAGTGACGAAACTTCAAAATGGATGGGGGAGCGCACTTTGGTGTCACTATTGTCCCATTTTAACTTTAGAAAAAATCCAAGGGGATACCAAGGGTGAAAAATTGTCCAAGCCTTTTGGAAATGGTGATGCCACCCGTCGAATGCATTTGAGGACACTGGGAGTGCTTTTTCCGCCTCAGAGCATGGAATGGTGTTTTGGGGTCAAAAATTATATGATTTTGACTCCAAATCAACTGTTTAGATCATCCAAGCCATTATCAAGATCCAATTATGCCTGAAATTCAATTTATTTCACCATTCACCCTTTTAACACGAAAGCGTAGTGACGGTGAACTCGGGAGACCACAAAAATTTGAAGACTTATGAAGAAAATTATGTTTCCATAATGTAGAGGATTCCAAGAAATTTCCAATGTCTACTTGTTTTCTTACCAAATCCTTCCGGAGCTCCCAGAATCATCCGACAAGTTGGCTTTCACCGTTGGAGCCTTCATTCCTGTGCCCAAAATTACCCAATCTTGCTCAAGTTGTTCCTGACTTCAATTTATTCCACAATTTTTCCCTAAACTACCTTGGAAAATTTCATTGCTCTCCGACACAACTCCTAGATGGCTTGAATCTTCCCTGTCAGCTTCCGGAGGGTGTTCACTAGTTGCAAAATGGCTATAAATGGCCCTTTCTAAGCCTCTGAAGATAGTTTTTCTCCTTAAAACTCAATGAATTCTTCAATATCCTTGGGTATACATCCATGCACATGAAACACACTTAAAAATATTGTTAGCATGTTCCTACTAGCCAGAATGAGGATGACAATGTGAGTAGGTTGGTTAGAGGAAGGGTTTACAGTGATTGAGAGAGGAATTTTCAAGTGGAGACTTAGTTGTCATGGCTAAAATTTTCAATTTTGCATGCTAGACATTTAGCATGACAACAGAGGGCCACTTATTTTGTTCTGTCACACCTATTAATATAATGATAATGATATATTAGGATTTATATGTTAATATGGACCGAGACAAATAACCTATGTGGGATTTTTAGAGTTGTAGAAGTGATTCCAATATGCACTAGAGAGACTTATTTAACTTGGGGTAGTAAGACCTATATTTGGAGGCAAATGTACATGATATTTTTTTGAGATTACGAAGCCATAAAGGAGGAGATGGGAAGACTCGAGCAAGAAAATCAATCATCCCACAAGCAATCAACCAATATAGTAGTAAGATGGATACTTCCATTGTGGTGTCACCCATATTAGCATAAGGTTCATGACATATTGGGGTTTATATTTTCTGCGGACCAAACCAACCAACCAATATGGTATTATTTTTGATATAATGTTAGCAAATTCTCAATGATTGCCATCTCTAACTTTCACTTGAATTTTTTGAGTTCCTTTATAATATAATGAAGCTTATAAAAAATCGATAATAAGTGTAGTAGATACTAAATGAAATGAGGTGCTTATGTAGTTGTATACAAAGGAAATTTAAATTAGGACCTTATTGGCATGTAAGATGACCACCAACTATTAGAAAATAAATGAAATAGAAAAAACACACATTAGATGGGGTGGTAGAGTGAAGGCCCTAATGCCCCATTCTAGAAACATGAACTTCATGTTCATTGCAAGCTAAGAACGTGGAATCCATGTTTTTGACACAAGTGGATAGAAAGTGGTGGAAACAAAGGAGTGTGGAGGCGTTAGATTTCTATAGATGAAGTGATAGTTGGGGTGAGCGATGACCACCAAAAGTCAAGAATTTCTCCAATAAAGCTATTAATTGAATCCAAAATTGACAAGTGCACAAAAAATCTATCAATATATAAATTACCGACTAATAAATTCATATGGGTTATTTATAGGTGTCTACATAATGCCCCACTCTTGGGTGTGTGTATATGTGCATCCACATGCATACATATCAATGTAAAGAGGACATGGTGTGGGTATGTGATCTTATGTATGCCTTAAACCCCGAAGAAAAATCTCATGCCCTTTTATGTCACATAAGAGTGTTTGCACATGGATAAGTACTAATATCAATATTGTGCTAACGTGTAGAAATGATGCACCAAGTTTTGTTGGAAATGTGAGGGTGGTCATATACGAGTCCCATGTTTTTAAATCCAAGAGAAGTTTAGTGTCTCCAAAAATGTGTGCATACATTTTTGGGTACAATATTTGGTGAAAAATAAAGCTAAACCAAAAATATAAATGTTTTTCAAAGCCAATTTTAAAAATGATCCTAAATATGTCTCTTTAAGAGACTATGTGTTGCATCATGAGTACATCCTGTGTGGTAGTTAGAAAAAATCGAATGTTCCCTTTGTAAGAGCGAGTGTTACTATGATAATCTAGAGTTCGAGATGAATATAATGAGTGAGTGGAATGAATGCCCCACCTCGGAGATTTGTGAACTTCGGGGATTTGTATTTAATGACTCGTTATTACAATTTGGGCTGAATACCACTTAATGAATACAAGGAAACTAGTAAATGAAATAATCAAATGAGATCTAATGTCTTCAATATTTTATTCAAGTTATCCTCTTTGTAGAAAATATTCTTTAAGTAAATTTATCCAAAAATAGCAACTAAGAGATGGCATTCTCATTTCCCAACCTACTTGCTTAGTGATCCACTAACCAACCTCCAAGCACAACACTCCAAGCACATATCCACCATTATTTGTTCTCATTATTAGTTTAAAATGTTCAGATGAGTGGTATTTAAATTGTTTGAATGTAGTATGAAAAGAATCCTATGAGGTATACACTCAATCAATGGACACAAACATACAATCAGGCAATAAACACAAGGGGTGCCACTTTTGTAACTCCAAGTTACCTAAAAATGGATAAGAGTGTTGCCACTTTTGATAAGAGTTTGCTAGTGAGTTAGTATTGTAATGTGAATATTACACGAGTACTTATTCACAAGTAGATATATAGTTGTTAGGTAGTGATTATATCCTATGTTTTGAGTAACACATATAACTCATGTAAGTTAATTAGCCTGTAAGTGATTCTAGGTAGTTAAGTTACGAAGTTATGTGGTTGAATAATTACGCCGACAGACATTCAACAGTTGAATCGACCTTTGCTAACCCTGACATCCGTCAAAAATCAGACGAAGGAGAGTAGTTTACAGAGGATGCGTTGAAATCCAACGCTTCTGCGCGCCCTCCACTGTCATTCTACCTCGGGAATCATGATGAAAACGTTACAGTGCACGTGGCACAGGTGCTCAGAAGCAGAAGCAACAAAATCAATATAGCTAGACATTCAATCTCCGAGATAATTGAACCAAATCAATAACTTTGTATATAGTAAAATGAGGAGATTGAGAGAACCTCTTCACAGATGACCTTGCATGGCCTAACATACAAAAATTTCTCTATTAAAATATTGTCATTGTCTTCATTTTCTTCGTCAAGATCAGTACTTACCGTATTATCTGTAGCAGATGTGGTTGCTACCTGTTTCAGAGCTCGGGGCAGCTTCTGTTGAGAAAAGCAGTCTTGTACTAGCTGAAACGTTTTATTGGTGGGCATCCAGTCTTTCAGAGTTTGGGAGATAATGTGCTGTAAATATCTGGAGTCTGGTGAATCATCGTCAAGTAAATCTGCAATGGAAGTTCCTTGTTCCTCCTCAGGGACAAGACCTGGAATAGGACTCATGATTTAGCGACTCTTTAAGAACTATTTGTTTATGAGATTTGTCTTTGTTAATGTCAAATGTTCTTCAGTGCAAGGTTTATGCAGAAACGTGTCTCACATAACATTTACTGTTTTATGGTATGTTTCATCGTGATGTGTGTGTAAGGGCTAAATAATCTATACAACTAAAAAACAATAGGAAAAAAGCTTGTTTTTCTTTCATCTGTAAAATCTCCCACTCCAAACAACAACTCCTTGGGCAGGAAACAGATTGCAGTCTTCAAAATGTGGCCGACACCAATAAATTTGATGCAAAGTTTAGCATCACCATTGCAATCATGTATAAATGGCATTCTGTGTTGATTTCATCACAGGGTTTAGGCAACTTGAATGAATTCCAGGTGATAATAGATAGAAGTAACATTGAAAATCAGTTGCTTGATTCTCGTGTTTTTAATTTCCTAAGTAGATTTGGTCAATCTATGACTGAAGCTCGTAATCCTAACCATACATTATTAATAGCATGTCGGCTACTGATAGTGATGATATAGATACAACCTTTGAACTTCAGAATCGATTTTCCAATCTCATGGAAAAATTAATAAAAAAATGTGCATAGGTCTATTCATTGTGATTTTCATAATAATTTTTTTAAAAAATATTACAAAGGTGTGTGGTAGGTTGTACAATTTACAAGTTACAAGTCCAAGGTTTAAGTTTTGCTGTAACCAATGCCTGATATATAGGCTCTTCTCGTATTTTGGTATCCAAAAAGTAGAAATAATCTCCTTTATAGCAGAGGAACACAAAACATAATCAGATATTTTGTCCATCCCATGCAGAGCAAAACACATCCATACCCCAAATTTATTCACGCATTTTGTCAAACACATCACATGCAAAAGTTTTGCGCTATATCCAACTTCATATTTGTGGGAATGTATAACGTGCTTAGTTAGCATTATAACTTGTTGGTTACAGAATACTCCACCTACAAATCTTTCATTCATCTGGCACAATTACATTCGCCAGCTATCACATGAATTGCTATTTTTACACTCTTTATTTATCACTATAGCCATATGGTTCACAAAGTTAGTAGTACTCATCAAAATGAAAACTTTGAAAAACCTTGTTTTGAATTTCTTTAGATCAAAATTACCATTATAATAATTGAGACATGGAAATAAAGATCTAAGCATCTACACTACAAAATATCACGCCAAAAACTTAAGTCACAAGAAAATAAAATAATTCAACCCTCGCTTGTTCATTAATTTTAAAGTAATGTTAAATGTTTAAATAGTCAAAAAAAAAAAAAGAAATTTGGTGAATGTAACTATAAGTAGTGTTTTTCCCTCCTTGCTTATAAACTATAGGAAGTCCTTATCAATAAAGATAAATGCAGCAATTACATATTAATCAATACAAAGGGACAAAGAATTATAGAATACAAGAGTTACAAATGAAGTTCTTAACAATCCATAAGATTAGGCTAAATAACTAAATAATAGCTATCAACATATAATTCAGGGTTGTGGATGATTTAGCAACACCCATTTATCAAGTATGATTTTGGATTTATTGGAAGACCAAGAGATGGATTCATGGGCTTTGGGGATTGGGCTTAGTTTTCAATGGATAAGATACCATCTTATTGATCCCACATAGGCCTTCACATGAAAACAACAAACTCAATTATCAATGATTGTCCACACATTGTTTGTTCCCATGCACTTACTCAAGCTTATAATTGTAAGGGGGTCTACAAAGTGGTCCAAGAAACAAGCATTTTAGTTGGGTTTTGAACATGGGACCTATTGGATTTTTTCCATTATTTATTTTGGCCCCTTCAAGCATAAATTGCACTCACGTGAATAGTGCGAGCAAGATAGAGACCATAAAATGGAACACAATGCACTTCTCCTCCCTCAAACCCTTTCTTCATCACCCTTCATCCTCTTCCTCTTTATTTATTTCTCAAATTTTAAATCTTCGATGCATCCCCTTCGATGTATCCATCATACATTTCACGTTTGATTGCTAGTCATAAAGATATGTTGAGATATTGATGGAGATATGGATATAGTGTAGATATTGATGTTGAGATATTGATAGATCGTAGATAGTGAGCCCGAGCGTCACTATTTATAGTCTATGTGCTCTTTGTTTGTCTTTTAGAAGTCCGTTCTATGTTGATATCTCGTGGAGTCTTCAATCTCAACGTCGTATCGAGATTTGTGTTGTTTTAGGGTACTCCTAAAAACATGGCCCCATTGTTTCACCATTCAATATGGTGGCGAAATTGAAGTTTTTTTTTATGAGATGGAATTCACACTCTAGTTAAGAAGTATATTTATATACATCACTTTCAACCTAAAGGGTCATTGGTGACCAAGATAATTATTGAGTTAAAGTCACATAGGTTTTGGATTTTGAGCAGCGTTAGGCTATACCTTTCCTTAAAGGAAAATGTGTATTGACCTCTTGAAATCTTGGGGAAGGTATGAACGGAAAATTTGTTGTATCCCATCCAAGTTATAATTTGGTAATTTATGTAGTTTCTTGATAAGTATTGAAACCATCCCTTTGAATACATTTTTTTCACCTAGCTCATTTATGTATTCTCTTGGCTATAGTGATAAAGAAACAATAAATTTAAGAAAACTTCTCATATGTCTTATTGAATTGAAAATTATTTGTTTGTTGTTTCATTAAGGAATTGTGGCTTTGTTGGGGTGCAGAAAGTTTGAAAATTGTTTTGTCATGGTGGAAAATTATGTAAAATTTAAACAAGGGTAAGTGCACCAAGTTGGGGGACCAAAAAGTGGACAAAAACCTAAAAATGAATGAAACACAATTGCGTTTTTGCAATAACATGACCACATTATGTTTTCTTAGGTTCGGGAATCCATGAACCTAAAATATGTACGCGTTATAACATGATCATGTTTCTAGTGCTATGAAACGTGTATATGTTTTGGGCTATATGAAGTTTAGGAGGGCTTGAAGGAGCCATATTTACTAAAATAAATGTTAAGTATAAGATTTCTTTTATTATTTCTTTATACTTTTATTATTAGATTTCTTTTATTATTTCTTTATACTTTAAGAAATAATAAAAGAAATCTAATAATAAAAGTATAAAGAAATAATAAAAGAAATCTTATACTTTAAATTTATTTTAGTAAATATAAGAAGTTAGGGTCACTCTGCACCTGATGGAAGTGGTCCTGTAGCTCTGAAAATTATAATCTAGAAGATAGTTTTTCAAAATCTAATCTGGTCAAGATTTACTCATTTTTAATTTCAACAATCACCTAAAACTTTCGGGCCATATATATTGTAGTCTTTTTGTTTTGCGAAAACATATAGTCGTTTTGTAGGTTTTTTGACCTTCTAGATTGGATTTTGGCCCTACCACTACTTGAATTGGTAATAATTTTGAAATTTGTCCATAATTCACTTTAGTGACCACAAATAAGCTCTATGATGCTTGTCTACTTCTTACTAAAATGAGATCCTCACTTTATAGATAGAGGATTGCTCCCTGAATGGGATTCTTGTCCTATGGAAAAAATGAGGTGATTGTAATGTGCCTCCTCCTTAGGGCTCATGGCTTAGGGTTGAGGGTTTAGGGTTGAGGGTTTAGGGATTAGGTTTTTGGGCTCGGGGTTCGGGGTTTAGGGTTTCAGGTTCGAGGTTTAGGGTTTTGGGGGGTTTAGGGTTTAATGTTTAGTGTTTAGGGCTCAGGGTTTAGGTTTAATGTTTAGTGTTTAGTGCTTAGGGTTGAGGGTTTAGGTTTGAGGGTTTAGGGTTCAAGGTTTGGGCTTAGGACTTAGGGCTTAAGGCTTATGATTCAAGGCTTAGGGTTTAGGGTTTAAGGCTCAATGTTTAGGGTTTAGGGTTGAGGGCCGAGGTTCGAGGGTTCGAGGGTTGAGGGTTTAGGATTTAGGGCTTAGGGTTTAGGGTTTAGGGCACATGGTTTAAGGTTTAGGGTTTAGGGTTTAGGTCACATGGTTTAAGGTTTAGGTTTATCACTCAAAATTTAGGGTTTAGGGCTTAGGGTTCTGGGTAGTAAAAATAGGGTTCAGGCTTTAGACTTAGGGTTTAGGATTTAAGGTTTAGAGTTTAGGTTAAGGGTTTAAGGTGTAAAATTTAGGGTTGAGGGTTGAGGGTTGAGGGTTTACGGTTTAGGGCTCAAGGTTGAGGGTTTACGGTTTAGGGCTCAAGGTTTAGGGTTTAGGGCGTAGGGTTTATGGTTTAGGGTTTAGGATTGAGGATTTAGGGTTGAGGGTTTATGGTTTATGATTTAGGGATAAAGGATTAGGGTTTAAGGTTTAAGGGTCGAGTGTTTAGGGTTTAGAGCACAAGGTTTTAGGTTTTGGGTTTAGGGATTAGGGTTTAAGACTTAGGGTTTAGGGCTTAGGGTTTATCCTCACCCATTCACTCACCGTAATGTTCTATGTTTTTCCCATTCTTATTAGATTGACATGGGGTATTCAACTAAAAAGGGTTCATCCGATTCGTACGTAGAACATTAAAATGGAGTCATCACAATCGATGTTGTTCATCTATTGATATTTTGAAGAAGGGAAATGCCAGATATCCAAGAAAAATTTGGTACAATGAAATGTTACCCAATACAACTATCTTCTTTTTCCCTTCGCATGAGAACTATTTCATTCACTCTAATGTTTTGTGTCTTACGCATTCTTATTAGTATTGACATAGAGTTTTCAACCGAGAAGGGTTCACCGCTTCATAGGTAGAACATTCAAAGAGGGTCATCACAATTTGATTTCTTTAATCTATTGATATTTTGAAGGAGGGAAATACCAGATATCCAAGAATAATTTGGTACAAAGAAATGTTATTGACGCTCTTTTGAATAAATTTTTCAATTGCAAGCTATCAGGAATGAAGGTTTCATTCGAAGAACAAAGCTTGATATGTCCAAAGTGCTTGTGTAAGATGGCAATTTGAGAGGATTTCTGAGGTTCAATTTTATTTTCCAAGATGTATTACTCCAATGTTTGAAAATGCATTGCAAGGCACAAGGTAGATGTCATATCCATTTAGTTACTTGTCCCACCTCTCATAAACATGGTAGTTCAGACAAGGAGACTCAATGATGGTTGGGGCTCGATAAGTAGGAAATATTGATGAAATATCATTTAGGGTTTAGGGTTTAGGGTTAATGGTTTAGGTTTAGGTTTTAGGGTTTAAGGTTAGGGTTTAAAGATCGTGGTTAAGGGTTAAGGATTTAATGTTTAGGGTTCATAGTTTATGGTTTAGGGTTTAGGATTTAGCATTTAGGGCTTAAGGTTTAGGGTTTATGGTTTAGGGCTCATGGTTTAGGGTTTAGGGTTTAGGGTTTAGGGAATATGGTTTAAGGTTTAGGGTTTAGATTTTAGGGTTCAGGGATTAGGGTATAGGGTTCAAGGCTTAGGGTTTATGGTTTAGGGCTTAGGGCTTAGGGTTCATGGTATAGGGTTTATGAATCGGGTTCTAGGTTTGGAGTTATGCATTTAAGGTTTAGGGTTTAGAGTCGTTGGCTAGATTTTTTGCATTGTTGAAAACCTAGGCAGTCATGAGATAAATCTCCCTCATTTACCGGTGAGGCTCCCGTGTCAGATTTGTCAATTAAAATATGCTAGTATCTATATGGGGGTTTTACTTTAACTATTCAGCTCATGAACCATAGTTGTATAGCTTTCAAGCAAGTAAGCAATCGTTAAAAAAGGAAATATTTAAAGAAGAAGGGAATAATAAAACACAGGAAGAAATGGAGAAGATGTGCAACCTAATCAATAGATAATGAGTTGATTGCATGCACATAGACGTGACCAATAGATATTAACACACATGTAATTATAATCAAAGGCAACTTCCGATGTAGATATAAAATAACACAAAGTTTATAAGTAGATCTAAGACAAAAGCTAGAAACAAAATGCATCGTGACACAAAGATCTCCGAAAATTTGCTCCTTTATATTCCTTTGCTTCAAGTGGCTATCAGGGGTTTTAGCACAAAGTCCTGGAACACAAAAATGCTACTTACAAATTCTAATATCTTAACCCGAAGGTTCTTCCTCTACTTATAGAATGTAGAGGGGAGTTATAAGTTGGAAGCTTTTAGTTGAACCGGTACATGTGGAAGTTAGAAAGGAAACAACGGAAATCTCCCTCCCGAAATTCCTCTTTACATGACATGCATTATTTGCAATGAAAATAGAACCTTCTATTTTACATGGCTGCCATTTATCTCTAAGTAGTTGACTTCTTCAAGTAATGACTTTTAAACCAATCACTTAAATTATAAAATTTAATTGATCGCTCAATTACTTTTTTAGAGGAAATAAGAGAAAGAAGAAGAAAGAGGAAAGTTGCAGTCTTGTCCTTTTTCATATTCTACATGTAGCTGATTCTTTTGCCTTTGATTCTCACCAAACTAGATCCTGGGAAGCGATTGATCTCGGAATTTTGCTTACGGGTGTTGCCTTTGCCTTGTCTTCCCTCTTATCCTTGAAGCTTTTGTAGTTCTTCTCCAGTACATGCATCAGTGCAATGTTTCAATTAAAAATTCTGGAAAGCACTCTGGGTGAATGCAAATTCAATGAAGGCTTCAACTGAAAGATTGGGAGAATATGCACGAAGGTCCTGGAAGGAATTTTCCACGCACTAACTTCTACATGGGTCACGGCCGAAACAAGAGGATGAATTTTTGCCAGAAGCTTTTGCAGTTATGAGATCTAGATCTCGGATCTGGGCCTGGATCTCGTGTCTCCAATGTCAGCAAAATTAGAAGTGATGCATGACTCTCTGTACTTTCTTTTTCATCCCGCTTTGCCATGGCCAAATCTATCTTTGTTTGAGCAATTCTTTTTCTCTTTATTTAGCCGGAATTCTTCACAACCGGTGCAGATCTAGATATTTCTTCAGATTCGGAGGATATGTTCAATGTATTGGACATTGATTTAAGCTCCCTTTATCTTATAAAAACACATGTAATGAATTCTCGCAATTAATTTGCATAAAGATGGCAACCAAACATGAACAAAGTGGATTTTAATCATAAAAATATGCATATATCAAGCCTGTTGCCCCAAAATTTCATGTTTTATTTACATGCAAAGCAAGCATGAATTTTACCAACTTCAACCGAGCACTGTGACGCTTATGCAGACAATTATTTAGACACAAATCAACCTCCTTCAAACCTAGGTGCCAAATTTGGAAGCTTTCAACATTAATTACACCTTTTGAGCAAAATTCCTCTCCAAATGGGGCACACTTTTTTGTCCGGGCTGCACTTCTCTCGCTTTTTAATTAATTAATTCATCCTTATGGCGACGACCCCTACTTATATAATCCTCATAATTCTATAATTAATTAATGCCTTTCCTATTCCTGGTAATTAATTAATTATTTAATAAGCTTTATTCTTTAAATGGGGTGCCTATTTTGTGCATGCTCATGGCTGCCATTAAATAAATTAAATTTATTTAATTTTAGACTTCTGCTTCCAGTTAACTCAAGCCTCACAGTATGCTTTGACCTTAGCCACTGAAAATAGGAATTAATTAAATCAATTAATACTTAAAAAGTATTATTTCTCTCCCAAATGGGGCGCACTTTTTGACATGAAGGGGCTGCATTAAATAAATAATATTTATTTAATTTTAGAATGTCTAATTCCAACTTCCTTTATCCACTTTCCCTTTGTTGACTTTTCCACAAGCCTGGGCGCCAAAATTGGAGAAGAAATTAATTAATTAATTGCATTTAAGGCTGCCTTTCTTTCCCTAAAGGGGTCACACTTTTTGGCATGAGGAATTTCTATTTTTAAAAGTCAATTGACAATGGGATTATTTACCCTACAAGGCAGCTCCGAAAATCCTATGATTCACTTAAGCTGTTTGACTTTCATAATGAGATTATTTACCCTGCAAGGCAGCTAATAAAATCCCATCAATGCCTTAAGTGATTTTTCTTTTATTTCATAATGGGAATTTTTACCCTACAAGGCAGGTAAGAAATTCCCGCCTGCCTGTTGCCTCTAATTTTCCCATTGTGACTTAAGTGGCATTGCTTCCATTAGAAAAAGTACCCTGCTAGGCAGATACAAAATTCCCACCTGCTTGCTGCTTCAAAAATCCCATGATTCACTTCAAACCCTCTTTTTCCAAAAATGCGGCCTAGCCTAGAAGAAGCTTTTTGGTGCATGACTTCGTCTTTTCCGAGAGAACCAGACCTCCGATGGTGAATTCCTTCTGGCACAACGTGCATAGGTGATCTCCAGATACTCCAGCCAAGAATCAAGCCAAACCGGAAAAGGAATTGATCCAGAGAAATTCCACAAAAAACAAAACGGGAAAACACTAAAAACACAAAACATTGCCAGAAGTCACAAATAAAGCCCAAGATGCATTCTGGTTAAAACCCTACTTGGTATATGGGAATTTTTACATGTACGATCACAACAGGTTAAACCGAGCACGACTTGCCTCAAACGGGGTTCAAAATATTAAATACAAATTTCCCGCAGAATATCCCCAAATGAGAATATAACAATTTTGGGCATCTGGGTATTTGGTGAAAATGGCTAATATGGCTCCTTGGGAATATTTGGACACAATACAGGAACTTTTTGGCAATAAAAACACAAAATGACCCATTATTTTAAAAGTACGATTTTTTTTAAATAGGGTAGTCCTAGATTTCAGGGTGAAATCTGGGGACACTAGTCGGCTCTGTCTGTGGACATCTTTTCCTCTGTCAGAATGACAAGGGAAAAGATGAGATCCCAACATCTCTGGTTTTGTGTCTTGTCCATTGGGCTTGGTGTCAGGCAAACAAAAACAACACAAAACAAAAGAAAAGGAAAGAAAACAACAAAGTTTTATTTATATACATACAGGTTTTACCCTGATTTTTATGTCCTGAACAACTTCAGATGCTGCCCATTTAAAGGAAATGGTAACTCAATTCCATCCCGATAGGCAAGGAAGAAGGTATCCATTCTTGTAACTCTTTTGATCATGAAGGGCCCTTTCCAGAGTGAATCAAATTTGACTTGCATGCCCTTCGGTTCATGTCTCTTGTCCCGCCAGAGTACCCAGTCCCCGATCTTGAACTTCCTTTCTCTGGCATTCTTGTCAAATACTCTGGGCAAGTCCTTGTCAACTTCATCTGGTGGTAGCTCATCCTTTCTTCTCTCCGTGGCGGGAGAGTCTGCATCAACTTGCTTCCTTCCCAGATTTATTTGCTACATTTTTGAGGAAGAACTATCACCATATTCTTTGTTCTTCTTCAGGTATTGATCATGCTTGTTGAAAGTTTCCACTAAGGAAACCAAACCCTTGGGGATTTTGTTACCTTTTGGTTGGATTACTCCACTACTGTCATTATAACTTGGATAAGCTTTTCCTGTGACTATTTTTCATGGTGGTGATTTACTCCCTTCAACATGCAACCATGTAGATGTTTGTTCAGGGACTTTGGGGTGGTAGACCATCTCTACTTTATAGTTTCCTTGTTTGAATATGGACGGTGGTCTATCCGGATTTAATAGTGCGACTGTGACTGCCAAAGAATCTACCTTGGAGTTTTGATTGGTTGGAATAACGTCAATAGAGAAGGCTACAAAATCTAGTGTGGCAAAAAGCACTCTATCTCTGTAATGCTTTAGCTCATCTATTTTGATTCGTTCTTTCCCTCGAACTTACTTTTACTAGAAGGTCAACATCTCCTTGGGCTTTGAGGAGTCCGACTCCTTTTCTTTTGGCTTGCTCCATTCCTAGTAGAAATGCCTCATATTCCACCTTATTATTGGTGTTCTTGAACACCACTTGTGGGAGTATGGAAATATCTCATGATATAGAGATATTAGCAGTAACGCCGACTCCTGATCCAAAAGAACAACTGCCTTTAAACTCCAGCGTCCAAAATTTTTCCTCTTCTTGTGTTGGCTCTGGTTGAAGTTATAGCTCTAGAATGTCTTTATCCATTTCCAAGAAATAGACCCCACGGTCAGATTCCTGAAAAAGAATTTGAGATCTAGGATCTCATATTTTGTAACCGTGTACCTGGACTTCTTTTCCAGCTCCAGCTTATGGTTAATCCCTTTGATAGGAATATGCACAGACCAATCCATATTTACTTCTCCTCCCAGCTCTTTGTAGAAGTTTCTACTCAACAACATCTCGTAGGAGACATGAATATCTGCAACTAGAATTGTCATCTTTAATCTTTTATCAGGAAAATCTGCTAGAACAACTTGTGCATCTTTGATTTTTTCGATTAAAGGGACTTGTCTCTCCATGGAATAACACCTTTTTATGGTCTTTGTCAAGGTAAGCCCAAGATAATCTGCAACTTTAGCTGACATGACATTGTCAGACACACCGAATCTAAAATGTAGTTGCTTAACTTGAAACCATTAAGTAATAGGGAAACATAAAACGGTTCCACTATTTTAGAAGATGGCGAGGATTTAACAACTGTAGTGTTGTTCTAGGGAGGAGTATCCTTGGGCTTAGGAAAAAGGCCTTTTGATGTATTGGATTGTCCTAGAGATTGTACATATTTGACTAGCCTATTTAACTGCTTAGGAAAGGCTCTCAAGTATTCAACTTCTGACATTTGAACTCTGGTTTTCTTAACATGATCAATAATGTCAAAAGAAGAAATAGATTCAGATACCTGAGCCACTTTCTATGGTTGAGATGAAGAACTCACATGCTTACTTCCGGGAGCTGAGGAAGAAGGTAAAGTGCTGCCCCTTCTTTGTTTGTCTGCTAATGCCTCAACTTGGAAATTTTGTGATCTTGTAAGTACTGCATATGCATGACCATGATCGTCTTCAAGAAGCTCCTCATACTCATGTTCATATTTGTAGTTTAGGTAATTAATGTTGGAGTCGCCAGCAAGACCTACAAAATCATCATCTTTGAGCTGATCAACGTCAGCTTCCTGGTCTTCTTCATTCATCTCCACATTGTTTCTGGGAGTAGCTTCAATTGCTAATCTTTGGGAACCAACAATACGGTTCGGTTGTTGTTGAAATTCCGAGCAGGGGTAGTGTTGTTTCCCTGAGCCATTTGTTTCTTCATCTCGTAACATCTCATTTGTTAATCTTTGCAATAGTGAATCAGAGGTAGTAGCAGAGGATGAACTTTCAGCTCTAGAAGTGTTAACCTTTATCTTTCCAGCCATGATTAGGTTGTCTTCAATCTCAACCACCATTTTTTGAGCTGCTAACAAATCGACAAGACATGCTCTTCGCAGTTGATAGCTTACTTCAGGAAGTAAAGCATGATGAAGAATATTTTTGATTCTCATCATTCAGAGAAGCAGATGCGAATTTTATACAGTAATCTTTGGAATTTTGTAATAAAATCCCGCATGTGCTCATGTGGCTCCTTCTTCAACTGAGTCGAGTTGAGTTATCAATGTATTGAAATCTTCACCTTGAATCTTTTCAGGAATGCATCCCGCATAGTAGCCCAATTGGTTATGGTGCCAGGAGCTAGCCAGTAGAACCATTCTCTAGCTAAGTCATGCAAAGTTTCTATGAAGAGCCAGACGGATACATCTTCATGTTCAACTACAAGCACTCCACAGATATGAAAACACTGACCAAGTGGTCATTTGGATTCTCGCTTTCCATCTCCAAATAATTTCAAAAATTCTTTCTCGTCCCTTTAGATAGATCACGAATAGGAGGAGTCAGGTTCAAAGGTCTAAAGGTTGCACCCCCTAGAACAAGTGCTGTAGGGGCAAGTGGCTGATTCTGCATCATGAAAGGACCACATCTTCTTTGAGAATAGACTTGATGAATAATTCCAGATGCCGGATTATGCTGAAGATGATCCGGATCTGGATGTGTTTGCACTCTTCTTTCTGGTGAAATACTGGATCTGCGGCTTCTAACTTAAGAAAGCTCTGGTATGCTAATTTGTGTTGTTCCAGTGGAGTCGCCAAAAACTGTTGGCTAGATTTTCTGCATAGTTAAAAACCTAGGCAGTCATGAGATAAATCTCCCTCATTTAAGGTGTGAGGCTCCCGTGTCGATTTTTCAATTAAAATATGCTAGTGTCTATATGGGGGTTTTACTTTAACTATTCAGCTCAAAGTTGTATAGCTCTGCAACAAGTAAGCAAATTGTTAAAAAAATAAATATTTAAAGAAGAAGGGAATAATAAAACACAAGGAAGAAATGGAGAAGATGTTCAACCTAATCAATAGATAACAGAGTTGATTGCATGCACATAGACCGGACCAACAGATATTAACACACACAAAATTATAAGCAAAGGCAGCTTCAGATCTAAATCTAAAATAACACAAAGTTTATAAGTAGATATAAGACAAAAGCTAGAAACAAAATGCATCGTGACACAAAGTTATCCGGAAATCTGCTCCTTTATATTCCTTTGCTTCAAGTGGCTATCGTGTGTTTCAAGACAAAGTTTGCAACACAAGAATGTGCTTTCAAATTTCGATCTCTTAACCTCGAAGGTTCTTCCTCTACTTATAGAATGTAGAGGGACAATTACAAGTCGGAAGCTTTTAGTTGAACCGGTACATGTGGAAGTCGAAAGGAAACAACCGGCAATCTCCTCCTAAAATTCCTCTTCGCATGACATGCATGATTTATAACTGAAAATAGTACCTTCTATTTTGCACGTCTGCCACCTATCTCCAAGTAGTTGACTTCTTCAAGTAATGGCTTTTAAACCAATCACTTAAGTTGTATAATTTAATTGATTGCTCAATTATTTTGTTGGAGGAAATAATAGAAAGAAGAAGAAAGAGGAAAGTTGTAGTCTTGTCCTTTTTCATATTCTGCATGCATTTGATTCTTTTGCGTTTGATTCTCACCAAACTAGATCTGGAAGCAACTGGATCTGGAATTTTTCTTAAGGGTGTTGCCTTCGCCTTGTCTTCCCTCTTATCCTTGAGGATTTTGCAGTTCTTCTCTAGTACATGCATCAGTGCAATGTTTCAATTAAAAATTCTGGAAACACTTTGGGTGAATGTAAATTCAATGAAGGCTTTAATCGAAAGATTGGGAGAACATGCACGAATTCCCGAAAGGAATTTTCCACGCACTAACTTCTACATGGGTTGCATCGAAACAAGAGGATGAATTTTTGCAAGAAGCTTTTGCAATTATGAGATCGGGCCGGATCTATGTCTCGATTATAGAAAACTTAAAAGTGATGCATGACTCTGTTGTACTTTCTTTTTCATCCCGCTTTGCCATGGCTGAATCTGTCTTTGTCTGAGAAATTCTTTTTCTCTTTATTCAGCCAAATTCTTCACAACCGGTGTAGATCTAGATATTTCTTCAGATTCGGAGGATATGTTCAATGTATTGGACATTGATTTAAGCTCCCTTTCTCTTATAAAAACACATGTAATGAATTCTTGCAATTAATTCAGACAAAGATGGCAACCGAAACATGAACAGTGGATTTTAATCATAAAAATATGCATATATCAAGCCTGCTGCCCCAAAATTTGATGTTTTATTTGCATGCAAAGCAAGCATGAATTTTACCAACTTCACCTGAGCACCTGTATCACTTATGTAGACAATTATTCAGACACAAATCAACCTCCTTCAAACCTAGGCACCAAATTTGGAAGCTTTCAACATTAATTACACCTTTTGAGCAAAATTCCTCTCCAAATGGGGCACACTTTTTGTCTGGGCTGCACTTCTCTGCTTTTGAATTAATTAATTCATCCTTATGGCAGCCCCTGCTTATATAATCCTCATAATTCTATAATTAATTAATGCCTTTCCTATTCCTGGCAATTAATTAATTATTTAATAAGCTTTACTCTTCAAATGGGGTGCCTATTTTGTGCATGCTCATGGCTGCCATTAAATAAATTAAATTTATTTAATTTTAGACTTCTGCTTCCAGTTAACTCAAGCCTCACAATATGCTTTGACTTTAGCCACTAAAAATAGGATTTAATTAAATCAATTAATACTTAAAAAAGTATTATTCCTCTTCCAAAAGGGGTGCACTTTTTGACATGAAGGGGCTTCTTTAAATAAATAATATTTATTTAATTTTAGAATGTCTAATTCCAAATTCCTTTATCCACTCTCCCTTTGTTGACTTTTCCACAAGCCTGGGCGCCAAAATTGGAGAAGAAATTAATTAATTAATTGCATTAAAGGCTACCCTTCTTTCCCTAAAGGGGTCGCACTTTTGGCATGAGTAATTTCTATTTTTAAAATTCAATTGACAATGGGATTATTTACCTTGCAAGGCAGCTCCGAAAATCCCATGATTCACTTAAGCTGTTTGACTTTCATAATGAGATTATTTACCCTGCAAGGCAGCTAATAAAATCCCATCAATGCCTTAAGTGATTTTTCTTTATTTCACAATGGGAATTTTTACCCTGCAAGGCAGGTAAGAAATTCCCGCCTCGCCGCCTCTCGATTTTCCCATGAGTTAAGTCGCGTTGCTTCCATGGGAAAAAGTACCCTGCTAGGTAGGTACAAAATTCCCACTTGCTTGCTTGCTTGAAAAATCCTATGATTCACTTCAAACCCTCTTTTTCCAAAAATGCGGCTTGCCCAGAAGAAGCTTTTTGGTGCACGACTTCATCTTTTCCGAGAGAACCAGACCTCCAATGGCGAATTCCTTTTGGCACAACATGCATAGGTGATCTCCAGATACTCCAGGCCAAGAATCAAAGCCAAACCGGCAAAGGAATTAATACATAGAAATTTCACAGAAAATAAAACGGAAAACACTAAAAACACAAAACATTGCCAGAAGTCACAAATAAAGTCCAGGATTCATTCCTGGTTAAAACCCTACTGGTATATGGGAATATTGACATGTACGATCACAACAGGGTTAAACCGAGCATGAATTGCCTCAAACGGGCTCAAAATAATTAAATACAAATTTTCCGCAGGTAAACCCAAACGGAATATAACAATTTTGGGCATTTGGGTATTTGGTAAAAATGGCTAATATGGCTCCTCGGGAATATCTTGACACAAAGACTGAGAAACTTTTGGCATTAAAAACACAAAACGACCCATTATTTTATAAGTATGATTTTTTTAAATAGGGTAGTCCCATTTCGTGGTGAAATTTGGGGACACCAAGAGCTTAGGGCTCTAGATTTAGGGTTTAGGGTTTAGGGCTTAAGGCTTAGGGTTTAGGGTTTAGAGTTTAGGGCTTGATTTAGTGTTCATGGATTATGGTTTATTATTTTAGTCTTAGGATTTATTGTTTAGTGTTTAGGGCTCAAGGTTAAGGGTTAAGGGTTTAGGTCGTAGAGTTCAAGGTTTAGGGTTTAGTGTTTAGGGTTAAGGGTTTAGGGTTTAGGATTCAATGTTTAGGGTTTGGGGGCTAGGGTTTAGGGTTAAGGATTTTGTTTTTTTGCGGTTTAGGGTTTAAAATTTAGGGCTCATGGTTCAAGGTTTAGGGGTTTAGGGCTTAGGGCTCAGGGTTTTGGGCTTACAACTTAGGGTTTAGGGCTCATGGGTAAGGATTGAATGTTTAAGGTTTAGGGTTTAGGTCTTAGGGTTTAGGGTTTAGGGTTTAGTGATCATGGTTTAGGGTTTATGGCTCAAGGTTTAGGGTTTAGGATTTAAGTTCATCGCCTAAGGTTTAGGGTTTAGGGTTTCAATTTTAGAATTTAAATGCTAAAAGCTTTAGGATGAATGTTGAAATCCTGAAAATTAGCTATGTATTGACCAAATTATACTATAAAAACTATCTCCTAAACCGCGACTCATGAAGCTGTGAGACTAGTTTCATAAGGTGCAGAGTGACCCTAATTTCTTATATTTACTAAAATAAATTTAAAGTATAAGAAATAATAATAAATGAAAAAAATTTATTTTTGTAAATAGAAGCATGCCAAAAGCACATATAATGTTTATACTATGAGGAACGCGTACACGTTTTGTTTATTATGCCCCCAAACCAATAATTTGCAAGCTTGGAATTGCCTTGGTTTCCCAAACCTGTGCCTTGGACCTGTAACAACACAGCAACCTGTGTGTTTTTGACAAAATATGCAAAACTCACCTTCCACCATGCTAAATCCTACAAAAACGTTCACTATCTTTCTTAAAAATTTTCCTACAACATCAAGAAAACTATCCTCTTTCTAAATATGTAATTTTTATATTTTTTTGACTATTCTAAGGTTTCCATTTATATTTATTTCAAACTATGTCTTTTATACCTTTATTTTTTGTGATTATATATGCTTATATTTTTCATGTATCTTTTGTTTGACTCATCGAAATTGAATACAAAATTTTAAGGCACAAATTAGGACTAATTCTATACATATTAAAAAAAAAAATTCAATCTTTTTGAGGTAGTTGGGGGGTGGTCAGAGTCGTCGATCTCTCGTTATTTTTCAAAAAAAAAATTATGTACTAGGAAAATCATAAAAAAAACATGCTAAAAAAATCTAAAAAAAATTCTAGCACAAACTAGATGCTCCTAGCTATCTTTCTACCAAAGGGTTTTCAAAAATACTAAATGGTGCTAAAAATGGCTGGGGCATGAAATTCACTATATTATGTTTTTTTAACAAAAACAAGAGCACCTGTTGGTATTTTAGTTATTTGACCCACTTAAACTTATCCGTTTTTAATAAATTTAGTAGCTTAGAAAGTAGACTCAAAATGCTATGATTCATATTCATACAACATCTTTCAATTTTGAGTGTAACTATTTCAGAAAACTCATACAAGTTGAAGTTTTTACTTTTTAGAAAAATGCATCCACTTAAGACCCCATTTTGGCCCCCAACTTGGTGCACTTACCCACAATAATAAATTAAACTATCATTTATGAGTTTTCTAAAGAAAATTTTGAACCAAAATTGAGATGTCATAGAAAATGGTCCATGTTATGGAACCCTAAAACCAAACTAGAAAATCAATCCTAACTTGATGGTTGGCTAGATATTTCACCCACAATTTATTGGTACTATCACTATGTGAACGTAAATTTTTTTCCAAATCAAGTCACCACCCCTTTATTATGCTTGGTATTATGTGAATCTTCATCTTTGACCCCTTAATGAATAATGTAGATTCTAGGACCAATTTGGAGAGTCTTGTGAACCATTTTCCATATTTTAAAGTTAAGTGTGAGCTAGAAGGTGAAACCACCCGTAAAATTTAAAATTTTAACTCTTCTTGTCTGGTATTTGTGGCACCTTGGATGGTTTTCAAGAGTGGGCTCATGCACATCAAGTATGCATAACTTGTTAACCCCCTCTGAGACAACACAATTTGTTCCTTGGCTCACTCAACAATAGTTCCCTTAAAGTGACCTTAATGTTAGACATCCACTTATGTGTGACCATGTAGGGGTTTTAGACAATGATGTTAATAACAATTTCCTTGGAAGTTACAACTTTCTTTAATTAAATTACTCTAAATGAGAGAAACACTTAGTATAAGACCAAGTTTGAATTGGTGGGACATGTTTGTTGTGACTAACAACCACATGATACGAAACGATACCTCGTGAGGTCAAAATTTTTACCCCTTATTGTGAATTTTAGGAGGAAGTCCATTTCTAGGGGTAGGGGATGTAGTGCTCACCATCTTCCTGCATTATTTTGGTGATAAATCATCTTATTGAATGGATTATTGACATTGATATAATACTATTTAATCATTATATGGTTTTGTCATAAATTACTCTTGTGACATAGGTGGTGTTTGAGGCACGTTGTGCCAATAAAATGTTGTGATACATATTACTAGTTTCTTGTACCCACGCTATTATGGATACTAACAAGATGCAACTTAGATTTTACTAGATATATGATGGATGAATGACGAATCTATTGCATATTGTGATCATGATTTATGATGATACTAATTTGGATGTTATCATGGAATAACTTAGATGAATTCTATGTTTTGATCTACTATAGAAATATATATGACATTTTGATAGTTATCTCATTTGGATACTGGTTGCTTTCTTGATTCAGATTGTTAGTCATAAGTGAAATAATTATTGATGTGTGTGGTATCATTTTTATTGTTTTATTATATCGAGCAGGTATGTTTGATGTGTGAATTGAGTGTGCAGGTTACAAGTCACACAAGAGAACATGGGTTTTAGAGTTGCACCTCAAGTTGTACAAGCAAGCTGTTTGGGTCGAGGCCTTTAACCATGCATGACCGTTATTTGACCTTGTGTTTATGTGATGTATATATGTTTGGACATCCTTAGTGGGTTCTTAATTGACTTATGTTATTTTAATTTGTTAAACCTTGTACTAAACTAGTTTAAGGACCTAATGGTCCCTACATGTATTAGTGGTGTTTTAAGTTAATTAACCTTGTTGTTTATGTTGTGGGATCACCTAATCATCATTTGGGTGGGCCCCACCACCTCTTCCTTTGAGCCACTTTACCCAATCTCGAATTTGGGCTAAATGTGGTATTTGTAAGGGTCTCTTTTCACATTGGGGGTCTCTCTTACACTAAAATGGACCCCTTGGACCCTACCTATGGGTAGGGGCCTATTTTCAAGGTCAAATGGGATTTTCCCTCCCATTTGACCCCTCTCTTGTCACCATATTGTAAGTATGTTTGATTTGTGAGCTTTCTCAAAAGTTGAAGTAAGTTGGTTTATTGTCTTTTTGGGAAATTTGGGAGTTTTCTTCCTAAATGTGTTTTGTTTTATGTTTTAATGGGATTTAGGGAATCTTGTGTTGGAGAATGAGATGGGTGACACATGTCACCCTCTCATTTTTGAGGTTTTTTTATTCTCCTTCATATACCTCCTCTTGGAGAGGGGTATGGACTTTTGCTTCTCATTTTTTATTATTGGGAGTTGGAGAGAGCTTGGAGCTTGAAGGGCTTGGATTATTTTGGAGTTGGGTGGCTTATTTTTGAGGTAGGCCTTCATACCTCTTATTTTGTTTCTATAATTTAATGTGCAAAAGAAAATGGTTGTTTTGGGTTTAGTATGCTTGCATGTTATTGTGGGTGTGATTGTAAATTATGTCACTTTCATTTTTCTCCATCCATCTCACTTGAGGTGGATTTTGGAATTATAGGGGAAGAGGGAGGAAACCCCCTCTTACACCCACATGGCTTGATGGGAAAGCCATGATGGCATTTCTATTTTTCCTCCCCTCATATGGTTTGATGTGGAAGATGACTATTCATATGGTTTGAATCTCATCTTCCATCCTTGTGAAGGAAACTATCTCATGGTTTGAAAATCCTTACAAGGAGGAGGCTTGGAGTTTGGGATGGAGTGATAAGGAGGGATGTATGGTGATTGTTATTGGTGTTCCTATGGTTGGATTACAAAATGGTTTATAATGGGATCCTTGCCACTCTTCCCCATTTGAGGAAACATGGAGTTCTCCTCTTGTGCTTTTGTGTTGTTTTGGTTGCTTGGTAATGGAGTTGTGTGTGTGTTTTTCATCCTATGTCTTCCCATACTTGCAATTTTGAGGCATGCATTCTCTCTCTCCCATGGGCTTGGAGGGAGGCTAGCATGTCCTCCATTGGTGGAGATGGCATGTGATGATGCCATTTGGTTGGGTGGAAATTGGGCCTCTTTCTCTTGTGCATTGAAGAATTTCACATGGAGTGGAAGCTTTGAAATTATGTTTGGAACTTGGGGAAAAATGTTAAAATTTGGTAATGTTGTTCCCCAATTTTGGGGAGGCTTGTATACTTGTATTTTAAGCGGTTGTTTTGTAATGGTTATGGTTATCAATGGTATGCTATTCCCTCTATTAAGGGAAAGACTTGTAATCTTGTAAAATGGTTTGGGAAGATTGTTTTAGGGGTTGGGAAAACATCATTTATCTTTGTATAGTAACTTGGTTTTGTGGGATGAAGACTTGTGTTTTATTGTAAGTTCATACAAAGGAAATACGGTTCCTTTATTTATAAACTTGTTGAAAAAAAGTGTATTGGTAACTAAATTGTTTCCCTAAGACTGAAAAGAATGTATTTGAATATAAAATAAATAGGTATGTTTTAAACTTTGATTTAGAAATTTCCCAAGGTTGAGTTATTACTATTACCTTAGTGTTAAAAAAAAGAAAATCTGTTGGCCTCCTCGAGTTATGAAATACATGTATATATCCTCTTCACATATGCGTTTAGTTCTAATTATTTTAATTGTTAAAGGGAAAAATTACTTTGTTATCTCCTCATGAAGTTGTATTTTATTTGTGAAATATGATTTTTTTATTATTGGTAGAATAAGTGAAATAAGTTGTTTATTTTGTACAAAGAAAACAAAGAGAAAATTCAAATTGTTTTCCCATTATTAGTTAATTCATTTTATAGTATTAAATGTGAAATAATACATGTCATTTTTGTGAAATAAGTGGTTCCATTTTATACAAAAGAAAGAAAATTTAATTTATATCTTCCTTATAACCATTTGTTATTAGTGTTATATTTGAATAATGTTGTCCTATTTGATATATATATATATATATATATATATATATATATATAAGAGTCAAATTAGAAAAATGGAGTAAAGCGAATATGTAAGCGTATTGGCATTGGTTTGTTTAAATAAAAGAAAGTTTATATAAATAATAATAATAATAACCTTGAGGACTATATAATATATATATATATATATATATATATATATATATATAAAAGATTCAAATTAGAAAATGGAGTAAAGCGACGTGTAAGCGCATTGGTATTGGTTTGTTTTAATAAAAGAAAGTTTATATAAAAATAATAATAATAACCCCGGGACAAAGCCGCGGCTTGCTCCCCATCCTCCAAAATATTGTGTTGTGGTCGTGCCATACCATAACCCACACATTCCCACGCCAATACAGCCTCCCATGGCATATATAAACCCCCACCACACTCCCTCACCACTAACCTCCATATACCCCCTATGCCATGTGACTACGACCGTGGGAATACAAAACCCCGTGCCTCCCAAGTAGCTGTGTGGCCTCACCAATAAACTCGCGCAACATGTTTTATTCAATATATAATATATAAATATATTTATAAACATATTCTATATAATATATATATATAATACACACACACACACACAAATTTCAAAACCTTGGTTTCAAAATAGAAATATAAATAAATGTATTACAAAAAGGATCCCTAGAAGAGAATAACTAGAAATTATAACGGGATTTCTTCCTTTCTTTGTAAATCTAGAACAAAAAAGAAATTTATTTCCAAAGAAATAAAAATAGAGATATTTATTTGAAACCAAAATATGCCTCCATGATCTTATTCTTCTCCCATCTTCCTCTCTACAAAAACTTTCTGTGTAAATGAGGGCAAAATAAACAAAACAAAAGTTATAAAGAAAATCATAAAGTAAGATTAGGGTTTCTAGGGATACCTAATATTTATGGCCTAGATTGATCTAATCCAATGGTGGGGATTGAACCCTCCTAACTTTTAAAATTGTGGGAATAGATGTTTTAATGGGTGTTGGGGTAAATTAATTAAAAGGGAACCTATGGGGCCTTATTAAGGGCCATGGTGAATGTAAGATAGTAATGTGGCATTTAGGAAATATTTAATTAAACAAATAATTGTTTGGCATGGGTTCATTATGGGATATGGTGAATGTAGAATGTTAAATTAAAATTTAGAGAAAATATTTTGGCATGGGTAGTATAGTTGACCATAAAGGGAACCCTTTTTGGAATTTAAATTAATGTAGACAAGGGGATATTTAACTCAGTAACAAGGATGGAAAATAAAACAACGTAAGATTTATTGTGGCTATAGTTCTGACCATAGTTTAATAATAATAAAATAATATATTAAAAAAATTTGGCGCGATTTTTTTTAGATGTTGTGTTGGGAACATGTGTTAAAAATATGGGGCATTACATATTGATAGAGATATGGACCTCCATAATTTAGTAAACATATTTCTATATATTTGTAAATGTATCCCTGCATGAAAATAGAAGATCATTACTTTATTTTTGGTGTAAAAGCTCTCGTCAAATTGAAAAAATTAAGTTAAATATTCATAGCCAAATTAAACTAAAAGCCCATAAATAAATAAAAAAACATTGCATATTTCATAAAGAATAACAAAATCTTAACACACATTCCACGAGATGGATGAATACCTTAACTCTTCCACTTGAATCTCTAGGTTCTTTTATAAACTTCTAAGCTCCAAATATCATCGCCTCAAATTTTGAAAAAAAAACCCCTCGTAACTTGATTTAAAAACATTATATAGGGAATTTTCTAAAACTCTAACCAATAAAGGAATTACATGTAACCTAAGGATATATCTTATTTTCTTGTTCTCCAAACTTCTAAGTTCTACACTACTTCTATATTAACTTGCTAAGCCCCTAAAGAGCTAACACATTTTTCCCAATTAAGCTTACATGTATACCTAGTGGGCCTACTAAATTTTAACATCTAAACATTTTTACTTACTCTTTAAGTCACTTCACAAATTTCACTTTAAGCTCAAATCCTATCACCCACTTCTTAGAGAGTAAATAGAAGTTAAAATATATCTTAAGAATATATTCTAGCATTTTCATTTTTCATTTTGTGGAAGAGTTCACAAGATAAGGTTTAGGATAAGGAAAGATAGCATATTCTTGGCATATGGAAAGGGAATGGGTATATAATGGGTTTATATTTTAATTTAGTAGTAGGATAATGAGTAGAATGGGGCATATGGCATATAATTCAGAGCTTTCACTTAAATCTAGAGTGTTAATAAATTAAAGGGATCATGTTTAATTATAGAAATGTTTAATCAACTTAATGTGTCTCACTTAATTCATGGGTTTCCATATAATTAACGAGGTTACTTGTTATTTAATTATTTAGGTGTGCTTTAACGTGACACAATAAGTTGGGCCAACTATTTCCTTATGATGTGATGTGCTTTGCAACCTTATTATTTACATATTTTATTTGGACCTATTCTCCACACACTCACCGCACCCATCAAAATGTTAGATAAAAAAATTGCATATAATTTAAATAATCATTTAAAAGGGTATGATAATAAAGAATACAAGTCACACTCATTCTCGCTAAGAATTTTTCACTTGTTATTAGGTCTTGTAACCCCATACATCCCATCGAGGGTAAATCCAATGCTCCATCTCATAATAAACTCATGTCAATACATTAATAAAATATCCATCCAAGATCCATGATTAATTTTATAATAATTTGAATCAATAACCCATGAATACAAGGATATATGTGTCCAACACATTTGAATGTATATATTGAAAAGTAATATATTTCATTTATAATCATAAACCAAAAATGTCCACACATGAGAAATCAATAAACACGGTAATCTGGATAGAGTCTAACTTACATACATAATAAAATAATAACAATTGTATAGATTCTAACTTACATAGAATACAAACATATAAAAATAGTATAAAAAATTCAAAACATAAAACCCAACCTTTGAGAACCAATACAAGTATGGGAAATTCAAAACAAAATTGGGCATTATATCTCCGTAGAGAGCCATCCTCCAAATATGTATACTCTTTGTCTTCTACAATGAAGCATCACCACCATTTTGGTCTTCTAAATATTTAGTCTTGAAGCGTGATCCTCCTAGTTGGAATTTCTACACCCACTTGTCCATTTAGCTTAGAAGGGAGTAAACCAAGTGTACAAGACCCTATTACATACTATGTGCTAGTATATCACACGAGAGTTCTCCCATGTGCTCAAATGAAGCACATCTAGTGCATCAGGTCCATTATTGATTTAGGTAATGAAGTGTGCATAAGCATACTTAGTAACAAAAATGGAAGAACATAAAAAAATAAACATTATTCACTTAACAATATACTAAACCATAACATAAAAGTATATTAACTAGAAATCAATCATTGAAAAGTGTACAAAATTCCCATTAATGGCTTATAATAGAGATCAACTTATATCGAGAGCATTTCCAAAATAACACAACATGTTTATCCTTATACAAAAGAATATCAACTAACCAACCAATTTATTTTGAAAGGGTGGTGTTATTATATTTATATACATTCTAGTCAAGAAAATATATATGTTTCCCACTCAAAGTAGGTGGATCTCCATTACTGCAAGAGTTGGGGATGCCATTAGAGATAGTAGATGGGAATATGAATGCAGATTTGGTCCCTTCGATAATGTGAAAAATAATGTAGTTGCCTCATCACCTCATTTTTCATTAGCCTCGTACGTCGATTGGATATTTAACAAGAAAATTCCTTTGAAGTACTTTATCTCTTCTCCCTATTCTAGGATTTGCAAGAAAATAACTCTAAACATTTCTTCAAAGATAATTTCCGGAGTTTTGATTTGAGCACCCAAGGAATTGGCTTCATTTTTATTTCGCTCGCGCTCAACCTTGTCCTCAATGTTCAACACATATATCTCCAAAAAAATTCTTCTACATGTCCCCCTTGAGGAGTTCCATAATCAATTAATCATAACCTCTTTTAATGCTAGGCTCGCTACAACAAATTTTTGTTCATGTTATATGAGTGTCTCATCGCAAGCGGTCAATCGGGCCTCTATTTTATTTCTCATGGCCTCATAAGATATTATCCCCATAAAATGTACCAAATGTATGAAAATAACCCATAATAACACCATATAAACATGCATGCACATGCGTGGGTGGGACCCACGCGTTAACGATCACATTGCCAATTTCTTGCTTTTTTAATAAACCCGATTGAAATGAGATGGTGGCATGTGGTAGGTAGTAGGAAGATTTGTAGGCACATAAATTGCTAATGATCAGGTCACAGCTTCAAACCCTCAGAGGCGCCTTGTACACAATGTTGAAAAACATAGTGTGTTTTTGTCTGATACCAAAATCGTGAAAAAAACTAATCTGTGGAAACTCATGCCATGCGGCAAAGGTGCATATGCATGATGGTCGTGATAATGGTGTCTATGGTTTGTTTTATGTATGTGGTGCATTATTTGGGGAGAATACCCCCTCCCTCTTGTTGTTGGAGTATTTTTCGTTGACAAAACTTCATCGAGCACCAACTTAAGGCCGGGTCACGAGGTCTTTGCCTACATGTAACTTTGTGGAGGTAAATCCCTTTGCCAATATTTTCATGCACATGCCTTTCATACATGCTTCTAAGCCTTCCGATTTTTTCAAGGCTACCTTCTTTATGATCTACACTTGACATAGGTCATGCTCCCTATTTTGTGTGGCATATTATGTTTTGGAGGTTTTGTCGAGTGACATTAGATGCCAACTTCATTAAGACATTATATGCATGTTCCTCACTTAAGTGCAAGGGATTTACATATCTAACTTCCTATCACTGAAATTTTTGATAGTTTCGTTGTAGACACCAAAAATTACACAAAAGTATTATTACATCATGTTTTAATTACACTTTCATATGCATGAGTTGTGCACCTTGAAACTAGATCTTAGTGGCATAACCCCTTCTTCTTCTATCCTTTGTTACTTTGTTTAACCGGTCCTGTGTCAATATTTCACTATTCTATCATGATTTTGTGTCAAGTTATAGGGATCCTGGTCACATAATTCTTTAGTTTTGTCCCATCATGTGTTGGTCCAAAACTGTACAAATGGGTTAAGACCGTACATACGGTCTTGACCTAGTTATATGGTCCCAGGACCCCTTTGTTTTTCTCAAATTGTTTTATTTTGAGTTGGTCCATTACTCTTTTATGGTACCTTTCTTATATTCTAGGATGGAATTTCCTACCACTAAATTTAGAAATTCAAGTTAAGAACTCATATATATACAAGTCTAATGTAAAAGTTTGTTATCTATAAAAAACTTATCTATCTACCATCTATTGAGCTAAGGAAGCAAGATATACATATACATACTGCATAAACAACATATGAGGGCATAAATATGGTTTTATCATCTACACACAAGGGTTTCTATTAAGATGAAGTACCATATCTTTCTATCAGTGTTGAGGCACAAGGGAAAAACGAGGTCAAGGGATAGTTGTATGCACATCAATGCAAAGCACTAGGAGAACTACAAGTCTAAAATTTAATGCAGTGTTTGGTGACTCATGAATGGGGTGATTACTAAGGTTAGTTTGACTCGAGCATTTGCATATTTTTTTTTAGAGATAATGATTTCTTAAGTGTGTTATAGGATAGATAGGGTTTATTTTATAGGTTCAGGTGTGAAATCTAGGGTTTTTTGTGAATTTGAAGATACCAAAGAGGGAAAAAATAGTGACACACATTGAGTAATACTAGTTGTGGATCCTTTTTTTCCAACAGGTGCAAGACCATACATGTTGACCTATACCACACCATACATTCCTGCCCCATTTGTATGGTCCCGAACATAGAGCTCTAGATCCACAACAGCAGTTGATTTGACAAGTTTCCATATTTTGTCCCTTCCCGAGATCACTCATCAACACACTTTGAAAAAAATTATGAACAAGCTAAGTGCCTCTTTCTATCTTGTTTACATTCCAAATTCCATGTATCGGTTAACTATTGTGTTTTTTGTGTTGTATTATTATTCTATATGATATGTAGCATAAATATGAGTGTATTTATAATTTCATTTACTACACTATCATTCATAAAATCTAATTAAAATTAATTAGGGTTGATACATTTTTGTGAACCCACTTTTGATCAAACCCTTCACCTAATCTAGGATCTTGCTAGTTCCTTTACAATAGGGCTGCTACATTCCAAACCATAGATATGCCTTAGGGCATGTGTGTGGTTTTGGTGATTGGTCTCCCTATTATTTTTGTGATAATGTCTTTCTTTCATGCCATGCATAAATATAATGGTTCCTATCCCTCTAACCAGGTCCATACCACTTTTATGAATGCAAGACATATGTTTCCCTCTTCATATGTTGATAGGGATGATATAGTCCACAATTATGATCCAAATTCAAATCCCTTTCTATTTTAAGATAAACCAACCCATTTTTCTCCAACACATAACTTATTCCTCCCTTAATCCTGAAGAAGCCAAATTCATAGGTGAGACCATGAAAATTCTATGTGCCCCTCCCAATACCAAAAGTGATAGTGGTCCTAGTCGCGAGAGTAATGTAGCTAGTTGGGATAATGATGGTGAACAACCACCTTCCCCCCACCCATAGATATCATTCATACAGTCACAAATCCTATATTCTCTAGTGATTATGAGAGTGTTTCTATCTTGTATGATGATGATATTACTTCTATCCTTACATTTATTAATGGTTTTCCTTATGCTTCTGATAATGATCTAGAATCAGTTCATAGTGAATTCCTTAGTGATGATGCACATGATGATTCTTATTTTTGTGAACACGATATCAATGAACATTATTATGTCTCTCCCATTCTTCTTGAGTGTAAAAATAATTAATTTTATGCTAACCTTTCTATTTCACATATACATGATTCTACTTATGTTTCTACTCTTCCCATTAAAGGTGAAAATAGTGATCATGTTTGCACCAATAATATTTCTACTAATACTCTTGAATGCAATAATGATACAAATGATTCTATTCATATTTCACATGCTATGATTGATACAATTTGTGTCTACTTCTTCTCTTGAAAGCAAATACAATGATGCTATTATTAATTCTCCTCCACTACTTGTAGATGATAATGCACATAATAATGGAATTGTTTCTACTTGTGTTGGAAAATATAAACATGTTGCTTATTCTCTAGTTGTATGTGATACACAGTCTATTTTCCTATCCTAGTGTGCATGATTTTCTTATGAATAATAGGCATACTCCTATCAAACCTTAATGTGTGATCAAGTCCATATAACCCCAAATTCCATATAATGGCACATCGCCTAACATTTATTTTAAATGAAATAGTGTTCATATGGCCAATATTAATGGTAAGGTACAACCCTTAAATGAGCCTCTAGATGTCTATGCCATACCTCCTCAAGAGGTCCTCTCTCTTATGCATGCAATAGGATATTTGCAATGTAAAGTACATAATTTGACCCTAGAGAGAAAATCTTACTATGCTAGCATTGATTCCAATACTATTTATGGAAATCCTATTTGGCGTAAAATATTCCAAATGCGATTTGTTAGGAATTTTTCATGCTTTCATTCCAAATATTTGATGGTAGCTCATATCCTTACCTACACCTTAAGCATTATACAATACTTATGGCCTCATATCAAAATGATAGATTACTTCTCAAAGTTTTCCCTAAGAGTCTCACAAGAGAGGCTATGTATTGGTTTACTCACCTCCTTGAGGATCTCTCAGTACCTTTTTCAGAACTTGAATATGCTTTCCTAACCCACTTTAGCTACAATAAATGCTCTAAAGCTACATATGAGTGGTTACCCTATTTACATGAACATTAAATTGAACCTATATTTGACTATATATTACATTTCAAAGCTAACATGCCCTTATTATTATATTAATCCATTGACCTATAAGTGCAATATATTTTATGTCAAGGTCTCATACAACCTCTTAAGGAATAATTACTCTATGACACACATGATTCATTTAACAAGCTCTGTCTACATGTCATTTATCTAGAGAAAGAGCTTACACTCCCACATCAATCCAAACCTCCCTATGAGAACATTACAATTGTTTATGGTAATACATCAGCATAATTGGTACCTAATGATACTCAAGTTAAGGTTCTACACCATGGTAACACCTTTTATAATACCAATTCTAAACCAAGGGTTATCCCACATACTCCTTCTCAACATAAGTGTACATTGGTCTATTTTGACAAATATATTGATCAACCACATGATATATTACTTACACTACTTGATAAGGAGTTAATTTAGTTTCCATCTAATGTTTGTCATCCTCCTCATCGATTTCAACAAGAAAAGGAAAAGTATTTTTTGTAATTTTTCACCACATTAATGGGAATTGTGACAATGATTTTTATGCCTTTGGATCAAAAACTTAAGTTGTTTGAGGATGAAGGAAATATCACTTTTGAAACATGGCCATTTTGACAAGTCTACTTCACCTCCTCTCGCAACATCATCCTGCAACAAGTTTTACTCTCAACAAGCATTATTCTTCTAATATATCAAGTGATGGTACTCACAATGAAGTTATTACTCCAAAGGATTTTCCAAAACTCGCATACAAATGGTTAGACATGGAGCATAAGTTTGTACCAAAATTTACACATGTGAATCATATAAATTTTATGCCACCATCAACGACATGTCCGATTAAGCTTAAAGTTCAAATTTGATTTACACCAAATGTAATTTTGGTCTTTAGAGTGACTGCTCACACCTTGTCACATTTGATGTATCCATCACAATTATTTGTTTACCCATATATTAAACTCGCTATCTACGTCTATTTCGATGCTACCCTAAAATTAAGTACATTATGACATATATTAGGACCACCCTTCCTTCTTTTTAAGAACAAATTTCCTCTCCCTATATGTCCATGAGATCTTATGTAGAGGTTACACATATACCACCCCTTACAATTTATCATCACTATATGTACATTAATACATGCACAACTAATTCCGAGAATCATACAATCTCAATTAAATAAAAAATATTCTAATAATGTCCACTCTAGTTCTTACATGTCACACATATTACTTACAATATTAACTATATACATACACAATCCAATGTGTACATCATAATATCAAATAATATACACTCCAATGCCAAATCAAATACATATAACAATCATCAAATACATATTGTCATATCATCAACCACAACATGCCATTTTCCATGAATCTAAAACTATTATATTTGTGTACAAAAAAAAATCCATAAAGATGTCGATGGCATTTCCCTTCAGAATTCACTCATCATCCCCACTACTCTCAATCTAAGGGAATAAATTATAGTAGGGTTAGTAACATGCTACTTAAGATAATTTTAAAATTCTTTGAGATTTGTTTTAATCCTTGTAATTGTCACAAGTAAATTTGCTTTGAATTTTTGTACCTTTCTATACCTAGATGTCATCCCTAAACTTATATAGTATTTAATAAAAAGATAATATAAACTAGATCATAGCTCCAACCAAAAGTGTTTACTGATAAAAATGGATAATGGACCGTTTCAAACTGAAAACCACGTTCCAAATAAAGAGTGAGGATTTTAATGAAACTCTTCAAGTGTTAAAGGTAGGTAATCTTACTTGATAAACATAATGAAATTGAGTTTAAAATGTGATAACATTCAATGAATCAATACCAATAATTTTAAAGGTAAAGATATGGAGTTCAAAGAAGAATATAATAAGTTAAAATTAGATCATTTGCAGCTCAAACAAGACTATGAGTGACAAAATCAATTTCACAACTCAAAGTGCATAGGAAACTCCATGAGTTACAACAACAAAAATTATTTTCGATCAAAGTGTTTCTCTAACGATTGTCCGTAATATGCTTAAAGACTTGCATAAATTACAATAAGATCTTAGGATAACCAAAGAACCCAATTTAGAAGAAAAAGAGGGAAATAAATCTTATAAGCACATTATAGAAATAATATGAAGGGGTTATTAAGGCCCACTCTTGATGATATCCACATATTTTTGGATGATATTGGAAATAATCAAAGTTGTAAAGAGAAAGGAGCATATAACAAATATTGTATATGAAAAATTGGTCCTAATTTGAGAACATGGGTTGAAAGACATCACATGGTTATAAAATTCAAATGTAATATTGAAGTTAAATGAAAATTTAACTAGAGAAAAATGGTGTAAAGATGTTACCCATAAGAGATTCAATCATTTACATGGAAAACAATACCAATACCATCGAGAAATTATATCATGAATTAAAAATCTAGTGAGAAGTTAAATTATCATATTTATTTATCCAACCCATATATTATGGGGATTCAGATTTCATACCAATAATTTGAGGATTCAAGTTGAGTATTAGATAACAATAAAAAAACTTACTAAAATTTGTGGGGTTCCAAGAAAGAATATATTATAAGCGTAAAGGAAGGAACTTGATATGTGTTCAAGGTTAAGAGATTCAACATATTATTTGTAATATTTAAGAAGACCAATTGGAATTTAATAAATGAAGATTTAGAATAAATTGCTAAATTTTTGTTCTGATGAGATCATGGGTAAATTATGGTGTCCCGTTTTCTATGAAAAGATAATTCCTTTTTTTTATAATTCAAAAAGGGGCACTAGACCCTACTATTAAAATATTTACACAAAATGACTGGTGATACGCTTATAAGTTTGAGTTTGATCACCACATATAGGTAGTGGGAGTATAAAACATCTAAAATATTTTTAAAAAATTAAAAACACCTGTCACAATAGATCGAAGACCAAGCATTCTCCTCCTCCGAGGAGTTGGAGACCATAATTTTTGGTTATTTTTCATCTCTGGATTTTTCTTTGATTATCAAGGTGGCTATGGATTGAGATAGTTTGGAGTCCTCAAATTTGTGTGCTTGGAAACTAAAGTGGCACAAATGGTGTCTAAATTCTTTATATAAGAGATACGTTCCATGGCTTGTGCCTTAGAAAGTGTCCTTATCTAGTCCATCTCAAGCACAATGTCAAACCCTATCTACTTCATATCCTCATGGATTTCAAAGGAATTACTCGCCCCTAGGAGGATAGTCTGCACCCCAATTATCTCGTGCCACTTTCGAGTGTCAAGTGAGAAGAATATCGTCTTGGGTTGCCCATGGTATTAACCACCTCCTCCACCACAATTGTGCTCCCAAGTTGAGTCAAAATTTGTGCACATAGGGGGTTCCTAGACATCCATCTGAGTAACATAGGTTCCTTCACCCCAATGATCAATGTCTTTTGACAAAAATCTATAGCTTCCTTAGTTGCGATTCTTATGCCCTTATCAAGTAAGTGCCGATCGTTAAGAAGCTACCATAATTTCAAGTCATTTACCCTTTTAAAGGAAGGAGTGGTGCACATCGGCTATGGAGTACTTGTAAATAGGATTATCTTATATTTCATGGAAAATATTTCTCATTTTGATAACATGCATCGAAGATTTGTCATTTCCTTTGTTGTCCATGATACACTTTTCTATCCCAACCACACTTTTCCCTTTCTCTATTTCCCACCAAAAAGACCATGAGATCTTTTGCCCAATTAGAGCCAAATAACCAAGTCGATGGGTGGGCATTTATAACACCCATCACACATGCCATAGTGTATATTTTCCCAACACAAATAAATAAGGTAATAATGGTTTCAAATGAGAAAAATACATGCATAGACCCTACCTTCATTGTGAGGATAAATGCCCAAAAAGGTTGAATTGACATGATAAGGCAAAAATAGGTTGATAACATGCATCGAGAAGATTCAAAAAGCAAATTGATTGATTGAGCAAAATTGGTCCCTAATTTTTCTGCTCGAAGAAACAGGAGCAAGCTGAAAAAAATGCAAAAAGGTTGAAGAAAGGCAAATAGGGATCCAGAAAGAGTATGAAAATTGGCTAAGTCCCGCGGAGCATTTCGGGACAAGTGGGACAAATGGAAGCGGATCCCAAAAGCATTCTAGGTGGCCCAATCGGGACAATCGGGCGGAAGTACGCGGCGGGCGCGAAAAGCCGATCCGGCCGAAAGAGGAAGAAAAATTGGCTAAGTGTTGCTCGGGACGTTTGGGACAAAAGGGCCCGAACCGGCCGGTTCGGCCGAAATGAGCACAGGCAGCCCAAAAGAAAATGGGACAAATGGGACGATAGTACGCGGTGGGCGCGAAATGCCGGTTCGACCGAGAGAAAATTGACTAACTGCTGCAGCAGCTCGGGACAAGCGGGCCGGAAAGGCGCGAACCGGCCGAACCGGGCGAAAGAGGTCAAAACAGTCCGAATCAAATGGGACAATCGGGCCAAAAAGGCGCGAACCGGCCGAACCGGCCGAAGTGAACACAAAGGGCCCAAAATCAAATGGGACATCCAGGACAAATGGAGGCGAAGTACGCGAAAAAGCCGGCAGGGCCGAGAACCAATCAGAAGCCGCCACGTGTCTCAGGGAAAAAGAGTCAAAAAGGTCAAAGGGCAAGTTTTAAAAAGGAGTCAGCCCGAACCAATGAAATAGTGCCACGTGTCCAGTTAAGGGCCCCACAAGCGAATTTCAAAATGAAAGCCCGCGAAAGATGGAGGAGAGAGAATTGCTCGTCAATCAGCACGTCCCACGTGTCGTCCAGGTGGCAGAGCGCGGGAAAGGATTTCAAAACACGCTTTCGCCTGTTTTGTGCCCTAGATCTTCAGATCGCCATAACTTTTGATCCAGAGCTCGGATTTGCACGTTCTTTATATCAACGGAAAGCTGGTGAAATTCTCTACACGATTCTGGGGTCAATCTTGCATTTTGGAGCAGTCTGGAGGAAGAAAATCGAGAAACGGCTCTGACGCGTATTCATGGCCGGAAATGACATTCCAGCGACCAGAGTTAATGCAGAATGGGTCGCATTCTCCTGTTATCCGGTCAAAATGATAGGGTATGGGTTTGTAAGGTCCTCCATGCCGTTTTAATACACCTGCAGTCAAGAAAGAATGGGCTCCCATGCCTTTGTACGTCTCCTGTTCCCTGGGTTCGACCCTTGCATTTTAAAAGCCAGTTTTGGGCTCATTTCAAAAGGAGGAACATTTTTGGGCATAGCAGACTTCTTCTTTCACCTTCTTCAAGGGATTGATCAAGTATCAGACCTCTCCAAGGATTGTATGTGATTTTCTTTACCTCTCGAGGGTGTAATGCGTATTTTGATATTAAATTGATAATGCAAGCTCTGTGAATGGGTTTGATCCTCTGTTTGTATTATTTGCTTGATTTGAGATGCTAAATTATACATTATCGATCATGTATGTTTTTATGTTGTGAACCTCGGTCTGTGTCTATTTGCATGACTAATATGTTTCACCACTCCTTTTGGTGCATCACCATCTTTAGTTAGTTTCAATTTTGCACTTCTACCCCTGTCTCCTTGCAAGTTAGAATAGGATTAGGATCTAAACCTCTGTAGTTTTGCAAAATATAGATCTAAATCAGAGGAGTTTGAGGAACTAGCCTCTAATCTGGAGATTCCTCTCTCAGTTTCCAAGTCCCACACTTGGAGAGAGGTTTCCATGTTGTGCAATTACACTGGATGCAAGAGTGATCAACCTAGAAATCGATCGGCGTCAGGGAGTCTTTGTAATTTTGCACTAACAATTTTGGCACGCCCGGTGGGACCAGAGGTCTCAATTTTATTGCAGCAAAGTTGATGTGCATCTGCTGCAAGTTTCTTGCTTGAAAAGAGCTATTATTTGCATATCTGGCGACTCCAAGGGGAAGAATCAATAGAATTTCAGCAGTCAGGCCTGAAAGCTTATGAGAAGAATCACAAGGTCAAGAGTTGGAGAGGAGGAAGTACTGTTTGAATACCTACAATTATCTCCAAGAAGAAGGCAAAGAGGAAGAAGGATTCAAAGGTCCCCATCTCCACCAAACAGAACTCTCTCAACTCCTCCACACAGCGGCCTTTCTTTCGGTATCTGAGGGTTTTAAGACCAATCGAATGGCGACCGGTGAACCCCTATGTCAACTTCACAGGCAGCAGCCCACTTGCTCTCAATGCACAAAATCCAATCCCAGTTGCAGCACTGAAGAACATTCCATACTTTACTGGGGAAAATCAGACCACTCCTGGTGATCATGTCAAGGACATTGCTAACATTTGTGCGATCCATGAGATTAATGAGATGCAAGTATTTGTCAAATTCTTTGGCGTCTTCATTCGAGGAAAAGCATTGCAATGGTTTAGGAGCCTTGAGTGGCTCTATCACAAACCTGGAATCAGTGTGTATTGCACTTCACAATCAATTTGGAGAGAGAAGGAGACAACTTGTCTCTTTTGGAGCAGCTAACAACCATCAAGAGAGCTTCCGATGAGCGCTAGCGACTTGACTTCAGATTTCAAAGGTCTTGGGATAGAATTCCGGTGGCGGTTAGGCCAACAAGCGAAGGTGCTTTTCTATATTACCTTAAAGCTTTAAATTCGATATTTCGTGTTGATTGATCTATGGGAGGCACAACTATCCTGCTTTGCTTATAGTATTGCCATTAGAGCTGAAAATTGTCGATTCAAGCCGTGCAAGCTAGCTCCTAGGCCTCCAATGCCATTATATCCAAGTTTAGAGAGCCCAAGTACTAGTCAAGTACATCTTAGCTCCTATTCCCACTCTAGGAATCGAGTTCAAATGAAGCTTCCACTTCATCTCCAAGTGCCCCAAATGAGCTTCAAGAAGTCATGAAGCAAGCTGCAAAATTTAGGTAATGAGCTGGTCACACTTAAGAGACAAGAAACTCAAGGTTTTAGACCTTCGTATCAGCCTCAAGCTCAACCTAATAGGCAGCCATATCAGCCTCAAAGGCCACCCAATCCAGCTGCAAATATGAATCAAACAAGGCCTCCTGCGATAAACCATTCCACCCTATAATCCAAATGCCATATACGCCTCTAAGGCATTAGTACCAAGCCACAAAACAACACTTTGCCGGGAGTATGATTGGTGTTTTCCATGTAATGAGCCTCATAATCAATCCATGTGCTTGATGGTGCTTTGACCCAAGCTTTAATGGTAACAAGTGTTGGTGTGGAGGGTGAGAGTACTCAAGAAAACAGCCAACAACAAGAAACATTCCAACAATGACTCTGCCCCAAATGACACCACATTGGTAAATTGGAAAGCAGAGGATTTCTGTGGCATGAATCGGCGAGTTTCTCAAGGTGTTGCTGCCAACACAAGGTCAAAAAGGAGAAATTTGGGTGAAGAACAGCCGTTAGCCCCAGCTAATCCACAACCTTCCACAGCTCCACAAATGATTGGCAAGCAAAACCCGGTTTCAAATGCACAAGGGCAGTCAAGAACAGCCCCTAGGCCAACTCAAATGCCAGCTGTTGCTGCCCACATACAAGGAGCAAATGTGCAGACCAAGGGACAACAGAGAAATCCTTCATCACCATTCAGTATCATTGATCAGATGAAGAAGACAAACGTCAATATATCTATGTGGGAATCGCTATCCATCCCAGGCCAAAGAAATCTGCTGCAAGCTGCCATAAAGGATTGGCCAACTTCGAATCAGCAAGTCCAAATGCAGGAGAAGGTACTCACAAATGCTGCCCACCCTCAAGGAAATCATGGAGCACAACAAGGTAGAATGTTGAAGCCTCCCCCTTTCTATGTTTCGTTAATCATTGGAAATCAGCTAGTGCATAATTGCATGATAGATTCCGGGGCAAGTAGCTCAGTTATGCCTAAACAGATAGCTGATCAGTTAGGGCTCTAGTATGAAATAACATCTAAGGGAGTAGTGCGCATTTGGATGGGACAGCAATATAGTGATTGGAGTGATTAGAAATTTGAGTCTTACCTTGCATGCATGTCCAAATGTTGTTGTCTTACAAGATATATCAGTCATAGACCTTCCACCACTCTTTGCCCTCTGTTTGTCAAGAGATTTCATTGCCAAAATTGGGGGATATTTGTCCATTGATTGGTCACACATCTTTGTTGAAAGCGAGGTATGGAACTAAAGCTACAATTAGGTCAGAACCTATTGCAGATTTCCACATTGAGCCCTATACTCCAAGTCATATTAATACCAATTGCTCAGCATTTGATCAAGAAGATCACCTTGGCACTGATGAAGCCGACACTAAGGTTGGAAGTATCCCAGATTTGACTCTTGATGAATGGGCAAGCAAGGTGCATGCTTTTGATCCTTATCAAGAAGTAGAAGAATCGGAGCTAGGGGTCTATTGTATACACGAAGAAAGTCAACCTATTCCTAGCATCACCAAGCCAAACCACAAGGATGACAACGAGGTATGGCAACTGTTTTTTGATGGATCAAGGAGTAGACAAGGCGCAGGAGGTGGAGCCGTGCTTATTTCACCTCGAGGAGTAAAGTATTATTCAGCTTTTAGATTTCAATTTGCATGCTCCAATAACACTGCTTGAATATGAAGCCTTGGTGCAAGGGATGCATTGGGCAATAAAGAAAAAAATAAATAACTTGCAAGTTTTTGGGGACAGTGAGCTGATTGTAAATCAGGTCAAGGGACAGCATGCTGCCAAAAATGATCTACTCAGATGCTACAAGAATAGGGTGTGGGACCTCATGGAAGATTTTGAGGGTTTGGCATCAAAGGCCATTCCCGAAAGAGAATCAAAGCTGGCGATAGGCTTGCAGATAGGGCAGCCTTTGACATTGTAGAAAACATTCAACAAGACAAGGTACAACCAAACATCCACGTGATTGTGAGGCCTTCAGTGCCGGATAACGATGTCAATTGGCAAGTATTTGAGAATGACCAGCAAATCATCCACTTCTTGCAGGAAGAAGCTGAGTTCTCAGCTAAGAATCAAGAGAAGTTGGAACAACAATATGGTCACCGGGTGATACTGGTGAGAATTGACAAGCTGCCCCAAGGACTTATCACCTTGGAGTCAATTTTTAACCCCTTGATGATCAGTTTAGAAAGGAGAAAGCAAATATTCAGGTCAAGAGGGAAGATTCGGCATCCATCTTGGTAGAAGAGAACAAGCCACTGCAAATTGGAAAGATGACAACTGAACAGGAAAGGTATGAGTTCATACAGCTATGTCAAGAATTCCCTGACGTGTTTGCTTGGAGCTATGAAGACTTGAAAGGGTTCAATCCCAACTTAGCTCAGCATACCATTGAATTGGACCCAAATACTAAGCCTATCAGGCAGAAACAGAGACCAATCAATCCACACATGGAGCCTCTAATGAGGAAAGAGTTGGACAAGCTGATTGAGTCAGCAATTATATTCCCAATCAAGCATTCTAGTTGGGTTGCCAACTTAGTTCCAGTCAGAAAGAAGAGTGGAGAGATCAGGCTATGTGTTGACTTCAGAGATTTGAATAGAGCCTCTCTCAAGGACCATTATCCACTCCCTTCCATGGAGCAAATACTGCAGGTCGTAGCTGGTTCAGAAAGATTTTCACTACTTGATGGATACTCAGGCTTCAATCAAATTATGGTGAAGGAGGAAGACCGATTCAAGCAGCCTTCTGACCAAATGGGGCACATATGCTTACAAGAAGATGCCATTTGGGTGTCGAGCTTAGGAGCAACATTCAATGAGCCATGGATATGGCATTCAAAGGCTTGATCAACAAGATAGTGCTGATATACCTAGATGATATCACTGTCTTCTCAAAGAATGCTGCAGACCATCTCTTTCACCTCAGGCAAGTGTTTCAAAGGTGTAGAAAGTTTGGAGTGTCTTTGAATCCTAAGAAGTGCATCTTTCTTGCACATGAAGGGAAACTCCTTGGCCATATTGTCTCCAAGGAAGGATTAGCAATTGATCCAGAGAGGGTCGAAGCCATAAGGGCTCTACCATTGCCAAGCCACAAGAAGGCCCTTCAGAGTTTCCTGGGAAGGATAAACTTTGTTCGGAGGTTTGTCCCAAATTTTGCAGCCCTTGTCAAGCCCATCACTAAAATGTTAAGAAAAAGCATGGCTTTCAAATGGATGGCAGAAGGCAAGGAGAGTTTTGAAGCAATCAAAGAAGCCATCTCCCAGGCACCCACTCTCATCAACCCAGACTTTTCCAAGGATTTCATCCTCTATACATTTGGAGGTGATGACACTATTTCTGCCATTGCAGTATGAGAACAAAGATAATGATGAGCAGTCGATTGCCTTCTTCAGCCAAAGCCTAAATGACTGCGAATTGAGGTACTCTTTTATTGAAAAACATGTGCTTGCAGTAATCAGGAGCTTGAAGAAATTCAAGCATTTAGTCTCAAACAACAAGGTCCAGTTGCTGGTCTCACATGCTGGGGTTAAGGATTTCCTCCTCAACAAGGATTTGAATGAGAAAAGGGTAGGTTGGATCACCCGTGTCATGGAGTATGACATTGAGATCAAGATCACCAAGCTGGTAAGAGGCAAAGGTTTGTGTGAGCAGCTCGCTTCCAGACAACCAGACAACCCAGAAGATGAAGAAGACGCTGTCCTGCTATTACAAGATGATCAAAAACAGGAAAATGATGATGTGTCCACTCCCTGTTGGACTCAGAATATGATACATTTCCTACAGACGGGCATGTGCCCTCTAGAAATGAGCAAAGCAAAAAGAAGATACTTCAGGTTGCAGGCAATTCCATATGCCATCATTGATGGAGTTTTGTTCAAGAAGGACGTGAATGGAGTGCTGCTGAGATGCATTAACACAGGTCAGATTCAAAGGGTGTTGGAAGAATTTCATAATGGACCAGCTGGTGGCCATTTTGCACCAAGAGTGACAGCTCTGAAAATCATGAAGGCTGGTTATTATTGGCCTAAAATCTTCAGTGATTGCTATGCATGGATCAAGAGGTGTAAGAATTGTGCATTCTTCACAGGAAAAGAGAGACTCGCTGCCCTTCCATTGCATCCAATTACAGTAGATCAGCCATTCATGCAGTGGGGTTTGGACTTCATTGGAGTCATCAATCCCAATTCGAGCCAAGGGCACAAATGGATTTTGACAGCCACAGACTACTTCACCAGATGGACAGAAGCAATAGCACTCAAAGAGGCGAATGAGTCTAGCATTTTGGACTTTTACGAAGGGATAACTTCTAGATTTGGTTTACCTACTACAATAGTCTCTGATAATGCATTGGCATTCATCGGATCTAAAGTGGCCCGAGTGGGCTGTCAAGAACAGGATTTACCTGAGCACTTCATCAAACTATTACCCTCAAGGTAATGGCTAGGCCGAGTCTACAAACAAAAACTTGCTGAGGATCATTAGGAGGACTCTTGATGAGAATCAGAGGGCTTGGCATACCAAGCTGAAATCAGCCTTATGGGCTGATAGGATAACTCCCAAAAGATCCACGGGTAACTCTCCATTTAGGCTTGTCTACGGAAGAGAGGCAATCTTGCCCATGTCACTTGAGTTGCCAACGTTGGAACTCATGAAACAGCTGGAGTTGCTAGAGTTTGAGCCCATGGAGGTGAGGTATGCAGAGTTGATGGAGCTGCAAGAGATCAGAGATCAGGCATCCCAAGCAATGGAAAAGGATCAAGCTTTGATCAAAAAGACCTTTGATAGGAAGGCCAAAGACAGATCTTTTCAAGTAGGAGATCTAGTGCTGAAATGGGATGTGGACAGAGCAAAACCAGGAAGGCATTCAAAATTTGATGCCATTTGGAGTGGCCCATACATGGTCACAAAGTGCAAAGCAACAATGCTTTCAATTGGCCTCATTGGATGGTGAAGAAGCTGCAGATTCAGTAAATGGAATCTATCTCAAGCATTGCTTCTAGAGGAGGTTCACTACACTGTAGATATTAGATTAGATTTTCTTTCCTCCAGTGCTTGTGCACATTGTTTCTTGTAGGTTAGTTTTTTTTTCCCTAAGTGCCTTGCACTTTTGACTTGCTGTCCATGGAGATGTTTAGCATGTCTTTGCTTTCATCAGGTCACATTCCATCTTCCCCCTCACACATTCTGAGTCAGTTTGGATTCTAATAGAATATTTGATGACTCCATGCCCAATGGATTGCTTGAGCATTTGGTCTTTCCATCTGTGGCGAGATGATCCCGCTGAGTCGCCAAAATTGTTATCCAAAATTCACCCCCCTAGGGTAAATTTTGATAACATGCATCAGAAGATTCAAATCCCAAGCAAATTGATTGATTCAGAGCAAAATCAGGTTTCTAGGGTCCCTTGGGTATTTTCTAACTCCCTGGCTGAAGAAACAAGGAGCAAGCTCTGAGAAAATGCAAAAAGGTTGCAGAAAGGCAAATAGGTTGATCCAGGAAAGAGTGAAAATTGGCTAAGTCCTGCTCAAGGTAGCATTTGGGACAAGTGGGACAAATGGAAGCGGATCGGCCGAAAAGCCTCTAGGCGGCCCAAATTGCATTTGGGACAATCGGGCCAGAAGTACGCGGCGGGCGCGAAAAGCCGATCCGGCCGAAAGAGGAAGAAAAATTGGCTAAGTGTTGCTCGGGACGTTTGGGACAAAAGGCCCGAACCGGCCGGTTCGGCCGAAATGAGCACAGGCAGCCCAAAAGAAAATGGGACAAATGGGACGATAGTACGCGGTGGGTGCGAAATGCCGGTTCGACCGAGAGAAAATCGACTAACTGCTGCAGCAGCTCGGGACAAGCGGGCCGGAAAGGCGCGAACCGGCCGAGAGCAGGCGAAAAGAGGTCAAAAGCAGTCAAGAATCAAATGGGACATCGGGGCAAATGGGCGCGAGCGAACCGGCCGAACCGGCCGAAATGAACACAAAGGGCCCAAAATCAAATGGGACATCCAGGACAAATGGAGGTGAAAGGCGCGAAAAAGCGGCGGGGCGAGAACCAATAGGGAAGCCACGTGTCTCGGGAAAAAGAGTCAAAAAGGTCAAAGGGCAAGTTTTAAAAAGGAGTCAGCCCGAACCAATGAAATAGCGCCACGTGTCAGTTAAGGGCCCCACAAGTGAATTTCAAAATGAAAGCCCGTGAAAGAGGAGGAGAGAGAATTTCTCATTCAATCAGCACGTGCCACGTGTCGTCAGTGTGGCGTGAGCGCGGGAAAGGATTTCAAAACACGCTTTCGCCTGTTTTGTGCCCTAGATCTTCAGATCGCCATAACTTTTGATCCAGAGCTCGGATTTGCACGTTCTTTATATCAACGGAAATTTGGTGAAATTCTCTACACGATTCTGGGGTCAATCTTGCATTTTGGAGCAGTCTAGAGGAGAAAAATCAAGAAATGGCTCTGACGCGTATTCATGGCCAGAAATGACATTCCAGCGACCAGAGTTAATGCAGAATGGGTCGCATTCTCCTGTTATCCGGTCAAAATGATAGGGTATGGGTTTGTAAGGTCCTCCATGCCATTTTAATACACACTGTGATCAAGAAAGAATGGGCTCCCATGCCTTTTATCGTCTCCTGTCCACAGGTTCGACCCTTGCATTTTAAAAGCCGATTTTGGGCTCATTCCAAAAGGAGGAACATTTTTGGGCATATGAGACTTCTTCTTTCACCTTCTTCAAGGATTGATCAAGTATCGAGACCTCTCAAGGATTATGTGATTTTCTTTACCTCTCGAGGGTGTAATGCGTATTTTGATATTAAATTGATAATGCAAGCTCTGTGAATGGGTTTGATCCTCTGTTTGTATTATTTGCTTGATTTGAGATGCTAAATTATACATTATCGATCTGTGTATGTTTTTATGTTGTGAACCTTGAGTACGTGTCTATTTGCATGACTAATATGTTTCACCACTCCTTTTGGTGCATCACCATCTTTAGTTAGTTTCAATTTTGCACTTCTACCCCTGTCTCCCAGTTTGATCTAAACCCTCGTAGTTTTGCAAAATATAGATTAGAATAGGATTAGGATCTAAACCTCTGTAGTAATTAAATTTTCATTTTGGGATTGAAATCAACTCCAAGATTAGCAAGATAGTCCATTTACTTATTAGTTCTTTGCAAAATATAGATCTAAATCGGATAATCGACCTCTAAGGAGTTTGGCTATAAAGTCCTCCAAAATCCATGGTTTAGTGATTCGATCATTTAACAAAGCCCATCATGTTTTATTATTTCTCCCACTTCCATACTTAGATCTTTACGTTGCATAGTAATTAAATTTTCATTTTTGGGATTGAAATCAACTCCAAGATTAGCAAGATAGTCAGCTACCTTATTAGTTCTTCTAAAAGTGTGGATAATCGGAACTATTAAGGGCTATAAAGTCCTCCAAAATATGGTTTAGAAGTGTTCCATGTTATTTTGTTTACAACATTTATGATGACCGTGAGTCACCTTATTCTATGAGGTTCATCCAACCATTATCATTTACAATTTTGAGACCACACCAAAGAGCCTTGGCTTCTATGAGGTTGTTGGAGATATGTCCAAGAGCTTCAAAAAAACCAAGAATAGGGCTACCTAATGAATTGTGAAAGATCCTACCGCACCAAACCAACCAAGATTTTTTTGCAGCCCCATCAAAGTTGAATTGATAAATTCATCGAAGGCGATTACCATTTAATTCTTATTTTTGCATTACTTTTTTACAACTCCTTTATCAAGGATACTTGATAGGATTATTTTTCAGTTGTTGAATATGGTGCTATGTTTTGAAAATATTTTCCCTTCGTAGGGATCCACATCATGATAAGTTCCTTGATAGTCCTAAAAACCGGGAAAGGTTATTTCAATGTTTATATTGTCATCCTTAAAAGTTATTCTGTTTATTTTTAACCATGTTCTCTAACAAATAATTTTAGGGATGGTTCTCCAAATTTGAAGTAAAGGGAAAAATCAGATTTTATAGTCTCGACATGCAATGAGATCCTTGACAAGTGGTAGGAAACACAAAGTTAAGATTGAATTTCCAAAGCATCTTAGTCCTTTATATTTTTCTACATCATTTATTATCTCTATAATGTAATAATTTTCTCTACATAGGAATAATAAATTGTATATGCTAGCCATAATCCACTTACGAACATTTTTATATCATGAGGTTTCATGTAAACCATCTCAATTTTACATACACTTTGTATAGTTAGGAGTATATTTAAGATAAAAATGATTCATAAGAATAAACTTGAAATTTTTGGAGGTTATATCAATATGAATATGATGGGAATATTTTCTCAAAAGGAAATATATGAGGGAACCTTTATTGTGAATTGGAAAATTCTCAAATGTTTGTGATGGGTGGGAAAGGAACCATTCAAACTAAGGCATGTAGAACATTATACCCTACACATGCATCTACTAAAGTAAAGACTTGAGACCAAATTGTATATAGAGGATGTCACATCCTTTTTCATAATTTTTTTGTCGATTGGTAATATTTTTATCAAGGAAAATTAGGTTTTAGTCTTAGTGTTGTGTGATAATAACCTTGAATAGCTAAAGAGACATTATATTTTAGGTAATGATAAGGTTATGCATCTCACCAATTCTTGTGGAGTGAAAGATCTTGGAAGAAGTTTTCAATATGTCTAGTTATATCTATTAGAGCTATTATTTGGTCATGCATCTTCAAAGCTTGGCATTATTCATGCTAGATAAGATATATTTAAAAAAAAATCAAGCAATTTTGATATCCATTGTATTAGTGAATTTTTCATGGTAGTTGTTTCAAAATCACTCATGCTTAGTATTGATCTTGATTTTAGTATATATCTAACCGATGATTCATAAAAAATAGTTTGTAATAATTTTTTTGTTCATTTTGTGTTCTTTGACATTTTCTTCAAAAAATTATGATCGATAAATACAAGCCTAGATTATTACATTTTGTAGAAGACACCAATCTAATGATGATAGTCAAACCTTTGTTTTTATGGTCAATTCTAAATGAAAAATCCTACCAAATTTGTAACGGTTATAGTAAATTAAACATGATAAGGACTTGGATAAGAACTGGGTGTGGTCGATTAATGAAAAACTTGGTCTGTTGAAAAATTGTGTGCATTTTAATGCATGAGTAACATGGACCAACCAGGAAACAAATGTAGTAAAATGAATGGAAAATATTCCCAATTAAAAATCATGTTCTATATTAATGAAAAATTAGACCCAAAGTACATACCTATGAATATTAGGAGATTTGAACACATATCAATCTTATTGAAATTGGAAAAAATCATGTTTTTGGAAAATAAAATTGGTCATGGCTGTAAACACTCAAATTTGGTAATTCTACTCTTTGACAGTGCTAGTATTGACATTGCTTTGTTGCTCAAACAAGTGCACTTTACCTACTCACATCTGGTACATCCATAGGTCTTTTTCTATCTTTCTTAATCATACATACTCATATGTTGATAGTTTCTGAGAATTGAATACATGAAACCCAGTAAGAAAATCCACTTGTCACCTTCCAAACTTCACACTTCATATTATCCCTCTTGGGTAAAAAAACATACAATAGGGGCATGAATGTCCATATGGTCCCGACCCTAGTGCGCTTGATTTTGACCTTTATCATTTTGGTCATGAAATTTTAGTTTCAAATTATTATTTGGGTCACTTACTCCTCAGTTAGACTTTGTAACTTAAATAACCTTTAGAAGTTGTTTTCATGCATTTTTGCAAGCCAAAAAATTCAAAACTCAAGCCATGAAAACTACGTCAAATGTGAAAATTTACTTTAAAACCATCCTAAACCCCTCCTGGTTAGTTTGACTTCCCCATCATGATCATACAAACCTTGAGGTTCCTCTAACATGTTGAAAAATCATGTACATGTGTATGAAATTATGTGACAAGATCAACTATTCCATTCAACAAAGTACAATCGAAGACTAGCTCAGAGCTAAGAAAGGCCAATTTTGGCCATTTTGAATAAAACATTGATGTAATTCAAATAAGGTGTATTCCATTAGATTAGTTTTTATTTACATTCTTAGTACTAGTTTTATTTATAAATACAATAAGTGCATGAGATTCACACATTCATTTTATATATTATTTGATTTTGGCTCCATTAATATGTTTGCTATCTATTCATATCGAATCATAAGTTACCATGAGTGGAGGGCTACATACTATTTTGTTTTGGGGGAAATTTTATACCAAGGTCATAGACTAACAAATTCAAGAAAGAGAATGCTCATGAACATATCAAATGATCCTTCTAGAAAATGAAGAAATGAGGAACATAAAAAAATTTCCAATGTGAATTAAGGAAAATGATTGAGGTAAAAATTGAAGGGAAAAGATGATCCAAGGAAGGGATGGTGGAATGTGTAAAAATGGTGTCTTTAATAACAAAATATTGTTGTGAAAATATCTATGGGGAAAAGAGAGCATGTGAGGAAGAGGATATGCACAAGGAAAGTAATGTAGCCTATGAATGTAAGCCACCTAATGAAGTTAGAGGTGTGAAGGAAAACAAAGGGATGTAGTAAAGATGAGGAAATTCACAATGTGCATTATAAGGACATCAAATAAAGTAAAAATAAGGAAGCAAGGGATAGCTATAAACAATTGAGAATTAATTACAATATTTTTAGGGAAAAATTTACACGCATCCAAAAGATAATAAATGTTATATTTATGACCTAATCGAGAAGGGTATAAATAAGGGAGAGTAAATTAATTTGGAACACCTTGTAGTTAAATGGAGAGATCGAATGATAAATAATGAAAAAAACATAGAAGCAATTCAATGCAAGTGAAATCTAAGAAACCATATCCCATTAACAAAGTGGTTAAGCTTTTACAACATTGACACGAGGTTAGGAAGAGAAAAAGGAAGGGGTAAGAACAAATTTTAACAAGACAAAAAAACCTCAACCGCCATCAACATGGGGGTGAAGTTCTTCAAGGAAAATGAGAAACTTTGGGGAAATAAAATACCCAAGAGTAAATAAAAGTGGGTATAGATCTAAGCACAAGATAAAAAAACAAAAAGAAGGAGGCACAAGTAAAAGGGTCCACAAAAATCAAGAACTTTACGTGATATAAACTCAAAAAGTACCACAATATCAATTTATGAAGCAAGCTCAGTGAAACAATTATAAAGGAAACCTCAATTTTAGAAGAAGTGTTTATAGAGGAAGAAGTGAAAGTTGGTGAAGCTGAGACAAGTTCTTCTACATCTTCAAAAAAGATTAAAATACAATGACCATAAATAAGAAGATGAAGAAGGATCAAAGCTCTAGTGCGATACATATAAATTTTGAGATGAGGTGCCTTGAAGTGGAAACAAAAATAGGGAAGTGGCAATCATAGGTGGGAATGACCAAAATTTCTAACTACAACCACCTTGTGCATGAGCTAAAGAAATGATATCTAAGGATTTGATATGAAAAATAGGAAAAATAATAGCATAGGAAATTACATCTATGATGAAAATGTAAAGAACATGTTAGAGAAACAAGGGGTTACTCAATTGACACATCTACCCCGCTTCAAAAAACCAGTGGATTTGTTTTAGTATCTCATCTCGTGAGTGTGTGAGGGTTATTTCTACTTTATAGGTCAGCGCATGAGAATTACCTACCACCAAATTATCCAAGAAATAGGATTGATCAACATTGGGTAAAGTCTAGTGCAAGACTTGGAAGATGAAAAAGAGGTTGAGATGGTTGGGAATATCTTAAGTTATAAATGAGGATAAAAATCATTCCCAATTGAAAAATTAAGCACCCCGAGACTAGAGTCATGGTGTAAATACTAACAACAAAGATGGTGGGCACAAAAATGTGGACAAATGTGAACAAAAATATTTATATATTGAGCAAAAGATTACACTAGGAAAATATACAAATTTTCCCACTTCATTACGGATATCATCGTAAAATATGTGGAGCTCTTGCATGGAATGACATGTACTAAATTTGATGGGGAGATATCCTTCTACTCTTGGTCTTTAATGAAATAGGCATACCCGAGGGAGATGAAGAACCAACATGGATATTCCCTAAAGAAAACCCATCCTTAGTTAGAAGATACAAACAATTCATAATGCCCACGACCCTCAACAATGCATATAAAGTGTGGTTTGGTAATTGTTTAAGGAATTTATAGAATGCATTTGAACAATATTAGAGGATCCTACACCAATCGCCTAAAGATATGGAGGGATGTATTGCAGTTTAACATGCTTCAAACAAATACACAAAAATTGGTCTCCAAATGGAAAAATGCCCTTTGTTTTCATAACAAACTACTTCGTGTGATCCATTAATAAGATTAAGGAGGAAAAAAAAATATAAGGATTGATGCAATGAAAGATTATGAAAACATCCATACCCTCCGAAATACCCACAAATACCATCGCCAGAAGCACATGTAAAAACACATGAGTCTAATATTTGTATGCTAAGAAATATGGAGACGATAGTAGTAGGAAACACGTAGTGCAAAAAGTTATTTTTATCCGTGACCAATGAAGGAGAGGGCTATAAGGGCCACTTAGGAAGAGGAGGTAGATGAAAAAATGATTGCCAACATAAGGAAATCCCCATGTCGGGGACAAAAATAAGGTTAAAAAGGGCGTGGTAGGAGAAACCAATCTCCAAAGGATAAAATGGAAATCCCTAAAAGAAACTGTTATCACCAAATCACAACACCCTAAATTTATACAAGTGCATATACTTGAGCTCACGGTGTGATTGGATAACATGGGTACTATCTCCAAGTTGTGGGACTTACTACTTGAGATAGACCTCCAGAGAAAGCTGGTTCTTGCTCCTAAACTACTTGCCATAATCTACTCTAATGCAGGGGAAACTAACTATTTTAATCTAAATTTCCAAGGGACCAGGGAGAGATAATGCATAAAATGAAATCCTACACTACAACGGTGATACACCAAGAAAGGAGGGTGTGAGAGTAGTCTTCAAATGCGTGAGATACAGAAGCAAAGTGCACACTAGAAGGGGTGATGACAGTTCTCCATAATCTAGCAAAATGCATTTTACAACAATATTTCAAACATACACAATGATAATGGATCCCTGTAAGAAAATAATAATAGACACAATATTCTTGTAATCAAAGTTAAAGGGGCAAGAAGAATGCAAGAAAACACAAGCAGGGAAGATACATCCACAAACTTGTATTTTATTGCTTCTGGTATGCTACAGTTCAATCGGTTACAAGATAAGGGCCTGGATCACCATGTAAGGAGTCCACAACAAGGGCCTACAACACATTGGCTTCACAAAGCAATTTTGGCAGAGCTTTGCTACAAAAACTACCCCCTTACAATGAGCCCAACACTCCAATTTATAGAAAAATGAGAAGAGAAAGAGAAGGGAAAATGGAAATCCTGAAATCTGTCCTTCAACCACTTGTAAGAGGCATTAAATGGAGTAAAATGATTATATATTACTTGTAAAAGGCTCCCCATACTATCCCAGGTGTTGCAGCAGAGAAAGAATGATGACCATGCCTCTTAATTGCACTCCCAACCACCAAATAAAACACTGTTATGAACCCGGCCACGTTTTGTGAAAACTCCCCACTAATATCTCATTAAATCTAGAATTTATTGATTGCTGTGCATTGGGCTCTGGAGCCATGATTCCAACGGTACCAATTTTGTGTGATTTCGTTGAGAAATGCAAAAGTTATGGCCTTCTGAGTGTGGGCAGCTATTTTGGGTCCGGCAAGCGTTTTCTTGTCATTTGATGGGAATGAGCATTAACTGACTGGAGCCAAATATGTTTCTTTTATTTAAATATATCTACCCTTGTTAAAAATAAGAAATCCATTTTTGTGGCATAGAGGACATCGTGCTCGTTCCAGAAAGTCCAATTTTGTGAAAATCGGAGCTCGGAGTCAAAAGTTATGGCCATTTGAAGTTCATGGGTCAAACGTTGACTTTTCTTCTTTGCCTTCGGCCATTTCAGCTTTTGCATCCCACACGTACTTTTGTCCCAGCTGTCCCAGACACATTCTCCCGCATCGGCCGATTCGGGCTTCCTTGTCTCTTTTTGCGGCCTTTTCGCCTTTTCGCGTCCCGCGCGTCCCTGCGTACTTTTGTCCCGGCTGTCCCGGACAAAAATCCCCAAACTACCCGAAATGGACCGTCTTTTAGCAAATCGGCCGATTCGTGTCCCACGTGTACTTTTGTCCCGGCTGTCCCAAACCACGTGAAACAAAAGACTTAGACGATTTTTATTACCTTCGGCCGTTTCGGCTTTTTGCGTCCCTCGCGTCCCGATGTCCCAACTGTCCCGTAGACCGCCTGGGACAAAAATGTCTGACTTAGCCAATTTTCTTTGTATTTCAGCCCCAAGCTTGGTATGACGAACCTCGCACGACTTTGCTTTGGTACGACCGAACCCTTGGACCGAAATTCTTTAAAACAATCCTGCAACCTTATTTTTTGCATTTTTCCCCTTTTTTCTAACTCGTTGGGATTTCTTCTTGGATGGGAGAGTTAGAGAGAAGCCGAGGGGCCCCCAAAAACATGATTTCAGGCCTTGAATCAATCTACTTGCTCAGGACTGAATAATTTGATGCATGTTATCAAAATTACCTTGAGGGTGAATTTTGGATAATAGAAACCAAGAGATAACTCACTCAAACTCCCAAGACCGCACTAGAAACTACCAAAAATGGAAATAAGAAACCAAGCTGGTAGCATGGGAACCACTACGTGTCTAGATCAAACCCCTACACAAGACCAAGGATTTTAAATGGAGGTGGCCGGAGAAGAGCCAATGTTTCACAAAGAAGGAGAGGAAGTGAACACAAGGGAACAAATCCAAAACACTCCTTAGTACTCCCGCACATAAAATTATACTCAAACAGGGATCCCATAGATACATGTGTAGGAACATCATTTGATCCTAAATTACCTCAAAAATTGATTGAAGTGGAGGAAAATCATGGTAATGAAGAAGAGGCGAGAAAACAAAAGAGTTAATGTTGGAACTATAAAACTAAGTGAGGTTCAGCCCCTTAAATTGTTCTTATAAGATTATATTTAATTATATATTAAATATAACTATAAACCTTAGTTTATAGTTAATAAATAAAAATATAAATATTTTTATTTATTAAATATAAACTTAAGTTTATAATTAATTGACTTTAAATCAATTAGAGTGGAAGGGTGTATCTCGAGGAAGTATCATTTAAAAAGGGCACAAAATTCTGATATATGATATATGAAAAGGGGAGATGAAGTGAGGTGGGGAAGATTATATAGTTATTGGAATGTAAACTTATGTAATTTCTCAATAATGGAAAATCTATGTTGTGATGTAGGTTTTTACCTCATAAGAGGTTTTCCCACATTAATCACTTTTTATGTGTATTTATTTTATATGGTTAAATTAACTTGTTTAAATGTTTTACCCAATCCCCTAATATGTTAGTGTAGGTTATTATTTATCCTTTTATTTATTTATTAGGATAATTCTTGCACTTGAGTTATCCCTACAATTGTTGGGTTAGCTTGCTTAGGTGTACTAGTTGTGTGGAGTTAGCTTACTAGTTGTGTGGAGTTAGCTTGCTAGTCTTGTGGAGTTAACTACCAATATCAATTAGTGGGAGTTCTTCACCATTGATCTAGGTAGTAGTTTCACTTCCCTCCTCCTATATGTACATCCTTCTTATTGAGCTAATTCATGTAATGAAAAAATGGATTATGATGGATTTCCATATATGATATTTTAGCTCTTTGTTTGCAAATCTTTTTGTAAGGTTATTCTAACAAATTCCTTTCAGCTTATTAAATGTGGTGTGCTATTATCATCTGAGATATTCACGGCTTGGAACAATCTTCTTATCGTTCCTTTAACAATATGATATCGAGTGAGTTATTAGTGAAGTTGATAATTAATCTACTAATTTTTAAGTTAATGATTTAAATTATCAAATTTCAAGCGTAAAGGTTGTTGGGGTGATTATAACTTACCCTAGGTTATATAAGTAATCCTCGCATTTATTTCCTCACATCTCTCCATTTTTATTTTGAAAAATTTACATATATGTTCAAAAACATTTTGTGAAGTGGGCCCACTAGAGTGTTGGCAAACAAGTAAGTTTTTTTAATTTATTTATTTTACCATTTACAAGACTTGCACTTTTATCTTGGTTAGGAAATTTAAGTAGTAGGAAAAGTGTTGTGGTAAAGTTTGGTTCTCGTTTTATTTGAAAATATTATGCTTAATTTTCACACGAAGGCATTCCCCAATTGAATTGGGTTTGGCTAACTCTGACATCCATCAGAAATAAGATGGAGGAGGGAATTTATAAAGGAATGTGTTGAAATACAACACATGTGTGCACCCCTAGACTATCTTTCATCTCAAGAATTATGTTGCAAAGGTTATAATGCACCTAGAATAGGTACTCAAAAGCGAAAGCAACAAAATCAATATAGTTGGACATTACACTCGAATGAAGCACCTTGGGTGGAGGCAACTTTGCTATTTGTATCTGTAGCAGGTTCATTTGTCTCTAAGAGGACATGAATTCTTGCCACAAATCTTTTTTTTTACCACAGTGTGAGAGACACCCATATGCATGGATGAGGTCATGGAGTTGTGTAGCAGGTCGGCTTAAACAGGGCATCTCCAAACGAGCCACCATCGACTTTGGTAGCTTCAACCAATACTAGATTCATGTCATTTCTAGTCGATAACACCACATAGTCATGGGGTAGGAGAAGAGGTTCTAGAGGGAGATGAGCCGAGATCCATGTAAAGAGATGAAGCCTCCACCAAAGTGCCTGTTTCCCATTGACCACTCGTCACCTAGCTGATTTACCACCACCACCATCGTGAGCAATCTTCTTGAGTGAACAACCTCCGCCCCTGACTAGATCAATCTGTAATGGGTTTTAGGTTTAGGGTTTGGAAAAGGTATCGGAGCCATCATGGGAGGAGCCATTGCAGAGTAATGTGAACTATTTTATATTTGACATGTAAGGGTGGCTACCGAATTCCAATCTTGAATTGTTCATTGATCAAGAGAAATTTTGTCCTATATGTTGGACTTTTTGAATTGATTTAGGTTTAAATAAAAGTACCGCATATAATTTTTCAATGATGTTTTTAAATATTTCCCATTAGAAAAACTTTGCTAATTAAGTGAGAAGAGCTGGCAAATTTATTACACACATATATGAAAAGCCATATCGAGAGTTTAAATGGTGTAATTCATTTCTAATTTGTCTTTTTACAATTAAAAATGCTCCAAATGTAATTAATTTATTAAGGTTTGATATTAAAATCTATGATAAAATCACACAACTCAAAACAATAATGTGATCTCCAACTTTTATTTAAGTGTTACAGGCATGCATTGTCAAGCTTGATTGATTATGGCGAAACACTTTTGCAAGGAGATAATTTTTATATCTGCACAAATAATCAGAGCAATTTTTATATCACTCAAAACTCATGCCCTACACATATAAAGGTAAGTCTGGGCTGAGGAAAAGAACACTTTCCAAAGCCTGACTGGGCCAATTTTACATGTTCACGTACATGTAATAAAACCTATCCCACTACCTATGTCACAACACAAATGTAGTTGGAATTTTTTATAGTTTAAAAATATATTTAAATATTTAAATGAGCTACCTCCTATAATCATGTCCCGGTGTAGTTTACAGATGGGTGAGAGGAGAAACATCGAGATAGGCCAAATAATTCCCTGAATGTGGTGGTGAATATAATCAACAACTGGTGAATTCTATGATGTTAATTGTAATGAGGTGTTAAAAATTATAGGCGGTTATAACCCTAAGCACTTGATGGGCATAAAAAAATTATATGTTTTTAGATCAAATAATTTTATGGTATGTATATTTTTTTGTATGCTTCGTATTTTTCCCATTTTACCATGAATTAAATGTCATTGTTTGATTAGCTAAAAATGGACTAACTATTTAGTAAGGGATAATTAATCTAAGCTATAAATATCGGTAATAAAGTAAATAAATATAGTAAAGGAAGTATGTAAATGATCTAAGTAACTATGCAAAAGGAAATGCTAACCCTAACGTACAAGAAGAAAGAGGAAAGAACTCAGTTGAATAATAGACACTCACATGATGGTGTCACAGTTAAGACTAGAAAATAAAAAAGTAGGAACAATTGTGTAGAAGTTCCAAAAAGGTGGATCTAGAGGATATAGCTAGACTGGAGTTCCTAGAGGAGAACAAGGGCTCCCATGGGCACTTTGGTCTACAATATAGGTGCCCTGGTTTGTGTAAAAGCTCAAACCGATCTTTGTAGGGCCAAAAGATGGTCTTGAAACTTGGTTGTCTATTGTATCGATTCACTATACTTCAAATTTCACCAATAATCCAAGATGAAATAAATACTTGTAAGACCCCAAAATAAACATTAAACCCTAAAAAAGAATAATGCACATGAAGGGGTCAGACTAACCTCATCTACCACAATAGTGGACTTACTAACCGAGCTTTACACTCGCATCTCAAACCCAATGTCCTTCTATGTGCAACTATGTGTGAACATGCCCTAGGTTGCTCTTGTGTCAGTCACACTTTGTGAAGTACCGAGTAATAACTATGTAGAAAATGTAATAGAATGTGTGTATGGAATAAAATATAACACCTCCCCCTATGAAGTGTGATGTAGATGTCCTAGCCTTGTGCCTTGATGATGGAGCTTTGTGGATGCAAGTGATCTCCAATGCAATAGATGGATGCAACTCTAGATGGAGGATAATATTAAGTGATGCTAGGTCCCTTATTATGGTCTAATAGCTTTATATTTATAGGGTTCTCTTGATCTAATTTTGTAATTAACCTCAAAAAGGCCAACCAAAAGAAAGATAAAGATGTAAAATGACTAGAAAGAGCCCAAAAAGTGGTGGGAAAGTGCAAAAGGGACCGGGGCAATCTGGTGGGGACCAGGGCACCCAGAGGTGCCCCAAGTACTAATATGGGAGCCTCGAGTCAAGGATAAAATAATGTGGGATGATAGAAGATGACTGGGCATATGGGTGCAAGAGGTTGGTAATGATGAAATAAAATAAAACAAGATGAACAAAAGAAGGGGTTAATTAGTACTTTCTTCACTCAATAACCTTCTAAATAGTAGTATGAGACCAAGATAAATAATGTCTAAAGTGCATGATTTTGTGACTACATTTTGCCCCCACTTTATGTTGGTGAGCGGAAATCTGATAACATAAAGTAGATAGATATGCGTACATGATGTCCATGAAGAGTGTAGTAGAAATGCACAAAAGGACTAGACAAAGCATGAAATGACATGAAACAAAAAAAATGATGGAGGATCGTGGAAACTAAAGAGGAAAAATGTGCAAATAAAAAGTGATGAAAGTGAACCTAGGGTGGAATGCGTGTGTAGCTTTACATTGCGATTTTGTAATGTACCTACATGGTTAGTAAAGTGTGTGCTATTGCAAAGTTTTGTTGTTGACCTTGTTGTTATTGTGCCCCATTTGACTTCTTGTTTCTCATACGATCAAACTTGCAAGGAGAAAATGGTCAAGTAATCAAATATGTATGTATGTATGTGTAAAAATGCAATGTAAAAGAAACATGCATATGAAAGAATGTAAATGTAAAATATGAAAATGTAAATGGAACATGTGCACCTGATCCATGTCGAGAAAGAGAGTGTAGAATGATATCTTATACTGCAATTTTTTGGGTGATCTCATGCTACCATGGCCAAAGAAGTGTAGGGAGAAATTTTCATTATTCTCCTTCCTATAACTACTTCCCTAAATGTGTGTGAAGAGATATTTGTATGTCTTGGTTTTTTGGGTGATTTGACACCACTGGCCAAAGTAGTGTAGGGAGGCACACCCACTATAACCTCCAAGTCTGTAACTACTTCCCAAAATGCTAAGGATACCATGTCTGTAAAATCCGTTGTGTATGGGGTTCATAGATTGGTCTGAACCCACTCACTATATATAATTGAACCGAACTAGTGTAGAATATCTATGTTAGTATGTAAAAACTCCAAATGATGCCCCCACTTTGGGGGCACATGCATGACGTTGCTGATAGGAGAATGCAAATCGAAAAGAGGACCAACCTGCATGAACTTTGTAATGTGCCTCTACAATGGGAATGGAATGAGATTGGTAGAAACCAAGGTGCACACAAACAGGATGGCTAGCCAAAACAAGTGTTAGTATGAAATCACATACATGTATGAAGGCAATGCATAATCTACATAGACAGGTGGAAAACTACTAAAAAAAAGTAGTGTAAACACACAAGAAGTTAAGTAAACCGCACAAAGTGGGTCAAAAACATGGGACATCACTCACGATAACATAAGACACAAAATTCCATCATGGATGCAAACAAAAACAAGTGTGCACACCAAACATAGGGCAAGGCCCTCATACAAAAAAAACAATGACAAACAAATACAAACAAGTAAAAATAAGGAAAAAAAGTCATGGTAACATGTAATCCTCAAAACAAATTGCTGCACATAAAACACTGTTAGTATGTTAGAGAGATAACTAGTATGAAAAAGTGTGTATAACTAAGTGATGTAAAGTACTAAGTACAAAATGAAACAATAACACCTAAAAGAGACGAATGTGGATGCCCCCAACAACCTAGTGTAGGAAGGGTAGAAGGAAATCATCCATGTTGCATGTGAAGGATCTATATCTATGATCACAACTAGACAAATATGTGAACGTGCATGTGTGGATGATATAGATAATGACATATAAGAAATCAATCTAACATGTGTAGTAAAGTGATCATGTAAAACACTAGTAAACAAGATTAAATTCCCCAAGACAATGCAATATGTTGTGGATGGATGAAATGGAATGAAAGATGAAATGATAAGATCCACATGCCCCCAAGTGAATGGAAGTGTATGCAATGAGGTTCATTTTTATTTTCCCTCAACAGTCAAGAATGAACTGTAAATGAGAGTGCACCATTGGGAAATGGTCGAGTAGTGTGTGTGGTCTCTAACATGTTGTGATGAATGTGTAAGTGTAGTGATGAGATGCGACCTAGAAAGGATGTGTGCATGAACCCTATAGCCAAAGCATATATCATGACTAGATGAACATATAAGTGATGATTTATCCTAAGTGTATATCACTATAAGATGAATGGATGAGTGATGATTTAGCCCTAAGCGTATATCACTACAAGATGAAAGAAGGGAGTGGTGATGTAACCTAAGGTGTATACCACTACAAAATGATAGAATAGGTGACGATTTAGCCTAAATCATATGTCATTAGCCTTATATTTTCACATGTGTGATGATTGTAAGGTCCATTTGATTTGTAAACCCTCGAAGTCAAGTATGAACCAAGGAACTAAAGTGCATCATAGGGTAGTGAGTGCAGCGTGTAGAAGACAATGTAGCATATGCAATGATAAAAGATGACCATGTGATGAAGAGAATATGTAAAAAATGCAGTATGTAGGATGATATGTAAGATGTGTAGAATGTATAAAATGTAATGTATAATGCACAATGTAGGTAGATGAATAACGTAATATGTAGGATGGAGTGATGTTAGAATCGTATGTAATGAAGACAAGAATAGTATGTATAAAATGTATGACATGAAGACGCACAATGTATGATGTATGGTATAGGACTACGTATAAATTGTGAGGCAATATGCGCAAATATCCTAATAGTGTATGTAATAGTATATGATAGTAAAGGTGTGGATGATATAAGTATGGTATATGAGAGAGGAAGATTAGTATGATGTGTGATGTGCAAATGTGAAATTTGTTGTAGATTTTAATGTATAGTGTATTGTAAATTGAGAAATAGGGCGGAGCACGATTAACTTAATCTCAATCAACCATTTACATATGAATGAGCTGCAATACTTATAGGTATTGAATAGCTGAATGCAAACAAGAAACAAAGTTGCATAGGTGCAACCATATTCCTAAATACATAAGCTTCCAATATTACATCCGGGAAGCATAAAAATACAATCAAACAATTATATTGTTAAAACAATATAACAGCTCCCGTATTGTTCAAATACAAACAATAAGATGGTTATAATTAAATATAACCATATAAACAATAAATAATAAATTTATTAATATGCAATGCATAATTAATTAGGATAATAATAATATTTTATCCTAACATTCCCCCCCTTAATTGTGCATTGTCTCAAGGGATGAGGAGAGGAACTCTCTGAACAACTTGAACTTGTCACATGCAAGTGAATTCGTGAAAATATATGCTTTTGTTCGGTTGTTGGAAATAATTGAAGTTGGATGTTGTGCTTAACTAACACATGTTCAAGTATGAAATGAACCTGTACCTCAATGTGATTTGTTCTCTCATGAAAAACTGGATTGTGAATAAGTTTGAGAACACCTTCATTGTCAAAATACATGGTGGTCGATTTGTCCTGTGGTATTCCAAGTCCTTCTAGTATACGACGTAGCCAAATTGCTTCATAGACAACTTCTCCTGCAGAACGATACTCAACTTCTATGGAAGAATGAGAAATGAAGTGTTGTTTCTTGCTTACCCATGATATTGGTCCAGATCCCATAAAAACACAAATCTGAAGTGGATTTTTACGTCATCAATATTTTCTATATGATCGAATCGAATATCTAGTCAAGAAAAGTTGTCGTTCTTCTTGTATTCTAGACCAAGATCCACTGACCCTTTAAGATATCTCAAAATGTGCATTGCTGCTTTCTAATAACAAAATTTGGGTTCCTACATGAACCTGGATAGATAGCTCACTGCAAAGTTGATATCTGGTCTAGTGTAGGTCAAGTAAATGAGACTCCCAATCAATTGTCGATAAAGAGTGGCATTTACCTCAGGAGATGGATCTAAATGAGATAACTGCAATCTGTTCTCCATAGGTGTAGCAATTGGTGTGTAATCCATCATCCTGAATTTCTTGAGCGTTGTCTTGGTATATTTCATCTGAGAAACAAATATGTGATTCTCTTTTTGCCATACTTCCAATCCAAGACAATAATGCATCAGCCCAAGATCTGTCATGTCGAACAATCGATTAAGATCTTTCTTTATTGCATCGATCATCTTCACTGAACTACCAGTGATGACTAGATCATTGACATAGAAAATGACAATCACAATCTCCCCCCCTTGATTTTTGAGTTAAAGGTTGGGATAGTATGGATTTCTAACAAATCCATGTTATACGAGATGCTCATCAATTTTGATGTACCATGCCCAGGATGCCTATTTGAGGCCATGCAAAGATTTCCTGAGTATGCATACCTTTTCTTCTTGACCATGTACTACATATCCTTCAGGTTGAGTCATATAGACTTATTCTTGTAAATATCCATTTAGGAAGGCACTTTTTACATCCATCTGATGGACTTTCCATCCAAACTGTGCAAGCTAGAGCAAAGATCATCCTGATCATTTTGATCTTAGCTGTGGAAGAAAATGTCTCCTCGTAGTCAATTCCTTATTTTTGTGCATACCTTTTTTCTATAAGTCTTGCTTTGTACTTGTCCACTATCCCATCTACTTTTTACTTCATTTTGAATATCCATCTGCATCTAATGGGTTTCTTCCCTGGTGGAATATCAACAAGCTACCAAGTGTTATTTTCATCTTGATTGATATTCAGAGTCCATGGCATCTTTCCAAGCTTTTGACTGTAAGGCTTCTTGGACTATAGAGGGCTCATCAGACTCAATAAATCTACTCATTAAAGCAAAGTTAACTTCTTCTCTTGCTTTCTTTGCGAGTTTGTGGTCTAGGGGTGGATGTATCCGGTGGAGCATCCATTTTACATCTCATAATGTGCTAGTACACCACTTGGGCATACATTGAACTGTTCCCATGGATCATGGTTCTATCTTATCAACACCATCATCCCCATCATCACTTTCATCTTCTAAAGGAACATCATCTTCAATTTTTACAAGCTGGTGACGAATCTACATCGGTGAATGTGGAGGAGGAGTATTTGCTTCCTTCTTCTCGAAAATCTCAACATCTCTACTGGTGTAGACTTTTCTAGTCTTAGGGTCTTATACCAAGAGTCTCTTCTTGTACCCAATGAAGATGAGTTTCTGTGACTTCGTGTCAAATTTATTTATGTTCTAATTAGGTATGTGCATGCTTGCTTTGCACCCGAATACTCTAAGGTGTGTAATAGATGGTTTCCGCTTTGACCATGCTTCTTGTGGTGTTACTCCGTCAAGAGCAACTGTGGGCACTCTGTTCAACAAATACACTATTGTCTTTGCTACTTCTTCCCAAAATGTATTTGCAACTCGAGTCATCGATCATGCATTGCACCATTTCCATGATAGTGTATATTTCTTCTCTCAACAACACCATTCTGCTGCGGTGTGTGTGGAGGAGGTATTTGTTGACGAATCCCAAGATTTTGTAGGTAGTCTTTGAACTCATTACTGGTGAATTCCCCTCCCCCCTCGATCTGAGTGGATAGTTCTGATGTGATGACCAGTTTCATTCTCAAATGTTACTTTGAACTTCTTGAAAGTTTTAAAAGCTTCACTTTTTTGTGAAGATAAAAAATACACATTTTCCTTGAATAGTCATCAACACATAGCATGAAGTACTGAAATCCAGAATGACTTGGTTGCATCAGACCAAAATATCGGTATGAACCAAATCAAGCTGACCATGAGCTTGATATGTACTCTTTTGGAATGAAGCTTTGTGTTGTTTTCCTGCTAGATAGTGAGGACACTTATTTGTATCCTTTTGAAGAGATGGTAGCCCATGTACCATATTGCGTCGGCGAAGTGTCTCGAGATACTTGAAACTTACATGACCAAGTCTCGATGCCACAACTATCTTTGAGGTGGATTTCTTAGCCATAATTTCTTGATCGTCTCTGTGAAAAAAATCAAGTTGGAACATGAGTCTCACATTGGAGGCTTTTGCAAATATTTTCGAGCCTCGTGATTTATCTCAAATTAAACATGTTTTCTTGTTGGAATGACTATCAAAGTCAATTTTTAGGTTGTGATCAAGGAGTTGACTGACTGAAAGAAAATTATTTTTCAACCTAGGGACATATAAGACATCTGATAGTCTGTAATTGCATGAACCAAGGGGTAGAGAAATGTTCCCAATCCCCTGAACTATATATAAAGAATCATCTCCCAACGAAACATGATTTTTTGATGGCGTGTCCCTCATTGAAATAAACCAGTCTCTGTGGCTGGTCATGTGTTGAGTGGCCCCTGAATCAACATACCAAACATCACTAGATGACATGGATGGTTCACTTGATTGAGTGAACAAGTAGTCTTCATTGTCTAGTTGTTCTTGTTGCTCAACAATATTTCCTTGCTGATGGGGTCTTCTTTTCTAGTTCCCCTTTTTCTACCCATGATTGTGGTTAGAATGTCCCTTGTAAGACTATTGTTGTTGAGGTCCAGAGTTGCTAGATGAACCTTTCTTGTAAGTATTATACCAACAATATTTTAGGTCATGTCCTCTTTTATAGATAGGACATTGCTTCTTCTGTTGTTTGTCCCCTTGATTCTGATTTTAATTTTGGGACTTTTGATAGGAATTAGGTTTTCCTTTACCTTTTCCTTTCCATTTTTGATGTGAAGAGAGTTCCTTCTCTTCTTCATCATCCTTATTGTGCATTGCTTCCTCTTGTTGCAGTAGGTTTACAAATTTTCAAAACTAATGGTCATATCGACACGTTTAGTGTTGTAACAAAAATGCGGTAAGAAGAGGGGAGTGCTCTCAGAACAATGGGAATGAGAGCATCATATAAGAATGCTTCTCCCAGGGCTAGAAGTGAAGCCCTCAACTCTGTAACTCTTCTTAAGAAAGATTTTATTTTCTCATTCTGTTTGAACTTCAATGTGTGTAACTGACTCTACAAATTCAGTATAACATTCTTGTTCTTGGCCTCATATACTGTGCTCAACTTATCCCACACTTATTTGGCTATTATGGCATCTTGAATGTGGGGTTACACATCATCAGACACTCTAAACAAGATGATGAGTTTGGATTTCTGATCTGCTCTATCAAACTACCTCTTTTGTGTTGTATCAGTTGTTGATCTAGTCAGAGTACCAGTCACAACAGGCCAAATTTCTTCAAACTCAAGCTATGTCTTAATTTTTGTCTTCCATGCAGCATAGTTGTTTCCTTTGAGTAGTTGTGAATTCAGAAGAAAAAATTTGGGGGCATTAGTGCCCATTTTACGGAGATCACTGATAGGGTTTGGCTCTTATCACTCTAGGTATAAGGTCTCCCAATCTATATACTGTCAGTCTAATATACCGAACCTTTCTATATACGTGCCCTTCCGATATACCTAGTGGTACATGGAAGAAGCTCTCCCTTTCTATATACCTAGCGGTATGTGAAAGAGGTGTTAACGTACGTGAAAGAATTCAATATGTGGTACCAAGACAGTACTGAAAGGGGTCTGTGTAATTATTGACACCGGCTCAAAGAAATATCCTCATACATGCATGCATAACTTCACTATATACTTGGATAATTTCTCAGTCTAGATTTATGTCATGCAATCATTCATAGATGGATGGGATGGCTCATAGTGTGTGCACTGTGACCTTATTACTCCCCGTCGATTTAAAGGGTCGATGCCTAGATGATGTTGTTACAGCTATATTAGGTGTTAAGTGTAGTAGTAGTCACGGTGGCTTTATTCATAAGGCTTCCCAGGAGGCATCGTATATATCAAACATTTGTGAATGAGATCTAGGATCTCGTGATTGTTTTAGAACCAAATTTTACTATTTTGTATTACAATTATGCCGAGTTTAAGGCGATTACAAAGTTTTTAGTTGACTATGGAAACCTGCAAATTAGTACAATATATTGAAGTATACAAATTACATTCAAAAATATGGAAAAATTGAATGACAAGAAAACAAATTGTTTTTTTTATGGGCCTCGGTGGCCTCGGAGCCCAATATGACCCACTATGCCAAAAAATTGCAAAAATATAGTAGAAAATGTAATTTCTGGATAGGCCTCCTTTTTAAAAAATGTCTGGAATGAAAAACAGGCCTAGTGGAGAAAAAAAATTTACCCTAAATTTAGGGTTTTTCCCGCTAAATTTTTAGAGACCTATTTAGTTATCACTAAATGGTTTAGCTGTAGTTTTTCTACTAAATCCTCCTTCGAGTTGGTGATTTCTCTAAATTTTCCTCCAAATTTCAAAATTGAAAAACTTGTGTTTTGTGTGATTCGAACCATGCATCTCACACTTCTAAGTCCTTTCCTCTATCCACATAGGCTCTATGAGTGCTTGGTGTATGAAAAGAACAAACTTATATTTAAATAAAGGAATTTTGAACTAACCTTTGGAAAACCTGGTTTTACATGTCTATTCACGTGGCTGAGGATGAGATGTCGACCTGGCAGAGGAGGAGGCTTGCATGGCAGATGTGTGATCCACGTGGATGCGGTCTCCATGCTTAAAATCTGGATCGAGACTTATATTTATCTCCTTTGCATTTTTTTTATCGGCGCCTCCATTCTTATTTGCTATGCATTTTATTTTCACCATGTTTTTCTTCTGTATTGTTTGCAATGTTTGTGGATGTAGCTATAGGTCATGGAGGTCATTACGTTGGTTGTGGAGGACGCTCCTTACAGATTTTTGTATGTAAGATCCAAAGCAATGATGGCCCTTAGCTGGGGAGCTTTTCAAATAGATCACTGTGCAAAGGCGGGGGACTCATTTTCAACACATGCAATGCCACATGTAATGAAAAACAAGGACATGTCGACCTTAATATCTTTTGTAAAACAAATCGTAATGATGGCATTTAAATCTTCAACACGTCCAATGTGAGAAGCTCTGTCACGGTCAGAAGTCGGTGGTGGAGTAGCTCAGTGAAAACCCGCAAAAACAAGCCCAATGCAACTTGGTGGGAGCTTGGTCCTCCAAATTTGATGGACTATTATTTTAGCAGAACCCAAAAGGATTCTCTAATAATAGAGATAAAACCCCTAATGGGGTAATTTTTTTTTTTTTTTAAATCTATTGAAAATGATTACCTTTCAGGGAGCAAATTTGCCTAGTGCAGTGCACCAAGGTAAAAAAAAATTCTTTACGTTTACCTAGAATTCACACAGGAGGTTGTGAGTTTGCAGGGATTACTGGGAAGCCACGGGAGGCAACACTAGCTCTCTATTGATGAAAGTTTTCTTCTCCACAAATTCTCCTTCTTCTGCAACCTTCTCTAACCTTGCTAGGAGCTTTAATACGCTCTGGTACTAAATGTAAATTGAGAAATAGGGGTGGAAGCTTGATTAACTTTATTAATCTCAATCAACCATTTACATATGAATGGTTGCAATACTTATAGGTATTGAACAACTGAATGCAAGCAAGAAATAGAGTTGCACAGGTGCAACCGTATTCCTAAATACATAAGCTTCCAATATTACATCCAGGAAGCATAAAAATACAATCAAACAATTATATTGTTAAAACAATATAACAACTCCTGTATTGTTCAAATACAAACAATAAGATGGTTATAATTAAATATAACCATATAAACAATAAATAATAAATTTATTAATATGCAATGCATAATTAATTAGGATAATAATAATATTTTATCCTAACATGTATGACACATGACGTGTGATGAAATGTAATGTATAATGATTATCTTTGTCTTGTGTGGGGTTGATGTAGTAGTAATCCCTCAACATTCAAGTTTGAACCGAAGCACAAGAGTACATCATCAGGTAATGAAGATGTTAAAGCTTGTGTTGAAAAGACCTACCTAAGAATGCAAAGATGATAGATATATAAATGCTATAATGAGTGAGGGGGGAGTATGTTAGGTGTTATGCCCCCCAAGTGTATGATAATGTGTGTACTATGTAATAAATGATGTATGCGGGTGATGAAGCATTATATATTTCATTTAGTTGATGATACGTACTGAGTGTTAAAGTATTATAGATGTGTGTATGTATACATGGTGATGTAAGGGAGGAATATGGTAAATGTAAGATGAAATGAGGTTTTCTATGGTAAAAGACCCCTTGATAGTCATATAAGAACAATATGAATATGAGTGTGTCATCGGGAGGTTAGAGTAACAATAGTCGCCTAACAAAGACCAAATCGAGTGTACAATGGAACCATGTTGGATAAAGTCAATAGGAGAATTATGTGATGGTGGTGAAATTGAAAATATATCGTGATCAATAGTAGGAGGATTAGTTGTTGGGACGAAATTAATTGGTTGGAGCTTAGATTTGAGAGGAGGCCATGTTGCACTAACTCTGAAGGGAACTTGCTTAAGTTGACTTGGTGATATGATTGACAAATTATTAATAGGAGATTGTGAACTAATGTTGGTAGATGATGGACTTGGTGATGTTGTAGATGGCTGAATAGGAGGAGATGGTGAACTAATTGCAAGAGGTTGTTGCTTAGGAGTTGTTGGAGTGACTGACCTAATGCTCCTTAAATATAGATGAGTCAAATTTAGGAACCCAATGGGAGTTATTAGTTGTATTAGAATGTTGTGTAGAAAATGAAATAAGGCCCTAACACTTGAGATGTTTGATTATGTGTGGAAAAGTGTGGCAATCATTATCATTATGTCCATTGATTCAATGATAATTACAATATGGACAACCTTGATATTTTTCTAACCAATAAGGAGAATAGTAATGAGTAGGTGGTAGAGTGATCAACTGATGACTAAGGAGCTGAATAAGAATATCATGTGGTGTAGTATTATGCTCAAATATGAGAGGCTCAAGAAATGGCATGTCTTGAGGTTCAACTAGATGACATGTAGTGGACATAGATTGCATAGAGGATGTAGAATGAGCACAAACATGCGATTGAGAAGCATCCTTAAGCTGTTGAATTTTAGATCTAAGGGATGTAATGGTTGATTCCATAGCCTTAAATTTGTCTTGAAATAAAGCATGTAGAGCTTGAATTGAATCCAATAGGGGTTGAGTAGATGGAGGATCACTAGGATCAAAGTCGTCAGATAAACGATTGAATATAGGACTTATTTTATGTGGCAGCGTATTTTCATCTAGATACATGCGAGTGTATTTGTTTTGGTAAAATGGTATGGAAATGAGGATACATCTTAAGTAAAGTAGAAAAAGAAACTTGATCAAATTTAGAAGCCATGATAGAGGAAGAATAAGGATCCTAAGCGTGAAATCGGTCGGGTTCACCAAAATGATTAACTAAAAATGGACTAATTATGTAGTAAGGGGATAGTTAATCTAAGCTATGAACAACTACAATAAAATAAATAAATACAGTAAAGGAAGTACATAAACGATCTAAATAACTATGCAAAAGGAAATGCTAACCTTAATGTGCTAGAAGAAAGAGGAAAAACTCGGTTAAATAACAAACACTCACAAAATGGTGTCACGGTGAAGATTGGAAAATACAAAAGCAAGAACAACTATACAGAGAAGTCCGAAAAGGGTGGATCAAGGCGATCTAGCTAGTGGAGTTCCTTGAGGAGGGGCTGGGGTGCCAATGGGTGCTACAGTGCATGTAATATGGGTGCTATGGTTTATGAAAAATATTTGAAAGTTATCTCTGTAGAGCCAAAAGATGGTCTGGAAACTTTCATATCATATTCTCTATGATCCTTCATATGTTACCAATGATCCAAGATGAAAGAAAGAAGCTGTAAAACCCAAAAACAAACATAAAACCCTAAAAAATAATAATGCGAGATGAAGGGTCGGACTAACCTCGGCTACCACATTGGTGGACTTACTAAGCCCGAGCTCTGCACTACATCTTAGACTCGATGTAGTTCTATGTGTAAGTGTGTGTGAACATGCCCTAGGTTGTTCTTGTGCTAGTCACACTTTGTGAAGTAATAAGCAATAACTATATGTAGAAAATGTAATAGAATGTGTGCATGGAATAGAATAGAATCCCTCCCCATATGAAGTGTTATGAAAATGTCCTAACCTCGTGCCTTGATGATGGAGTTATGTGGATGTAAGTAATCTCTAATGCAATAGATGGATGCAACTCTAGATGGAGGATAGTAGTAAGTGATGCTAGGTCCCTCATTATGGTCTCATAAATTTATATTTATAGGGTTCTCTTGATCTAATTTCATAATTAACCCCAAAAAGGCTGACCATAAGAAAGATAAAGATGTAAAATGGCTAGAAAGATCCCAAAAAGTGGCGAGAAAAGTGCAAAAGGAACCGGGGTGCCCACGGGTGCCCTAGTCGAGGCTAAAATAATGCGGGATGATAGAAGCTGACTGGGCATATGGGTGCAAGAGGTCAGTAATGATGAAATAAAATAAAACAAGATGGCCAAAATATGGGGGTTAATTAGTACTTTCTTCACTCAATAACATTCTAAATAGTAGTATGAGACCGGGATAAATAATGTCTACGAGTGCATGATTTTTACTACGTTGTTTGGCTTATTAGGGTTACAACCTTAAGAAAAATTGGCCTTTATTTTTTTGTATCAACAATTGCTTCATCTTTGGGAATGCAACTTATTTTCAAAAATATATACGGACTTAAGACCCAATTATAGAAATTTATAAGACCCAAATCAAAAAATTTATAAGACCAAATTCTAGAAACTCTTAAACCCAATACAAGAACTTCATAAGACCCAATTCAATAAATTCACTGGACATAATAGGATAAACCATTTTGTTTTGACTTCAGTGCATTGTTGGAAAGTCTAATGGCTATAGGAATTGATTCACCATTTTTCTTTTGAATTGAATAGGTTGAAGTTGTTGGTGTTGATCCCAAGGAGGTTGATGTTTCAGTAGTAGGTGGGCACACAGGAATAACTATTCTTCCCCTTCTGTCTCAGGTCTGGAACAAGGTACTCTTTAGACAAACTGCTATATATTTTTCCCCAAAAATAGAATTTCCAATTAGTAAAATCTCAGAACACATCGTTCAAGTTTTTATATTAGATGTAAATTAAATTATTCACAATTACAAATTTCAAGAGTCAATTTTGTATCCTTTCTCAAATATTATTCTATAATATATGTCTTTTTTGTTTTTTGAAATGGACATATTCACCAACTAGTAAAATATTTTCCATCCTCCCTTAACTTAATGAATGGTTGTTTTCTTCCACACCATGCATGTTGTATTCGATAATTTGAAATGGTATCCTCACATATGAATGGGGTTTGTGTCTTCTTGGCTTTCACTGCTACCTTATTCGGCTAAAATATTCATATAATTTATGCCTACACAATTGTCACTACTATGTTACTTGACTAAAATGTTTATATAATTGAATTAAGTTTCTAAACTCTAATATTTGCATACAGGTTGACCCAAAATTTCATTTACCAAAGAAGAGACAAAATACTTGACAAATCACATCCAAAATGGAGGCACAAAAGTTGTGAATGGAGCTCTATTTCTATTTGTTGATATCAATTTGCCAAAGATAGTGATTTATGTTTGCCATTCTCACATCTATTATTGAGCACAATTTAGCTGTTTGGAGTTTAATATGGGACATTGGTGTCATAAGCATTTCATATTCAATAAGAAATAGTATTACTAACTTTATCCTCATGTTGGTAGCTACAAACTCGAAACAAGCATACCTTCACAATTAATATAATAATCCTTTTCTTGTAGGTAATTATTGGTACAAGGGTTACTTATACCTTGCAAACTTGGTGCAATGAAAAGAAAGGACCTTTATATGAGGAAATTTTAAAGCCCATTGGCATAGTGATCACAGCTATAACACCGACCATGTTTCTTGGTGACAAACTTCACATTGGAAGGTCTAACTTCTAGCATTCTTTAGATTCAGCTAACCTTTACATTTTGACAAGAGAGAGAGAGAGGGAGAGAGAGAGAGAGAGAGAGAGAGAGAGAGAGAGAGAGAGAGAGTACATTATAAGGAAATATCCCATAACATGAATTTTCTCCTTTTTGAACTATAGTCTTTATTGTCAAGTCACTATTCGAGGGTACACTTTTGTCTTCATTGGTCTTCTCCCGAATCCTTCATCATCCTCTCTCTTCCAAGAGGGAGACAGGGAGAGAGAGAGAGAGAGAGAGAGAGAGAGAGAGAGAGAGAGAGAGAGAGAGAGAGTGTAAGGAAATATCCCATAACATTAATTCTCTCCTTTTTGAACTATAGTTATTATTTTCAAGTCACTATTCGAGGTAAGCTTTCCTCTTCATTGGTCTTCTCTGAATCCTTCATCGTCCTAACTATTCAAGGAAAGATTTACATAACTTCTAGTTAAAGATCATTGTGAGTACCTACGCTTAATGTTTTAACATTATCGTTATATGTAAATACCTTAAATTCAACAAGTATGTCTCGTGAGTCATTTTCATAGCATTTGCAAGGAAGGACTTTTGGTTGATCTTGTGAAAATAGTAGTCATCTTTCAACTTGAGGTTCCACAAAATAAAAGTGATGTGTGTGTTTTCCTTAGACATTATGATTATTACATAAAGTTCATATTGGGATATGAAAATATTGTTACACCCAAGTTCTACTCAATAATCGGAGTAATTCTAAATGGAAATATTCACCCCAAAAATATTTTAAAACATTGAGCGAGTAGATGTTGTGTTGATTTGGAAAAATTATTGCATAAGTATTAGAGGTACATAAGGATGGGGCATGTATAAAGGGCGTGAAGGTGCGTGTGGAAGTTCATCAAAAGAAGGGTGTGCCGAGGAAAGACATAGTTTGGGACTTAGCTGTTTTGCATGTTATGGGATACAAATAGGATTGAGTGTGTAACATTCCCATTTTAGTACATTAGAACAAGAATTTTTTTTTTTGATAAGTGCTTTCTAGTTCTAAATACATAATTTAGAACTCGCAGATCATAACAATCATTCTTATAACAGATAACCATATGCAGTTGTAATGACTCGAGTGTACCACCAATCTATTCATTCCATGACTCGGTGATCTACCGATCTATTCATGAGTATCATAGAGTTGGCGTTTTTATTTTAACACTTCACTCTTGCGGTTTTCTTCCCTAATCTGGGATTTTAGAATGCTCTATCCAAGGAACCTATCTGAATAATTGTTACCATTATTCATCGGCATCACGTCCCTTAGACTAGGTGACATAGGACAACGCAATTAGTAGCTTGCGATACTTTGGCCAAAGATTTGAAACATATTGTTCATGTCTCGTATTCCTTGACGGCATACTCGTCAATCTGGAATACGTCCTTCACCCCACTCGACGTTAAATAGAATGTCTTATCCGACACCATCGGCCTCCCCTGTCCCCAAGTCATTCACTCAGAGCGGATTAATAACATGACAAAGCGTTATAAGGATGCTCTCGAGGACTAGGGTAGGTGACATATTGGGTCAACCCAGATTAACCCTGTGCGTCAAGGTACCTGAGTCTCTAAGGGCAGCCTCATAACATGACCATGTTCCTAACTTGATCCCACAAAAAATTTGTTCGAGTTTAAGGTGTAAATCTTAACGATCAATGCAAAGGGTGTCATCATAGGTCACCTGCATTATTGTATCCTCGTGAAGATCCTAATCTTCTCGAAGGTACAACCCTGCAGTTGACATGTGTCGACATCCTACAAACCACCTCGGAAAGATTTACATAACTTCAAGGAGTTACTTAAGTTGAGTTGAAATTAAATTTTAAGACTCTCCTATCTGGGTAGTCTTTTCCCAACCCCTGGGTTCCTCACCTTTGAGTTGCCTTACTTAATTAAGATCCATTTCACAGAGAGAAGTTTAATAAGATTTGAGATCTCGTCAAGGAGATCATTGGTTCACAATAATCTTAATCAACGTAATTGGGCAATAGCCCTAAGTCCTCTCATAAGGATGCTAACTATACCCATATGAGTTTATATCAGTTCCCAAGACTGAAATATATCTTACTTATTGTTATTAAGATATAGTGATTTAAAATCATCAGTTACGTTGTCTTGACTTAGATCATGGATAGGGAGTAATAGATTACTCTTCCCGTTTCAGCTACCTATTGAGGTGTAGTTTAACCTTAACTTCTCGAAAGGCAGTGGACTAATTTCCAATTTAGCCTTATTCATAACATAAAAGAATTACTAATCATTCACGAAGTATTCAGTCACATAATCTTTACAAGGCCTACTTAGAGAATCCAAATAACTCTATGGTATAAAATAATAAAAATGCACTTAAAATCAATCGAACCTAAGAAGATCAATCCATCAATTAAAAATGCAGCCACATACGTAACAATTTCCCCTTTTCATTTATTTCCAAACCATACAATTACAATTTATGCACTTCAGCATATTTGATACAATACTCAACAACAAAAGAACAACTTTCTTCATATAGTACAAATAGAGAAATCAAATTGGAATTCATCATAAAACCAGGTTAAACAATCTGAGCATCATATCAGATCTGTGTGCCTTTACCACTTACGATGACCATCTGCAAAAATTGCTAACACGGGTCAGTTCGGTGAACTGAGCATGATAAGCACTAATTCTTAAAACAATTGCATTCCACCAATTGTTCTCATTAAACAACCTGTTCAAATGAAATCAAATCTTCAAATCCTTAAACATGAATCAGGCTAATCATCTTTCTACAATTCTAATATAACTTTAACACATAACTCATATTATAACTGCCAGTTAAACATGAATATTTTTCAGATGATTCATCCTATATATATATATTGACTAAGAAGAAACAAAATGAAACCACAATATCCATCCATCTGAAAACCGAGGACAGTAATAATCCAACAAAATTACTCCATTCAAGAATGAATTCCTATCAGTACGTGTATCCGACAAATGTGCATTTAACAATTCAAGCAAAGACAGATTATAACCTCCAGCAAGTTCAACTGACGAGAATTCCTTTATACTCATAGCATTATTTCAATGACAATAATAAGTATACCACTTATACTACAATACTATTTTATAAAAGTGGATAACTGAATAACTCAACCAGGGTAATAATATAACCGTTGGTAAGGAAAGAAGACTCCGGTCAAGAGTCAGTACTTACCAGTCTCTTTTTACAAATTTAACAATCTATTCTTCTTATGCCCGTACCGTAGGGTTCACATAGAGATACAAAAGAAAAGAGCACACATAATTTCCAGACAAGGGAGAGAATATTTTCCTATTCAAAAAGCTCTATATCAACATATACTTTACAATCTAAGAGAAAGAACAGAGGCATTCAGATCTCCATTCCAAACAAGTTCAGGACAGTACCAACTTTCCAGGAGCAAAACATATACAATCAATCTTGAATTCATTTAGGGAAGAAAGAAAGCAAGAAATCAACTCCCAAGTTTACCATTAGTTCCCAAACTGGTAGAACCATTTAAAAGGTCGCCCTACGATCTCTAGGGTCTTGAAATTGCATATTAACAAAACCGCAGATTGATATAAACGAAAGACACATACGTTCCAATATCAGACCACAATCCTGATCCAATTAAAACAGTCTATCCTTCACCCAGGACTCAAATCATTTTAGACTACGAGTTAGGGTAACTGCTATCGTTGCATACCAACAGGTTACACTGACTATCTACATTGGATAATTTGTTATTGCATTCAAGGATACCAAACAAATAGCACTTCCAATGATAATAAATGAATTCTATTAACAGATTTCAAGGTCGCTACAGGAAACATCACGAAGTCATTCATATTCTAGTATAAAAACTGATTTCCATCCATGCAGATCTAAAATTTCCCATACGCTGTTAGGGAACAGAGTTTCCCCAAAGCAAGATTTCTCCCAGTCAGACTGTGTTCCCATTAACCAAGTAAAATCATAAAGAAAACACAATTAAACTAAATATTTCATTCCTTACAGAACCCATAACCATTGACCATCCAGACCCTTTTCTGCAGAGGTACAGACTTGTAATCAACATATTTCATATGCATGCCTCTAAACCAGTCGAGCTCTATAGAAGGAATTACAGTTTCCTCTAAATCCATCTATATATTCACCTGAAGCTATCAAGAAACAAAAAGAGCTCATACGACCAAACGATAATCATTAAACCAACCAAATAAGACACAACAATTTCTTTTCATGTCAATCCTCAATCAAGAAATCACCCAGCAGAATGTCTAACATGGTACAGTTAGGAACCCATTACCTCAGTCGATCAAGAAGCAAGGAACAACATATACCGAAGTCGAATCCCTATGTATTCACAACAAGGACTTCAACAGAAGTCAATCCAAAATGTAAACACAATGGGGACTTCAACAGAAGTCGAACGAATATGAAAACACAGCAAGGACTTCAACAGAAGTCGAGTTCATAAGTAATCATAGCAAACACCTCAACAGAAGACGAATCCATAAAGTAAACACAACAAGGACTTCAACAGAAGTCGATTCCATAAAATAAACACAGCAAGGACTTCAACAGAAGTCTAGTTCATAAGGAAACACTGCAAGGACTTCAACAGAAGTTGTATCCATAAAGTAAACACCACAAAACATTTAAACAGAGTCTTCACATAACCAGGGATTCCTAAATCCACAAGAAAAGAAGAAACCCAATACATTGCTTCAAACCAACTGTGCAAAGATCACCTGAACAGAGTTGTTTTAATGAAAGCATTTGAAGGAAAGCAAGATTTTTAAAAGTTAGGGCCTATCATGCCTGATAGTGTCGCTTAAAAATCCGAAGAATACCTCTGAATGTGCTTGAACCTTCTCTTCTTCTTCCACGATAGATTAAACAACAATAAATTGTTACCTTCATGCCTTATAAACTTTCCCGACAGAGAAGGAAGCTAGAAATTCTCAAAGTTGCCATGCAGCACAGAGTAGACGACTAGTTCGAAGAACTAGTGCTCAAGCAGAGTGAAAAACGGAATGCATGGAAAACCAAACAACCAAACAATATTCCATTTGCATGCCTTCCCACGCAATCCGCGCTCGGGAACCGAAGTTCATTAATTGCATTAACTCCCATCCTCCTGCCTATTCTCCATTGCCACCGACCGCCAAAGTTGGTGATCGCAAAAGAAAACAAACAAACATTCCCATACTTGGTGATACTGCCACGTCAGGTCATATAGCCGTTTGCAACCTCCGCCAAATCTGACAGCATCCCAAGTCCTTCAATCCTTATCCCCCTCATAAATGCCATGGAAACCACCGCCCATGACTCGCCCCTTCATAGGTCCCCCTCCATTCTTGTCATTAGTTAGGATAGGTAAGAAACATAGGTTAGATCATAGGGTAAGACATTAGTCTTACATCCATAGCGCTAGAAGAAGTTAACTCTTAGGAGCATTAAGCTTATAGTTTAGGGCTAGGTTAGATTAGCAATTATTTAACCAATAGGTTATAGTTTAGGTTAAGGTTATTAACCTTAACGAATCCAGTCTAGGTCTCCCAAGTAGGACCAATCAGTATTAGAGCCAAACAGGGTAAAACATTCCTGTAAAGGATCCTATCTGGCATTGCTAATTAAGCTTACGGTATACCCAAGAACATCTTACCTGGCTTAAGGTCTAGGCCTTCCTGATGTTATGATATCTGGAACCAAATTTCATTTATCATGATCAGCCTGAGTTAAACTCGGGATTGTTCATTCAAACTCATTCAGACCTTGTAACTTTCGTAAGGTCCATAAATTTTGTTCATCCTGAATAAGCTTAAAACATTCCTTGGATCGATGCAACTGATCCAAGGCTGAGTCAAAGATCTTCAAGAGCAAAGGAGATACAATCCATATCAAGCATGACTTCACAACCCAAAGGAACATGTCCTTATACAGAAGAAATCATAGGTAAGCTTGCATGCTTCTTGCATGCTTTTGTAGTCGCATGGCTATTTTGAGCATGCAACCTATTTTGAGAGTGCATGGGTGGTGAAGGGAAAGTCCCTATATATATATATGTGTGTGTGTGTATGTGTGTATTGTATTGATTTTACGGTTTTAGCTATGATTGATCTGGATTTTTAAAGAGTTATGTTGTTAGTATGATTGTGCATGATGACTTTGTATTATTAATTTTGGTGTATGTATTACTATGGGTTTTATGATGGATTAATATAATGGATCATTTGTGGATGGATATATGATTAATCTGATCTTGATCCTTGTTTGATTCATTATGCACTATGGTTGTGAGTTGATTCTTGTTATGCTTTACCTTTAATTACTTGTTATGGAATATGGAATAAATGATCATGCTAACATCTTGACAAAGATGGTATAAAAGAGGGACCTGGTACCTTTTGCACTTTTGAGTGAGCACTCATATCTATCTAAGTGATGTGCCAGTGCGTCTAGGGTTTGAGTAAGAAATAGAGACTACATTTTGGTTCCATTTGGGACCTCTTTTCAAGTTATTTGCAAGGATGTTGCATGATGAAGACGTATCGGTTGACTTTGGACAACATTGAGAGTTGGGTTGTGGACTTAGAAGACTAGTTTTCTCACAGATATAATACTGGACCTGATTTCAATGCTCATGTGGGTTGAAGAAACATATATCATGAACTCTATGAGATGTTCTTTTGTTGTTTTCCTATAGATTTATATGAGTGGCTGGTAGCATATGCATCAAAGTGGAATTGGAGGTATAGAACAATTGTTTGGACACAAGAAGATTACCAAGACTTTGTATGATGTTGATGTGACTTGGACATGTGTTGTAGATCATTGGTGGAGTGGTGTTTTACACATAGTTACATGTTGGAGTATGTTGTTTCTACTTATTCCTATCCAGAGGTTGTTGAGTTTTAGTTCTTGTGTGAACCCAAAGGATCTTATTTGTGTTATCCCTTTAGCAATTAAGATCTTGTTGGTGACTCTGGATTTGGAAGAATGACCTATGGCTAGCTAAACCTCCACCCACATGCGGGGGGGAAGGAGCAAGTGTGGTGAAAGATGGTAGACCTTACGGTAGAAAAAAGAAAGAGAGGAAAGATGGCTTAAGTATAATGAAGTGAGAGAGGGAATTAGTGAAGAAGCATGATATTGAGGAGTCTATGGAGTTGTGGAGAGGATGATGTATCATGAAGGATTTGAGGTTCACATGGAAGATGTGGAGCCAGAGCATTGAGTCTCCCCCATTTAGGAAAGCATAAGAGAATCCCCTTCAGCTTTAGATGAGAGTGCATTAAGAAGAAGAAAGAATAAGGACCATAGGGTGCACATCTGATCCCACCTAGTGACCTTGCCCTTGTGCTTGGTGTTCTAGTTCCTAAAACAATTATTGAGAAACAAGCTAGTGTTGGTGATAGAGTAGTGATAGGTAGATTTCATTTTCCATTAAATACAAAAGTTCATCAAGAAAACAAATTCATCTATGGCTACATAAACATCTTCTTTTTTTGGTGGTCCGATTGGTATATTTTTAGCACGTCATCATCAGGAGAGATGTGGGGCATGTAGAACATTGGTAATACATCTGGAAGTAGCACAACTTTGTAGACTATGGGAGTTAATTTAGTACAATAGTTGGAACACATAGTATCTCATCCTCTGGTCTGGTGCCCACTACAGGAGGTGGATCAGGAGGATTGGAGGTTGGGATCTAGTGGATCTAGTGGTTCTAGAGGTGGAGGGAATACTAGAGGTAATACAGGTTGGATCTAGTGGGCATGGTCCACACCAGCCACACCACAAAAGTCTATTATGAGATGTCTCTTTTACCTACCAGAGTATAGAGGCATTGAGGATAGTGGAGCATGTGCACATGTGTGAGATACTATGGCGCACTAAGGGAATCACAACTCTGAGTGTAAGGCAAGTCAATTTTTGCTACTACTTTACTTTGCAAGGGTGCACACATAGTTGGTATAGGAAGTATGATCAAACTAGACTATTGTAGATTACAATGCACATTGCATGCATGATGCTTTCTTGGTTGAGTTTCATATACCTGAGTTTGAATAAAAAATCATCAGCGTGTCTGAAAGAGATTAAATAGGGCATGGATGAGAGCGTAAGGGAGTATGATGCACACTTTAAAACTTTTCTATCAAAGTTGTCTTATGATATTCACCCTAGCCAACATGCATAGTGGTTTTTTGGTGGTTTGATCACACCTTTTAGAAGGGAACTCTCTCATAAGACATTTATAGATCCATGAGGATTTGGAGGTAGCTCTGCATGTTGAGGTAGTTGGGAGCATAGACACTAGAGTTAGCCCATTCTTGGAGGCACATATTACATCTATGGAAAAAAATTGGAGAAAATATCGGCCAATTCAGCTCATGAGACATGTAGTGGAATATGGTGTAAATTGTGAGGTTGAAGGACATACTAAGGATAGCTTCCCTCATAAATCGGTGTGCATGCCATGTTGTTGGATTGTGAGATCTGTCACTTGGATCATGATTTGAGTAGGTGCCCATTGTTGTAGTGTGATGATCCGGAAGAACATGTCTTATTATTGTAAGATTTGTAAGTCTCACACTCATGATATGGAGAATTGTAGATTGATTGATCAGATTCATGAAGCTATGAAAAACTGCATGGCATGTGCATATACTAACTAGTGTCATGAATAATTCAAAGGAGTAGGAAGGAAAACATCATGAAGGGCACTCTGATGGAGGTGGTAGAGGTAGAGGTTACCATGGAGGATATAAGAGGCCATGGTCGTGGTGGTGGAAGAAGTGATTTCCCTCAGGAACTATTTTACATGTGGATCCCCTGATCATTATAGGTGTGAATGCCCTCATAATGTAGTTTTCTCATGGTGTGGGAAGAAACATAAGTTTGAAGAATGTCTAAGTTTATATGAGCACATGAGTAAGAACTATAAGAAGAATGATAAGGGGGCATGGGGATGATTAAAGTACAACACATGTCGTAGAAGACTAGTGGATGCCTAAGATTGTGCCTGATCTGAGATGTTTCCTGTGTTAGTGACTACACACGTTGAGGGTTTGCATGCTCATGAGATCCTGAAGAAGAAAAAATTGTTATTACAAAGAAAGAGGTGATAAATGTGAAATATCTAGATCCTTCCCATTAGAAGGAAGTTTATCAAGAGACTATGGAGGTTATTAGAAACTTGTAGGGTGAGATACAATGCTTGAAGGAGCAGTCACGGAAGATGGAGTAGGTGAAGAAAGTTGAGCTTCCTCATAAATATGTTGATGACTTGAAGGAGGTTTGTAAGATGTTGTGCCAAGAGAATATCATTCATTTTGTTAGGGGAATGGATGAGGGAGAAGATACCACATTGATTGGATCTGAGTGCAGAGAGATATATATTGCATGCAAACTTACCTCCTCATAGTCTTGAGTATGATAAAGAGATCACTTTGAATAGTTGTTGATGGGTGGTTGTTGAGTAACATATTGATTGATATAGGTGCAGAAGTAAATGTACTCACTTTGGATGCATGGAATCAGATGGGGAGACCACCATTACAACCCTCTTTGAATGTGTTGTATATGGAAAATAGGACTAGAGCCATGCCCATTGGAGTATTGAAGGATGCCACTATTACTATACAAGGGGCCAAGTTTACTGGGGACTTTGAGGTCTTGGCACTTTGAAGTAGATAGTTTTCCAACATTTCTTGGGTGCCCTTGGTGTTTATGAATAATGTTGATATGTGCTTTAATAAAGGTTATATCAAGTTTTGAGAACAAAGAGGAGTGTGTAATTATTCCTTTGACAGATGGGAAGGCTACACCATATGTAGAACCCTTGAGTGAAGAGGATCTGAATAGGATATATATGCGTGCATATTAGGGATCCTAAATTGCTTGAGCCATCTAAGGAAGGTGTTATTATAGTGGGATGATGCTCAGTCTATGAGTGATACAACCAATGTTTCCTATGATAACTGGGCACATGGAACATATGAAATGGTTGGGAGAGAGATCAAGAATATAGTTACTCATGTGATCAAGGTCATGTGTTGTTTGGCAGTGACTTGAGTCATAACCAGGTACCTCGGTATACTAGTGAAGGAAACCTGATGTATTTCTATGTGCCATGGAAGCCCAGTGGAAGGATGAGGGTGATAGAAGAAATATGTTATTTATATACCTGTATGGGACAACAATACGTGTTGGTGGACTACACACAGAGATAACCTTTTGGAGTGGTGAGAGGTGAGAATCACCTTTTCTACTAGGTTTCTAAGGAACAATGTACCTTCTCAGATATGTGAATTCCATGGGAAGGATTCTTCTTTGCACCACATTTTAGAAGTGTGAGAGACTCTAGATGGAGGGGCAGGAGGCCTTTCCACCATCACTCTAGGTACATAAGTTCTCTATGCCACCCTAAGTGGTTGTGTGCATGCATGGTATGTTCATGTAGAGTTAACAAGAGAAATAATTAATTGGTAAGAGATGACCTAGGTATGATTCAAACCTTTGACTATTTTTCTACTAAACCTCTAGTGAATGAAGCATTATAGATTGAAGCACCTTATGATGGGGGATAGTGAAAAAGGATGAGGAACTCCTGTTAGATATGTTTGGAGAGTTAGATTTGGAGGCACACTTTGAAGAAGAAGAGATAGATGAGGAGCAGCTTGGGGCACTGCTTGGAAAAAAAAGAGAAGGGTAAGTTGGTTTACATGATTGATGATGAAGAAGTAGAGAATCTGGATGTTGATCACACTATAGGTACATGTGAGGTCTTAGATAGTGTTGATGAGAAGGCACACTTATCATGAGCCTATGAAAATGAATAAGGTCAACATTGGGACAAATACAAAACCTAAGGAAGCCATTATTGGTGATTATTGGTCGAAAAAGAGGTGGAAAATATTATTGAGCTATTGTGTGACTTCTAGGACTTATTTCCATGAGGCTATCATGAGTTGAAGGGAGTGCATCACTCTTTGGGTGAGATGAGGATCAAGTTAAAAGAAGGTGTGTGCCGGTTAGGAAGAGGCCTTACAGATGAATCCTAATCTGTGCATCAAAGTAAAGGAAGAGATTGATAAGATGTTGAAATATGGAATCATTGAGCCCATTGAGGAGTAGAGTGAGTGGGTTAGCCCCATGGTGATAAGCATAAAGAAAGATGGTAGGATAAGGATTTGTGTGGACTATAGAGAGTTGAATGTTGCTTGTGTCATAGACCCTTTTCCCACACCTTTTACTGAGGAGATCTTGGAAGGCATTACATAGGGCATGAGATTTACTCTTTCACTGATGGATTCTCTGGTTATCATCAGTGTGGATTGCTAAAGAAGACCAAGAAAAGACAACTTTCACCATTGAGTGGGGAAGTTTTTCATATACATATTATGCCCTTTGGGTTGAAGAATGTGCCTGCAGTTCTTTTTGTGCATTGTTTGTACAAGCATTTGAGGACTTTATACACAAGTTTTTACAGGTTTATTTGGATGATTGGACTATATATGGGCTGGTAAAAGATCATTGTGATAATTTGAGACTTATGTTTGAGAGGTGTAGAGCAAGTTGAGCATCTCTCTCAACATTAAGAAGTGTATCTTTGCTGACACCCTTTGGAACTTTTTGGGACATATTATATGCAAAAAGAAGGTTTGTTGGTAGATCCTGCTAAGGTTAGTTATCTTGGGTTTAGAGGAGCCTACCAATCAGAGTGAGGTGCGTGGGTTTTTAGGACACATAGGTTATTATTATAGAAGTTCATTAAGGGATATGCTAAGATTTCATGCCCTTGGAAGAATTGTTGAAAAGTAAAGGAAAGTTCCATTGGGATGAGTGCAACAATAACTAGCATTTGAGACATTGAAGGAAAGACTTACTTTGTGCCCATTTTACACTTTCCTTCTTGGGACAAACCATTTCATGTACATGTTGATGCCTCTGGCATGGCCATTGGTGTAGTGTTAACACAACCTGGTGATGGGATTATTGATCATCCTATCTATTTCATGAGTAGGAAGTTGACCCTAATGATAAGAAAAATTATACAACTATAGAGCAGTGAAGCATTGTCCATGATTTACATGCATTACACAAGTTTAGAAATACTTGTTGGAAACTCCCTTTATATTTTATACAGATCACATGACACTTAAGTACTTGGTTAATAAGCCCATTTTTTTAGGGGCACATATGTCGTGGATTCTCTTGTTTTAGGAATTTGACTTTACCAGTGGTGGTAAAGCTGGGAAAGAGAAATTAGACCGGATCATTTATCAAGAATTAACTCAAGGTGAGGACACACAGAGAGCATTGAGGACACAATGTCAGATGCACAACTATTTAGATTGAACCATGTGCCCTCTGATTTAGAATATATTGTTGTGTTTTTTACATATTGGTGTGGTGCTTAAAGGGATGAAGAGCTTAGAGAAGAAACAACTTTTCCATATGCATTGTGCCTTACATGTTAATAGTGGAGATTTATACAAGTTAGGTCATGATGATATTTTTGCGGTGTGTGTACTTGAACATGAGCATGAAGCTATAATGGAGGAAGCTCATGGTGGATTGTAGGAGGACATTATGTAGGAAATGCTACCACATGTGTGCAAGATTTTTTGGTTGGCCTTTGGTGGGAAACACTATATAAGGATTGTAAAGAGTATATGCCAGGGTGTGTGATCATTTCAACACCTTGGGAAGCCTGGGCATAGAGATGAAATGCTTTTGAGACCGATAGTGAGTGTAATAACCTTTTGAGAAATGGGAAATTGACTTTGTGGGTCCTATTTCCCCACCTGCACGTAGGACTGGATCACACTATATTATTACATGTATAAATTATCTAAGGTAGGGGGAAAAAGCAACACCTACAAAGGATTACATGATAGCTACACAACAAAGGTTCTTATGGGAGAACATTATCAGTAGGTATGGATGTCCATTGAGCTTGAAAAGTGATAGGGGCACACACTTTTTTGAATGAGACTATCAGAATATTATTGGCTAGAGTTTATGGTGGTGCATCATAAGACAACACCCTATCACCCACAGGCTAATGGACTATTGAGGCTTTCAACAAGATATTGGGACATACATTGACAAATATTTGTGATGTTGGAAGGAAAGATTGGGATGATAAAGTCTCTGTTGTACTTTGGGCATACAAGACAACTTACAAAAGATTGAACAAAGCCACACCCTTTTAGTTGGTGTTTGGTGTGGAGGTTATTTTACTGGTGGAATTTATGTTACCCTCCCTGTGTATTATGTGCACATAGGAGGATGGATGATGAACAAGAACTTGAAGAGCATATAGATAAAAATGATGTAGTTGGATGAGAGGTGCACCATCACATGTTGGAGCCAAAAAAGATAAAAAGGCTAGGAAGAAGGCATGACATGATAGGCATATTAAGAATAAGTAGTTTGAGGTTGGACAAATGGTTCTTCTTTATGACTCCAAGTTTTGCATGCCACCCTGGGAAATTGAAGGTGCATTGGTTGGGACCGTATGTGGTGACATATATACTTGATTCAGAGTGCTTTTTAGTTGTAGGTGTTGGATGGAACATGGTTTCCTAGTTATTTCAATGGGAGTAGGATGAAGCCCTACTATAAATAAGTCTTCTTGGTGTTTGTAATAAGGTGGTTTCCATTTAGATTAGATTTCCTTTAATGCATTTTCTTTTATATGTGTTTCCTTTCATCGTTGTTATGTTTTTTCAATTTATTTTTAGTGTTTTTTTGTAATAAGTGTGTTTTGTGCAGTTGATTACTATCTAGTGAATTCATGTAGAGGACCACACATACTTTTAGTGTGGGGTGGAGTAGATACATGATAAATGGGCCAAGATTGGAAAGAGATTGAACATCCTCTGGAAGATGGGTATGCATAGAAGAAATATGGTGTAGGTGCTTGAAGTAAAGGTGTGGATCAAGAAAAAAAATTTCTCATAAATGAAGACCACACATAGATGGATGGACACATATGTAACATGAGGTAGGAAACAACATGGGAAACTACTTGGTATTAGGCATAAAGGTTTTGTACTTTGGTGCATGAAGGTGTGCAAGAGGAGGTATGTGGTTGAGAAGTAGTGGGTGTGCCTAGAAGGTTATGACTGGGGGGAAAAATCAATGTGGAAAATTTATTTGCAAAGCATGAAAAAGGAAAGAAACATCCATTTAATGTTGAGTATGGTGGTAGATGGAGAGAAATAAATGTGGGGAAATTTACAAAATTTATAAAAGGAGGGCTTGTGATATCATTTTTACCTTTGTGAAGTGTTGTGAAGTGTTGAAGTGAGTAAAGAGTGAGATGAAGAAGTGAGTTGTGTGGAAAGTGCATGAAAGAGCTATTATAGACATCAAACTAGAGAGATTTGTGCATGACATTGGTTGGAGCTCCATCAGAGAGGGTGTTTGAGTGAAGAAAAAGGTGTGTGGGGAGAAAATATGTGAGTTAGGGTTTGAGGAGAAGCTAGGGCACATGAGTTTTAAGTTGTAGAGCTTGAATCTAGTGCAAGAACACATTTTTATCATCACAATGGCACCAAAAATGAGCACTGGAGAAACCACAAGGGGAAGGAAGAAAAAATAAGTGGAAGTAGAGATGGAGGATACCCCCAAAAAATATTTTTAGAAATGCAAGTACCCAAAAGGTGTCATAATGGGATTGGATTGGGAGTCACATATTAGAAGAAGAAAAGTAAGTGACTACAATCATCATACTAAGGATAACAAGGATGAATTGGAAAAAATTGGTGGTAAAATAGATTAGATGGATGAAGATGAATGACATGGTCATTTATGATGATGTAGGATAGAAGTTTTGGAGAATGTTGGAGTCATGCAACTATATGAGCTGCCATATTTTGGAAAACCTAGAGAAATTGTATCAATGGTTGATGTCTGAGTCCATGAGGACTTTTTCTATTTTTATAGGGTGATGAATGTGACTTACCGCACCCTTGATTGGAAGGTTGATCAGGGTTGAGAAGCTTGGGCACTGAGATTAGTAGTGACCTTATTGATGATGAGGGCATAGAGGCAAAAATTTTGCATTGGCTTATAAAAAGGAGGGCATGATGGATATTATCAAGTTAGAAAAGTACCCTATGATTTCAGGAAGCCACACACCTCCTCACCAAATTGAATAACCAGGAGCGTTGGAGCTAGGTAAATAAAAGATGGCTCCATATTGCTAAAAAAATGACTGAGGGAGTGGTATATAACTTGTCTTCTTTCATTGTTGAGACTATTATTGAAGAAGCACACCATGGAGACAAGATAAGTTTTGGTGTTATTTTATTATCTATTGTGTTTGTGGAAATTGGGGTGCCCGATGGGCCAAAGGAGAATATTTGTAATATCTCGAAGAGAAAAAGTCCCTTGTAGATAGATTTTTACAAAATACACATGTGATGGATCTATGAGTGGACCTTACAAGAAAAGGTTGGAACTTTAGTATAAGTGCTTGTGTGAAGCATTTGAATATGAATGGAGAATACCCAAGGACCTTCCTTGGTATTGGATAAGCAAGCCCAGTTTGTTGTATATCAACATTTTTACATAGGAAGATTTGGAATGAAGGATGGAAAGTGGAGCCCTTGGTGCAAGCTCCCATATGCCTTCACCACGTGTTACTTTCTAGGCCTTGTGCATGTAGATTTTCAAATGCACATAGATTGGTTTTTTGATGTGAGATAAAAGTAGACTATGATTATCATATGCTTGTGGAAGACATATGTATATATCTAGGTGTCTTTTTATATAGAAAATTTGATCTTAGATGATATAAGTATCAATTCAATGAGTTTGGTAGTTGGGAAACTTGGCATGGCTAAGGTATACATCTACCTTAAGCCCAAATTGGAAAAAGGTAAATACATTGAAAATGAGTTTAGGCTTCCTAAACTTCCCAAAGGAAAGCATATGGTGGGAACATTACAAGATGAGGAGCCCAATCCTCCCCACATAGAAGAAGAAGAGGAGAAGAACTAAAGGAAGATAGTGGTGGATTGGACCATGGCTCAGGAGGAAGCCAAGTTGGAGTAAAAAGAGAATGCATGTGAGGAAACCTCCTCCCATGAAAAAGAAAAGAAGAAGTAGGAGAGGAGAATGGGTGCACTGAGGAGATAGGGATGGATGTTGGGGGTGTTGAGGAGAAACAATTTAGGAGGGTGTTGAGAAGAAAAAACCCCAAGGCAAGTGCAATGGGGCCCTTCAAACCTTCCTAGAGAGATCACCCCAAAACCTCTCCCCATGAAAACAAAGAGAAGAGAAGAAAGGCAAAGTATATTACTAAGGACCAAGTGAGGAGGTGAGGAGGAGGATTGGATGAAACACACATATCATAAAGGAGACTCTATTATGAGATGGATACGAGAGGAGCCTCGGGAGGAAGAGGTGAAACATGATATAAATATTTGAAGAGCATGAAGTGTGGTGGAGATGAGGAGAGGGAAAAAAAAAGATAAGGGGAACCATCTGGTGAGCCCTGAATGAACAAACATGTAGTGAGGAGAGGGAAGGAAGGCTGACTTTGATGTTGGAAGTGTGCATTCTAAAGGTAGGTGCTTAGGGAGAGATAAGGATGGAGAGATGTATAAAACTCCCTATACTAGGTATATTAATGATCCCACAAAAAAATCATTGTGCTAGGTTTCAAAGCACTTTGGAGCCTGAGGAGCTTTATGGATGGGAGTTGATGGACCCTGAAGTGGCCAACTTGTGCACTAGAAAGCAACTCTCTTGGAGCATGCAGACTCATATTGATGAGCCTGAGTTTGATGTAAAAGAAGATGCATGCATTAAGAGGAAAATGAAGAAGAAATCCAAGCCACACACTAGATGGTGAGGCCCATAGATTTTTACTTGATGATAGCAGGTGAGTAATGCATTGAAAAAATGGAAACTGAAGTAGTGCACAGGAATATAGATAAATCAGTCACATGCTAAGAACTCTGTTGGAGGAGAATAAGAGCCTAAAAGAACAAGTGGAACAATTTTTATAGAGGGGTGGAAGAAGGATAAAGAAAAGTGGAAGGATATTCTAGATTTTGTGAAGAGAGTTGGGGAAGGATATTATCGATGTGCATCTAGATATTGATGAAATAGACCGAGAAGACCTATCAGTCATCCTTGCACTTCTTACAAGATTGTGTGCACTTGTTGATTAAGAAGTAGTTAGGGGAGAGAAAAGAGGCTAAGGAGGATGAAGAAACTAAGAAGGAGAGAAAAAGGCTACAATAGCATGCCGAATAGTTGGGTATGACTCTTCTACTACAAACATTAAAGGATGAAATGAAGAAGGAAGACTCGACATTGAATTTATGTGTGTAGACCAAGCCAATCATTAAAACAAGGATTTGGTAGAAGAAAATGAAGTCCTTACTACAAAGAAGAATGAAACTCTTGGGTGCGAGGAGAGGCTGACATTATTAGGAAGAAAAGCATGATGCGCTCACACAGCCTTGAGATCCTCACAAGAAAAAGATAAAGGAACTTGGAAAACTGATAGCCCGATGAATGGATGTAATGGATGGGATGGTTTCTAGTTTAGAAAATGTTCTTAGGGTGCTACAGAATGAGGGAGAAAATATGACCTTGGATGAGATGGATGGAGTACTTTGCAGACATCCTGAAAAGACAAAGAAGGCACTTAGTGACTGGAATGAGTTAGAGGTAGAAATCAAGAATGAGTACCTGAGTTATTACTACCTTCGAGAGGAATAGAGCGCCCATATTATTTTTGGTATATTTTCATTCATTGTGTACAGTCATTATTTTATTCATTATTATTTATTCTTGGAGAGACAAGGCATGATTACCCATTGTCGGGGTGGAAATGAAGCTAGTGTGGGGTAATGTTGATTGGAAAAATATTGCCTAAGTGTTAGAGGCACATAAGGATGGGGGCACATAGAAAGGGGGCATGTAGGTGTGCGGAAGTTCAACAGAAGAAGGGGTGCATGCCAAGGGAAAGTTAGAGTTTGGGACTTAGCCATTTTGCATATTATGGGCTAAGAATAGGATTGAGTGTAGAGCACACATTGGATAAGAACAAGAAGACTTGAAGGATACACAAAAGCTATTTTTGGGAAGAGGAAGATCAAGAGTCATGCAGAGTTTGAGCTAATAATAGGATTAGATCTAGAGTTAATTATAGGTAATCTATTATTAGGTGAAGCTTGCATGCTTCTTTAGTTACTTTTTAGTAGCATGCATGGCTATTTTGAGCATGCAACCTATTTTGAGAGTGCATGGGTGGTGAAGGAAATTCCCACCCCTATATATATATATATATATATTGATATTTATGGTTTTTGATTGAGAGAACATATATTGATTGGATTTTGGAGTTATGTTGTTGGTATGATGGTTTTGTAATTGACATATATGCACACATACTTTATATGTTACTTTTGTGTATTCAACTATTGTGTTTTGTGATGAATTAATATAATGGATCATTGTGGATGGATATTGATTATTGATGTCTATTATTGGTTATTGTATGGTAAATCTGATCTTGATCCTTGTTTGATTCATTATGTAATATGGGTGGCATGCAAGATGTACGATCTTCCAAGTCAACGTGGCACCCTTCCTCTATAGTTGATTTTCCTTTCACTATGATCAACACATTACTTCATGACTTGAAGCTTCAAGAATGACATAACTCATATTTACTTGCATGATATATCGAGGTGGTTGTGATGCATCGATACGGTTAGAACATACATATATGCGGAGGAAAAAAAAGCCGACAATTTTGGATCTTTGAGAATCAAAACTTCTCATATACTATGGAATTTTAATTGATGTAGATATGGAAGGGACGTGTTCACAATGTAAGGATCACACTAGAAGGAATAGATCAATCTATGCGATTATCTATAATTAACACTTCATATCAAAATAATACTCATATGAAATAGAAATTAGTTACCAACAATCCTGACAAGAATTTCATAAAGTTGGGGTGAGAAGAAATTTCAGGGTTCCCCTATGAACCATTAAAAACTCATGTCTTTTCATTTCGAATGAATCCCTTCTCGATACCAAATCAAGGGGATACACTAGAATACTAGCAATCAATATATTATATTTACTCTCTCGATATCTAGATAAATATTTTTGGTTATTATATAGCCATATAGAAATCACAACCATCACCTACCAAATAGGAACAAAAAAACAATTTATTAATAATTTACCCAACATAAAAACTATTTCCTAACACGCACATTAAAACTACACAATAATAGAGCACAAAGGTGTTCCCATGGTGTATATGCTCAAAAATCCCACTAGTACCTATTGGACACCCTATTTGTGTTTTATAAAAATCATATTACATTCAAGTACTTGGTTAATAAGGTTTTTCTACATGGATGCATATGTCAACAAATTATTTTATTTGAAGAGGCATGGAAATTAATTTTGGTCTTAAACTCCTTATGCACATAACCTAACACATGGGAATTTTCCTATGATCCTAACAAAGGCATGTCACACACACAAAATTTTATATTCCAACATGTGTCAAATGAAAAATGATTGGTTCTTGTGGACTTACGCTTTGATAACGTGAGTAATTAGGAAAACACGAGTTGGTGGCGTGTGTTACCCACTACGTTCTAGCACATGAGAGGTAATAGATATTGCACGAGGCACACAAGGTCATCAAGAAAGATGATGGTAGGATTGTGAAATTATTTTAGTGATGTGGAAGAAAGATAGACGATGGTAGAATTGTGGTGGTGACACTTTTCAATGAAATGAATGAATATGTTCAAAGGTGTGACCTTTTGCAATGTGTGGGGAATCCTAATAGGCATGAAAATATCCCTTTATATATAATGACTATAAAAGAACCATTCGATAAGTGGGCCATTGATTTTTGGTCCAATTTCTCCAAGTTCACATAGAAAAGGTGTAAGATACATCATAATTGAGATTTTGATTACCTCACTCTTGGGTTGAGGATGAACCTAGTTAGAATACCACAACTATTGTTAGGTTCTATGGGAGAACATAATACATCTATCTCATTAACAAAGTGAGTAATTATAATATTGAGAACACAATTATGTTCATCTTGCTTAAGTGGTTATTAGTGTGTGTTGTTAGAATTACGTACTTTCTTAATGAGACCGTGGACATCTTCACTTTATTATATTCTAGGTTTCTATGGTATAATTAATAGAACATTATGATAGTATGTGTATATTTATTTTAAAATATATGATTGTGCACCATAATACTACTCCTTATCATCCATAGGTGAATGACATTGTAGAGGTTTTTAACAAGATTTTTGGTAACACCATTACCAATATTTATGACATAGGAACACACGAATGAGATGACAAGGTCTTAGTTGATTTATGGGCATACAAAATTATGTATAAATGATTGAATAACGTGACACCCTTCTTGCTTGTGTTCATCACGAAATCCATACTTCCTATGTAGTTCACAATTTTGTCTATTGAGATTGTGCGTGGGACACTGGATGATGAGGAATCTATTGTAAAAGTAGTAGAAGCATTATTACAACTAGATGAAAAGTGAATTCTTACGTGTTAGATTTAAAACATAAATAAATCATGCTAAAATGCATGACATGAATTCCACAATAAGAATAGAGAATTTCACAAAGGCATTTTTATTTTGTTGTATGATTCCAATTATGTGTGAAATCTAGAGAAATGGAAAACTCATTGGTTGAGACCTTATGAGGTCCATGATATTTTTCTCTCTACGAGGCTTGCAAGTTAAATAATTTTAAAGAATTTTTTTATTGTGTCACTTTAATTGTAGTATGTTGAACCCTTATTTTCCCCAAAGGAATAAAAATGTAATGAAATAAGGAATATGCCACTAGTATTAGAACATGAGGCTATAAAAAGTATCTAGTATCGAGGTATAGAAAAATGAGTATATTTTTAGGTAAATAATGTTTTTCAATAAGCATGTATTCACGTGGCATTATACTCTTAGTATGTTTATAGTAATATTCTAGTATAATATATAAATTTTGTATCTTACATTATAGACATTATTATGTTTTGATTTAGTATGTTGTTAGACATTGATCATGGATTATTGTTGATCTTGATTTGATTATGATGCATGATGATTATTAGAGACACCTTATATGTGGATGATGATATATTATTTGACATGGATGTTTTATGGAAACATGACATGTGATTTGGATATTATGAGTTGATCTAGAAAATGGATATTATTTGATGATGATATAGTTGTTGATTAAAAATGCAAATGATGTAGTTGTTACTTGATGTTGTTGTGATTCATTTATATAGTTGGTTTTGTGATTTCATTTATATCATGTTGGATGTTGATATGGCCATGAGGCCGAAGGAGGTATTTGTATTTTGTAGGTTAAAAATATCACAACAAAAACATCGGGGATGGAGACCAACCACAATGGAATTCTAGGTGAATTCGACAAGGTCACCATGGCAACTTGTTTTTTTGTGTGTGTGTTGTTTTGTTAGGGATTCCCATGGGGGGATCACCTTTATATGTGACCATGGGGTTGTGTATTTTATTAATGTGGTTAATTTTTATTATTGTTGTATGTATTTTATTTGTGATGTGTTTCTTTTAATTAATTAAAATTGTGATAGAATTAATGTGAGAATCATTTGATTAAAATTTAAATAAATTAAATTGGGATATGGGAAAGTAATTATAAGAGTTGTTGGTTCTTTGTATTAATTATGTAAGGGATGTGTAAGTTGTGTAAGAGCTTGTGTAAGTCAGTTTTGGAGTATGAAATACTCCACCTCCATGACAAATTCGAATTTGTCCTTGGGGGCTGTTTTGGAGGCTTGTGGGACAAGTAAAACTTGTCCCATGCCTCTAAATTTAATTTACCAACCATACTTATGGTTGGAGAAGTGATTTGTGACTTTTATAATGAATTTTATTAATCATGTTGCATGTTTTTAATTGCACTCTCTTACATTTTATTTATTTTGTTGTCCCTTGAGGTGTGGGCTTTTTGGAGTGTGCAAGTAACTTGTCATATTTTCACCCACCTCTTTATTGTGCTTGGGAGAATGGATTTTGTCTTTTGTGTTTGAATTGGAGGATGTGTGATGTGGCATCCTACATGGATCCACATCATCCTCTTCTCTCCCTCTTCTATATAATTCAAACTCTTGCTTGTTTTGGGTTGTTGAACCTTTTTGCATTCTTCCTTGGGGCACATTTTTGTTGTTTGGAGCTCTTGTGGATTGTGGAGGAATTTGGAGATAACTTCATACTTGGCATTGTTGTTTTGAACTGTGTTCTTGGAATTTGAAGCTTTGTTATTGGAAATAAAAGTAACCATGGAGAGGTAGGAATTTAACTCTCCTTTTTATGTTGTCATTTTCTTGTTGTGTTGTGTGAATGGTGCATGCTTTGATTTATTTTGTTGGTTGGTTGGGTAGACTACCTTAGGGATGGTGTAGGAGAAGGCTATGGGGAATCCATGTGGGGGGCATAAGGAATGCCATTGGCATCATAATTTTGTGGAGGGAGTTTGGGTTTGGGATCCACCATGGAAAAGAAATAGCTTGCATTTCTTACTTTGTGGGGGCATAAGGAAATCTGTGGGGGCATAAGGAGGGATTTGTGGGGGGCATAAGGATATGTGTGGTGAAATTTATTGGTGGTTTGTTTTTGGTGGATGCCCAATTCCCAATTGGGAGGCATAAGTAGCTTCCCCCATAGACCTTGCTCCTTTGGCTTGCATGATCAAGCCTGAGTTTTGATTGGAATGTTTCAATTATAGTTGTGAACTATTGTTTTGTGTTGAACTATGTTTTATATTGAAATGTGCATGTTTGAAAGAATGTTGTGTGTTGTGGAAGCTAGTTGTTGCCATGGGTTGAATTGCATCTATTATTGTATTTTGGTTGGGGCTCGGGGCCAATGATGAAGGAAGGCTTCTCCTTTCATTGGATGTCTTGGTTGGGTGGAGAGCGTTGCCTTTCCCCCTCTTTTGTTGTGATCAACTTGGAGAAAGAGAAAATGTGCATGTTGTTGTCCTGGAGCAAAGGAAAAATATAGTTTGATAGTCCCTTGTGAAAACATATTCATTTGTAACCTTTCCCACTTGAAGTGGATGAAATTGTAACATTTGTATTGTGAAGAAAAGATGTTGTAATTGGATTGAAAGTGTTTATTTAAAGTGTGAAAGATATTTACATTCTGCTCTGTACATGGAAAAGAAAGAAATAGAATTTCTGTTAATTGCAATCAAGGAATGAAAGAATGTAAAGATGTTTCTCCTTTTGAATTAATAAAGAATTGCAAGTTTACTTCTCATTGCATTGTTGGGTTGAGTTGGAATGTTAAATTGTGATTGGAATCTCTATTTTGAAAATTGAAAGAAGAAGAAATACGTATGAGGGAATTATATTGCATTGTTTTTTTTTGAAATATATTAAAGTGGAAATCAGATTTGTAATTTAGCTTTGAAATGGTTTGTTTATAAACAACTGAATGTATTGGACTAGTTTAGGAATGAAATGCCACATTTGAAGGATGAATTTGATAAACAAATTTCTAGAAATGGGATTTGTTACAAACTTAAAACTGGCAATTAATTTTAATAAAAATGTATAGTTCGAGACTGCACACATTAATCAACTTGGAGATGTTAAAATTTAGTATATTTGTATCATAAATGAACTCAAATTGACAAAGAACACTTAAGAAGACAAGTTAAATTAATGCAAAATCGAATCCAATTCCTCTAATAGTCATTTTTGTCATTTGTTGGAAAAATGCAACTTGAAGAAATTGAACAAATTTACTTCCCTAAAACATTCTAAATCCTTCCTAGAGAAATCCTCCATGTCTATTTGACATGTTGAGTGAAGGAGGAGATCCAATTTAATCAAATTTAGAAGTTGGAAATTACCAGTTGGCTTTTTAAAAGCTATAGATCATTTTTGTAAAATTGACCCTTTAAAATTTATCAAAAAGTAAAATTTATGATTCTTGTGCAAAGAGGGCATCGAGATATTTCCAAAAAGTCCTTGTTTTCCCAAAACCAAGCTTTCTAGCTCAAGTTATGGCACTTTGAAGTTTTTTATGCCTTGGCGGGAAAATTTGGGAAAATTTTCCCTGGGCCTGCGGCCCGAAAATTTCCCGTCGAAATTACCCTTAGAAAATTTTTTGAAAATTTTGGCTTGGGAAAATTTTGAATTTTTTCTCCACCAGCCCACAGCCAATCAGAGGCTGCCACGTGTCCTCAAGGGGCAGTGGTGGAGGGAGGCATGACATTTTTTTTTCCTTAGGACCTTTTTAAAATTTTGGAAAAAATTTTACCATTTTTTCCCCACTTGGCCGCGTGGCCTATCACAAGCTGCCACGTGGCAGCATGGCGTGGTGAAGGGGGCGGAACTAGCGTGACCTTTTTTCCTTTGAGGTTTGTTTGGGAAAATTTCCCTTAAACCTTCCCATGGCCCCGCACTCCCCCTCGCCTTGAGAAGATCCTTCCATGGGGCGCGGACCCGCGCGTCAATTTTCTTCCTTATCTCCCCTTTGGTGAAATTCACCAAATCTCCCACCGCTCCTCTATCTCTCTCTTCTCCCCATGGTGAATGATGGAGTGCCACATGTCCCTGGAGACCCATGGGTGCATGGAGGCCAAATTGGCTTTTCTCCCCCTTTGGTGAAATGTCCAATTAACCCCCGCCGCTCCGCCCTTCTCTCACCTTTTTCCGCTTGGATCAGGAGCCGCCACGTGTCCTTGGGGACCCGCGGAGGTGCGGGCACAAATGGGAAAATTTCTCCCACGTGAGGAAAAATTCCAAATGCCACCCCGTGACCCGCCGACCCAAAATTTTCCTTTCACCCCTACTTGACACGTGTCCCCTTGGGGAAAATTTGACCCCTAAGGTCCGCTTGCTCATATCTTGAGTTTCTGAAGGAGTTAGGAGGACTTCTTTATATCATCGGAAAGGTGAGAAAATTTCCTATCCAATGGGAATGATTTAGGAAATTTTGAATACATTAAGTGAGAAAAATCAAGTTGAAACTTGAGCTTGTTAGAGAGTGGGCATGGGGTAAATTTCTCCCGAACCTAACTGAAACTTCTAACCCTAAAATTTGAACCATGTGAACTTGTTATTTTTAATGAAGAAAAATATGTTCTAGTAATTTAGAATTTTTCAAAACCTAATAGGGCCAACTGTTGTCTTGCAACTTGGTTGTGGACACTTCTAATAAAAAAAAATTATTCCATAATTTTCTAACTAACCCTAGGTTGTTTCTTGGGTCTCAAGTGGGTTGTTTTAATGGGCATCACACTTGGTATCAGAGTAGTGGTTCAAAATCTTGGACCATTGGGCACACTAGAAAACTTGGGACATGAAACTTAAACCTAGCACACTTTTAAACCTAGAAAACAACTTAGCTAGAATTTGTATATTTTAGTAAACATGGAAGTTGTGTAAAACTTAGCAAAATAAACTAACTCTCACTTTGGTTTGTGTAGGAGGCTCAGACGGAGTGAGAGGAACTTTCGAGAGACTCAGACTCACCACCACCACCACCACCACCAGATCAAGGGGTAGCAGCTATCCTACCTCATATTCTATAGACCCTTCAGGATGTCAATGCCGCTCTACGCGGAGGATTAGGAGGAGGACATGCAACTAGTCATGATAGAGCCCCTTCTATCGAGGGTCAGGTATCTCCTCGACCAACGAGGAGCATAGAGGAGAGAAATCCCATGCGGAGTCAGCCAGAGCAGAGTCACCACCTAGGAGATAGGGTGACAGAGTTCTCAGAGCATAGAGAGAGGTCTCAGAGCCCTAGGCTTAGGGATGAGCATGCAGAGAGACCTAGAGGCCATCAGACCATAGCTGCAGATCACATCAGGGAGATCCTAAAGCTTTGGCCATCACATTACTCAGGTGACATGGGTGGATTTTAGGTAGAGGCTTGGCTAGTGAGCTTGAGTGGTTGCTTTAAGCTTTTTCCTTGTTCTAGTAACATGAAAGCTCGTGTTGTGATCCATCTACTGAGGGATGGAGCAAGAGTATGGTGGAGGAGGAGAGTAGAAGCTCCATGTAGATTTAGAGATAGTGACCTGGGAGCTATTTGAGGAGATTTAGGAGTAGGTATTTATCATGGAGGTTCATACAATAGAGGATCGATGAGTTCCATGACCTCCGATAGGCATCTCTTTCAGTAGTAGAGTATGAGAGTAGATTTTTGGATCTACTCCAAGTATGTAGAGTATATGTAGGATGAGTAGGTGTGGATTCATAGGTTCATCTCGGGGCCTGAATTTAGATATTGGAGGTGTGGTTTGGATCCACTACCCACAGACATTAGCAGAGGCCATCGAGAAGGCCTATATTATAGAGGAGACTGGGGAAAGACCCAGCAGGCTAGAGACCGAGTCGGAGCCACATATAGTAGATGCAGGATGGTAGATCGAGGGGGTCAGTACCCCTTCCTGTGGTGGCCAGGGTACAACACAGTCATCCTTTAGGCCATAGCAGCAGCAGCAGCAATAGTCCCACCCACCTCATAGACCTCCACAGAGAGTTGATGCATAGAGAGGTCGGAGTATGGGGCCTCCTCCTAGGGGTCCCATCAAGACACAAGGTGGACCTAGAGCTCAGTCAGCGGGAGCTCACCAGTAGAGACCTCAGCAGACATGCATCTGGATCATCAGGGTCCACACCATAGGCTTCTAGGCACCTACTAGAGGTGCTACTCATTGGGGAGGATCAGGAGGATGTTTTGGTTGTGGAGTTATTGGACACTTTTGGAGAGATTTCCCACATAACCCTAACAACAAGGGTAAGGCACAAATTTTAGAGCCGACTGTTGGTGACATGGGATGTAGCCACAAGATTTATGTAGTGGTTGAGAACCACTAGGTAGAGCATCAGAGCATAGTCATTGAGACCACATGTAGCATTGGTGGTATTCCTACCTCTGTATTATTTGATTCTAGTTCTTGATTCTTTCATTGCACCATCTTTAGTAGAGTGATGTAGGCTGGTGGTGTTAGGAAGGGTCTTAGTTGGGATGTTGAGATGGCTTCTGGAGCCAAGATCTCTATAGACTCCTTAGTTAAGGAGTGTGTAGTGGATTTGGGACCTTTCACCACTACCTCAGATCTCCGTATCCTTCCTTTGGGCTTGTATGGAGTCATTTTGGGTATGGATTGGTTATCTGCACACAGGGCCAAGATGGATTGTTATCACAAGACTATATCTTGTGTAGATGATTTGGGAGTTGAGTCGGTGATTTTAGGGGTCAAGAGACCCGTTTCTATTGCACCATCTCCACTATGCAGCTTAAGCGGTGTGTGCGATGGGGTTGTTAGATGTATGCTATTATAGTTAGTGACAGATTAGAGGATGGGTCTAGTGGACCATCGCTAGATGATCATCCCATTTTGAGAGATTTTTTTTTGATGTCTTTCCAGGGAGCTACGGGGTTACCACCCCCATGTGAGATTGATTTTCATATAGATCTAGTTCTGGGCAGAGCCTATCTCATGAGCACCTTATCGGATGACCACCCCAGAGCTCTGGTGAGCTCAAGTTGTAGCTTGAGGGCCTTTTGGAGAAGGCCTTATCCATCCTAGTGTATCCCCTTGGGGTGCACCGGTGATCTTTATGAAGAAGAAGGATGGATCCTTGTGGTTGTGTATTGATTACCACCAGTTGAACAAGGTAATGATCAAGAATCGTTATCCTCTTCCTCGTATTGATGACTTGTTTGATCAGATGAAGGGAGCCATAGTTTTCTCTAAGATTGATCTCAAGTCAGGGTACCATCAGTTGAGGATTTTAGAGGTGGACATTCATAAGACCACCTTCCGTATGAGATATGGGCACTATGAGTTCATAGTGGTGCCTTTTGGTTTGACTAATTCCCCACGGTGTTCATGAGTTTGATGAATGGGGTATTTAGGACCTTCTTAGATCACTTGTGCTCATCTTCCTAGATGACATTTTGATTTACTCACATACGCGTGAGGAGCATGAGGGGCACCTTCACCAAGTTCTTCAGTGTCTTCATGAGCAGCAACTTTATGGGAACTTGGAGAAGTGTGCTTTCTTTTAGATAGAGGTACAATACTTGGGACATATTATTTCTAGGGAAGGTATCATAGTCGATCCTTCCAAGATTAGAGCCATTATGGATTGGTCAGCACCCACTACAATGACCGAGGTGCATAACTTCATGGGATTAGTAGGTTACTATCGAAGATTCATTCAAGACTTCTCTTGGATTGCACACCCTATCACTTCCCTTCAAGAGGAAAGGGAAGAAGTTTGTTTGGTTAGACAGATGTGAGTAGGCCTTCAGGACATTGAAGGAATGCCTCACTACAACACCTATTCTTGTAGTGCTAGATCCACAAGGTGAGTTCTTTGTTTACACAAATGCTTTGTTGGCGTAGGCCTTGGAGGTGTGTTGATGTAGGAGGGCAGAGTAGTAGCTTTTGAGTCTCGCAAACTCAAAGATCATGAGCTTAATTATCGACCCATGATCTTGAGCTTGCGGTAGTTGTGCATGCTTTGGTTAGATGGAGACACTTTCTTCTTGGCAGGAGATTCACACTCAAGATAGATCATTTGAGTCTTCACCACCTCTTCACGCAACAGCCCAATCTCAATGCTCGTCAGTGGCATTGGATGGAGTTGCTTTGTGAGTATGACATGGAGATAGAGCATGTGAAGGGAAGGAGAATGTGGTAGCAAACACTCTCAAATAGATGGAGACATGTGGTTATGGCCACCTTAGTGAGCATAGATTTTGGAGCAGGATCCTTCAATGAGCTTCCTCTTGATAGCTTCTATATTGCAGTTTGAGTAGAGATCGAGTCACGAGAGACCCTAGAGGGGAAGTATTGATGATTTTCCTTAGAGGAAGATGGCCTTCTTAGGCACAAAGGCTAGATATATGTTCCTAGAGATGGAGGCTTGAGGCAGGACATCTTGGTAGAGGCACATCATGCACCCTATTCAGCCCATCCTAGGGTGAAGAAGATGCATGCCACCTTGAGAAACAGTTGTATCATTGGAGAGGAATTCATCGAGACGTGGCCTAGTTTTTGTCATGGTGTTTAGAGTGTCAAAGAGTTAAGGTCAAGCATCAACATCTAGCAGCCTTCTTTATCCTCATGTTATACCGAAATGGAAGTGGGACACCATTTCCATGGATTTCATTATTGGGCTACCGATGTCGAGATATCACCACAACGCCATTATGGTCATGGTTGATAAGTTGAAAAAGTGGCTCACTTTTCTTTGGTGAAGACCACTTATACAACTAGAGTAGTGGCATGAGTATATTTGGATGAGATTTTCAGGTTGCACGGGATTCCATGGAAGATCATTTGTGACCGTGATCCTTTGTACACTTCACATTTTTGGACTACCATGTAGTATGTCCTCGGGATGAGAATCAACTTCAACACAACATATCACCTTGAGATAGATGGACAGACTGAGTGGGTGAATCAAGATTTTAGAGGATATGCTTAGGATGTATGTGATGGATCAACAGTCTAAGTGGGAGGAGTACCTGTACTTAGTGGAGTTTGCCTATAATAATAGTTTTTAGAGTTCCATAGGCATGGCTCCTTTTTAGGATTTGTATGGTAGAGAGTGTAAGACACCTCTTAGCTGGGACAGGTTAGAGGACAAAGTATCTCTTGGACCAGCTCTTTATAGGACATGGAGCAGCAGGTGGTGTTGATCAGGTAGAGATTGTAGGAGGCACAGGACAGGTAGAAGAAGTATGTAAGATCAACATAGGATCGATCGTAGTTTTGATGTGGGCATGAAGGTGTTCCTTCGTGTCAGGCCACACAAGAGCCCTATCCATTATGGAAAAGGTTCTAAGTTAGCTCCTAGATTTTTGGTCCTTTTGAGATCTTGGAGTGTATCGGCCCTTTGGCCTACTGTCTAGCATTGCCACCCAGCTTGTCTCGCGTACATGATGTTTTTCATGTTTCAATTCTTAGAGATATATTGCAGATCCTTCTCATGTGTTAGATTGGACATCATTGCAGGTGCAAGGATCAAGGGTAGGTGATGGTGGAGCCCATTTGCATCTTAGATCGCAAGACCCTGGGCCTTGAGGTAGAGAGGTTGATCAGGTTCGGGTGTAGTGGGACAGATATGATGAGACTGTAACTACATGGGAGGATGTTACTTCATTACGAGTTTAGTTTCCACATTTGTTCCAGTGACTTCAAGAGGAAGTTCGAGTCTAAGGGGAGGGGATGTAGTGCCCACTTCCCTTTGACACCTTTTGGATACCTATTTTGATATTGTGATTACATTATAGACATTATTATGTTTTGATTTAGTATGTTGTTAGACATTGATCATGGATTATTGTTGATCTTGATTTGATTATGATGCCTGATGATTATTAGAGACACCTTATATGTGGATGATGATATATTATTTGACATATTTTATGGATGTTGTTTAGACATGTGATTTGGATATTATGAGTTGATCTAGAAAATGGATATTATTTGATGATGATATAGTTGTTGATTAAAAATGCAATTGATGTAGTTGTTACTTCGATGTTGTTGTGATTCATTTATATAGTTGGTTTTGTGATTTCATTTATATCATGTTGGATGTTCTGATATGGCCATGAGGCTGAAGGAGGTATTTGTATTTTTGTAGGTTAAAAATATCACAACAAAAACATCGGGGATAGAGACCAACCACAATGGAATTCTAGGTGAATTCGACAAGGTCACCATGGAAACTTGTTTTTGTGTGTGTGTTGTTTTGTTAGGGATTCCATGGGGGGATCACCTTTACATGTGACCATGGGGTTGTGTATTTTATTAATGTGGTTAATTTTTACTATTGTTGTATGTATTTTATTTGTGATGTGTTTCTTTTAATTAATTAAAATTGTGATAGAATTAATGTGAGAATCATTTGATTAAAATTTAAATAAATTAAATTGGGATATGGGAAAGTAATTATAAGAGTTGTTGGTTATTTGTATTAATTATGTAAGGGATGTGTAAGTTGTGTAAGAGCTTGTGTAAGTCATTTTGGAGTATGAAATACTCCACCTCCATGAAAAATTCGAATTTGTCCTTGGGGTTGTTTTTGGAGGCTTGTGGGACAAGTAAAACTTGTCCCATGCCTCTAAATTTAATTTACCAACCATACTTATGGTTGGAGAAGTGATTTGTGACTTTTATAATGAATTTTATTAATCATGTTGCATATTTTTAATTGCACTCTCTTACATTTTATTTATTTTGTTGTCCCTTGAGGTGTGGGCTTTTGGAGTGTGTAAGTAACTTGTCATATTTTCACCCACCTCTTTATTGTGCTTGGGAGAATGGATTTTGTCTTTTGTGTTTGAATTGGAGGATGTGTGATGTGGCATCCTACATGGATCCACATCATCCTCTTCTCTCCCTCATATATATAATTCAAACTCTTTGCTTGTTTTGGGTTGTTGAACCTTTTTGCATTCTTCCTTGGGTGCATTTTTTTGTTTGGAGCTCTTGTGGATTGTGGAGGAATTTGGAGATAACTTCATACTTGGCATTGCTTGTTTTGAACTGTGTTCTTGGCATTTGAAGCTTGCTATTGGAAACAAAAGTAACCATGGAGAGGTAGGAATTTAACTCTCCTTTTATGTTGTCATTTTCTTGTTGTGTTGTGTGAATGGTGCATGCTTTGATTTATTTTGTTGGCTGGTTGGGTAGACTACCTTAGGGATGGTGTAGGAGAAGGATATGGGGAATCCATGTGGGGGCATAAGAAATGCCATTGGCATCAAAATTTTGTGGAGGGAGTTTGGGTTTGGGATCCACCATGGAAAAGAAATAGCTTGCATTTCTTACTTTGTGGGGGCATAAGGAGGGTTGTGGGGGCATAAGGATATGTGGTGAAATTTTTTGGTGGTTTGTTTTGGTGGATGCCCTGATTCCCAATTAGGAGGCATAAGTAGCTTCCCCATAGACCTTCTCCTTTGCTCTTGCATGATCAAGCCTGAGTTTTGATTGGAATGTTTTCAATTGTAGTTGTGAACTGTTGTTTTGTGTTGAACTATGTTTTATATTGAAATGTGCATGTTTGAAAGAATGTTGTGTGTTGTGGAAGCCATTTTTTGCCATGGGTTGAATTACATCTATTATTGTATTTTGGTTGGGGCTCGGGGGCCAATGATGAAGGAAGGCTTCTCCTTTCATTGGATGTCTTGGTTGGGTGGAGAGTGTTGCCTTTCCCCCTCTTTTGTTGTGATCAACTTGGATAAGGAGAAAATGTGCATGTTGTTTGTGATGGAGCAAAGGAAAAATACAGTTTTGACAAGTCCCTTGTGAAAACATATTCATTTGTAACCTTTCCCACTTGAAGTGGATGAAATTGTAACATTTGTATTGTGAAGAAAAGATGTTGTAATTGGATTGAAAGTGTTTATTTAAAGTGTGAAAGATATTTACATTCTACTCTATACATGGAAAAGAAAGAAATAGAATTTTTGTTAATTACAATCATGGGAATGAAAGAATGTAAAGATGTTTCTCCTTTTGAATTAATAAAGAATTGCAAGTTTACTTCTCATTGCATTGTTGGGTTGAGTTGGAATGTTAAATTGTGATTGGAATCTCTGTTTTGAAAATTGAAAGAAGAAGAAATACGTATGAGGGAATTATATTGCATTGTTTCTTTTTTGAAATATATTAAAGTGGAAATCAGATTTGTAATTTAGCTTTGAAATGGTTTGTTTATAAACAACTGAATGTATTGGACTAGTTTAGGAATGAAATGCCACATTTGAAGGATGAATTTGATAAACAAATTTCTAGAAATGGGATTTCTGTTACAAACTTAAAACTGACAATTAATTTTAATAAAAATGTACAGTTTAGACCTGCACACATTAATCAACTTGGAGATGTTAAAATTTAGTATGTTGTATCATAAATGAACTCAAATTGACAAAGAACACTTAAGAAGACAAGTTAAATTAATGCAAAATTGAATCCAATTCCTCTAACAGTCATTTTTCTGTCATTTGTTGGAAAAATGCAACTTGAAGAAATTAAACAAATTTAATTCCCTAAAACATTATAAATCCTTCCTAGAGAAATCCTCCATGTCTATTTGACATGTTGAGTGAAGGAGGAGATCCAATTTAATCAAATTTAGAAGTTATAAATTACCAGTTGGCTTTTTAAAAGCCTGTAGATCATTTTTATAAAATTGACCCTTTAAAATTTATCAAAAAGTAAAATTTATGATTCCTGTGCAAAGAGGGCATTGATATTTCCAGAAAGTCCTTGTTTCCCCAAAACCAAGCTTTCTAGCTCAAGTTATGAACTTTTAAGTTTTTCTACCTTGGCGGGAAAATTTTCCTTGGCGGGCCCGCGGCCCGAAAATTTCCTGTCAAAATTACCCTTAGAATTTTTTTTTTTGAAAATTTTACTTGGGAAATTTTTTGAATTTTTCTCCATTGGCCCGCACCAATCAGAGGCTTCCACATGTCCTCAAGGGGCAGCGGCGGAGGTGCGACATTATTTTGTCCTTAGGACCTTTTTAAAATTTTGGAAAATTTTACCTTTTTGCCCCCTGGCTCGGCGTATCACAGCGCCATGTGGCAACATGATGTGTTGGTAGGAGGGAAAAACCAGCGTGACCTTTTTTCCTTTGAGGTTTGTTTGGGAAAATTTCCCTTAAACCTTCATGGCCCCGCACTCCTACCCTGCCTCAGAGAAGATCCTTCCGTGGATGCGCGGACCCGCGTGTCAATTTTCTTCCTTATCTCCCCCTTTGGTGAAATTCACTGAATCTCCCCACCTATTCATCTATAGCTCTTCTCCCCATGGTGAATGATGGAGTGCCATGTGTCCCTGGTAGACCCGCAGTGCATGGAGGCCAAATTGGCTTTTCCCCCTTTGGTGAAATGTCTAATTAACCCCACCGCTCCGCCCTTCTCTCACCTTTTTCTACTTGGATCAGGAGCTGCCACGTGTTCCTTGGGGACCCGCGGAGGCACAGTGCAAATGGGAAATTTCTCCCACGCAAGGAAAAATTTCAAATGCCGCCCCACGACCCGAAAGTTGCCTTTCACCCCTACTTGACACGTGTCTCCTTGGGGAAAATTTGACCCCTAAGGTCCGCTTGCTCATATCTTGAGTTCCTGAAGGAGTTAGGAGGACTTATTTATATCACCGGAAAGGTGAGAAAATTTCCTATCCAATGAGATTTATTTATAAATTTTTTGAATATGTTAAGTGTGATAAAAATCAATTTGAAACTCTGAGCCTGTTAGAGAGTGGGCATGGGGTAAATTTCTCCCTGAAGCTAACTGAAACTTGGTTGTGGACACTTCTAATCAAAAAAGAAATTATTCCTTAATTTTCTAACTAACCCTAGGTTGTTTCTTGGGTCTCAAGTGGGTTGTTTTAACGGCCATCACATTCCCGATTGTGAATATTAAAAATCCTCGTAAGGGTAACCATACACCTATTTAGTACAAAATTGGTTGGCTTAGTGAGGTGGGTGGAAATAAATTAAAAATTCCTCTACATACCACATAATTTGGCCAAAAGAAGACGTTATAAAATTTCTCAAGTACATTATTTAGTGCATTGTTGAGGATGCAAAGATAACAAATGTCTATGGTGGAAAGTATATCTACACACAATTCTCATCTTATTTATTTTCAATGAGATTGGTGTGTTAGGTGATGGAGAAGTAAAGTAAGACTTCCTAGTGGAGAACAAGTCCCATACTAAGAGATATAATATTTATAATTGTTTTTCCACGGTGAAAAAGGAATATATAGCTAAATTGGATAACTAGTTGAGGCACTTGAAGATACACTTTGAACATGAGTGACACATCCTAAGTATCCTCTAATATCTATTCAAGGATAGATCCCAATTCATTGGAATGCAACGCTATTCACTCATGCGGATTTTGTTGACAGAGAAGAACATGTCCTCCTAGCTGAAACTACATTATGGGTTCACAACAAAATATTTCATAGATTTGTTAAACTATATATTTAATGTTTTTAAGGTGAAAATTGATGTGGAGTGCATCGATACGAACATTTATTTTTGTACACCAAGTATGTTTATCCAGGGAAGAATTATTTTATTGAAAAAAAGAATATAATCTATGTGACATTATCCACAAAAGACAATTTTGGTGGATAAGGAGGCTTGTAGGTTGTTTTATTTCTTGAATCCCTCGAATAAGGTTGAGGATATAAAATAGCATTTTGAATAATATGGTATGTTGTGCACTCCAAAAAAGAGGATATTGAAGCAAAAATATGTGAAGAAAAACATAAATTTGTTGTAAATTCTACCATGGATCTAAGACAAAATATAAGAGGAGGAATCTAACATAGAACCTCTAAAATATGATAGAAAAATAAACTTCATAGGATAAGGGATGGTGTAGGAACATCCATGTGCACTTATATACAAACATCTCGAATATTAATTGGCGTATAAATTGGAATAACCAATGGATGTGGAGTAGTCGATGTTTGAATCTATTCCTATTCTAGAAGAAGAGTGACAACCTATGTAGGGGATTGAAGAAGATTTTGGTAAAGAACCCTTCAAGGGGAGTGTGAGAACAATAAGGGTTAATATGAAGAGTAATAAAAAATTCCATTTATAGTGAAAAATCTTGAAGATAACCATGTTTATGAAACCAAAGAAGGTACAAGGAGCGGGGCACATAGGATATTGGAATGATTGAAAAATCCCCATCGAAGGAAAACCAAAAGGTCATAGACTTGGAGAAGGAAGAGGATAAAAGTGAGGATCCCGTAAAATGACAAGAAAAAAGAATTAAAATTTTAAAAGGACAATAATAATAATAAAAAGAGGATGATAAAGATGGAACTATGATTCGTGTGATCATTACCGAGAAATGTAATAGGGATAAATGTCTTCTATTTATGGGAGATAATTAAAATATGAAGCGCAACAATAATGAATCGAGAGGAGGTATCTTTCACAATAGATATGTATATAAATAAACCTCACTTTAAGGTTCCAATGGTTATCCTACACAAACCCCCTCTATGAGAGAGTGATGGATTGGCAATCACTTATTTGAATCGCTTCCACTTCATTGAAACACAAGCGGGTGACATTGGTAGAGATGTTAAAACTGCAAGACAAAATATGAAGAATGGTGTTTCCCTTTCACAACAAAGAATCCTCATAAATAATCTTGAGAAGGACCTTAAGTATGAAAGAGAGAAGTAGAAGGAAATGGAGTAAAAAATGTGGCCACAAATATAAGGGACATGAAATTGTGTCACTTGTAGACACTCAAATTTGGTAATTTAAAATTTGGAAACCCTTGATTTTACTATGCACTCTTGATATGATAAAAAAACTCCTCTATTCCCACTTAACACTTTTTGAGGCCCCTCGTTTAGTTTATTTATCCTTGTGTTTGTGAAATAATTTTTCGTAAGGTAAAATTAGTGGTTTTCACCAACAATCACAGGACTAAGTCCTTCCTCTTGGGAATGGGGAGGCTCCCATTTATTTATTGTTGGGAATAATAACATTTTGGGTGTTTATTAAGCAAAGGATCACATAGGAATACTCCACTAAACTTGTGGAAAATTTCTTGTATGAAATATAAGGGAGGAATTTCCTTGGAGATAGGTAAAAGGGAGGTAAGAAAATAGAGAGAAGCTTAAGGTTGTGAGTAAGCACTTGAAAATTTCACAAACATTAGCCAAAGTAGGTTTGCATTCAATAGGAAAGAAAACAACTTTATAAGCAATAATAAGATTAAAAAATCAAATGCACAAATTTAATTCTTGGTTGTTTAAGATTAGAAATCTTACATAGTTTGAAAGTAGAAAGTAGCATAACGTAGATAAGGAGATAGAAGAAAGTATCTTCTTGCTTGTAGTAGTAGGAGAAAAAAATCTAACCCTTTGGAATGGAAAATCCATCCCAATATATAGCTTACAAATTGTCTCTTCTTCTCCCCCAAGTGAATTTTCATATTCCTACCACTTGTGACCTTTCATATTCCTGTAGGAATACAATTAATTTATTTTTATTATTTATGAAAAGTAACTTTTACAATGCAAAATACAAAGGTAACTTAATTAAATAAGACAAAATAGCCAAAAATTACATTCCCATTGAAGAATTAGAATGTAGAGAGAGAAGAAGATATAAGTGATTAATCTGAAGATGAAAAAACCTCTGGTGATGAAGAGATTTCTCTTGATGAATTATGTGGAAATGATCCAGGGATGAAATCCTTTCCTTTGACATCTTTGGTGAATCGAGCCATTGTGAGTGTAACCTTTTTCTCTTACGAGAGATTCTTTCTCAACAAAGAGTGAGAATTAAGATAACTCATCTTGAATATCAGTGGAAAAAACACTATCCCAATGGGTTCTTTCTTTCTCGATCTCAAAATTTTCTATATTCACCTTGGAAATAGTGGTAAGAGAAAAATTGAATAGAGAGAGGATCTCAGGTGATAGTACTTTCCTTTTTCAATGATCTTCTCCACCCATACATCCATCATTGGCTCAAAAATTGAGTATTTGATCTTCATGATGAAAACAACTAGTAAAACTGGGACGAGAGATTGATGGATATGAACAATTTGAAAAAATCCCAAAACTTGCTTTTTTAATAGGTCCTACCCGAAATGTCTATTTTTATAAAACAATCTTTTGAATTTAAGAATGAGATGAGATTTTTCTCAAAAGTTTCATTTTCATTCTAGGATGCTTTGCTCCAAATTTTAGAAAATTCTATCATCTAGATCAATGGGGAAGTGTAAATTTCATTGAAGAGGGAATAATACTAAGAGAAAAATAATTCCTCCGTATATCAAAAATACTTCACTTCGTCATGCAATAAATGGATCAAATAAAATCTAATTTTATGAGGACCATTTGCTCCAAATTTCAGGTAATTTGGCTCGTTGGATCACCAGAAAAATGTAAATATATTCAAAGAGGGAAGAATAATGAGAGAAAACTTAGTTATTAATATCTCAAAAGTTACTCAACTTAATCATACAAAAATTTCTCAAATGAAATCTAATTTTTTGAGGATCATATGCTCCAAATTTTAGGCAATTTGGCTCGTTGGATCACTAGGAAATGTAAAAACATTTTTATTTGTTCTAGATGAAAATGGATTTCTCAGATGGAAAATTATTTCTCAAATTAAAAATAAATCATGCCATGACATCCCAAAGTGATAGATCATTTGAAATTCATTTTCAAATGGAGCATTTAGGCAAAGTTTCAAGGTTTTTCAATTATGGGATCACCAGCAATGAGAAAAAGACCATTATAGAAACATATAACATGGAGCTGGTTTTAATGACATTCATGGAGGAAAAATATAAAGTTTTAATGGATTTACATGTTATAATTCATATATTTTCATGTTGAGGTGATATTTTGGGGAAAAACTAGTTTTAAAAATGACTTAGTGTTGGGGTTTTAATCCCTCTCTCCTTTAGCACTTTAACTCATATTTAACCACACATGCTTAACTCGGGTCACTTAGGGGTTAGAGGGTGATTTACACCCATGAAATATGGGATACTGGAGGTGAGTGGACAATGGGGACACTAATTTTCACTTTTTACAAGATTGTGACAAGTGTCACCATGTGAGAGTATGTGAGGGAGATGGAGGGGTTAAAAATAAGCTTCCAGGAGCTGAGATGAGGTTTTTTATGTGACCAAGCACTAAATCCATGAGATAGGGAATTAACTCCATGATATTGGGCACACTTTTGTTTCCACATTGTCCCCTTATATATTGAAACAAGGTACAAGGGACATCAAACTTGGAAAAGTGTTTCATGTGTCAAGATTCACATGAGGGGGTCATGTGAGTGAGAACACAAGTTACAACCCTCCTAACAACCTAAGTTTTAATTTTAAGTGACAAAATTTATTCAACCACAAGGGGGAAAATTTTTTGTCCCCAATTACCCCTTGAACCAAGGGACAAGGTACAAGGGACAAAATACCTCTGAAAATTCTTTAAGGGTAAAGGGGTCATGATTTTAAGTTGTGGAACAATCCTAGGAGACAAGTTAATATGTTTTAAGTGACGTGACTCAACCAACAAAAAGGGGGGATTTTTTTCCCCATTGTCCCCTGCACCATGAGATAAGGAAAATGGATAGAATATGTGAAAAAGTTTTCTCAAGCTTATAAACATGTTGATATCACCTTGTCAATGCGAGAATAGAACACAAAAGTTACGTTTTACACCACAAGAGAAAATGTTGGATCGAATGCAAAATACTATATGATTTTGACTCCAAAATACCTATTGAGTTGATTCCAATAATTTTCAAGAGTTTATTGTAATTGAAAAGAGTTTGTGAGAATCGAATCGGAAACGAGGCACCACAAAGTAGTTGCACTCCAACAGAATCATGAAAGCTCTAGCGATAGCAAGGAAAAATTGATCAGTAATGGAAGAACTTGCTCAACAGAAACAAAGCTTGCATAGAGGAAAGACAGTGGAGTGTCTTGGCATGCTCATAAATGAATAGAAAAGGGGTACATATAGGGTGCTGAGTAACCCTAGTGCATGACACATATGAAACCCTAAACCTAACCCTAAACCTAACCCATGTGAGATGACCCTCCAACATGAGAGGAGGACACATAAGATAACTCACACTAACACCCCCCCTTCATCGAAGCTGGGGTAGTGGCTGTGATGAGTCAAACGGAAGAGGAAGACACTCCTAAACAACTAAGAAAGATGTGTCAATGGGGCCCGACAACTAAAGGCCTGATAAGGTGCCCATATACAAACACAATCTTCCTAGAAGAAGAAGAAGAAGAAAAGAAGGACTAAATAGCCCTAAGAAGATGGGAAGCTGCAGAAGACCTCACCCCAAGAAGAGACCGTAAGTGAAGAAACTTCATCTCAGTGAAAGGCTTGGTGAATAAGTTCTGCAATCTGATCACCGATCAAATCGAATATCGAATGTCGATGATACCATCATGAATAAGCTCCCGTATGAAGTGCATATGGATCTCAATGTGCTTCGTCCACTGATGCTGAACTGGATTTCTACAAATAGAGATAGTGCTCGTGTTATCACAGTAGATAATGGTAGGCCACCGAAAGTGGATGCCAAACTCTGTCAGAATACCCTGTAGCCAAATAGCTTCGTGGCAAAGCATTGATCGCTCCTCTCGTATTCTCGCTCTCAGTAGATGATATTGCAATTGCATTTTGCTTCTTACTAGACCAACTAATAGGACCCAAACCAAGAGAGAAACTGTAGCCAGAAGTAGATTTCCAATGATCTAAGTCACCGGCCCAATCAAAATCTGTGAACCCAATCAAGTCAATATCAACCCCTCCATGATAGTGTATGCCATCAGCATAAGTGCCACAAACATAATGAAGGATCCGTTTAGCTGCTTTCCAATGCAGCTCATGTGGCTCCTACATGAATCTAGACACGATCCCAACAGCATATGATAAATCCAGTCGAGTGTGAGTCAAGTAGATCAAGCTCCCAACTAACTGTCGGTAAAGAGTACCATCAACCAAGGGAGTAGAGCAATCTGAAACCAACTTAACCCCGGAAAGAAAAGGAGTAGGAGAAGACTTGCAATCAGACATCTGAAACCAAGCTATCAAATCAAGAGCATACTTAGGTTGCGAAATCAAGATTCTCGAGTCAGATTGTGAAATCTGGATCCCAAGGAAGTAATGAAGCAGACCTAAGTCAGTCATGGAAAACTTGTTGGCTAAGGCGATCTTCATAGAATCAATAATAGAGGAAGAGCTGCTTGTGATCAACAAGTCATCAACATATAGAACAAGAATGAGTATGGAGTCATCTTGCCATAGAATATAAACATTTGGATCAGAGTGACACCTAGTAAACCCTGATGTAAGTAAGAAGGAGTCCATCTTGGCATACCAAGCCCGAGGGGCTTGTTTAAGGCCATAAAGAGACTTCTTTAACTTACAAACGAGGGAGGAATCTTGGACATAACCCGGAGGTTGTTCCATATAGATCTCTTCCTCTAGGTCACCATGAAGGAAGGCACTCTTAACATCCATTTGATGGACTTTCCATCTGTTTGCTGCGGCAATGGCTAGGGTCAGTTGAATAGAAGTCATCTTCGCAACCGGAGCAAAGGTTTCTGTATAATCAACCCCAACTATTTGGGAGAAACCCTTAGCTACTAATCGCGCTTTAAACTTTTCGACGTCTCCATCTACTCCATACTTTGTTCGGAACACCCACTTACACCGAATGATTTTTCTTCCTTTCGAAAGAGTGGTGAGGTCCCAAGTATCGTTCTTCATGAGAGAGGAATACTTCTCATCCATGGCAGAATCCCACTCAGGAATACCGAAGCTTCCCCGAAAGACCGTGGATCGAAGCGAGGAGGAAAAGAAAGAGTGGGGTCCAACGAAATCTAAGCGAGTATGTCTCATATCCGAAGTATCTCCAACTAAATCTCTAGCACTTTGTAAAGTTTTCCTAGCCCAAAGGGGACTAGGAGGATCAAGCTCAGAGTCAGAAGATTCTTCACTTGAGTGAGAAGGGACATAGTCCTCATCATCACTACTATCAGAATCAGAAGACTCAAAGGTCTGATGGTCGGGAGGGTCCACAAGAGGAGCACGCTTAACAGTATCATCATCTAATGAGTCAAAGTCTGAATCAGCGAGCTGAAGAACCTCAATAGGTGGAGAAGTAGAAGTCAAAGGACTCATCAAACTTAACACTTCTCTCAATATATAGCTCATGAGAAGTAGGATTCATCAATCGATATCCCTTCACGCCATCAAGATACCCTACAAAGATATAAGGTTTGGATTGTGGTTCCAAGGCCTTGCATTTCTTCTTGGGAATCCGAGCCATAGCCTTAGATCCGAAGACTCGAAAGTGCTCAACATCAGGCTTGCGTCCAAACCTAGGCTTCAAAGGGTGTCATCCCTCTTACTACCTTGTGTGGAACATGGTTCTGAATGTAATTTACACAATTCACTGCTTCAGCCCAATACTGCGGAGGAAGAGACTTCAAGTGAATCATACAAGTGGCCATCTCCTTAAGAGTACGGTTCTTTCTTTCTACGACTCCATTCTGTGAAGGGCTATAAGCAACTATATGCTGCAGAGAGATCCCTTCAGAAGTACAGAAATCCATGAACCTATTGTTTACATATTCACCTCCATTGTCGGTTCGGAGAACCTTGATAGACCGTTCTGCTGTTTCTCAGCAAGAGCCTTAAAGTCCTGAAAATGTTCAAAGACTTCAGACTTAAGCTTAAGAAAATATACCCAAGTATATCGCGAATAGTCATCAATGAAGGTTAGCACATAAAGAGCTCTAGTAAACGAAGGAGAAGGAAATGGACTAGAAACATCGCTGTGAACAAGATCCAAGGGATGAGTGGCTCTCCAGGCTTTTCCTTTATCAAAGTTCTTTTTAGGATGCTTTCCAAGGGTACAACCCTCACAAAGACCCTTAGAAAACTTGACGCGAGGCAACCCGTTGACCATTTCATTTTGACTCAATTGTTCAAGGTAGTGATAGTTTAGATGTCCAAAATGCTCATGCCATAGCTTACTAACCTCATTTGCATGAGTGAGCAAGGCAGTGGGCGTAGAATCAGAAGTAAAGTGGGAGAAGGTGTACAACCGTGAATGGTGATCTGCCTTTCCCTTAGCCACTATAGTGTCATTGTTAAGCTCACGAATAATCACCGAGTTAGGACCAAATTCCACTCGCATTCCTTCACCAAGGTGAGTAATTTGGTAAACCGATAGGAGATTGGTAGAGAGATCAGGAACACTCAACACTTGGTTAAATGTTCCCCCATCCATCTCTACCGATCCACTACCGGAAACCGACACTATCGTGTCATTACCCATCGTGATTTGGGACATTCCACAAGGTTCGATGTTGGAAAACTCAACATGTGAAGAACCCATGTGGTGCGAGGCACCGGAATCTATAATCCATGTCGATGAAGGAGAAACTTTGGCTACAAGGGCCTTTCCTTTCTTCTTATCATTTCTAGCACCTTTTACACATAGAAGACTCGGCCTTCGAAGCACTTTGTTTTATTGATTCAGGAACACTTATTTTATTTTTCTCAAGTAAATGAGATAAGTGATCAATCTATTTCTTAAAACAGTGTTGCTCGTCGTGACCAGTCTTCTTGCAATAGGAACACAAATACTTGCTTTTCTGTGCCCTAGGCTCAGAAGTCGAAGTGTTTGTGTCATTTTTAGGTTTGATCTTGGTTTCTTTCTTAGGTTGATCCTTAGTTTCTTTCTTCTTTTCAGTCTTCTTTCCCTTGCTAGTACTTGCTACAAGGGCATGTGACTTGGACTTGAGAGACCCCATTTGAATGAGTTTGTCTTGTTCTCGAATGAGTTGGGACGAAAAACAGTCAAAGGAGGGCATCATCCAAGTATCGCCCAAAGCAACTTTTGTAGCGTAGAAAGTTGACACAAAGACAGAGTATTCGGGACCTAGTTTAGAGAGAATCGACAAGATCAGTTGAGAATATTTCTTTTCTACTTGACATCCTTTTAACAATAATCTAATGTGGACAAATTTCGAGAAGAAGGCTTGTAGGTTTTCAAAGTCACTAGGATTTAACCCTAGTAGTTCGTTTTCCAACTCATGCGCTCTCATGTCATCTAGTTGTCCAAACATCGCATCCAAGCGTTTTCCACGCAGATGTAGGTGTTTCAGACGCCTCAATGTGGAAGAGCAAGTCAGGAGAAACAGACATGCAGAGAAGACCTAAAGCTTCATCACTATGGTTTAACCACTTAGATTTTTCAGGTTCGTCATCTGGTTCAGTCTCAGTTCCCATGGTGATGCGGTATAACCCTTTACCCCTTAGTTTCATTATTATTTTCGATCTCCATTCGAAAAATTTGAATGGCGTAAGCAAAGGAATTGAAAGTGCATCCATAGTGAGAGAGAGAGAGAGAAAGAAATGCAGAAAAGAAACACAACCACCCAGGACAATAACAACCCCCCTGCTTTCGGCACTTTATAGTTGAGTGCGTTGATTACAATCGGGTCCGTGCATGCGGTTTGAAACACTTGGTAACTCGTCTTGCAATTAGCGTAATAACGCACAAGAGGGGAGACCACAACAGTGTTTCATGGAGCGCAACAAAAGAGGAACACCGTAAACAAGCACAAGAAAAAAACAGAAAGGAGGCGAAAGCCAACCCTGGTGGTGAGAAAAAGCATCTCACGTCGCACGAAAGAACCTCTTTGTCATAAAACTATGGTGGACGCGCTCACAAGTCCATGAAAAAAAAAGAATAGAACAAAGCTCAAAAGAATGAGCTGAATTAAGCAAAACAAAGACACCCCCCAGAATGCGGCACTTTATAAAATTAGTGCGTTTACAAAGCTAATGATCCCATCATCTAGAGTGTGAAAAAACATGCAACTTTGACTAAAGAAGTGCTCAAAACCGAGCAACGAGTCAAAAGTTATAGCAAAAACCAATTCCCGTAATTTGATGAGAAAAAGCCAATAAGCCTGCAAACGGATTAAAAAAGTGTCTGAAACGCATGCAAAGGGTGTCGTATGTATGCTCGTTGGAAATGGCACGGAATTTTAGATAGGGTTTGTTTGTATTGCGAGGGGGAATTAGCCACCTGCCAATCCCGGACCTCACCCTTCGTCTTCGGCACTCGACGGAAGGTTAAAAATACACAAAGCCAATAGACCAAATTATAGTGCCAAAGAAATTTAGTGTGTAGATAATGTGAAATTAATAAAAGATAGATTTAATTAACTTAAATCTAATTAATTTCAGGAAATAATTTAGATCTAAAAAAGATAAGAAAAAGATTTAGAATTTAATTTAGATCTTTTAAATATTTGAAGAAACTTCTAATTAAAAACAAATTTCAAATTTGATTTTAGAAACTTAACATATATTAAAGAAACAAGGTGAAGTTTAGAAATCTTTAAAAAACTTACTAAAAAGTTGATTTGTTTTTAAAAAAACATGAAAAAAACAAGGTCGTTTTTGTTAAAAAAGCAAGGATTTTTGAGATAAAAAAAGAAGGAACTTACCAACCGACTGTACCAACTGACTGTACCACAAAAACACTGAAAAACATGCCTTCTTGGAGAGCATTCGGCTGCAGCGAATGAAGTTGCAGGTTACAGGCAGGCCGCACCAAAAAAGGCCATGTTTTAGCTTTAATTTACCAAAAAACTTTGAGAAAAATTGTTTCCACGTCTGACCAGGCTGCACAGGAGAGATAAGATGCACACCGCACATAGGAGAAGCAAAAAAACGCAGAGAAATGTTGCCTGGCCGCGTCAAGAGAGTGTACAGCCGTTTTTGCTTCTGCCAAGCCGTTTTTGTTTTAGCAGGCCAAAAAACGTGGCAAATGATTTTTTTACAACCCTGTGAAGCAAAAAAACGAGGCAAATGATTTTTAGAGCCCTGTGAAGCAAAAAAAACGTGGTAGATGATTAAAAAATGCCTGTGCAATCAAAAAAACGTGGCTAATGATGAAAAAATGCCTGTGCTATCAAAAAAACGTGGCTAATGATTAAAAAACGCCTTGGCAATCAAAAAAACGCCTTGGAGAGTCCAAAAAACGCCTAAGCAACCACGTTTTAGCTTGCCCACACCAAAAAACGTGGCAAATTTGATTAAAAACACCTGGGAAGCAAAAACGCAGAGGGAGCAAGATTCGTTGAGTAGCAACCACGACTGAAGAACTCAAGGATCCTGCAACCACAGACAACATGCACAAGAAAAAAACACAAAAACTTTCCGAGAAAGCTTGTTAGAGATATTAGCAAGATAAATTTCAGAAAATGGTGATCAAAAGACTTGCATGCAGAGTAAAATAACGAAACCAAGTAAGAGTAATAGCAACAAAAAATAAATCGAGTGCACGTTTACCCGATCTCAGCTCTGGTACCATGAAAAGAGTTTGCGAGAATCGAATCGGAAACGAGGCACCACGAAGTAGTTGCACTCCAACAGAATCATGAAAGCTCCAGCGATATAGAAGAAAAAAATTGATCAGTAATGGAAGAACTTGCTCAACAGAAACAAAGCTTGCATAGAGGAAAGACAATGGAGTGTCTTGGCATGCTCATAAATGAATAGAAAAGGGGTACATATAGGGTGCTGAGTAACCCTAGTGCATGACACATATGAAACCCTAAACCTAACCCATGTGAGATGGCCCTCCAACATGAGATGAGGACACATAAGATAACTCACACTAACAACGGTCCCCTTGCACCATGAGATAAGGAAAATGGATAGAATATGTGAAAAAGTTTTCTCAAGCTTATAAACATGTTGATATCACCTTGTCAATACGAGAATAGAACACAAAAGTTACGTTTTACACCACAAGAGAAAATGTTGGATCGAATGCAAAATACTATATGATTTTGACTCCAAAATACCTATTGAGTTGATTCCAATAATTTTCAAGAGTTTATTGTAATTGAAATTTTATTTTTAGGCCTAGTCACTCCTTTATCACAAAGGGGCAGCAATAAAGTGACCCAAACCATCACAGAAAGTTATGGGGCCAAGGATCAAAACTGGTATATCCACTATGTAGTGGACTCCTAGATATTTATATTAACTTATTTTTAGCTTCCATATATTCTCAAAACTCTCGAAATCTTCAAGACAAGGTCACTTTCTATATTGAAGTTTGCATTCCTCATTCCCAAAGTGACCCAATTTTTCTTGGATGGATCTCGACGCCACATGCCTCCTCAATATTACTTGAAACTAACATAGATCACTTCATTATTATTTTTACAACCTCAAAATGGGTTGATCCCTTTTAGTTATCTTCTAGATGATATTCTTTTATCGCAACATGACTAAAAATAGCCATTATGGTACTTTTGGGAAGCATTATTCCACCTTAGAGCTTAATAAATTCATAAATTGACTTAGATATACTTCCCCAGGAATGAAACACGCTTGAAAACCATGTTAGCATGTTCCTCATATCTAGAATGGGGATGAATCTGACTTAAGGGGACCATATGAGTTGAAAGGATAACTGGAGGAAGGGTTCACAATGACCTAGAAAGAGAATTTCATTCAAGTGGGGGTTTGGTTGTCATTTCAAAAAATTAAATTTTGTATGTTATAAATTTATCATGAAAACACCTTACATACTTGACATGTCGAAAAAATATGAGAATTTAATTTATAAATTTTGTAGAAAAACATTGGGTCAAAAGCTCTAAACTTCATTTAGCATGTTTTCTGCTCCTAGTAATGGTTGTATAGTTTGGTCAAGGTTGAACCATATGGTCCTAACCAATTTTGTACGGTCTTAGACCAACATGTCTTCCAACTAAACTTTCAATTTGAAATATTTTTTTGGGTTTTATACTTCTTCTATTTCATCCTTAGAAGAATCATCTATGAAACCCTATATAAGCAAGTAAACATTACCTCATTTTCTAACATGGGAATCTTAAGACAATGGACTAAAACACTCAATACACTTGCAAAATGCATCCAAAGCTCCCCAAATCTCATAATTACACATCTACAGTCATTAGGGTAGCACCCACATCAGTTCTAAAGCTACAAAATAGGTCAAGGAAATCATATCTCTCATCTACAAGCATCAAAACATCCTCTCTCCAAGTGTTTTAGCAAGATCCAAGTCAAAGAAAGCATGGTCAAAGTAATTTCCAAATTTGATTGATCTATCTATATATCATATGCTAGGTGGAGAATGACATGTGATTTGAGGCCTCTTCGGAGTAGTTCTAATGTCGGTGGTGCATGAGGATACCAAAAACCCTTATAATATTTATTTTACATGACTCTTCATCTATGGATAGGGTTTGAGATGATGTTCATGCCATTCAAAGAGATTCATTGCATGTGTAATAACTAGGATTTGACAAACAAACAAATCTAGGAATTTAAATCTAGGAAGTTACAAAGGCATATTTAGAGTAGGTCTAAGACTATACATAAGGGGTTGGATTATACAAGATAGTCGTGATTTTATGGTATGGTCCTTACCCAAGTATAATTTTAATTAAAGTCCTAGTTGTGAAGGATTCTTGGTTGTAGATCTCCCTATTTCATTGTTGCACATACCGCATTCCTCCGTAAATTAGTATAAATCAACTAAGTTCTTCTATAAATTAGTGTTTGTATTGTATCATCTTTATTATATTTGTAAATCAACTCTAATATATCCTACACCTAATTAAATTGACCTAAAATTAAATTAAGGTTTACATATTTTGGTGAACCCACTTTTGATCAAACCCTTAACCTAATCTAGGATCTTCTTAGTTTCTTGTGTATTAGGCATGTTGATCTTAAAATACTAGGGGTTATGTTATTACCCTTTCATCATTACCTTATCTCATTTTAGATTTCCCATGTTTTCCATATATGCCCTTACAGCGTAATCTTTGCCTTGATAATCAACCCACCAAACATATTGAGATTTCCCCTCCTCTTCACAAGTTTCATAATTCCATGGCTTCATCTCCAATGCATATTGCTAGCAATCCTTCCATCTTGGACCAAGCTAATGAGGTACCATTGCATGATCTTGAAACTTATAGTGAGCATTCTGATGAATTTTCCCATGATGATAATAACATTGTGGATATTGACCAAGTACAACTTGTGTCTAATTTTCATGATTTTTTTCCCAAAATCCTCACCATATTGGGCTCATTATTGAAATCTTACTTGTAGCCAAATCAACCCATGATCGAAAGTCTAGTGAAGAATCCCTTATTGGGCAACCCCAACCTTCTTTATCCTTTTTGGCATATATTTTTCCTACATTTATGGTGATTACACCTTTAGGTGTACCTCATCTATCAAGGCCAAATGTCTTTATGCATATTCCTACCACTATAATTATCACCACACATCCCATATCTACTCCTCATGGTTCACATGTATCTTCTTCTAGCACATAAGCTCTTGAATCCCTTATTCATATTTTATAAGCACAAATCTTACAATTGCAACAAGGTGCATCTACTTCTTCTAGCACTATGGATTCTCACAATTCCCTTACACCTGAAGTGGTTTCCTATTTGTTACCTGTTGGGTTTGTTGCTCCTAAATTTCCTATCTAATATGACAAATGGGATTCTACTACGAATATTTACTCATTTCTTGTTGTTTTTTATTATGCTTCTAATGACATATTTATTACCAATATTTTTAAACAAATCCTTAAGGACTTTGCATTATAATGATTTTACACTCTTCCTACTCATTCGGCATGCATTTACCACTTTAGAAAATCTATTTTTGGCATAATTCTCTATCAATATTGAGGACAAAATTTCTTATGGACAATTGAATCAAATACAACAAGAGAATACTAAACCTCTTAATGTTTATGTGTTGCATTATAAGACCCTACTCACTAAGATGAAAATCCTCTTAGCTGATAATGAATTGCAAGATATCTCGCACTCAAACTTTATTATTCCCTTTATAATATGAAATCATGTTTAATAAGTTTTGATCTTTCGACAATCTATGTCACATATTGAAAGAGCACGAGGCTAAGTTGTTATATATGAACAAACTCAAGTATGGTTATAGCACTTCTCCCGCATCCCATGTTAATTTTTCAAGAAAACCCACATTGAAACAATCTTAATGAGGTAAAATGTTCATCTAATGATACTATAAGTTCTATCTCACAACCTATTAAGTTGCAACCCTAGCTGGTACATCATCAATTACTCACTTTCCAATTCCTCCTAAAGTTGTATTGAAACATTTTCTTGAGTACAATCTCATATCTCTCCCTCCACTATTTGAGGTTTATATGAGTAGACCTCAAAGCAATAAATTCAATGTTAATATTGATTGTGATGATCATCAATATGTCGAGCACTCTACAAATATCTATTCTAATCTTCGCCATGTTATTCAAGATATTGTAGATTCTAAATCTATTAAATGGGACGAGGCCACTAACTCTTCTAAGAAAAACAATGATAATTCTAAGATAAAAATATTCAATGATCCACTTCCTAAGCATGAAATTGCAAATTCTTTTGTGGATGTACATGTGTTTATCATGTGGTGCCTCCATCACCCTCTTATGATCACCCCTTAGATGTCATTATTGACACTATTAATCATATACTATCTTCTACTCGATCATCACTTTTGATGACTATGATATTAATCTTGCACTTCTTTCATATACATTGTCTATTCTTATTTCTATTAATCACAAACCCATATAGGGTGTCTTGGTCAATCCACACAATAAAGACAATGTTTTTTCTCTCATGTTGCTTCAATATTTGGGATTTTTCATGCACAATATTCCATTTGATACCAATCCTCGCTATCAACACATTACTTTACCGATTATTGTTGGTCCTCTTACTACACAGTTTCATTTTTGGTTAAATCTACTCTCGTTTTTTTGACCTTGTGGTTTGGTCTCCTTGGTTATATACTCTTAGGATTATTTGCTCACCATACACCAATGTGTTAAGTTTATCCAAAATCAATAGGTCATCATCATTATATGTATTCCCTTTCGTGTTTCTCCTCCTACGTACCTATTATTCCTTCTACATTCCTTCTTGTGATTAACTAAAATGTGGATAAATGGTAGTTAATCTAACTAGGAACATAAGTAAATAACAGAGATAATTTTTTTAAATAAATAAAGAAAGTGAGTCAAGTAACTAATCTAATGAAAATAGAAACCCTAATATGCAAATAAGGGTTAGAAAGAGATTAGTTGATTTGGTGAACTTCTTGGACTATGTCATAGAGATGAATAGAGAAATAGGAGGAGGAGAATACTATGTCGAGGTCCGTAAAATTGAAGATCCGAGAAATATGATTGGAATAGAGTGCCTGTGGGCACCCTAGTCTACATTATGGGTGCCTTGGTCTGCAGGCAGAGGTCCAAAACCATATTTGTAGGTCACTAGATGATTTGAAACCTTCATTTTATCACACTAATGTATTCAAACTGCGTTGGATGTTACTGGTAGTCAGTGATGAAGAATAGACCTATAAAACCCCAAGAAAATCATCAAACCCTAAAAATAAAGATACACATGAAGGGGTTGGACTGACATCAACCAATGCCACAATGGTGGAGTTGTTAACTAATTATTGCACTACATCTCATATCTGATGTAGTTCTATGTGTAAGTGTGTGAAATCATGCCCTAAGTGCTCTTGTGTCAGTCACACTTTGTGAAAGTAGTGAAAAATAACTATGTGTAGAAAATTTAATAGAATGGTGGATGGAATAGAATAAACTTCCCTCTTATGTTTGTGTGATGCAGATGAACCAACCTTGTGCCTTATGATGGAACTAGATGGATGTAAATGGAGCCTTTGATGGATGCAACCTTAGGTGATGATAGTAGTGACTAGTGTTTGGTCCCTCATTATGGTTTCATAACTTTATATTTATATGGTTTTCTTCTTCTAATTTTGTAATTAACCTGAAAAGGCTGACCATAAGAAATATGAAATTATCAAGCGGTTAGAAAGCTCCCAAAAATTGGTGGGAAAGTATAAAAAGGCTCGGGATGCCCTGATTGGGACCAAGGCACCTATCAGTGCCCAAATACTAATCTAGGTGCCCAGTCAAATGAAAAACAACATGGAATGAAAGAAATAGATTAGGCATACATGTGTGAGAGGTCGTTGTGGTAAGGATAAAAAGAATATTAAAATGGCTAAAAGAAGGGGTTAATTAGTACTTTCTTCACTCAAAAACTATATGAATAGTAGTATGAGACTAAGACTAAATAATGTCTAAAGTGTATGATTTTGTTCTACATTTCCCCCATTTTATGTTGGTGAGGGGAAAGCTCAAGTAACATAAATTAGATAGATATGCATACTTGATAAATCCATGTAGAGTGATGTGACAAAAAGATGGAGCATGGAAACTAAAGATTTAAAAGCACAAAAAAGTGATGAGAGTGAACTTAGGGAAGAAATGCATGTGTATTTGCTTATGTGTGTGATGTACTTGCATAGTTAGTATGGTGTGTGCTACCACAAAAAAAAAATCTTGTTGCCCCCATTGTTGTAGTTTTTTTTGTTGACTACTTATTTCTCATACATATTGACCTGTAAGGAGAAAATGATCAAGTAATCAAATACACATGTATATGTAAAAACACATGTATATGTATGTGAAAGCATGTAAATGTAAAGTACGTAAATGAAAAATGGAACATGTGCACGTGATCCATGTCGAGAGAAAGAGTGTAGAAAGAGGATAACATATCTTAGGTTTTTGGGTGATTTGACGTCGTAGGCCAAAGAAATGTAAGGAGAAAGCTACATTGTTCTCCAACCTATAACTTATTCCCTAAATATGTGTGAAGAGATATCTATACTGTATGTTTTTTTGGGTGATCCAACGCCACTTTGGTTAAATTAGTTTAGAGAGGAATTCTATTATATCCTATAACTTGTAACTACTCCTTAGAATGATAAGGACAACCATGTCTTGTAAAATTCATTGTGTACGAGGTTCATAGACTAGTCTGAACCCACTCATTGTATAACCCATAATTCCAAGGGAAAAAACTAACTGAACTGAATAGGGGTATAAGATTTGTGTAGTATGTAAAACCCCAAATGATTCCCCCCTCTTTGGGGGTTCACGTGATGTCATTGATAGGAGAATGTGGCCCCAAAAGAGGACCAACCATATAAAATATGTAACTCTACCCTACGGGGGAAAGGAATGCGCTTGGTAGAGACCAAGACATGCACAAACAAGAGGCTAGCCAAAGACAAATATTATTATGAACAAGCATGCATGTATAAGACAATGTGTAATCTACACAAACAAAGGTAAAAGCTACTAAGTAAAGTAGTAATGTAAAAATGCAAGAAGGTAAAATAAGTTACACAAAAAGGGATGCAAACATGTGATACTAATCACGATGTCACAACACATGTAAGGCCAGCATGGCTGCATAGAACAAAAAATTATGCACACCAATCAAATGGAAAGGCCTGCATACAAAAACAAGCAATAGCAAACAATGTAACAAACAAGTATGGAAGCAAATATCCCTGCAAAACAAATGTTGCACATGAAGCACCTGTTAACATGTTAGAAAGATAACTAGTATGAATGTATAACCAAGTAATTAAAAGTGCTAAGTACAAAATAAAATAGTAGCACTGTGAGAGACAAATGTGAATGCCCCCAATTACCAATGTAGGATGGGTAGAAGGAGAGCATCCATGTTGTGTGCAAAATACCTATATTTGTGATCACAACTAAACTAAGGTGTGAACATGCATGTGTGTATAGGATAGATACATGACATACAAGAGATATATCTAGCATGTGTAATAAAGTGACCACAAATAAGCAAATGTAGGAAAAACTAAAAACAACCATGATATGCAACATGTTGTGGATGGAAGGAATCGAATGCAAGATTGAATGATAGGAGCTGCATGCCCCCCAAGAGAATGGAAATGTATGCATTAAGGTTCATTTTTTTTCCCCCTCAACAGTCAAGAATGAACCATAAACGAGAGTGCATCATCAGGAAATGGTCAAAATGTGTGTATTGTGTCTAATGTGTTATGATGAGTGTGTATATGTAGTGATGATATGCGACCTAGTGATGAAGTGTGTGATGATGTAGCCTAAAGCATATATCATGATGAGATGAATAAAGGGAGTGGTAATGTAGCCTAAAGAGTGTACCGCTTCAAGATGAAGGAATAGGTGACCATTTAGCCTATAGTGTATGTCACTAGCCTAGTATTGTCGCATGAGATAAGGTCTAATGATGAACGTGTGTGTATGATAAGCTCCATTTTGTTTTCTAAATCCTAGTTAGTCGGTATGGACCGAGGAACTATAGTGTGTCATAGCGTAGTGAGTGTATTTCATAGAAGATAATGTAGTATATGTAATGGTGATGATAGATGACCATATGATGTGTATAAATGTGTAAATATGTGTTGTGCAAAATGTAATGCAATATGTGTAGAGAGACTAAATGTGTGCTATGTAATATGTAAGATGAAGTACATGTAATGTGAGAGTTGTAGATAATAGAAGTGTGACCGATGTATGATGAAGACTAGTATGATGTATGACATGTAGATGTGTAAATGTCAAAATGATGTAAAATATCTATAGAATGTGTGATGTAAGATGCACGATGTGTGAATAGACGTAGTGTGTAATACCTATTGTGTAGTGTGTGGGGTTCATGTGTAATAAACCCTTAATAGTCAAGTTTTAACCAAAGCACAAGAGTGTGTCATTGGGTAATGACATCAGAACATGTAATGAGTATACCTATGCTAGAATATTGATGTATGTAGAGATGAGAAAAGTGCTAATGTTGGTATTACGGAGGGGATGTATTAGACGTTATGCCCCCAAGTTTGTACATATGGATGAACTATCCAATGAAAATTAAGTACAAAGTTCCTTTATCCGATGCATGTGATGACAAAACTATATGACCATGGTCTAATTATGGTGGTATAGTAGACAAACATTGTGCTTTGGTTAATGAAGCCTATGTGCATGCGGGGATGAATATATGATGAATGTCATGGCACAAAGAAATGTGTTGGTGATGGATATCTTTGTGATGTTGATGTCGAAGGTGATGGAAACCCATGTGGAATAAACCAAGGTGGTGATCTATGTTGAGATGTAGTAACTTTCCTAGGAATGGGCCTATACCTATGTGTAGGAATAACAGAGTGGTGAGGTCATGTAGATAATGCACGAGTAGGTGAAATAGGAGTAGATTGTGCTTTGAGTAACATAGAGTGTGATGCGCTAGATGAAGTATGTGGGGTGCTAGCTACTGTGTGAGGAGATGGAGACCATGGAGTAGATGGAGGGACACCATCAATAGAGATAAATTGATTGTTTTTGTGAACATGAGTAAGTTAGAAAAGCTATAGAAATGAGGCTAGAACACTAAAGAAACCTCAAAGCTTTACCAACTTAACTATGAACCATCAAGATAAGAGATAAACAAGAGCTACTCCTATGCATGCATTATAACTTTGACAAAACATCAAACTAAACATGTATATACTACTCTACTCTTTGAATGCTACAAAACATGAACCTATGAAGATCCTAACAATCAAATTTGATTATTTGATGCTCAAGGGTTTGAGAGTGAAGGCTCACCATTAATGGCTACAAGACCATATGGTTCCCCTCATTTACTCAAGCTTGAGTTTGGAATATGCAATGGAAGATAATAGCTCAATAACAATGGAAGAAATACTCAAATCCTATTTTCCTATAGTTTATGTTAGAGGAGGAGAAGTGTTCTTAGAAATGAGGAGGGGTCTATTTATAGTTTTCCAATTCCAAGAATGGAATGATTTTGGTGCATGTGGGACAAAAAGGCCCAAAAGGTAAAATCCAAATGAAATGGACTTTGGAAAGTGAAATGCACTTTTAGAAAGGTAAGTGCCTTTTAGAAAGTGAAAGGGGATTAATTAACCCTAAGTGGCTTAATTAATAGGGATAGGCTTATGGAATTCATTTAGAGAGGTATTAGTGAGATTTAGAGGATTAGAGAGAGTAAGGTTGGTTATTTAACTAGAATAGTGTAGTTAATTAATGGGGATAAGAATAGTTAGTGCAAGTTTAGTAATAAATTTGTTTTGATATAAATATAGTTGTCTGCATTTTCCCCTCTTTGGGGTGGCGTAAGCTGTGTCACTTCAAAGATAGTAGATAAGCGTAAACAAGTAAAAATTTTGAAAGGGGTAGAAGAAAAATTAGTAGAGTGAAGGATGCCCCCTCGAGTGTTGATGGGGTGATGAAAGAGGTCGATCAACAATCGAAAAGATGAAGGAAAATAGAGAGAATATGAAGAGGGAAAATTCCCCAAGTAAAAGGACGAGAATAATGCAAGGAGAAGAAGGAAGCCACATTAGTCTTGTTGACACTGAGTACTAAGTACCCATGAAATCTAATTCTCCTACCTTCATTGGCATTGCTCATCTTCCACATCATACTAAAGAACTGAGTTGAGAGTTGTTCTCTTGAACAACGAGGCACCAAACATTTGATATTTATATTGAGAGGAGTGTGCATGAATGTAGAGGAAAAATGGAAAATCGAGTGTGATAGAGAGAGAAGAAAAATTAGTATGAAGAAGGGGGTTGAGCTAAAATCCATCCATTGCCTTGTAAACAACTTTATTTTCATCATATTGCTAGTGATCTTCATCATCGGCCCTTATTAAAAATGTAAGCATACGAAAGAAGTGTAGGATGACATGAAAAGCCATGATACTGAGACAACTGTCCATTGCTAAAATACCAAATCCATGCAACATACAAAATGCAATGTAATACGAGAAGTAAACAAGCTGATCTAACAGGGAAACAAGTACAAACACACATACTCAAACCAACAACGTTCAAGATAGTTACACAAATGTTTTGTTATCGAGATTTAGTTCCTAGATGTTCATGATAAATGACAAGGTTTAAATGTGGTTCCCAAGAAAGGATATATGCGAGGGGAAATGATGGAGGACACATGGTCCAATGAGAAAGCATTGTGTGCTATGAAATAGTACCAGACAACTTGTTGTGCCCTAGAGTACATACGAAGCAAGCAATCTAGATTTGTAAATGGTTGTAGATCTAGATGATCCGTGAGTCATTGTTTCAAAAAATAAGTGAAAATGCAAGCAAGATGTGAGATGAATACCATGCGTGTGACACAAATTTCAAGCTGGATACCAACTTTTAACCAAATTTTTGTAAATTTTTGGATTTTTGGATTTTTAATAATTTAATATTTTTGTGGATTTTGAGTTTTGTAATTTTTAGAGTTTTTGATCAGTTATAAGAATTCTAATGAATAAGGAGTAGCACTAGTAGGGGTGCGAGATGGAGATTCGATAGGCCCAAAGGGCGGGATGGATCTGTAGGTGCTAATTACAGCTAGTTTTGCTAACCATCTTCTCCATGATATGAACAAGGGTTTTATTGGTGGCTTCAGCTTGTCCATTCCCTTTAAGTCAGATTTGGAAGCATTGGCATAACACTTTTACCATCTTATTCTTAAAAGAGTTGCCATCATCTACTATAATGGTGGAAGGGATACTGTAACAGCAAATGAGATGGTTCATTATGAACTTGGAGATCTATGCACTAGTTACATAAGTAAGAGGTATAACCTCTACCCATTTGGTAAAGTAATCAGTGGCAGTGATAATATGAGTGTGGCCATATGAGGAAGTTAGAGTGAGCTTCCCTATGAGATCAAGTCCCCATTTTGAAAATGGCCAAGGTGTTGTGATGGGCTACAAATCCTATGTTGGTGCATGTATCAAGTTTCCATACTTTTGACAAAGTTCACATTCTTGACAAAGTTGCAACAATTTGCTTCCATGGTAGGCCAATAGTAACCTACTCTTAATAGTTTCTTAGCAAGGACCATTCCGCTCATGTGTGCTCCACAAACACCTCTATGTACTTCTCTAATTTCTTGGACCAAATAAATCACATCAAGACAATGTAGCAAATTCCCATCATAGCCATGATGATAAAGGGTGCCGATGGTACAACGGGCTATAGGACGATAAGGGATCTTTTCTCAGTATGGGAGATATTTGGGGGAAAAGTGCCATCTTGTAAGTAGTTAAAAATGGGATCATACTAAATGGATAGAGGACCAATAACTTCACATGCTAGACAATATTTTGGCATGTCATATGCAGGCACTCGCAAGTTTTCAACAAATAAAGGAATCTTGTTTTCCTGAGGTGGAATGCGTAGTAAAGACCCAATTATAGCCATGACATTTTCCGATCGATTGTGTAATCTGGGCCTCTTTTCAAAGATAATCAGACAAAGTTTCAACCAATTTATTGTATGGAACAAGCTACTCATATTTAACTTTTTATTCATCATTAACTTAATGATCAATTGGGAGTCACCAATGACTCATAGCTGTCTGATGTTCCATGTGATGGCTAATTTCAATCGCGATGAGTGCCTCATATTCTGCAATATTATTTATAAAAGGGAATCCTACAAAAAATGTTTATGGAATGACTTCTCCAGTGGGAGTAATAAGTACCACTTCTGCTCCTGAACCATGAAAGGTGAATGACCCGTCAAAGTGTACTTGCCACATGAAAATTCCTCAATGTACATGATAGATGCATCTGGCATATCTAAACACAACAATTTCATTATTAGTAGGGGAGCTTTAGCCATATGATCTATCAATACCTATCCTTTTAGGTATTTCTAGTTAACAAATTAAATGTCAAAACACATAAGCAGGATGATCTAATTAGTCATGAATCTTGTAAGGGTAGGTTTAGATAGGAGGTATTTGAGAGGGTCAACTTTGGATATCAGCTTGGTCTTATTATTAAGGAGATAGTGGCGAAGCTTTTGAAATGTAAAGACCACAGCTAGGTAGGATTTTTCAATCTGAGGATAGTTCAGCTCATAGGAAATTAAGGTGTGGTTAAGGTAATAAACCACCCTTTCTTTGTGGCTAAGATCATATTGGGTAAGCAATGCAGGAATAGTGAATTGGGTGGCTGAAATATAAAACAATAGGTTCACCTGGGGTAGGTGGCATGCCAATATGAGGATTTTTAGATATTTCTTAAGCAATTCAAAGACCTTTTTAAAATCAGGTCCAAAGTTAAAGGTGACATCTTTCTTCAATAGATGTATAAAAGGATGGCACTTATCCACAAGTTGTGATATGAATTGGAAAATTGCCTAAATCTTTCCTTGTAGACTTTATAGTTGTTTAAGGTTCATTGGTGGAGGCATCTCTGTAATAGTTGCAACCTTGGTGGGATCTACCTCTATCCCTCTTTGCGAGACAATGAAACCCAATAACTTTCCTGATTGTATGCCAAAGACGCACTTCTTAGGATTCAAATGAACCTTGTAATCTCAGAGGTGTTGAAAGATACGCCTCAACACTTTTGGGTATTATTCTCTAGTCTTATATTTTGATAGGATATCATCCATGTAATCTTCCATGATGTCACTCATCATGTCATGGAAGATGACAGTCATTGCTCATTGATATGTAGCCCCAACATTCTTGAGTCGAAAGGCATTACCTGATAACAAAATTTCCCCCAAGGGGTGATGAAAGTAGTCTTATGTTGGTCTTCCTCTGTGATTTTGATCTGGTTATAGCCTAAAAATCCATCCATTAAGGACAACATTTCATAACCAGTCAGTTGAATCGACAATCATGTCGATGTTAGGTAAGGGAAGTCATCTTTGGGGCATACTTTGTTGATGTCTCTGAAGTCGGTGCATATTCTAATGTCGATTAGCTTTTTTTGGACTGGGAATATGTTAGATATCCAATCTAAATAGTCAATAGGTTTGATAAAACCTACTGCTAATAGTTTCTCTAGCTCTTCTTTGACAAGTAGTGTAACTTTTGGGTGCATCTTCCTTAGTTTCTGCTTGATAGGTTTGGCATCTAGGTGTACAAAAAGGTTGTGCATGACCAACGTTGGGTCCAAACCTAACATATCTATATATGACCATGAAAATATGTCTGCAAACTCTTGTAATAGTGTTATGAAGGTTTTTTATTCTTGTACTAAGAGTGAAGCTCCCAAATTTATCATTCTAGGATCCTCTTCTGACCCAATGTTGACATTGATTGTCTCTTCAACCAACATCTTTGACACATCTTCCATCCTTGTAGGATCGGGGGAGTGAGATCAACTTCTACATGTGGCTCAAAGATATTCTCATCTTGACATGGCGGAACTAATTTTTCCATTGATTCTTCTATTTGTTTGTCCACAAGCGTCTCAATGAGATTTACACTATGATAATTATGCTTATTCTTTTTGCAAGAATTTTTTGTAGTTCTTTTTCTCTTCTTTACTATTTTTTTGTTTAAGTGACCACACAATTTTGCCTCTTCCCCAAAGTATGCACATATGTCCAATTTAATGGAGAAACCCTTCTTATGGTCATTGTTTGGAATGGTATCTCTAAGTCCCATGAACTCTGTAATTGCCTCATAGTTTTCAAATAAATCGACTGGCATGTGAAGTTGTTGATCCCAATCAATGAGGTCGGGATATACAAGGGTGACTTGGAAATTATCTTGGGAATTGGATCTAGAAAGGGTGAAGATAGTTGAATCTAGAAATAGATTGGTAGAGGAAAGGTCCTCGTATAAGATACATTGGGAATATGTATCCTTTGTCTAAATGAGATGAGTTATCCTCACGTTCAGAAGAGGTAGCATCTATCTCGAGGGTGGATCATCATGAGGTCTGATACCAAGGTCATGTTTGTTTGACTTATAATAGGGAATAGGAACGAGCTCTAATATTCTTTGTGTGTTTGTGCCACATCCAAATCCCTTATAACCCATGGTGTGCATCATTCGGGGACCCTTAATATACTATGGATCCTAGTGACATGAATCCATCATTCCTTCAGTACTCAGCTGGTAGGTATATCTAGCATATTTTCATCTAACAAGAGACCACTAGGAACAAACCTCTCAAAGGGTTCAGGGAAATTGGCTGAGTGCTTTTGAACTAAAATTATGGTCTACCACATGTCTTAGGTGACATTGAAAGATCATATATCAAAAGGGCACTGTTGAAGATTAAATTCATCATTTGGGCCATATTTTCCAAATGTTGCTTCCCATGAGGTAAAGGGATTAACTAATGAAGGAAAATTTTGATTGCAAGGAGTCAATGTATCTAGATCTATATGATCCTTCATAGCCTCCATCTATAATGGGACAACAATAATGAAGGACACTCATATGTTGCATGAGAAAAAGTGTGCGTGTGTAAAAGCAGTTTTGGATCACCTAGGTTGGTGATTATTTGTCATCTTTGGCATATCTTGATACATTGATGGAAGGTCGAAGGAATGGCCTACATAACATGAATCCATGGGCGACCTAGGAGCATGTTATATGGAAGTTCCAAGTCAAGGACATGGAACTTTGTATCATGATATGTGGGCCCCACTTCCATTGGGATCACTATGGTACCTGCTGACTCACACTCTTCATTATCATAAGTCATGATTGTAATGGTCTTAGCATCCAGTTGCTTTTGTATGGCCTAGCTTCCTAACAAGCTTTAATGTACAAATATTCAGACCAGATCCACCATCCACAAGCACTCTTTTTATCTTACGATGAGTAATGAAGACCTCTATGTATAAAGGTAGGTTTTGTTCAAGATTATTACATGGGATTTCATTCCAATCAAAGGAGATATAGTCATTGGGATTAAGATTTACAACCATTGCTTGAAGGTGTGTAGGATCTACATCTGTGGATACTCTTGATCCCTGAAGCATTTTATATAGTATGTTCTTATGATAATTTGATATTTTGAGGAGGTCTAAGATTAAGATCTTAGCCATGGTTTTCTCAATTGTTCTAATAAGTCATACTGACCTTCCTGAGGGATAGGTAGAGGAGGTTTTGGGATCACTAAGCGAGCACGTCATGTGCCCATAACACAACTATTACCTAAGATCCTAATAGTGTTTACTTATTCACTAGATGAATGAATACAACCTATGAGGGAATCAAATGGATTATCATTTGATGGATACACATAGTTAGCAATTCTATAGTCATTAGAGGACTGACCTTGATCTAGATTCTTGTTTCCTTTTTTATCATGTTTGGGAAAAGGGTGTTTGAATATTCCCATCTTCTCATTAGGACCTTATCCCGATTCAGGTGAATCCACCTCAATATTTCCTTCTTTAATAAGGTCTTGGATGAAATGCCACAACTTCAGACATCTATCAGTCTTGTGTCCTTTGACACGGTGAAATTCACATTATTTGTGTTCTTTGAGCCATACTGGTTTAGGTGCATTATCTGGATAAGGTACTATTGCGGTTGGATACTACACCATGTTTACAAAATCTTAGTGTTTAAGGATGGTAGATAATGATTTTGTTAAATGTGTAAGCATTCATTTCAGTGGCGCTTTTGGGTGAAGTCCTTTTGTAAGTTTCAAGAGAGAAGCTGTTTCATATAGCTTGGACTCGTTTGGAGTTCGTGATATCGTCTCCAATGACATTCTTATTTTTATTGAATAACTTGGGTTTTTCTATGGATTTCAACTTGTGTTTATCTTTTGAAAAGGGCTTGATCATTCCCTTTGTTATGAGAGCCTTCTCGATTTGGTTTCCCTTCTCAATAACTTCTTGAAGTTAGTGATGCAATGCATTTGTAGATGAAAGGCTATGTCTTGATTCAAGTTCAGAACAAATATGTTGACCATTTTATTTTCTAGAATAGGAAAAGGGAAACATCTTGCTAATCCTTTCCATCGTTGTAAGAAGTAAGCGAAGGTCTCATTCAGTTTTTGTTTTATGTTTCAAATATCTACCATGGTAATTTCACTTTTCATGTTAAAAGAGAAGTGACACAAAAATTTCAGCTAGTGTGGGCCATGTTGTAATCGTTCCCTTAGGTATGTGGAGGAACCATTCTAGTGATTGTCCTCCTAAGCTGCGAGGGAATAAACATATGAGATAATTGTCACTATAAGCTACTTCTTGGCAAGCCATGTAGAAGTCTTTAATATGATCATGAGGATCACCTTTACCTTTCCATTTTTTGAACTTAGGACAATCAAAGTTTTTAGGGACTAGAGTTTGTAACATGTCTCTGTCAAAGGGATAAGGACATAGTTATTTGTATTGTTACTTCTTACTATGACCTACTTTACTCTCTTGTAGTGTTGTGAGAATGTTCTTCATGGATTACAACTCTTGTGTAATGAGTTTCTCTTTTGTAGGGGATGATGGTCTATTCACTCAAGTAATCTTTAATGTTTCATCATCGTAAGGTTTGGTGTGAAATTCACCATATTTGGATCTAAGTTTCTTCTTAAGTGTGCTCTATCTCGAGGACCCTAAGTTTGCTAAATTTTGACTAAGCTTCAATATCTGTCTTTATATAACTTATTCTTTGGCTTGAGGATCATATTCTTCATCATATTGAGGTGGAGGTAACTCCTTGTGTTCACATTTGATCCTAACTTTGTATGAGGCTTTAAAGTATGGTCTCGAGAACCATCTATTTTTTTGGCCCTTCACTCTCAATTTTTTTATTATGAGCACCAGAAGTGGAAGTGTATCCTCCATCAAAAGGATTATCCATGTTGATAAGGGGAGGTCATTATGGATCTTCCTCCTCTTGGTTAATGGTTTTGATAGCCACTTCATGTTCTTGTGGTAATTTGGCTCCTAGTTCTAGGACTCGTGTGAGTACTTGATCTCTATTATAGAATAGGATTTCATCGAAGTGAGTGAGATCAAGGGTGTGTTGCTCTTCAGATGAATCAGTATCATCCCCACTATGGTTAATTAATAATTCCAATCTTTAACCTTTGAAAAGAGGGGACCCAAGTTGTGACCACTTGTTGAGAAGATGAATTATAGCTCAAGGAGGAAAGTGTAGAAGGTTTGGGCACGCAGGAACAGGGTGCGCGGGAAGGTGCATAATCATAGCAGAACATGAGCGTGCCCAAAAATAGTTGGAAATAGGTCTTAGCCACTCTTTGTAGGTAAAGGCTATTTTTAGACATGGATTTTGGAGTATATAATGATGTGAATACTTGTAGTTCATGCAAGGCTATTTTGGGAGTTGCAGAAGCGAGTTCCGAAAGTGTCATGCATAGTTTTGGTCTATTAATAGATCTATACTAGGAGTTAACTTTAGAAGATCTATTATTAACACTTGCATGCTTTTGTATCCTCTTGTAAATGCACATGGATCTTGTTATCATGTAGCCTATTTTTGGAAGGTGCATGGGTGGTGAAGGGAAATTCCCCATCCCTATATATATGTATTGTTTTACACGGTTTGAACAATCATGTTTTATTGTAAAGTTATGATGCAGATTTTTTAGCGTGCATGACTATGGAGACTGAATCGTGATGTATGAAGCTTCGTGTTTTATAGTATTGAAAATAATTGATCATATTGTCTGGATATTGGTGTTAGATGTGATTGAATATGGTTCTTACATGGTAAATCTCATTATAATAATTGTGTAGTCAATCTTTCATATGGTTTAGATCTAGATCTGGTTTATGCACTATGGATTGGTTATTATCTTATATGGATCTGAATATATACATGCCCAATCATGCTAACATTCTAGATAAAAAAATATAAAGAGGGACATGGTTCCCTTGCACTCTCCAAGTGAGCGCTCGATTCGGGATGAGTGATGTTCCAACGCACCTTGGGTTATTTGCAGTGAATTATAGGATACATCATTAGTTTCGTTGCAAGACCTCTTTCTCAGCTATTTTTCAGGATGTTGCATGATGAAGACATATCTATTAACCTTGGCCAGTATTGAGGAGTTGTTAGTAGATCTGAAAGAATAGTATGCTCATAGATTCAACATTGGACTTGATTTTAATGCATGTGCATGGGTTGAGAAGAATTTTTATGACACATTGTATGAGATGTTCTTTGATATCTTCCTATAGATTTATACAAGTGGCCGGTTGCTTATGCATCTAAGAGGAATTAGAGGTTTTTCACACTTGTTTGGATGCATGAGGAATTCTAGGCCTTGTATGATGCAAATATGATTTGGATGCGCTCTGTGGATGTTTGGTTTCATGGTGTTTTGAATAAATATATTCTTGAGTACGCAGTTTTGACTTACTCTTGCCCAGAGGTTGCTTTGAGTTTCAGTTTTGCATGAACCCAAAGGATCATATTTGTGTGGTATTCGATCGGTGATCAATATCTTGATTGCAGCCTTGGATTTGGAAGAGAATTCGATGACTAACTAAAGCCCACCATGTGTGGGGGCAGGAGTAGGTTTGGTAAGGATGGAACACCTTACAAAAGAAAGATAGAGGGAAGAAAGGTGGCTTAAATTCAATAAGGCATGTGAGAAGGATTTAGAAAAGTGACGTGAAGTTACATAACTGATGGAATTGTGGAGATATATGGCTCATGAAGGATTCGAGAGATCATGTAAAAGATGTAGAGCTAGAGCATTTGGATCTCCCCATTTGGGAAAGCATGGTAGGGAACCCTCTTCAACCTCAAATGAGAGCACATTGGTAGATATGACACAGGCCATGGGCACACATCGAATCTACAGTGACCTAACCCTTGTGCTTGGTTTTCCATTTTCTATGACAATCGTCAATGTCAAGCTAGTGTGAGTAGTAGAGTTGCAGTAGATAGATTTATTTGTAGTCAAGTTTAGGAGTTAATCAGGGAGCTTATTCATCTATGGTGCAATCATCATCTAATTTATTTGGAGGACCAGTTAGAGGTATATTTTCTAGTGCATCATCGACATAGAACGTAGGTGCGTAGAACCTTGGCATCACATCTAGAAGTAGTGCAAATTCGCATACTATGGGTGTTCGGAGCTTTAGCACAACCGTCAAAAACACAGTGGTAACGCATCCTCTATTCCATTACCTGCTGAGGGAGGATCAGGAGGATCGGGTGGCTCAAGAACTGGAGGATCTGGTGGATCTAGAGGTGGTGGAAATATAGGAGGAAATGCAGGCTCTGGATTTGGTGGGTAAGGTCCATACCAACCTCATAAAATTTATATGGAGATATCTCTCCATCTACCATAGTATAGACATATTGAAGATGCAGCCAAACATGTGCATATGTGTGAGATATTGTGGCACTCAAAGGGGATTATAACTCCAGAGTGTAAGGAAAGTCAGTTTACAACTACGTTACAGGGACACACGCATAGCTGGTATGAAAAGTTTGATCTTGATAAGACTTGTGTGGATTATACAACACTACGAGATGCTTTCTTAAAGGAATTTTACATCCTTGAGTTTGAGTAGAAGAGCATAAGCATGCTCAAAGAAATTAAGTAGGGCATTATTGAAAGTGTTTGGGAATATGATGCTTGATTCAAGACTCTCATGTCTAAGTTATCTTATGACATCCATGTAAGCCAACATGCATAATGGTTCATTGGAGGATTGATCACGCCTTTTAGGAGGGCACTTTCACATAAGACTTATACAGATCCATGCGAGGCACTTGAAGTATGCCCTGCGTGCTAAGGTGGTAAGAAGTGTGGACACATGAGTGAGCCCGTTCTTGGAATCTCAAATTACAATAATGGTGAAATAGTTAGAGAAATTATCTACTAATTTAGCACATGAGACATCTTTGCAGAATTTGGGGTATAGATTTTGAAGTAGAGGGGCATAGTGAGGATATTTTCCCTCAAAATCAGATACGCTCATTGTTGCTTTGGATTGCAAGATATGTCACTTGGACCATAGTTCAAGTTGGTGCCCATTATTGTAGCACGCGATAAGAAAGAATGTGTCTAGTTACTATAAGATTTATAGGTCCTCAAATCATGATACTGAAGATTTTAGATTGATCAATCAAATCTATGATGTCATTGATATTGGTGTGACAACAGACTAGTGTTGTAAATAATTCCAAGGATAAGGGTGAGCATCATGATTATGATCACAATGAAGGGCATTCGATGGTGGATGTGGTAGAGGTCAAGTTCACGAGGGTGGAAGGAGTGATTTCCCTCATGAGACTTATTATACATGTGGATCTCTTGATCACTATAGGTGTGAATGTCCACAAAATGTTGTGTGTTATTTTTACGGAAAGAATCATAGTTATGAAGAATTCCTAGACTTGTATAAACATTTAATCAAGAAACATAAATAGGAAAATAAGGACACAAGAATGGTTAGAGTATAATGTTTTATGGAAGACCAGTGGATACCAAAGTTAGCGTTGGATCTTGAGTTGGTACCTATGAATATTAATACACATGTTGAGGTTGCGTGTGTCAAGGAAACACTACAATAGAAGCCTATTATTACTATGGAGGAATTATTGCATGCCAAATATTAAGACCCTATACATCAAAAAGAGGTTTATCAAGAGACCATGGAGGTAATTCAGAATTTACAAGGTGAGATAAAATATATGAAGGAACAATCACAGAAGTTCAAACAAAATAAAATAGCTGAGCTTCATTAGATAGATGTTGATGATTTGAAAATTTTTGCAAGATGTTGCACCAAGAGAACATTATTACTTTTTTGGGGAGCTGGTTGAAGGGAAACACTTTGCACATTGGGGCTAAGCATGAGAGAAAAATTTTGTATGCTAATCTTCCTCCAGATAGTTTGGATTATGATAAGGAGATTACTCTAAATGATGTTGTTGATGGTTGGATTTTGAGTAACATCTTGATTGACATAGGCGCGAAGTAAATGTAATAACTTTGGATACATGGTTTCAAATGGGTAGACCTCTATTGCAGCCATCCTCTAATGTGTTGTTCATGGAAAATTGGACTAAGGCAACACCCATTGGATTTTGAAAGACACATCCATTACTATACTGAGGGGGAAAAGTTCGGCTGGGGACTTTGAGGTCTTAGCACTTGTAGAAGCAGACAATTTTCCCGCATTACTTGGGTGCCCTTGGTGTTATGCAAACAACGTTGACCTGCACTTCAATAAGGGGTATATCAGCTTTGAGAACAAGGAAGAGTGTGTCATCATACCTCTGACAGATGGGAAATCTATGCCTTATGTAGATCCCTTAAGTGAAGAAGACTTGAACATAATTTATGTGTACACCATTCGAGATCTGGAATTTCTTGATCCATCAAAGGAAGGAGTTCTCGTGGGATGATGCATAGTCCATGAGTGATACTATAAGTATTGCATGTGACAATTTGGCACACAACACTTATGAAATGGTTGGGTGTGAAGTACAAAGTATAGTTGTGCGTGTCGAAGAAGCCACACAAGTATTAAGTGTTTGGGTAGAAGCCGGTAGCAAAGTATACAAGTGAAAAGAATCCGAAGTATTCTTGTTTGCTATGGAAGTTCAATGGGAATGTCAGGTGAAAATAAGGAACATGTTAGTATATACTCTACGTAGGATGGCAGCACGTTGGTGGATGGTTCATAGGGATAATCTTTTGGAGTGGAGAGAAGTAAGGATTGCTTTATCTGCTTGGTTTCTAAGAAGCAATGCGCCTACTCAGATCTGTGCATTTCATGGTAATGATCTTGTTCAACACCATGTTTAGTAGTGTGAGAGACTTTGGATAGTGGGGTAGGAAGCTTTACCACCTTTGTTGTGGGTGCACAAGTTTTATTTCACATTGCGAGGTTGTGCGTACGCATGGTATGTCTACGTAGAGTTGAATAGGGAAACTATAAATTGGCAAGAACTTACTGAAGGTATGACTCAGACCTTTGATTACTTTTCTTCTAAACCTCTAGTGAATGAGGCATTGCAGGTTATGAAGCACTTAACTATGGGAGATAATGTAAAAGTTGAAGAGTTACTTCAGGATTTGTTAGGAAGTCATGCCTAGTGGCGCGCTTTAAAGAGGAAGAATCAGATGTTGAACAGCTTGGGTGTGCCTATTTAGAAAGAGAAAAGGGTAAGATGATCTACATGGTTGATGATGAAGAGGTAGAGAACCTAGACATTGAGCACACAAAGGGTACGCATAAAGTCTTAGACAATGCAGATGAGAAGGCACACGCCTACCATGAGCCCATGAAGACCAAGAAAGTGAACATTGGAATGGATGTTGAACCCAAGGAAGCCATTATTGGAGATTACTAGTCTGACTCTAAAGTTGCTAAAATCATTGAGCTATTGTGTGACTTTCAGGACTTTTCCCTAGAGGTTATCATGAACTGAAAGGTGTACATGAATCATTGGGAGAGATGAAGATAAAGCTAAAAGAAGGTGCATGCCCAGTCTGGAAGAGGCCTTACAGGATGAATCTAAACTTTTTCAAGGTAAAAGAAGATATTGACAAAATGTTAATTTCTGGTATCATTGTACCTATTGAGGAGTCGAATGGGTGAGATCTATAGTGATTAACATCAATAAAGATGGTAGAATCAAGATTTTGTGGATTACAGGAGTTAAATGCTACATGTGTGATTAATCCCTTTCCCACACCATTTGCGAGGAAATATTGGAAGGTGTTGCAGTAGGGGCATGAAATATAATCCTTCACTAATGGATTATGTGGATATCATTAGGTGAGGATAGTTAGCGAAGATCAAGAGAAGACAACTTTCACCACTAAGAAGGGAATTTTTTCATACACAGTTATGCCCTTTGGATTAAAGAATGTGCCTACATTATTTTCATGCATAGTGGTACAAGTATTCCAAGATTTTATTCATAAGTTCTTGTAGGTGTATCTTAATGATTAGACTATTTATTGGATCATGAAAGATCACTTTGATAATCTGAGGCTTATGTTTGAGAGGTACTGACAGTTGAGCATCTCCTTGAACATTAAGAAGTGTATATTTGCCAAACCTTTTAGAATTTTTTGGGACACATCATCTGTAAAGAAGGCTTGTTAGTGGATCCTACTAAGGTAGATATCATCTTGGGCTTAGAAAAGCCTACTAGCCCAGAGTGCGGTGCATGGATTTTTGGGCACATAGAGTATTACATAAATTTTATTAAGGGATTTGTCGATTTCATCATGCCCTTAGAATAATTACTCAAGGGAAATGGAAGGTTTTATTAGGGTGAGGCACAACAGTGCATGTTTGACACACTGAAGGAAAGGCTTACTACAACACCTATTTTGTACTTTCCTTCATGTTCCAAGCCTTTTCATGTTCATGTAGATGCCTCTGCCATGGCCATTAGTGTCGTATTAGCTCATTCTAGAGAAGGGATTTTTGAACATCCTATTTGCTTTGCTAGAAAAAGATGACTCAATAGAACAAAATTATACAATGATAGATCACGAGGCCTTGTCTATTATCTACACGCTCCATAAGTTTTGACAGTATTTTCTGGCTACACCTTTCATCTTTTATACAGACCATGTGGCATTGAAGTACTTGGTGAATAAGCTCGTTTTGTAAGGGCGTATATGTTGTTGGGTACTATTATTTTAGGAGTTCAATTTTATGGTGGTGGTTAAGTCCAGTAAGAGAAATTTTGTTCCAAACCATTTATCACAGATTCAATTAGGAGAGGATACATAGAGCATTGAGGACACAATTTCAGATGCACAAATTTTTCAGGTTGAATTGTGTGCCCACAGACTTAGAGGATATTGTTGTCTTTTTATGCACAAGTGTGGCGCCTGAGGAAATGAAGGCCTTATATAAGAAATAACTTGTTATTCCCATCGCACCTTATATGTTGATCATTGGTGACTTGTGCAAGTTAGGTCATGACAAAGTTTTGCATCGGTGTGTACTTTAGCATGAGCAAGAAGAAATCATGGCAAAGGCTCATAGCGGTATTGCAGGTGGACACTATACACGGGATGCCACCGTGCGTAAGATTCTACTAGCTATTCTATGGTGGGAAACATTATACAAGGATTGCAAAGCATATTATAAGGCATGTGACCATTGTTAGTGCCTTGGAAATCCTGGGCAACGAGATGAAATGCCTTTGAGGCCTATTACTACTATAGAACATTTTAATAAGTGGGCAATTGAATTTGTGGGCCCTATCTCCCTAGCCATGTAAAGGACAAGATCACACTATATTATAAGCTTATATGGATTATCTTACACGGTGAGTAGAAGTGGCACCTACAAAGGATTTCACAGCAGCTACAACAGTAAGGTTTCTATGGGAAAATATTATTAGCATGTATGGATGCGCTTTGAGTTTAACAAGTGATAAGGGTACTCATTTCCTTAATGGATTATCGGGATATTGTTGGATGAGACAACCCCATATCACACTCGGGAAAATGGAGTCACTGTTAAGGCTTTCAATAAGATATTGAGCCATACCTTGACCAAAATTTGTGATTTTGGAAGGAGAGATTGGGATGACAAGGTTTTTGTGGTACTTTGGGCATATCGGACAACCTACAAGAGGTTGAATAAAGCAACACCCTTTCAGTTGGTGTTTGGCACAAAGGTAGTTCTCCGCATGGAATTTATGTTACCTTATTTGTGTATTGCACACACAGGAGGTCTGGTTGATGAGAAATCATTGGAAGAATGTATTGACAAATTGATGCAGTTGGATGAAAGGTGTGCCATAACAAGATGGAGTCAGAAGCAAGAAAAATACAAGCAAAAGGCATGGCATGACAGGCACATCAAGGATAAAAATCTTGAGGTTGGGAAAATGGTACTTTTGTATGATTCAAAGTTTTTGCGCCACCCTAGAAAGCTTAAGGTGCATTGGTTGGGACTGTATGTTATCACTTATATACTTGATTTAGGTACTTTCCAATTAGAGGTGCTAGATGGAACATGGTTTCCTAGTTACTTCAATGGGAGTAGGTTGAAGCCCTACTATAAATAAGTCTTCTTGGTGTTTGTAATAAGGAAGTATTTCCACTTAGATTAGGTTTCCCTTAATGCATTTCCTTTATGTGTGTTTCCTTCATCGTTGTTATGCTTTGTCAATTTAGTTCAATGTTTTGTGTAATAAGTGTGCTTGCATGCCAAAAGTTGATTACTATCTAAAAGTGTTTCATGTGTAGAGGACCACACATACCCTTAGTGTGGGGTGGTTGGAGAAGGATTGACTACTGGTACCGTATAATGGATCATGGTGCATGATAAATATAAACTCACATGTGATTTAGAAAAGTAAAAATTAGAAAATTTACTCAAATTTTAGACCACGTGTAGGGAGATGGATGCTCAATATAATGCAAAGGAGGCTACAACATTTGAGACTACTTGGGAAGAGTCACATTGGATAAGTACTTGCTGGCTCGGGGAAGCACGGGGAGTGGAGATATGTGACAGAGAAGTAGTGTGCAAGAGAGAAGGTTATGACTGAGGTGTAAAAATAAGAGGCATAGAAGAAGGGGCATGACATGTGGGGAAGTGCGGATGTAAAATTAATGTTGTGTACGGTGGTAGATGGGAGAAATTAATGTGAAGGATTTTTGAAATTTTCTATAAAGTTGGTGTTTTGTAATGGCATTTTTACCTTGCATGTTTGAGAGCAACAAAGTGTGAAGTACAAAAAAGGGTTAGAGACAAAGATAAATCTACGGATCGACAAACCAAGTGGGATCAAAGCATGGTGTTTAGAAGCATTCAGCATAGAATTTGGATTTGGGTTATGGTACGATTGTTTTGAGAATGGTTTGTATGACTAGGGTTTGAAGGAGATAGATTACATCTAGGATTTGAAAAATTGAAGACAGTTTGCACTCGTAGAAAGCATGGTTTTCAAGGTAACAATTTTTAGTTACATAACACTCTAGGCGATTAAGGAAAAGAGGATGGCACCACGGTGAGCTCCAGTTGTGGAGGTGGAGGTCGATGAAGCGGAAGAATATTGGTTAGTGGAAATGTTATATCCAGAGGAAGTAATTAAGGGGTGACCTTGGAAAACAAAAATAACACAGTGTAAGATCTCATTTACCAACCGCAAAATACACAAGTGTATGAAGGATATCATTGCTGAAGTTGATAGAAAAACAAATAGAAGGATGAAAAATGGAGAGAGGGTTTTGGGAAACTCTATGAGGAGATTTCTGGAGAATGTGGGGGTCATGCAAATCCTCAAGTTGCCTTACTTTGGGAAGCTTGAGTAGCTATATTAATGGCTTATGTCACGTGTACATGAGGATTTCTTTTACTTCATGGGCAAATGGATGCGGATCATCGCTAAAATTATTGGAAGGGTAATGGGGTTACACAACACTTTGGATGGGAAATTACAGGTGACTTACCGGATGATTAAGGGATTGATGCAATAGCCACTATGCTCAAGTATAAGAAGGGGGTCAAGCGTTTAAGGTGACCAATATAGGGGATATGGCTATAAGGGTTGAAGCATGGCTTCCAGGTTGTAAACTCGGTGCCTCTAAGAGATGGAATGAGGTGAATCAGTTTTGGTTGCACATAGTTCACAAGATGGACAAAAAAACCTTACTACAACATTACTAGATACATTACAGAGAGCTTGTTGGCTAAGGCATGCATTCAGGTAGATAAAGGTGAGAAGATTAATTTTGGCACCATTCCTTTATTCATTATTCATTCGAGGGATAAATTAGTTACCCATTGCCGATGGTGGAAATGTATTTAGTGTGGGGTAATGTTGAGAAGATGAATTATATCTCAAGGAGGATATCGCGAGAAGGTTTGGGCACGTAGGAACAAGGTGCGCAGAAGGTGTGGAATCATATCGAACATGAGTGCACCGAAACATTTAAAAACAAGACTTAGCCACTCTTTGTAGATCAAAGATATTTTTAGACATGGAGTGTGGAGCACACAATGATGTGAAGACTTCTATTTTATACAAGGCTATTTTGGGAGTTCATAGCAGATTCAATCTTCATGCTTAGTTTTGGTCTATTAATAGATTTATACTAGGAGTTAACTTTAGAATATCTATAATTAACACTTTCATGATTTTGTATCCTTTTGTAAAGGTGCATGGCTATTGTTATCATGTAGCCTATTTTTGGAAGGTGCATAGGCGGTGAAGGGAAGGTCCCCATCCCTATATATATATATATGTATTATTTTGCATGGTTTAAACAATATTGTTTTAATGTAAAGTTATGTCGTGGATTTGTTTGCGTGCGTGACTATGGAGACTGAATCTTAATGTATGAAGCTTTTGTGTTTTACAAGTATTTAATATAATGGATCATATTGGCTAGATATTGGTGTTAGATGTGACTGAATATGGTTCTTGCATGGTAAATCTCATTATAATCATTGTTTAGTCAATCTTTCATATGGTTTAGATCTAGATCTAGTTTATGCATTGTGGATTGGTTACTATCTGTTATGGATCTGAATATATACATGTCCAATCATGCTAACATTCTAGACAAGAAACTCTAAAGAGGGACCTGGTACCCTTGCACACGTTGGGTGAGTGTTCAGTTCAGGCTAAGTGATGTGTCATGCGCCTTGGGTTATTTGTAGTGAATTCTAAGCTACATCACCACTAAAGGGATAGGTTGAACTAAAAGGATATAACTCTAATTTATGTTCAACTCTCTTGGATAGGTGGCATCACTAGTATCTTTTATACTAGGTTTTTTCTAAGTGTAATCAAGGTGTAACAAACCTAGGTGCAACTTGGTATAAGATTCCTAGAGTCTCAATGTTTCACTAGCCAATGTTTCAATGAATAATGGCTTAAAGAATCAAAGAATCCAATGACTTGTCCTAGATATAATTCTATGCAATTGTTATCACACAAGGAACAATCATGAAAGTCTTACGAGTAAACCAATCAATCAACCAACATTTTACACCTTATGTTTCTCAACGGTAGTTCAACATATAAATGATCAACTTGATGTCAATGCTTATGTAAAGTTCAAGATGAACGTGGTGTAAGTATTAACAAAGGGTAGATGTGACTCCCACTCAAAGGATACTATGACCAGTTTAGAAACAAGCAAGACCTAAGTCCTAAAAGGTAGAAATTACACATGTAAGCAACACAACAATACTACTAAGGTACATTAACCAAGTTTCAAGAGAAAGCAAGGTGTTAGCACCGAAATAGTATGGATACGATACAAAAACAATGTAACCACCACTTTTTAAGATTTGAGGTAATGTTTGAAACAAAACTAAGTGCAAGTATACTAAGGATTTGTTAAGATGTAGGCAACACAACGCCACAATGTGGATACTTAGATCACATTCACAAGGAATGAGGTGTAAGTATCATAATTGTGTCAATGCAATGTAGAAAAAGTAACACATCTAAGGGAGATCAAAGAGGTGAATCAAGCCTAACTACATTGATAATGTGTCTCAATATGAGTTTGAGACATAGGGCCTACTAGAACATGATGACATACCATTCACACTTTCAACACTTGCATTCCGGCAATGTAGCCTAGTCATGCAAGTAGACTAAAAAAGTGGTGGACATGATTATTTCCAGTGGTATCCATGCATGTTGTTTCTCTTTTTTCCCAAATGGGCAACAAGATAACAAAGGTGTAGACCAAGTGATGATGAAACAAACTAAGTATAACTTTGGTAGAGTTTCTCCTTACCTTAGGGTAAGTGAAGAACTATGTCAAAGTGACACTTTCATAAGTTTCGTGATGAATAACACTTAACTTCAACTTAAGTGGACTCTCACCTTGTTTGAAAAACAAGGTTTTGACTCCAAGAAAGTCATCACTTTGTGAGAGCTCTATAAAACACAATGGCTTGATACGGAAAAGTGGGCTCCAAGACGATATGGATTTCTTAGGTGGTTCACTCAACTAGGTACCACAAACACCCTCTGCAAGCTCGATTTACCAAGAAATTCACACTAAATAGTCTTGGAGTATCTCAAATTTACTTTACCCCCTTCAAATACGATGAGAAATGAATGCGTTCATGTGTATCTTTCACTGGGGTCACAATGGAGAATGTTTTGGTGCTAAACTCACAAGTAAAATCTAGTCAAGTGGGTAAGTGGAGCACTTCCCATTTCATCCACAAGGTTCCCTCTTGTGTGGACTACTTTGGGGTTCCTAGGACCACCCCCTTTGTTGTAGCTTAAGGCTTATGCCAAGGGGGTTATGTCCTAGTTTAAAGCGGATGGGGCATACCCTTATCCGAACTTGCAAATCAAGTGTGTTGAATATGGTGTGTTTTTTATCTTATGAGCTTAATGTGGTTTTTTATCACACACCATTTGAAAACCTACAAGAAATGAGTTAGCCTTTGTTTTTGACTTCGATTGTTTTGCAAGAGGTTTGGACCTTTACACAATGATTAATAATTTTCCAAGTGATCAAAGCATTATATAAAGGAGATAGAATGTCGTTTTTATTTCCCAGATCGTCCTAATCCACAAGGAAAGAGCATACACAAAAAAATACCTCACTAATCTTTTGAAAATGGAAAACACTTAATCAAATTGCAAAAATTAAATTCTTTTTAACCAACTTTGAATTTAATCCCTTTATAAAACTTAATTGAAGTGTTTGTGAAAGCATAAAGAAGTTATTTTGATCCATTTTTGTTTCCCAAGATCACCTATAAAATTTCGAGGGAAGAGCATACACATTTCAAAACCTCTAAAAATAATAATGAAACATTAATCAACTCAACTAAGTAAAGTTAGCACAAAACTACAATATTATCAAAGTAACCTGTAAAACCACTAATTAGTACCAAAAAGACCTGTAAAGTGTCGAATAATAAAGAAAACACCCTTTACAAATTTTAAGAAATTATTTAGCATTGGACTATGATACCTTTTCTCCCCTTATGATACATGTGTGCATCAAACAACGTATGTGCAAGCCTTGTGGCACCGCACGCCTTTGTCGAGAAAACACAATCGGTAATAATATGTGTGCGGGTTAAGAAACACCTACACGCTCTTTTAACACTGCACATGTTTGCAGAAGCATAAATGCACATATGCATAAAAACCTAGATAACATAGGGGGTAGTTTAGCATATGCGCATCCCAAGAGACGTATGCATGTAGATTATAGCATATGCATTCCTTTATTGGCGTATGCACGTGTCTCAAAATTTTAACACCGAGGATCAAAACTACATGCTAACATGTGCACGAGTAGAGAGACATGTGCATGCACTTGGGAATGTGCGTGTGCCCAAGGAAACAAGTTTTCATGGGTTTTGATGTGTGCATGACCATTTTTAACACTGCTCACGGGCCTAAAAAACCACAAAAAAGATGAAAAATAGAAATCTAAAAGTGTAAATAAGTTAAATTCTTGATTTTTAATTCAAATTCTAACATAAACCCAATAAATTTGCATGTAAAAGGAAGGTTTACTACTTTTAAGATTATCCAAAAGGTTGAAACTACACTAGTTAACCCTCAAAATGCATGGAATGGTTAGAAACTGAAATAAAAAGCTTGAAAGTGACTTCTAATGGACTATGGAGTAAGTCCCACTGGGCATGCCATATGTGAACATGAGTAAGTTAGAAAAGCTATAGAAATGAGGCTAGAACACTAAAGAAACCTCAAATATTTACCAACTTAACTATGAACCATCAAGATAAGAGATAAACAAGAACTACTCCTATGTATACATTATAACTTTGACAAAACATAAAACTAAACATGTATATACTACTCTCTACTCTTTGAATGCTACAAAATATGAACCTATGAAGATCCTAGCAATCAAATTTGATTGTTTGATGCTCAAGGGTTTGAGAGTGAAGGCTCACCATTAATGGCTACAAGACCATATGGTTCCCCTCATTTACTCAAGCTTGAGTTTGGAATATGCAATGGAAGATAATAGCTTAATAACAATGGAATAAATACTCAAATCCTATTTGCCTATAGTTTATGTTAGAGGAGGAGAAGTGTTATTAGAAATGAGGATGAGGGTTTTTTTATAGTTTTCCAATTCCAATAATGGATTGATTTTGGTGCATGTGGGACAAAAATGCCCAAAAAGGTAAAAATCCAAATGAAATGGACTTGGGAAAGTGAAATGCACTTTTAGAAAGGTAAGTGCATTTTAGGAAGTTAAAGGGATTAATTAAACCTAAGTGTCTTAATTAATAGGGATAGGCTTTCGGAAGCCATTTAGAGAGGTATTATTGATATTTAGGGGATTAAAGAAATTTAGGTGGGTTATTTAACTAGCATAGTGTAGTTAATTAATGGGGATTATAATAATTAGTGCAATTTTAGTAATAAAGTTTTTTTGATCAAACTATAGGTGTCTACAATTGTGAATGAATATAAATCACAAATGATTCATAGAGATGGTAGATTGAGACCGATAAACCCAATTGAGATTGAGAATCATGTCTCACCCATCAATTGTGTTTTCTATGAGGAAAGGCACAAGAATAGTAAGAGGACAAACTATAATGTATAATTTGATGACACCAAAGGGTTTGTTGAAAGGGTATTAAATTTACGATTGAGGGTAATCGATAGCCTTAAGAAGTGGAATAGAACATGCACTAATGGGCCATGATGGGTCAACCTTATTATTATTGATGGGGACCAAACCAAAGATGCCTTGATATGTAAGTGATTAGATGTGAAATTTGTATGATAATCATGGTTAGAGAAAGAGATGATCGGTGGCAAAGTGTCAGTATGTGCAACTAAGAAATCAAGAGCCCCTAATGTAGGAGGAGGCCATTGTGTGATATGTATGATTAGCAAAAGATTCAAATATTTTCTTGTCACGTGGTTTCGATTAATTATTAAATAATTTGATTTTACCCTTGTCATTGACTAGTGTAGAATCTGTGGGTTCCAGAAATTCAAGCTTGTTATTATCAATAAGATCTTGAATGATTGTGCGGAGCTTGAAACATCAATTTGTAGAATGTCCCACACATCTATGATAGTCACATCAAAAAAATTCATTGTAATTCCTACCTTTTGGTCACGATGGATATAATTCAAGTGGTGGAGGGAGCATGATAAGATTTATCTTGATAATTTGTTGCAATATGAGATGTGGGGCCACAAGAAAGTTAGTAAACATACACCTAGGTGGTGATGATTGAACCTTTTTAGGAGTAGTGACTGCATTCATGTGTAATTTTAGTGTCATCGGCTTAGTTGTAGATGGTTTGAATGGTGCCTTGTTTTAAAAAAGAGTGGAGGATGATGTTTTCTCCTAATACTTAAGATTACCTATAGGTAGAAGCTTTGTCTCGTGAAGTTTAAGAGTACAAAAAGATGATAGAATGAAGGCAAGGTTTCAAAGATAACAATTTCTTGAAGTGGTGGTAAAATAATATGAATAAACAAATCAAGCTCGATTCTACTAGCACATTAGACATCTTAGATAAATTATTTTTGTATCTCAAAACATAGTTGATTAAGTGTTCATTGGCTCCCTTTTTCAGTTGTGCTAATTGGGCGTAAGAGATCTTGGAGCCGATATTGATGGAGAAATGCATAAGAAATACATTAGCTAGATGTGTAAATGAAGTTACTAAGTGAACAGGTAGGTCGTAAAACCAATGCATTGCATAATCATGGAGACTACAGGGAAATATTTTAGCCAAAATAATATGATCATTAGCAAAATCGAGACAAGCGACATGAAATTCCCTAAGATGCTCCTATAGGTTACCGTGCCCATTAAAAATGGGAAGCCTAGGGGTGAAAAACTAGGAAGAAGTGGATAAGTGAGATGGTCGGTACAAATCGAGTATGCAATAACAAGGTGGAATCTAAAAATTGTGACGCATGCGAAGTGGCTTGTTGCAACTTACGAATTTGAGCTTGAAGGTCCTGATAAAGAATAGTTAAGTCTTGAGTACCAATGGATGAAACTTGTCATGTATGAGAAACTAAAGGTGGTGTAAAGTGATTGGTAGGAGTAGTGACAGAAATAGGTGGAAGATTAGAATCAAGTGGTTGAGTAGCAATAGAAGTGAGTATGGCCGCGGAAATAGTGAGCTCCGCCAAATTAGTATATTCCTCATGAGCAACATGTAAAAGTAAATCTAGATCTTGGGGATGCTCAACAATATGATCATGGATGGACTTAAGATGAGCTTCAGTAAATTCTTCATGAGATTGATCCATGGAAAAGGAGAATAGACCCTAAACAGAATTGGATTCAAATGTGGGGTTCACCAAAATGATTAACTAAAATGTGGATAAATGGTAGTTAATCTAACTAGGAAAAATAGTAAATAACAGTAGATAAAAGTAGTAAATAAATATAGAAAGTGACCCAAATAACTAGGCTAATGAAAATAGAAACCCTAATATGTAAAGAAGGGTTGGAAGGAGCTTAGTTGATTTGGAGAAATTGTTGGACCGTGTCATGCGAGTTGACTCGAGAAACATGAGGAGAAGACTATGCTTTGAGGTCTAGAAACTTGAAGATCTCGAGAAATTTGAGTGGATCGGGGCACCTAGGAGAGTATCAAGGTGCCTTTCGGCACCCTAGCCTACGTTCAGGTGCATTAGTGCGTGCAAGAGGTCTAATAACTAGATTTTTGTGGTCGCTAGATGATTTGAATCCTTTGTTGTCTATCACACTAATGTATTCGAACTATGTTGGATGTCACCGATAGTCAGTGATGAATAATAGACCTGCAAAACCCCAAGAAAATCATCAAACTCTAAAAAAGAAAGATGCATATGAAGGGTTCAAATTGACCTCAACTGCCACAATGGTGGACTTACTAATTGATCATTGCACTACATCTCATACCCAATGTATTTCTAAGTACAAGTGTGTGCAATCATGCCCTAGGTGCTCTTGTGTCAGTTGCACTTTATGAAAGTAGCTAGTACTAACTATGTGTAGAAAATGTAATAGAATGGTGGATGAAATAGAATAAACTTCCCTCTTATGCTTGTGTGATGTAGATGAACTAGCATTGTTCCTTGTGATGGAGCTAGATGGATGCAAATGGAGCCTTTGATGGATGCAACCTTAGGTGATGATAGTAGTGACTAGTTTTTGGTCCCTCATTATGGTTTCATAACTTTATATTTATATGGTTCTCTTGTTCTAATTTTGTAATTAACCTCGAAAATGCTGACCACAAGAAATATAAAATGTCTAAATGGCTATAAAATGCCCAAAAAGTGGCAGGAAAGTGTAAAAAGGCTCATGGCACTCAAATTCAAACGGGACACTGTCAAGACCCCAAGATACTAATTTGGGTGCCCCACTCAAATGTAAAACAACACGAAATGACATAAATAGACTAGGCATTCATGTGTGAGAGGTCAAAAGTAAGCCAGAAAGTAAAGTAAAATGGCCAAAATATGTGGGTTAATTAGTACTTTCTTCACTCAAAAACCATATGAATAGTAGTATGAGACCGGGACTAAATAAGGTCTAAAGTGTGTGATTTTGTGACTACATTATCTTGGTCCCACAAACAAGACTTTGGTTATGCAAAATGTCTCTAACACTTATATGTTACTTTGTAAGCTAGTACTCCGCACTCTAGTTCTAAATCTATAGATTTTCTTAGACCCCTTATTGCACATACTTCCTCTCCTAATGTTGATCCTCTTGGGTCTCTTAATAGGCCTTTAATTTCACACTCTACATCCCGTGACTATAGGTCTCCTCATAATATTGCATCCCATAATTTATTTCTCACCATGCTTACTCCCTAGATTTTAACATTGGTCCTCTACGGAACATACTACCCACATAGTTTCTCATTACCCTCCAAGTGGTTGTCACACTCATTACTCTAGTCCACCACATCAGCATCGCTATGTGCATCCTAGTGCTACATATGTTAATATTTCTTTGTAACATGTCACTACAACAGTCCCACTAGCATTTACATCCTCATTGAGGCCTACATCTCTATATTTTTGGTAGTTCCTCCACCTCCTCATGAGGTTCTCATTGGTTAGCTCTTTTCCTACTCACATATTTTCTATATAGTGTGCATTATGATAATACATGAAATACTCAAATATTTACCAAATACAAAATCATGACTTGTGCATTTTACTTGAGTTGTTATCACTTTACATTATACCTATTATTTTTCACCTTTATTTGATAGATAACATGTTTTATTTCTTTACAAGCGTGTGCTCACTTGGTATATTGATATGGATGAAGGACACAAAATTGGTACACATTTATAGGAACACTTATGTCTCCTTACATTCTCATAATTTTGGGCAATACCTCTATATCCTACATGTATTATTATTCTATTATAGTTCATTTTCACTTCCTCATTTATGCTCAATTATATACATTATGTACTTGTTTCTTTTCAAACTAACAAGACTAACACGTGTCTTGTGTAGCATTCACACATCTTATTTCATATGTCTCACCTATGTTGGTTACTACATCATATTATCATGTTTTGACACTTGATTTCATGTATACATGTTTGTGTGTGTTACTACTTGACTTTTCCCTTGCTTGTGGCCTATGTACTTTTTATTATCCTGTAGCACTATGGGTGTCCTATGATTATGGCATCATTCCATCTTGTTTTTAATTGATTATTCTTATTCACAGCGTATAAGCCTTTATTGTATTGTGACGTTATGGGTGTCCCATGTTTGCAAGCCTCAAAAGCCTTTCGTATGCTCTTGTATGTTAATTTTTACAATTAGATGCATTGTTGTTGTTATTTTTATTGTACATGTGTTGTTTATACTTTGGTTGGTCTAGTTTCTATTATACTTATTTGTTCCTAGAATTATTTTTATTGTGTGCCATAGTTACCACCATGCACAAACACTTTTCCTTTCACAGTACAGTACGGGTTTTCCAAGGTGGCCACCTCTTCAAAGACTCCACATAGCTTTTCGGACATCCCCTTTAGTAGTATACACCTACTTCTTTTTAGCCACATGCTCAAACTTGGTTTTCACAAATGCCTAAAAATTTAGGGCATCTATCCATGTTTATTTTACACTTTTAGTAGACAAAATTAGAATTTTGGGGGTAGATAGGTACAAGCACCCGTAAATGCAATTATACACAAATTTTTGCAAAATTGAACTAGGTCAAAACATTACACTTTGGTCAAGAGCATATAGTACCATATTGACTCCCCATACATTATTGACCGAGGAAATTTTAGCAATTGTTCCAATTTTTCAGGTTTTTACTTGTTTATATAGGTTTTTGGAAATTTTCATACTCAAACTACTCATTTCAAACTAGTACAAAGGGGCATGAAAGTCCTTGTTCCTTCTTCACTTAGTTTAAGGAATCTTGGGGCATGGCCATCCTTCCAATTTTAGTGTTGTTAGCACATATTGAACATATTTCAGAGTTGGTTTCTATTCATAATCATTTTTTCAACATATGGGAAGAGTTTGGGGTACCTATCCTTTTTGTACTCTATGTCTATGTTTACAAAATTGGGTCTAGATCCATCTGCAATAAAGTGTAATTCATGTAGTTATGGGAGGAAATGATGTAGCTAAGATCTTTATGGGCAATCTTTCCTCTCCTATTACACTTTAAGGGGAAGATATCAAAGTTTTTGAATAACTTTGATACACAATCTTCTTCTTTTGCATGGGTTTATTTGTACCTCTTTCTTCTTCTCTCTCTTATACATTTTTGTGTTGGGTTACACATACACCTAACACTTCAAGTTCTCCTCAGTACTTATTAGAGACTAATCACCATCAATCCTTCAAGTGAAGTTTAGAAATAAAAATCTCCAAGCACAAGCAAAACATGAGAAAACAAGTGTATTCTTTCCTTATTTACATCTTTCACTTTACATATATGCAAATGCAAATATTGTTACAAGTTCTATTTGAGTTATGATCAATTATATATCATGGAAATTGACTACACTCTATGTTGTAGGTTTCATCATGGAGCATGCCAACACCAAACACAACAACACAACTACAAAACAAACATTCGAGAAAAGGCAAAGTGTGTTTACACACTCAAGTACAATTTCCTTTAAGCATGTAATTTTCAATTTCATACTTAAAGGGGGAAAATGTAGACATTGAATTTTTTTAATTTGCACTTTGGCAACCCTTGATTGGATTATGCACTCTTGTTATGATAAAAATAACTCCTCCATTCCCACTTAGCACTTTCTAAGGCTCATTGTTTAGATTATTTATCCTTTCCCACTAACATATCGACAAAATCTAAGAATGTAATGTACAAAACCCATAGATAAACATCATTTCATAAGCTCCAAACTTCATTTGGCATGTTTTCTATTCCTAGTTAGAGCCATACATTTTGGTCAAGGCCATATCATACGATCTTGGAATGACATGTAATTCAACTTCACTTTCGATTTGAAATATTTCATTGGGTCTTACACTTCATCTGGGTCAACATTTCTTAGAAAAATCATCTACGAAACCCTATATAAGAAAGTAAACACTACCTCATTTACTAAATTAGAACTCCTAAGGTAATGCACTAGAACACTCACTTTATACACTTGTAAAAGGCATCTAAAGCTCCCTAAATCTCATAATTACACATCTACAATCATTAGGCAGAAACCACATTAGTCTTGAAGCTTGAAACAAATTCAAAGTATTTATATATCTCATCTATAAGCGTCTAAACATCCTATCTCTAGGTATTATGCAATATCCAATTCAAAGAAAACATGGTTAAAGAAATTACCAAATCCGGTTAATCTATCTAGATATCTCGTTTTAGGTGGAGAATGACATGTGTTTTGAGGCCTCTTTAGAGTAGTGCCAACATTATTAGTGCATGGGGGTGTCCACAACCATTATAATGTTTGTTTTTAGGACTCTTCATCCACGGCTAGGGTTTGAGGTGATTTTTACTCCATTCGAGAGATTTGTTACATGTTTCACAACTATGGACAAATCTAAGAAGGAAAGAAGCCTAGGAAGTTACAGAGGTAAATTCAGAGTAAATCCAAAACCATACATAAAGGGATAGACCATAAATTATGGTCCTAAACTAATGGTACAAAGTCCTAAACTAGGTGCGATTGTAGTTACATTCTAGGTTGTGAAGGTTTCTCATTTGTATATCTCCTATTTCATTTTTATGTGGTCCTAGATTCCTTTAAAAATTAGTATAAATTGGCTAAATGCTTTTATACCTACATGTTTTGCTTTTGATTTCATATAGTTTAATTAGTGTATGAAAACTCTTCCTATCCGATATGAGTTGCAAATCTAAATTAGTGTTTGTATTGTATCATCTTTGTTAGATTTTTTAATCAATGCTAATATACACTACACTTGGTTAAATTGACCTAAAATTTCATTAAGAGTTAAACATTCATCACATCATCAAGGAGGAACTAAAATTAGTCAACAGACCGAGGCTAGACCAACTAGGTGGGATTGGGAAGTAAAGTGAAATAAATTCAATGAAAACTTACAAGGAAGGTTGCAAATGTAGAGAGATATAAGGCTAAGTCCATTTGTGAATAAAAATTTAAGGCATGCGATAAATTAGACAAAAAGTTAAATGAAAATACCACCTATGTAAAACAAATATTTGTGAGATTAGCATGATAAGATATCATTTTTGAAGCATGCATCCATCCTAAGAAAGCGGAGAAAATATCATGGGTATGTAAGTGTACACCATTAAAGACAAAACTAGTAGTACCAAATTGATGTCGAGATGTAATAATTGGAGAAGGAAATAAGCGCAAAAAGGACAAATTTAAGTTGTGCCTCATTTGAGATCAAAAATATACACTTGAGGAGGAAAGCCAACTTGAATAAATGAGAAAGGATGTGGGGGAAAGATATGAGCATTAAAGGAATATTCCATGAGACTCCCAAGAAAAATGCCAAGGTGTTAAAAGGATTGTATGCATGGTTGGATTGTCTAAAACTAATTATACAAATGCACTAACCAAATTACTAGGTTTTGAAGACTAGTTACACAAGGAGGTGTATAAGCTTTTTAAGGAAGCAAAAAGAAGTTTACCGAGGGAGATAAACTTATCTAGTTGTTGGCAAGGAAATTTTTGGGTGGAAAATTTTGTGAATTCCTAGCCAATGCTCTGGGAATCTAAGTCCCTCTACTTAACCGGTGCAGCTGTTGTGTATGCATGCATGAGAAAGTGTGGATTTTTGTGGTGGCCTTTCGGTCGGGATCCAATAGGGGCACTCCACTGACCCTGTGGAAAATGCTTGTAGTTATCTGTAAGGGGGAAATTTGCTATGAAGGTGGGAAAGAGAGTGAGAAAAGAGGTAGGAGAACTAATGTTGTAAGTAGAAAATCATATTCTTGCACACATTAGTTAGAAACTTTAACTCATGTATCTATGAGAAGAAACAACCCTGTAAATGGCAACAAGACGAAATAAGATTGCGAACTCAAAGTTCCTAAAATCTCCTCATCAAAAAGGATACAAAATCCTTCTTCTTATATTTATGCTTAAACAGAAGTTGTACATAATGTGGGAATGGAAGAAATTTGAGAATGGAGGGAAGTAGAATAAAATGGATATCTCCTTTACTTTCTCTAATTACAATGCACTCGTGAGTTTACAAGATCAATTGCCAACGTTGTACAATGGCGTGAAGAAGCCATTAAATCTCCTCTAAGAAATGGTTACAACTTCTTCTTTTTTAGCAAGAAATGGTTACGAATTCTTCAATCCTTTGTGTCCTCTCGATCCTTTACTCGCGAAGAAATGCCAATGACGGAAAAAAACCAGCATTTTCATAATGCGACCGTTACACTTGTTTTGTAACTTTGAATTTGAACTGTTCATCTTGCCTTTGAAACTTTAAACTAGAGTCGTCCACGTGGGAGAAATTTACTAGAGTGGGTGTGGAGGATTCCTTTTACATTTTGTGACTTTATAGAGATTTGGCATTTTGGAACATTTTGGCCCGCTCACCCACTTTTGATATGGTCTTGACATGTGGCCTCACTTGAGTGGAGACAGAGTTGTGGGCCACTTTTATAATTTTACCTTTTTCAATACGGGCTCAAAAACACAAATCGCTTTGTCAACCCACCCACCTGCTTTGACCTTCGATGCGGGCTTAATGTTTGACTTTCTCCCTTATAGCATGATCAAGGCTATGGGTCACTTTATGCCTTTTAGCCCTTTTTACAAAAAGGCTCAAAACCTCAAAGTTCTCCACCGACCCGCTTCTCTACTTTGACTTTTTTGATGCAGGCTCAACATTTGACTTTTTCCTTTATGTTTGGTAGCATTGCGGGTCACTTTATGACTTTCAGCCTTTTTACAAAGAGGCTCAAAACCTCAAAGTTCTCCACCGACCCACTTCTAATTAGATATGTTGATGTACTGTGGATTATGGAGCCAAAATTTTATGGGGAAGAGAACGCTTGTCATTCACGATTTGTGGAAAAAATGCAAAGAAGAAGAAAAAACCACCATTTCACGTCTGATTTTCAAAATTCTTTCTTGAACCAAGGAATTGAAAACAATACAAGATTTGATGATCCATGACCATAGAAAATATGGGAAATTTCATTCAAATGGAGGCTGTAATAGAATTTTCATGCTTCCAGACAGGAAATAGAAAATTGATCAAACCACGCAGATTGGAGAGTTTAAACAACTTCAAAGCATGAATTTATCTATCTTTTCAAACTTCCAACTTTACTTGAACACTTCTAGATGACGTGAGCTCAAAATTTTCAAATTTGACTTAGAAAATGAGGGGGGTATTTTAAGGGCAACAATAGATGGCTCTAGCTTGGGGACATGACATGGACTAAGCATAGTGAAGACATGACATGGGAATCTAGAATCTCAATCTCTAGACCCTATAATTCATTGACTAGTGCCTTATCCATTGGGCCTTGTAGAGTCATATACAACCTATAACAAGAGATAAAGAAGAAGGAAACACATACGCACAAAAAAAAGGATGAAAAGGAAACACACAACACACAACAGAAGGGAAACACACCACACACAATAGAAGGGGAAACAAAACCACACAACGGAAAGGGAAACACACCTAAAATCACCTATGGTACAAGGGGGGACAACCCGCTTTAATTGATGATACAATTTCAAATATTTCCTGCTTTGAGGTAATTCTAGTGGTGTTCCATCAAAATATGAGAGAAGAAAAGAGTTCTCACCGCAAGCTTTGTGAATATGGAATGGACCGAGCCATAATGAATCGAACTTTCCATGGTTGTCTTTTGGTTCTCTTCTCTTGTCACATAGTAGGATGAAGTCTCCAACTTTGAATTCTATAGCCTTGGCCTTCTTATCAAAAATATTCTTTACTTTCAATTGGTGCTCCTTAATGTGATCCACCACTTGGAGTCTATTTTCTTCTAGATTCTCAAGAAAGAGGATCCTCTTGTCAATGGAATCCTTGTATCGACCATCTTCTATTTCCGTATCGGCTTGAGAGTGGCATCTTGATCGTGAGAGGAATTTCTTCTTCAACTCCATACTGTGTTGGAATGGTGAAATACCTATTGCCTTCTTGGGAGTGATTCTATGCCCCCACAATACATCATACAACCTTTTATACCAATTCCTTTGATTCTTGTTTACAAGCTTGTGGACAATTGTCACAATGTTCTTGTTACTCGATTGCCTGTCCATTTCCTTATGGATAGTAGTCAAAAGAATGAGATAGGGAGATTCTATAGCCATAACAAAACTCGGTCAACTCTCTTGAAGAGAAATAGGTAGCATTATCTACTACAATATTTTGTGGCACTCCAAAATGGACTATGATATTCTCCTTGATGAAGTTGCATACTATTTCAGTGTTGGCTTGTTTGTCCGGAATGGCTTCCACCCATTTGGTGAAGTAGTCTGTTATTGTGAGTACATAGGTGTGCCCTGCGCTTGAGTGAGGGTTCAGAACACCAATGAAGTCCAACCCCCACTGTTGGAATGGTTCTTTAATAACCACATGCCTGAGTGGTAATGCAGCAAGTTGTGGTATTCCAATGAACTATTGGCATGCTTTACATTTAGAAACCCAATCTCAAGTATCTACAAAGATTGTGGGAAAATAATACCTTCCTCGTATGATCTTGTGTGCAGTGACCATTGCTGAAAAATGTCCACCACATTCTTGGTCATGGTATGCTTTAAGAAACTTTTCTTGTTGCTCTTTATCTATGCACTTGAGGAAACGACCATCCAAGCCTCTTTTGTAGAGCGCATGATTCCAGATTACAAATTTAGCTACCTTCAGCTTGAGTGTTCTCTTTTTCTTGTAATCAAGATGGGGAGGGAATTCTCCATAAGTCAGGTAATAGGCAATATCAACATACCACTCATCAGTAGTGGTGACAAAGAGAACATGTGGGTTGTCTTCTGAACAAGTTGAGCAAGCATAGTTTTCTTCGCCATGTTGAACTTTGAGTGTTTCATCTTCAGCAATCAACTTGCACAAGCCATTTCCCTTACCAGATTGGAGGTTCAAATCTCCAAGTCATATTCTTGAGTCTTTACAATCCAATTTCCTCTTTTATCTCTGGGATCCTGCTGTGTCAAGATGGACTTGATTGCACTACCGGGGACCATCACCACCGTATGGGAATTGAGGATGTAAAACCTAAAGTTTTTTATAGCCTTGACCATTGCATAGGCATGCTTCTCCAATTGGATGTATTTTAGCTCATGCTTTTTCAAAGTACAACTCCTGAAAGTAATAGGTGCTTCCACACCTTCATCATTTTTTGGACAAGAATGGTAGAGAGCGTATGTTCTGATGCATAATAATACATGATGAATTATTTGTTAAAATCTAGAGATACAAGAGTTGGAGCCTTGGCAATGGATTTCTTGATCTCTTTAAATGTTACCTTCCCTTCATTGTTCCATTTGAAGTTTGCTTGTGGTTTCATCATGGAAGTGACGTGCTTCACAACTCAGCTAACTCAAGCACAAAATGACAAAGAAAGTTCACCTTTTCAAAGAATGAATGAACTTATTTCTTTCTTATGGGTAGGTCTAATGCTTGAATGGATCTAATCCTCTCAAGATCAAGGTTTTTCACAATGCACCCCAATAACTTACCTTCCGTGACTCCAAAAATGCACTTTTTTATTTAGTGATATGACATGTTTCCTACACCTTGTAAGTACATCATCAAGATATATGAAAATGCAATGCTTCAGATCTTTGAAGGCCAAATCCATCACCCTTTGGAATGTAGCTCATGTATTGATTAGGCCAAAAGGCATTCTGTTGTAGGAAAAAGTGCCCCAAGGTGTTGTAAAGGTTGTCTTGGTGCGGTCCTCCTCTACCACTTTGATTTGATTATATCCTAAGAATCCATCAAGTAATGAAATCATTTCAGATCTAGTGACTTCTTGCAAGATATGGTCCATGATAGGAAGAGGATAATTGTCCTTTAGTGATGCCTGGTTCAAGTTGTGAAAATCTACACATATCCTTATTTCACCATTCTTCTTTCGCACTGGCACAATGTTAGCCACCCATGTTGAATGGTGGATGGGAAAGATGATCCTTGCATTAAGAATCTTTGTTACCTCCTCCTTGATGGTATCAACAATATTTGGGTTATACGGCCTTTGTTTCTACCTAAAGGGCTTAACACCCTGCTTCAAAGGAATTGAGTGATGCATTTCCTTTGGCTGGAAGGATTTGAGTTCATCATAAGAGTAGGCCAAGACATCTGAGTATTTCTTGAGTAATGCAACAAACCTTCTTTTTTCTTCAGGAGAGAAACATTTTCCAATATTGACCATCCTTGGCTCCTCCGGGTACCAATGTTTTCTTTATCAAAATCAGTTGGGCAATGAGAAGATTGCTTTTCTTTCTCTTGAATGAATATGTCATGTTTGTCAAAGAGGTCTTATAAAGAGACTAGGCCTTTGGGAATTTTTTTTCCTTTCAATTTTATTATTCCCTCATCATCAATCCCTTCAATTCCTTCTTTCTCTTCTTTGGGGACTACTTCTCGGTGTGGGTTTTCTCCTCCTTCAAAGAAGAGATTATTGAAATGATCCCTTTGCTCTAAAAATTCTAGAATTTGGTTATCATCATTAAAGACTTGCCAATGATTTTCATTATCAGTACACTAGGCCTGAATACCATTTCAATGGTCACTTTGTCTTTACCAAAAGAAGGATGAGGTGTCACTAGGGAAGATAACACTGTAAGAGAATTAGCCTTTTCATTTTGTTCCCTTGGAATAGCTTTAATGGAAATACATCAAAATATTCAATGCAGTCCCACACTCTATTTTTGTAATGCTAGAGTCTTAGATTCTTCACCTAATATTGTTGGCAGACATTTTTACTACAACCTATGCATCACCTCAGCATCTCAGTTTCTTGATTCCCATTTCCTCTACTACATTCATGCATGAGTAATGCTTCATATACTGTAGTGTTATTTGTATTATCAAATTGTAGCTTGCTTGTATGCAAATTGGTACAACTCATTGGAAGGAGAGTACAATACTACACTAGCTCTTGAACCTACACTAGAATGAATACCATCAAATTCCATTGTCCAAATTTTATCTTCCTCTTCCTCCATGAGAAGTGGCAAGTGCTCCTCTTTTCTTGATGTGAGGAAGTAGTTTCCTAGCCCACAATCTTGAAAGAGAATGTTAGCTTTCGGATCATCAGACTTTCATACTGTGCACTTCATCTTTCTTACTAGTAGCAACATCTTCATCTCACCTTTTACTGGGATAGTTACAAATGACCAATCCATTTTTATCCCTCCACCCAAGTCTCTGCAGAAACTCCTACTCAATAGCATACCAAAGGATGATGGGATGTATGCTACCAGTATGGTTAGGAGCACCTTCTTGTTTGGAAAATCAGCTAGTGTTACTTATGCATCTTTGATTCTTCCTACCAATGGCACTTGTTTGGATTCCATTGAGTAGCAGGTGCCATTTACCCGGGTCAAGGTGACACCTAGAGAATTTGCAAATTTGGTTGGCATGAAATTATCTAAGGCTCCAGAATCTATGATACAATTATTAAGCTAGAATCCTTTAATGAGGAGTGACAGTACAAAGGTTCAACCTCGTTGGTTTTGGAGGCACTAAGGTCTAGCATGTTTTGTGAAGGTGGTGTGGATGGTGTGGGAAGCAAGCCTTTAGAATTAGGACTTGATGATACAAGGTTACCACCACAACCGCATTAATGAACTTGTCAAACCGGCCAAGGTCTGTTTGTAGGTATTCTATTTCTAAGAGCTAGACTTTGGTTTCCACAATGTCAAATGGGGTTATGGTGTGTGAGGAAGAGGTTCCAAGAATGGAGGAAGATTTACATGGTAGAGGCTTTGCTACTTTGGGTGTTGAATTTTCCTTTTTGGGTGTAGCAATTGACTTGAAAGGGGGTGAGGGTGTACCTTTTGATTAAACCTTAGATGTTTTTGCAGGAACAACATTTAAAGGAGAATTGTTCTTAGAAACTTTTAAGTTGGGAGAATAATTAGATGACTTACTTGGCATAGTAGCATGATCCTTGACAACCAATGAGTCTGGTTTTTCTTTGGCCGACTCCATAGAAGGTGGTAATGGTGATCCTCTGTTGATGATTTTATTTTGTGTGACCTCTGGGGATAATCTTCTTTATTCTTCTTATCCTTTACCATAGCCGTTGAGGATGAAGCACCTTTCCTAGATTGTGCATGAGTGAAAACAACACATGAGAAACTTGGAGCTTCTTCATCATTCTCATCTTCATCATCAACGTACTTAATTAGGCCATTGTGCATATCAACTTCCTCGACCTCAAGATAGTTTTCATAATCTTCAATATTTTATTCTTCAGTTTCATCAATTTCTGTTTCCTCCTATAGCCCTTTGGTGTCACAGATGGCATTGACTGGTGGTGCTTCAAGAGAAAGCCAATGAGGAGGTGGAGCAATCCTTGGCCTATCTAGAGGGTTTGGTTTCTTGAAGAATTCCACATTGTGATCTGAGATAGTTTCTTCTTCAAGGAAACTAAGTCATTTGCCATTTTTTGGAACATCGGATATGTGGTGACAGAGTTTGAATTCTAACCCTTTTGCTTTCCATTGGGGCCTTTCACCTTTCCAAAAAGGATTAGATCGTCATCGGTTTCTATTGCATAGTCCTTGGCTTCCCTCAATGTTCCTGGTTGGGCTCTTCGAGGAATAAACCTACTTCTGATGGTAAAGCACTAATGAAAAACCTCTTCAAATTATTTTCGAAGGCACCACATCTTCAGGGATCCTTCTTATCACTCTATCATATCTTGCTACAAAGTCTCTCATTGACTCAGAGGTTTATTTTTTCATTTGTACCAATTAGACCAAGAGATCCTAAAAATCTTCCATGCTCTTGAACCTATGTTTGAATGCACTTCTTATATCTTCCCAATAGGTGATAGACCTCGGTGGTAGCATGTAGAACCATTCGACAGACTTTCTCTTGAAGTGACTCCACAAATGTTTAGACTGAAACATCTTCATCCTCAACACCCAACACACTACAAGCAATGATAAATATTACTACATGTTCTTTAGGGAGTTGAGAACCATCCCCTTTGAATTTTTGGAAGTTTTTTTCTCAAGCCTCTCGGTAGCTAATGGAGTGGCTGAGCAAGAGCCAGTGGACCGGTGTTTCCTCCCCATGGTACATCAGGCCTATGGGCCTCATGACCACGTTCACACTCACGATCACAATCATGATCCCCTATTCTATTTCTATTTCTATTTCTAGCTTCCAACCTCGCTAATACTACAACTTTTTTTGTTGCTCTTTCATCTACCTCGGCTTGAAGTCTCTCAATTTCTTTGAGTTGACCTCTTATTTATTCATCAGATCTCACCTCTCTTTCTCTAGCTTCTTCTTCGGTCTTCACATTAGTGAAGTCTACAAGGTTCTCGTTGATGTATGGGAATTTACTGTCCAAAGGATTGGCAACACTCGTGTTCCCGATGTGACCGATTGCTTGAAAAGGAAGCCTTTGGATTCGAGTGGCTCTTATCTCCTTTGAATTTCCTCAAAAATGGGATCATGTTATCCTCCTTATCTCTCAACATCGGGTGAATCTTCTATCCACTAGCTTAAAAATCTATGCCCTTCTTTATGGTGCTAGAATTTGTCTTTGCCTCTCCAATTCAACAAGACGTTCTTCTTCAAGGTCCAAAATTCTTGTGGCAATGAAGTAGTGATTGGCACTTTTTCTATTATGCCGATAGCTTCCTCAAATCAAGCAACGCCTTCTTGGATGTGGAAGAGCAATTCAGGTCTTTCAATGGGAGGGTTTCCGGAATTGCCATGATTTGAATCCATGTGGCTCATATAGCCATTCAAATTCCAGAAAATTTTCTCACTTTTTTTTAATTTTGAATTTTTCGACCTCATGCGGTCACATTCAGTGCAGATCTTGCAAAATCACCTGCAGTTGATGGGTGCCAAAACTATTGGTGAGGGAATTGTCGGTGGAAAAAATTTGAACTCCTATCTAATGCTCGGGAATCTAAGTCCCTCTACTTAACCAAGTGTAGTAGTCGTGGTATGCATGTGTGAGAAAGTGTGGATTTTTGTGGTGGCCTTTTGGTCGGGATCCAACAAGGGCACTCGATCGACCCCTGCAAAACTATTTGTAGTTATCTATAAGGGGAGAAATTCGCTATGAAGGTGGGAAAGGGAGTGAGAAAAGAGGTAGGCGAGCTAATGTTGTAGGTAGAAAATCATATTCCTGCACACATTAGTTAGAAACTTTAACACATGCATCTATGAGAAGAAACAACCCTGTAAATGGCAACAAGACAAGATAAGATTGCGAACTCAAAGTTCCTAAAATCTTCTCATCAAAAAGGCTAAAAATCCTTCTTGTATTGATGCTTAAACAGAAGTTGTACATAATGTGGGAATGGAAGAAATTTGAGAATGGAGGGAAGTAGAAGAAAATGGCTATCTCCTTTGCTTTCTCTAAGTACAATGCACTCGTGAATTTACAAGATCAATTGCAACGCCTGTACAATGGCATGAAGAAGCCATTAAATCTCCTCCAAGAAATGGTTACAACTTATTCTTTTTTTTAGCAAGAAATGGTTAGAACTTCTTCAATCCTTCATGTCCACTCGTGATTCTTTATTCGAAAAGAAATGCCAATGGCGAGAAAAAAACTAGACTTTTCATAATGCGCCGTTACACTCATTTTGTAACTTTGAATTTGAACTGTTCATATTGCCTTTAAAACTTTAAACCGAGTCCTCCACATGGGATAAATTTCTTGGAGTGGGCGTGGAGGATTCCTTTTACATTTTTGTAACTTTATAGATATTTTGCATTCTCGGAACATTTTGGCTCTCTCCACTAACCCGCTTCCAATTAGATATGTCCACTTACCCATGGATAATAGAGCCAAAATTTGATGGGGAAGAGAATGCTCATTATTTACGATTGTGGAAAAAATGCAGAGAAGAAGAAAACTCCACCATTTCGCGCCTGATTTTCAAAATTCTTTTGTGAACCAAGGAATTGAGAACAATACAAGATTCGACGATCCATGACCATAGAAAAGATGGGAAATTTCATTCAAATGGAGGTTGCAATAGAATTTTCACGCGTCCAGATAGGGAAATGGAAAATTGATCAAACCACGTAGACTGGAGAGTTTAAACAACTTCAAAGCATGAATTTCTCTATCTTTTCAAACTTCTAACTTTACTTGAACACTTCTAGAGGGTGTGAGCTCAAAATTTTGAATTTAAATTAGAAAATGAGGGGGGGATTTTGAGGGCGACAACACTAGTGTGGGGTAATGATGAGCCCACATTCTTGTTATATATAGGCTAATTATACATTATGGGAAGAGCATTATGTATTTTTGGTTAAGTCATGAGGAGGTGTGAGACTTAAAAGATCTTGGACCCCTTTGTTTGTTACACACATAGAATAAGTAGGGGTTACAAAATGGTGCATGCTCATATTGGTTAGAGAACGAAAATAAGCACATGTAAGGACCGAATGAAGTTGATACTCTTTATGTGCATGATAATAGGAAAATATCCTAACATTTGGCATGTGGAATACCTTAGACATCATTTCAAACACCTAACACATGGGACTTTATGTAGTGATAAAAAAATTCACAAATAATTTGGACTTATAGTTAGGATGAAATTGTGTAAAGGACAATGAATATTTGAGATCGCACCCATGTATTAACCGTATTTATTAAAGAGAGAAAAGTGCACTAAAGAATAGTTTTGAATAGTTATAACAATGCAAGACAAAGGACATGGTGACAACTAAAGAGGAGATCAACATGGAATACATTGTTTATACCATCAAGAGATGGAAGATTTTGGGGTTTTATACTAATCACAAATTTATAGGTGTTTCATGTAATGTGGTAATGGAATCCAATGTAATTAGTGATTGATTTGGTGAAGGGAAATGACCCACTATTATAAACACCCTTCTAGTACCACGTATTAGAGTGTAGAGAGTTATTGGGAAAATGATGCATACATAGTGATCCATCATTGTTGATTATTTTTATACCGAATGGAAGTTAATTTTAAAATTTTATTAGACATTTATATGTTGATGTATTAAACATTTTGGATGAAATATAATAGCTTGAAAATTGATTCATCCCTTACAATTCAAATGTTTGTGTGAGAATGTTGAAATTACTTATGAGGATACTCTTTGGTTGTGGTTATTTCTTATTGTGAATGTGTTCTATTGCACTAGGTGATTTATGTATTAATGTATTATATCTATCATAACGTAATTGAAACCGGTATGGACCAAGCAGTGTTATCTCGTTCCTTAGGTGAGTGGACAAGATGACATTTTTCATATGCCAATGTGAGCAAGTTACTTTTATAGGTCACACACTATAGAATATTTATCTTGCATGTGTGAACTTGAGATTGGGGATAAGGGTAAATTAAAGAAATAATTTTCATTCAAACATTAAATTAAAATTTTGGGAACATTAGGGAACGATGGTACTATATATTCACATATTAGGTCATCTATTTGTAGTAGTATATCTACCATTTTGACCTTAATAGGTTTAGTTCAGGTGCCAAAAGTATTTATTATTATTATTTCATATCCTTGTTTTATTTTTTATATGAGAAATGAATAAGGATTGATACGTTCTCCATTATAATTTGTGTTATTTATACACCCATTTTAGTATAGTTAGGGTGTCGCATCCATCAATTCTCTAGTACAATTATTTCAGTTGAGCTACTACATCCCTTGGATTTTTGGTTCAACGATTACATATTCTAAGGCATGTTCACCCTATAACTCTTCAAAAACTTTAAAAGTTACAAATTAGGTCTAATCCTTATTTTACTTTACTAATTTTAATCTTTTTATGGTTCATATATTTATGATTATTTAGAACATCATTCTTGTTCCTTTTTTATCTTGATGATGGTTCTAGATGTGTGGCCCAAAATGTTGGACATCACCTAAACTTGAACATAGTTCTCCAAATAAGTTACAATATGTTAAAATGTGAAAATATATACAATCAATATATACTTACTTATCATGATGGGACATAAATCTACACATGTTTCACTTGTATATATTTACATGGTGCAATGGGATACTCTGGTTACACTTGTGAACACCCTTAGTGTTTATCAAAGGTACCCATTTTCTTTTATCCTTTAATATGAAAATTTCAATATTAGATTACAAGGGTGACATTTTCAACACCTAATTCTAGTATTTCACACTTGGCAACATCAATTTTAGCACTCTTTGAAATATTTAGATTAGTGACATATATTTGATTCTTTATCATACATTCATATATTTTTACCCATAAATGTTCTTAGTTGAATTTATTTTCCATCTATACTTACTCATGATCATCTTAGTCTATATATAAACACCTAAAATACAAGTATAGACATTCCCAAATCCATATATCCTTAATTTTTACTCTCTTAGACACCACCAATTTCCTCAAACAATACCATCTACCACAACTATAATTGCATGAGAAAAATAAATATGTTTCAAATATGGACGCATTCATTAGGTCAGCCTAATCTTGTATCTTGGGTTAACTTTTAATCCACTCCACAAGGCGTGTAGCCTTATGTAGGGGGAAACCTTACACTAAGAGATAAACTATGAAGATATATAAAGTGTACACTAGTTAATTTATATAGGTAGTTAAAAAACACACATTCAATAAGAAAAAGTCTTACTTACAAGAAATACATCTTCTATTAAGTATGTAAAATAGGGGAAATTAAACTACATGAACACATTTTCACTAAGGATAGGAAAAAAATTTCCTATGATCAAAAGGGGAAACTAGTTCCTTTAATTTTCCCAGTTGAACATGTAAATGTAGATACATATGATAAATATTGGATAGTCAGTGGCATGCAAAAATTATATCGAGGCATTGAAGTATGATGAAGGTTTTTCCAATGAATATTTGTATTTCGATGGAATTGCCTATGTAATTTTTTTGGCCAAATATTTCCAACAAAATTTCCACTAGATATTTTTTATTTTTAGTTGTCAAATATTTATATTCCTTTCCCACAAAATTGTTGACTACATTAATCTACACTCATTTATTGCTTCTAGTTTTTCAATAAATCTATTTGTATTCCTTTCATGTTTTCCCCCTAACATGGTGTTTTTATCCTTCATGTGTACAATTATATAGGGAAGGTCATTACCTATGTTGGGAACCACCTACCCTATCATGATTGCATTTACTAACAACAAACATTTTCCTAACAACAACATTTTTGGTGGGTAATTTATCATGGAATATCATAACCACATCTAACAAAGCGCGTGAGCATCCTCACAAGGCATTAACATTGTATCAACAAATACTTCCAATAGGTTTCCAATATGAACAATTCACCTTCCCTAGGATGTTATGAGCCCACGCAATAATACAAGCTTCAAAACAAGGTATGGACATCTTGAAGCATTACGTATGTTTCAATTATAAGTGTCTTATAAGATATGTCTCTAAAATGTGGGAGCATTTGAACTATTCAAGAAAACGCCTAATAATATATTTTTGGTTCAAAACTGAAATGCCCTCAATTCCTTATAAAAAAATCAATGGTGTAGGGTTCTTTGAATAAAAATGTAATATTTTATGTGTGAACATGAATCTATTGTTTAATTTTCCTTACTTGCATGGGCCATGTGCAAGGGAGGTATTACCATTTCTTGCACACCTTCAATAAGGAAACTCAAAACTTCGTTCTCATCTTGATAGAGCTTTTCGAAAGTCTTACATACTTTGAATGGAAGAACTCCTAGGAATGACTTATGAATATTTTCCATGAGATGAGGACTATAATTTCTAAGGTTCGGTTAAAAACATCAAAGGTAGAAACATCGAATGACATAGACAGATCATTCTTAAAAAATGGGTCCTTAACCATTTTTAAGAACAAATACGTCCAAATAACCATCAATTCCCATGTCTTAAAAACACTAGTCGTTAGCATTCAAAAATCTACATGGATCAAGTTTAAATCATTACTTGATTTTATAAAATCTATGTGATGTTCATTTGGTTGTTGAATTTTATTCAAGAAAGACACGGGCTACGTGTCGGTGGATCAACGGCTCAAGTAGGGCTACGTGGCACCATTTCAGGCCTCTCTTCATTTTTCTAAATCCGATGGACCTAATCCTACAGAATGATATCTAATTTACAAGTTTTCATGTCCATTACAGTCGGTGAAGTCAAAGCTACATGCTAACATCTTTTAGAGCCAATGATTAAAAGGACAGTGATACCGATGTTTCGTGGAGCTTTCATATTCATTCACAATTTGCAATGAAATTAGCCGAAGCTAATTACCGAATGTGTGGAACTGCTTTTATTTGTTCCCAATTATAATGGTTAGGCAAGTGAAGAGTGAAAGGTACATGGGTTGTTTCTATTGGCTTGGATTTTGTAGTTTCGATCTAGGATCGACACCTGATTTACGCATGGGCCATTTCTATTGGTTTGAGTTTCATAAAGGTAATCGAGGTCTTATTTTTGAAGGATTCGTGGGATATTTTTATTAGTTTAAGATTTTACAAAGCATAGTCAAAACTAGTCAAAGTACTCGACATCACGGAAGTACATGGACTGCTCTAAATGGTTCATTCTTCACGCTTAAGCTTTTACAAGCCCGACACAATACATATGTCACATATTTTTATTGGCTCACATTTTAAGGGAAAGAAAACATGATTTTACAAAAAAATAAAAGGACGACACTTGGAAAATAGGTCAATGAGACAGAGACACATGAGTAGGGGAGATTCTTGAGCCAATTAAAAGATGAAACGTGTCATTTTCCTGTGCATTATGACAAACAAAACTTTGGAAGGCCATAACTTTTGATCTACAGCTCCAAATTTAGCAAAATTGGTCTTGTTGGAAATCTCTTGCCAAGATCTACAATTTGGTATCATTTATTTCAAGAATTTTTGAAATTAGAGGAAAATCCAATTAAAGGAAAAGGAAAATTCATGCGAGAGGATTAAAAATAAATCAAAGCATGCAAGGAGCTTATTTCGCCATCTAAAAAGACTTTAAAGCATATCAAAGCATGCAAAACAAAGGAAAGACTATTTTGAGCCATGTAGAGTTTTATTTTGAGAAGAAAATATTAAAATAAAGTTGAATAAATGCATGATTTCACATAGATGGATTTTCTTTCATGGAAAGAAATCAAATAGACTGTTTTTATTTATTTTTAAATCTGACTTGCATCATTCTTTCTTTCTTAGATTTCTATAAAAACCTCAGAAAACATTGTAAAATCAATCTGATTTCTTAATTCATATTTCCTGGAGTAATTCAGTCTTTCTGATTGAGGAAGCAAGGGTCATGAGTTATTATTTGTTCTTATTCCACCCCTTGGATCAATAAAGGAGTTGTGTTTTACCTTCTACAATCTATGTTTATTGCATAATCCATTTTAACTGATTTTATTTTGTGATACTTATCTATCCTTGTTTTATCAGTTAAATCTCTTGTCCCTTTATGCAATCTTGTGTCAATTTTTAGATCATAGATTGTGTTTAATAGGTTGTTTACATGATTTTTTTGTGGAGCCATCTATTGCCCCTTCTTATCTTGTGGCAATTCATTCCAAACCCTTTTTGAATCACCTTCAATTTGAATCAATTACTTTTAGTTTTTGTATGGTGTGTGTGGATCCTTTTTTCATCTGTGTGATCCAAATAAGTCTTAAATTCTCAAAACATTCTGGTGTATCACCTCCCTTTTAGTTAGTTTTCTTTCTCTTCCTTATCCCTTTTCCCAGCTAGTTTTAGGAGGTAGAATTAGTTTAGGTATTTCACTATGGGAACCAACCCTCTCTGGAGATTCAAGCCAACACATACGAGGTCACTCACGGACTAGGAGTGTTTCCATTTTTTCAATTGAAAGGAGAGTTCTCAAACCATTCTCCAAAGGGTGCATTTCAAAGTGACAACATTTTTTGGCACACCCAATGGGAGAGAACAAATAATTTGATGTTATTTTTAACAATAATTAGTGTTTCATACATTAATCATCCTAGCATCTAGTGACTCCACTAGTTCAAGCACATCCTAGTAGCATATGAAAATATTTCATGCCAAAGGTAATAATAATATCATCTACAAAAGGTATTCCTTTTGATTTTATTGAATTACCTTTGAATTCAGCTAAGAGGAGCAGATTTTCAAGTTCCAAACCATATCTTAAACCTCCTCCCACTCCACAAAATCCAATATTATCTCCCAAATCTTCCATAACCAGTTCTATTCTAAACATGGCCAATCTAAGAAATCAGCCATTTGTTCCCTTTAATGTTGGTATCCCATTGTTGCTAGCTCAACATAATGATATTCTAGCTAATGCCCTTAAGAGAATTCCATTTTTTACTGGAGAAAATCATATCACACCCATAGAACATGTAAAGGATGTTGCCAATATATGCTCTATTTATCACATAACTCAGGATAATGTTGCAGTCAGATTGTTAGCATATTATTTTAAGGAAAATCATTAAAGTAGTACAAAGGACTTGCTTTAAATTACATTACGGCTTAAGATCAGCTGGTAGAGGTATTTTTCAAGCACTTTGAAGATAAATCAAATCATCTTTCATTGGTTGAAAAATTTACTACTATCAAGAGAGCACCATAAGAGTTCATGACTAATTTCAACTATAGATTCCAAAGGACTTGGGATAAAATTCTAGAAGTGGTAAGGCCTACTCCTCAAAATGATTTCTTGTATTATCTAAGGGCTTTGAATTCTGATATTTTAGTGATGATACAATCAATGGGTGGAGAGACACTTCTTGATGCTTATGATATAGTAGTTAAAGCTGAAAATAGTCTTATACAAGTAGGAAAGATATCTCCAAGGCCTTCTATGCCCATCTTTGTAGAGATTTCCTCTCCCACTTCTCAACAAGTACCTACAATAGCCCCAATTCCAGCATCTAATTCTCAGCCTTTGATCCAATCCAATGCTACCCAAGTCTAATCAAGTGATTTGCAAGAGATAAAAGGAATTTTAAAATATTATGGGAATGAGATAGTTTCCCTCAAAAGGAAACAAAATAAGAGTTTCAAACCTTACTATCCTCCCAATTAGCAGAATAGACCTTCTTTCCAACCAAATTCACAAGGCTCAAATTAGATTGCTAATCCAAATCCTATTCAAACAATTAATCCCAATATTGTTAGCACATCCAAAGCTCTTGTCCTAGTTCAGAATAATCTAATCCAATAATATGAGTGGTGTTATCCATGTAGTCATCCTCATAATCAAAACTCATGTGTTAATGGTACTTAGAATCAGGAACTTATGGTGCAAGCAACTACTATGTCACAAGGTCCAATAGTTGAGGCTACACCACAACAGGAAGTTTAAAAAGAGTTAGTGCCAAGTGATGTTACTTTCCTTAATTGGAAAGAGGATGACTTATGTGGAATAAATCGGCTTGATAGTCATAATTCTACTTCTGTGGAAGCCAACACAAGATCTAAGAAAAGGGCATTGGAAGTGGAGCAACCTACTGGTAAGATAAGTTCTCATTCTTTTCCATTTTTCATGTTGATTTTTCAGTCTCAAATCAGTAAGGAAGTCAAAATAATCAGCATATAAAGTCTTCAAATTAGCAAGATATTCTAATTCCCATTCCTCTAATATAATAAGGTGTTAACAAGTCACAATAGAAGGTTAATACCCCATATTTTAATATCCTTGAGCATATGAAGCAAACTAAAGTTAGTATGTCATTATGGGATACATTGTCACTTCCTAGACAAAAGGACCTTTTGCAAGAAGCCTTGTCAAATATTAATCTTTCTATCCAACCATCCAAAGAACCATCTAAGGTTGTGCTCACAAATACATCTGATCCAAAGGAAGCTCAAGCAAATAAGAGTGTCAAGCCACCTCCCTTCTATGTATCATTGATCATAGGTCAGAATCTAGTTCACAACTGCATGATTGATTTTGGAGCCTCTAGCTCAGTTATGCCCAAGCAGGTTGTTGACAAACTTGGTTTAGATTATGAGCCTCTTTCTAAGGGAGTATTTCATCTTGATGGCACACCAAGTAACCACTATTGGAGTCATTATAAATATGATCTTAACCTTGCATGCATGCCCCACTTTCTCCATTCCTCAAGATGTCTTCATTATTGATCTTCCTCCTCTTTTTTCCTTATGCCTTTCTAGAGATTTCATGACCAAAATTGGAGGTTATTTATCATCAGACTGGTCTCATATGTTATTCATAAAAAGGTATGGCACTAAGGTTACCATAAAATCTGAACCAATATCAGAACACCACCTTGAGCCTTATGTTCCTAGTGATAGTAACTCAAATTGCATGATCATTGATGAAGAAGACCTGTCAGTTGACCATCACCAACCACACTTGTAGAGGAAATTCCTGATTTATTACTAGATGAGTGGGCTTTTAAGAAATATGCACATGATCCATACCACCAAATGGAAGAAGCTGAGTTTGGGATATATTGTTTACATGAAGAAGATTTTATGGTTCCTAACCTTATCAAAGTAGGTCATTAAGAAGAAGGTTTGAGGTAATTATACTTTGATGTATCATAGAGAAAAAATAGAGTAGGTAGAGGAATCATGATTATTTCCCCAACAAATAAAAAGTATTTTTCAGCTATGAGATTTTAGTTTTCTTGCACAAACAATACAACAGAGTATGAAGCTCTTGTGCATGGCCTTCAATGGGAAAAAAAGAGAGGAGCAAAAGAAAAGGCAATTTTTTGGTGATAGCAATTTGTTGGTCAACCAAATTAGAGAATAAGCTGCCACTAAGAAAACCTTATTGAGATCTTAAAAAATAGGGTATGGGCTTTAATTGAGGACTTTGATGCTTTTAATATTCATTTAATTCCCATAATGAAGAACAAACATACGAGATAGGTTGGTTGTCATTGGTGCACAAGTTGATATTCCATTTCGAAAAAAATAAGTACAAAGAATATAAGCATGTCAAAATAGTGGTAAGGCCTTCTATTCTAGATAATAATGTTAATTGGCAGGTTTTTGAAGTAGATGAGCAAATTGTTAATTTCTTACAAGATGAAGTTGAGTTTTTGTTAGAAATCATGAAAGGTTGCAACAAAATTATGACAATCAAATTTTTTAACTAAAATATAACAAAATTCCTCAAGGATTGATTACTCTCAAGTCTATTTTCAACATAGATGATGAGGTCGAAAAGAAAAATCCAATATGATGATCAAGCAAGAGGATTATGAAGCAGTCAATATTGGAAATGACAAAGCACTCAAAGTGGGTAAGGTATGTAATGATGATGAAAGGATTGCTTTTGTTCAACTTGCTCAAGAATTTGATGATGTTTTGCATGGAACTATGGTGATTTAAAAGTTTTTAATCCAAATCTATCCCAACACACCATAGAATTGGATAAAAATCCAAACCAATTAGACAAAAGAAAAGACAATCAATCCCAAGATTGAACCATTGATGAAACAAGAGTTGGACAAATTAATCAAGGCTAATATAATTTTTCCTGTTAAACACTCATCATGGGTCGCCAATTTGGTTCCTGTAAGGAAAAAGAGTGGAGAAATATGATTGTGTGTAGATTTCAGAGATCTGAATAGAGCTTCTTTGAAAGATCATTACCTCTACCATCTATGGAGAAAATTTTGCAAAGGGTAAGTGGCTCAAAACGTTTCTCCTTACTTGATGGTTATTTAGGCTATAATCAGATCTTGGTACAAGATTCAGATCAATTTAAGACAACATTCACCACAAAATGGGGCACCTACGCATATAGGAAGATGTCATTTGGGTTGTCAAACGTAGGAGCCAATTTTCAACGTGCAATGGACTTGGCCTTTGAAGGATTAATCAATACTTGTGTTCTTATTTACCTAGATGATATAACTATTTTTTCAAAACATGTTGCAAATCATATCATACATCTTAGACACGTTTTTTAGAGATGCAGGGAATATGGTGTTTCACTTAATCCAAAGAAGTGTGTATTTTCAGTCCATGAGGGTAAGTTTCTTGGTCACATTGTTTCCAAGAAAGGTCTCACAATTGATCCAGAATGAGTAAGTGAAATTTTTCCTTATCTTTTCCAAATCATAAGAAGGCGTTGCAAAGTTTTATGGGTGGGATTAATTTTATGAGAATATTCATTACAAGTTTTGCAAACCTTGTAAATCCATTGACCTCAATGCTCAATAAGAACACTATTTTCAATTGGGGAATAGAGGGAAAGAAATCATTTGAAGAAATCAAGCATGCCATCTCACAAGCTCCAACTCTCACTAATCCAGATTTTAGTAAAGACTTCATTCTTTATGCTTTTGGGTCAATTGATTTTTTTTTTCATCAAGGGCTACATGATTATGAGGTGAAGTATTCCTTTGTTGAGAAACAATTTCTTTCAATAATTAGGAGCCTTAAGAAATTTAGACACTTGCTTTATAATAACAAGATTCATCTGATGGTTTCTCATCCAAGTGTCAAGGAATTTATTTTGAGAAAAGATTTGAATGAGAAGAGAACAGGGTGGATCACAAAGGTAATGGAATATGATGTTGATATTAAAGTTACTAAGTTGATTAGAGGAAGAGGAATGTGTGAGCAATTAGCTTTAGATTTTCATGATGATAAAGATCAAGTCTTAGTCATTCAAGATGGTTCAAATCCAAAGTGGTTTCAACATTACCTTAAACTGGATGTAGAAGATGATTCATTTTCTTAGGATTGGAAAATTCCCATAGGGATTGGACAAAGAAAAAAGTAGGTATTTCAGGTTATAATCCATTCCTTATGTTCTTGTTGATAATATAATTTTTAGAAAATATGTGAATGGAGTTCTTTTAAGATGCATTGACTTAGATCAGATTGAGCATGTTTTGGAGTAATTTCATGATGGTTCATCTAGTGGCATACCTAACCATCATCGGTTTCCCTCTACCGACATTGGTTATCGATGACCAGCATCAGTCACCATCAACTACACATTTCCCTACCTTTTAACCTTTACCCTACCCCTACCTCCCTTTTTTCCCCACCCAACCTTCACCCTGATCATTTACCTCACCTTTCCCGACCAACTCATTTACTACCTCCTTAGTCCTCCTCTGGGACTCATTATTTTACCCCTACCTTGGCCTTACCCATGCCGTGAGCTAGATATTTGGACCTAGACCATCGTTAGTGACCTTTGACCTCATGTGTTCGCTATACTTTGCAACACCGTTACTTGTGTTGATTGACCTAATGACCTTATCTTGCCTCTTGCTTTGTGACCGTTTATCCTAACCCTGTTATCTCAGTTTTGAGTTTACGCCAAAACTATCAGATAACCCTACGAAATTTTTAAGCTGGTTTTGCAAAATTGCCTTTATGAGAGATAATCGGGTTTTCGGGTTTCACAAGCAGGACAACATGTGTTTTGAATGTTTCATGTCTTGTGTTCCCCGAAACCCGAAACCCGCTTCAAGTAAGGCGAGTCGGGTTTGCGGACCTTCCGAACATCGGAGCATGCCTTCGTCTAAGCATCATGCTTCATGTCGATTGTTTCCCGCAACCCGAAACCCAAATTGCCTAAGTCCTTCATGTCGGGTTTTGAAACTTTGAAGCATCTAAGCATCATGCTTCATGTCGATTGTTTCCCGCAACCCGAAACCCGAATTTCTCTAAACACCTTTGTGTCGGGTTTTCGGATCTCTTGAGCATGCTGACATGGCGTTAATGTCAAGTTGTTGGGTGGTTGCACGTACATTTGAAGTGTATTAATTGCAATTTTTCATATATATATATATATATATATATATATATATATATGTGTGGATTTCACGTCATTTTTAATTTGACGTATTTTTACCTCGTGGATTTTTGTTCATGCTTCTCCAACCTCGAAACCCAAAACTCGCCTGTGCCCGATTGAATTGCCCGTTTTCGATCTTTCCTTTCCCTGGTTGAAGGTATTTCTCTCTTCATTCTTTGTTCATGGTTTTTATGGATTGATTATGTGAGGAATTCTTCCCATTTTTACCAGGTTTGTGGAGTTTTTATTTTTTTTTCTTTTGGGGTTGTTTTCTTTACCGGATTTATGTTTTAGGGTTTATCTCTTTGGAATTATCACTTTGTGTTATTTCCCGGAATATTGTTGTAATCAAAATATGTTTTGGATATAAACGATGAAGAAAGAACTTGCATGTTTTAAAATCAACAAAAACCCTATTCCCTCTTCTCGGGTTTCGCAGGGTGCTGTGCAGTATCAAAAACCCGCAATATATCAGAAAATTTGACGTGCCGGGCTTTCCAAAATCTCCGACATCTTCAGTGTGCCGGGATTTCCAAAATCTCTGACTTCTTCAAAGTGTCGAGCTTTCCAAAATCTCCGACATCTTCAAAGTGCCGGGCTTTCTAAAATCTCTGACATTTTCAAAGTGTCGGGTTTTCTCAAGTCTCCGACATCCTCAGTGTGTTAGGTTTTCTGGACTCCCCGACATCCTCCTTAGTGTGTCGGGCCTTTCCACTCTTCAAAGATCTTCGGTAGGTCGGGATTTTCATAGTGTGTAACATGTCCTGATCTCTGAAACTCTACTCCTTCGAAATCCCTCATGTTGGACCCTAGTCCATCGCAAGAAAAGACTGAGAAGTCAGGAAGGATGAAATAAAAATTCAGAAAGGTGGAATCTCCATCCTATATCGATTGCAATTATGACATCCGAGATACAGAGCTCGGAAATATAGATATGGAGGATTTCTAGAGTAGGGTAAAGAGCTCCTCCCAAACTCCATGGATGAAATCGATAGCCGATAGTGGTTTACCTCTTGCAACGGGTTTCCCTATGTCCGCTCAGTGCCCTAAATTCATCTTAGCCTGCGCCTCGAGTTATGACTCTGCTTCTCGTTCTGTGAGAAACCAGGCGGGAGAAGTTGTGATCAAGTTGGACGGAGGTTACTTTGATGACCTCCTCAAGCTGCCCAATTTTGAAGAATATGGAGAGTTAGATATCAAGTCAGCTCAGAAAGCTTGGGATAACGATCAGGAAGATTGTATCAAGCATGTAAATAAGAAGTTCCTGATCAAAGCCAAACCGGTTGTTTCCAGATTCCCGAGACTTGTCCCCAGAAGTGATTTCATTCAGGAAATCAATGACATCATCACTTTGTTGAGTCAGGTTTTTGGTTTACCCGAATCAAATGTTTTCCAAGGGTGGATGTATCAGTTCATGATCACCATCAAGAAGAATCAACAAGGGATTGATTGGGGCACTCTCATTAGTAATGAGATAGATTCCCAAATGACAATAGTCTTGTCTACGGGAAAGTTTTACATGTCTTTTTCATTTATGTTTCATCACATAGGAAGAAAATTTTGACTTGGTCTCCTGCGCGAGAGTCAAGAAAAATAGAACTCTTTTTAAAGAACACTATTTTCTAGGATTTATCCTATTTTCTCTCAATTCCTTTTATTATAAATAAGGGATGCTTATGCATTCCAAAGGGTCGAGATTTTTGAAATATTGGGAGCTATTGGAAAGAAGAAAAACTTTGTGTTTTCTTTTAATCATTGTGAAGAATAGGAGTTGATATTATTTTGCAAACTTTGTGTTGTGGGATATATCTTTCTTAAGACATTGTTCTTACGTCCATAATCTTAAGCTATTCTTTGTTTAGCACCTTAGTGTTTCTAATCATTTCAGACATTATATTTATGATCTAAAGCCCGTATGATTATTTCGTGCTCTGTGTTTACTCGAAAGAAAATACGTTTCTCTCATTTCCTTTCCATTGTTCTTCTTTCATTGTAATAGTTTCCGACTCAGTTCATTTACGAAAGCAATACCTTTGAATCGTGTGGATGTGGATTTCAGGATTTTATCCCAACCCCAATGGTTAGATTAGTGTGAATACTGTATATATATTTTTTTGTGTTTTAGATTAGTAATAAGTAGGTATTTCGCTTTGTCTTTGAGGAGGATTTAATCCCATATACTCGTGGTTGAACCTCATATTTTGGATTGACAAAATATCCAACCAATGATTTTGGCGACTCACTGGGAATATGGATTTATAGTATAAAGCTTATCCTCTTGGTGTCCAGCGACTCCATATTTGCCTTATTTTTAACAAGGTCTCTTTCCCACTCAAGCGGCCAGAAGATCTTCACTCGGTCCCACCGAGCCCAAGGTGAAATTGACCCACTCTTTGAGTTGCTACAACAACACAATTTCAGCCTGTCCCCCAACAACATTGTTTCTAACCGAACCAAAAGTTCTTCGCCTGTTCGGAGAAACCAGATCCCGTGGAATGAGAAGCATCTGCAACTTGTCGTGCACTACTCTTGTCTGATACTCAGATCCCTATACGCACTCTTTTCAGAAGGATGGCAGTACAACCTGTGCCTTGGGGCGCAGTTATTGGTCCTCTTTCTTTAACTCCACCATTGCACGAGTTACCACATGGATCACGTAAAAACATTCCCAAGTTTAATGGGGATGGGAAGCAGCATCCTGATGAACACATTGCATCTTTCTTTGTAGCATGTGGTGTCCTTGGAGTAGCTCACGAAGATGTCTCTGTTCGACTCTTCGTTGAAATGTTGCACGGTGCAGTAGCTGAATGGTTTTATCACCTTCCGAATGCATGCATCACAAACTGGGCTACCATGCGGACCAAGTTTGAAGCACGTTTCAAACCAGCCGAAGATTCTCATGCCTTGTTAGCTCAACTTACTCATATGAAGAAGGAATCGCATGAACCCATGCGGGACTTTGTGGCAAAGTTTAATAAGCTGATCCGAAAGATTTCGAGAGATAGTTGTACCAACTCCGGAAAATCAGAAATGCTTCTTCATTAATGCTCAGCCTCCCGATGTGAGCTTTTTATTAAGAAGGTCGGTTATCCCAGATTTGGTTGTCACTCAGTCAACAGCTATTGAAATAGAGGATGATCTCATTTTGGCCGGAAGGATCAGGAAAGATGTACCAAAGGCTAAAAATCAAGGTTCTTCCCAAGGTAATACTGATCCTATGTTTCAAAAAATGGCTAATGATTTGATCGCTTTAAAAAAGCAAATGTCTCAGCAGGTGAGCAATGTTCCATATCGGGATATCCCTAGACGGAATTTCAATAACAACAATGGTGCGCCTACAAGGGATAGGCCGTGATTAACTCCTGCTCACCGAGGCTAGCAATTGAAGCTCCTCTTGTTAATGCGGTAGTAGAAATAGTTGAAGAAGAGGAAGAACCAGAAGAACAAGATTCTCCAGAGGCTTTTGAAGCTTCAGGATATGTCGATGAGTCTTATGACGATTCGGCTGGCGACTCCAGCATTAGGTATTTGGAATACGATGAAGATGAATGTGCACCGAATGGTCAGTCATTTGCTGTCTTCACTCGATCCCAATCTTAGAATCCAAGAAAACCTCTTGAAAACACTAAGGAGAAGAATAAGGAACCTCCCATAGCCATAGTTAAGAGAGGTACTCCTATTTCAGCGCAAACTGAAAGAGAAGTCACCAAAAAGGCAACTTCTCCTTATTCTCTTTCTCCTAAGATCAGTGCCTCAGCTCAAGCTCATGTGATTAGAACTGAGCCTACCATCACCCCTTCTTATACTACTTTTGACATTATCGATCATGCAAAAAGAACCAAAATCCAGATGTCGGAAGTCGAATATCTTCAGTCAAATCCTGAACAGTTTGAAAAACTTGCCAAATTCATTAGAAGTAAAGCGGCTGTTCCACCACCTTCAAAAGGTCTCCTTCCAAATCCTACTCAATCCCCATCTCAGAACAATCTGACCTCTGCTTCTTCTTCGGGAAAGATTGAACCATTTTATTTTTCTTTACTTATAAATGGGTTTAAACTCAGCAATTGCATCATCGACTCAGGGGCCTCCGACAATGTTATGCCCACAAAAGTAGTCCATGCCCTTGGGCTTACTTTGAATAATTCATATGGATGGTGTTACTCTATGGAAACCAAACAAGTTCCTTTGATTGGTCAAATCAAAGATGCACGATTCACATTCGTTGTTTTCCCGAAAAGAGAGTGAAAATGACCGTTCTAGTTCTTTGACATCCCTGCAGACTTATGGTATCCTCTTGGGTAGAGGTTTTGTAAAGATGTTAGAGGTGAGATTAATATGGATTGGACTAAGGCCAAGATCCCAGTCAATGGGGTTCATCATGTTCTTCACCCCGAACCTCAGGCGAGGTATTTGGTAACTAAATCAGATGATCCTAAAGCTCAAATTCTTTTCAAAGATTCTAGCTTCGGAAATTATTTCATGACTTCAGAGATACCCACTGTAGATGTCAAGGAAGAAGATCCCAATGCTATTTGGACCCTCGAATTTGATGGTAGTTGCTCAATCACCGGATCAGGCGCTGGTGTAGTTCTTATATCTCCTAATTCCAAAATTTTCCCATCAGCTTACAAGTTGCAGTTTGATAATACTAATAACACGGCTGAATATGAAGCTCTGTTACTAGGATTAGAAATGGCCAGACAGAAGGGAATTCAAAATCTCAAGGTTCAGGGGGATGCGGAGCTGATTGTCAACCAGGTCAAGGGAATCTATCAGGTAAAAAATGATCGCTTGAGACACTACAGGAACAAAGTTTGGGATAGTATAGAATGCTTTGATGCATTCTCTATTAAGGCAGTTTTGAGAGATTATAATGACAAGGCTGATTCTTTGGCCGTGTCTGCATCCCTCCTTCTTCCTCATCCCTAGTTCAAGCAAGATACGTACACTATTGAGATTGTGTACCATCCCAGTATCCCAGATAATGCGACTCACTGGCAAGTTTTCAACGATGATCAACAGGTGTTGGATTTTTTGGAAAAGACTGAAAATTTCAGTGAGTTGTACTTTGAAGGTTTGGAATCAGCTTTCCGTGAAACTATCTCAGATCCATATCAAGAGGTTGATGGTGAGTTTATCCAGCTTAAAGGCAACAAGATACCAAAAGGTTTGGTTTCTCTATAAGGTTTGTTTGACAAGCATGATCATTTTATTCAAAACAAAAGGCAAGTTGAAGGAGCTTCTTCCTCGAAAGTAGATCAAATCAATCTAGGTTCGTCTGATCAACCTCGGATGGTGAATATTGGGAAATGTTGTTCCCCTGAGGAGAAAGTGAAATTCACTTCACTCTTGAAGAGATACATGGATGTCTTAGCCTGGTCTTATGTAGATTTAAAATCCTTCAAGCCCAAAGACGTACAACACAGTATCCCTTTGAAGCCTGATGTGAAACCATACAGGTAAGCAAAGACATTACAATCCCAAGATCTCAGGAACTATCCTTGTGGAAATTCAGAAGATGTTAGATGCTAGAATTATTTTTCCAATCCATCACTCCACCTAGATTGCTAACATCGTTCCTGTCAGGAAGAAGAATGGCGAAATCCGAATTTGTGTTGACTTCCGGAACCTGAATCAGTCTTCGCTAAAGGACAACTATCCCTTGCCTATCATGGATCAGGTATTACAAACTGTTACTGGATCAGAAATGCTATCCATGCTCGATGGATTTTCAGGATATAATCAAGTTGAGGTAACTACAGAGGATCAACACAAGACGGCCTTCACAACCCCATGGGGTACCTTTGCTTACAGGAGGATGCCTTTCGGCTTGATCAATGCCGGAGCCACCTTTCAGAGAGCTATGGACTTGGCATTCAGAGACCTGATGGGCGAGTCATAGTGGTATATTTAGATGACTTGACCGTTTTCTCTAAAAAACAGAGTGATCACTATGATCATTTAGAGCAAGTACTTTTGAGATGCAGGCGTCACGGGATTTCATTAAATCCCAAGAAGTCCATGTTTGGAGTGACTGAAGGAAAGCTTGGGTCATATTGTGACTAAAGAAGGAACCAAAATTGACCCAGAAAGGGTAAAGGCCATTCAGAGCCTTACCCTACCCACAAGTAAAACTGGAGTTCATTCTTTCTTCGGAAAGGTTAATTTCCTAAGAAGGTTCGTACCTGATTTTGCTGATAAAACTAAGGATATCCTTGGGATGATGAAAGGAAAAATTCCATTTCGATGAGATCAAAAGGGCAGTTGCTTGCACTCCTATCCTAGTATGTCTAGACTTCAAAAAAGATTTCATCATGTACAGCTACGCCTCTGCTCACACAGTGTCAGCCATCCTGATGCAGGAGAACGGGGAGGGCATTGAAGCTCCCATCTCATTTATGAGCTGCCCATTGAAGGAACATGAATTAAAGATGTCACAAATTGAAAAGCATGCTTATGCAGTGGTACGAGCGGTGAAACATTTCAGGTACTATGTGCTGAATTCCCATACCCTCGTTCTCGTTCCCGACACTGCCGTTAAATCCATTTTGACTCAACAAGAGTTGGGGAGTCAACGAGGTACTTGGATAGCTAAAGTTTAGGAGTACGACTTGGACATCAGACCTACCAAGTTGGTACGAGGAAGGGGCCTGTGCCAATTGATTGCAGAAAATCATGCTAAAGCAGAATGTGAAAAGACTCAAGATACTTCTTCGTGAGTTGCCCATGGTGCTTTTGTAAGTACAATCGATGAATGGTACATGGACATTGCTTTTTTTCGACATATGGTGAGTGCCCCCACATTTAAGCCAAAAGGAGAAGAGGACAGTCAAACCGAGATCTGCAAGATACCTCTTGTGGGATAACAAAATATACAAGAAAGGTATTAATGTTGTTTTCCGCATTGTGTTGATAAATCACAATGATTAAAGTTTTTAGAGTCCTTCCATAGCCTAGCATGCGGAGGACATTTTTCATCCTCTGTAACACTTATAAGATCCTACAAGCTAGGTACTATTGGCCTACTCTCTTTCAGGATTCAGCAGAGTGGGTGTCCAAGTGTGAAGCTTGTCAACATTTCGTTGGTCGTCCCAAGTTAGCAGCTCTTCCCCTGAAGCCCATAGTGATCGAAGAACCTTTTCGCTAGTGGGGAATTGACTTCATTAGAACATTGAATCCTCGCCTCCCAAAGTCTTTGGGCATAATTACGTGCATCGACTACTACTGGACTATTTTACCAAGTGGGTAGAAGCCGCACCAATCAAGCAAGCAACCTCTGAAGCTGTTTGCAAGTTCCTTAAAGAAAATATAATTGTCAGATTCGGTGTGCCTCACAAGATTGTAGCTGATAATGCCTCTAATTTCTCGTCGCATGAGATGACAGAATTTTGCTATGGATTCGGCATCACTTTGGCTCACTCATCTGATTATTATCCCCAAGGCAATGGGCAAGCTGAGTCCAGCAACAAGAACCTGGTTACCATAATTAGAAAACTAGTAGATGAAAACCAGAGGACATGGCACAAAGCATTGTATGACGCATTGTGGGCTGATCAGATTACCCCAAAGCGAGCTATAGGAATGTCTCCTTTCCAAGTGCTGTACGGGATTGATGCTGAGATTCCTATCTCAGTAGAATTGCTAGCCTTACAGTTGGCAAAAGCAGTCGAAGATGCGGCTTTTCAAAATTCTATTGAGAAGAGGGTTATGTACCTAGCCAGGCTAGAAGAAGAACAAAGCAAAGTGGTTGATCGCATTGCAGACCATCAGAGCAAAGTAAAGAAATTTTTGACAAGAAGTCAAGGCAACGTCATTTCCATATTGGAGACCTGGTGTTGCTTTGGGATAAAAGAAGGGAGCAGAAAGGGATGCACGGAAAGTTTGACTCCTTGTGGAAAGGATCTTTCAAGATTCATCAGTTGAGTGGTGAAAATAGTTTCTATCTATCATACTTTGATGGAGAGTTACTCCCTTTTCCTTTCAGCGGCCAACATCTGAAGTTGTTTCATCATTAATGCAAGACACTCTCTTACATTGTATATACTTTATTTTATGTCGTGTGTTTGCTTTTAGTCTTCTTTCTTTGTTTGTTTTGTTTTTCGGTTTTCTTCTTTTCGACTCCGTAGCAGCAATGGATAAAGCCGAGGTTTTGAGTTCACTTCCTTTGATATCACAAAGAAAGTCCCCAACTAGAGCTAGCTGTTATCTCAGGTTTGAGTTTACACCAAAACTATCAAATAACCCTACAAAATTTTTAAGCTGGTTTTGCAAAATTGCCTTTATGAGAGATAATCGGGTTTTCAGGTTTCACAAGCAAGACAACATGTGTTTTGAATGTTTCATGTCTTGTGTTCCCGAAACCCAAAACCCGCTTCAAGTAAGGTGAGTTAGGTTTGCGGACCTTCCGAACATCGGAGCATGCCTTCATCTAAGCATCATGCTTCATGTCGATTGTTTCCCGCAACCCAAAACCTGAATTGCCTAAGTCCTTCATGTCAGGTTTTCGGAACTTTGAAGCATCTAAGCATCATGCTTCATGTCGATTGTTTCCCACAACGAAACCCGAATTGCTCTAAACACCTTTGTGTCGGGTTTTCAGATCTCCTGAGCATGCTAACATGGCGTTAATGCCGAGTTGTCGGGTGGGTTGGCACGTGCCAGCTGAAGTGTATTAATTGCAATTTTTCATATATATATGCGGATTTCCACGTCATTTTTACTGGACGTATTTTTACCTTGTGGATTTTTCGTGCATGCTTCTCCAACCTCGAAACCCGAAACTCACCTGTGCCGATTGAATTGCTTGTTTTCAATCTTTCCTTGCCCTGGTTGAAGGTATCTCTCTCTTCATTCTTTGTTCATGGTTTTTATGGATTGATTATGTGAGGAATTCTTCCCATTTTTACCAGGTTTGTGGAGTTTTTTTTTTTTTTCTTTTGGGGTTGTTTTCTTTACCGGATTTATGTTTTAGGGTTTATCTCTTTGGAATTATCACTTTGTGTTATTTCCCGGAATATTGTTGTAATCAAAATATGTTTTGGATATAAACGATGAAGAAAGAACTTGCATGTTTTAAAATCAACAAAAACCCTATTCCCCCTTCTCGGGTTTCGCAGGGTGCTGTGCAGTATCAAAAACCCGCAGTATATAAGAAAATTTGACGTGTCGGGCTTTCCAAAATCTCTGACATCTTCAAAGTGCCGGGCTTTCCAAAATCTCTGACATCTTCAGTGTGCCGGGCTTTCCAAAATCTCTGACATCTTCAAAGTGCCGGGCTTTCCAAAATCTCCGACATCTTCAAAGTGTCGGGCTTTCCAAAATCTCGACATTTTCAAAGTGCCGGGTTTTCTCAAGTCTCGACATCCTCAGTGTGTCAGGTTTTCTGGACTCCCCGACATCCTCCGGGTGTGTCAGCCTTTCCACTCTTCCTGGCATCTTGTGAGGTCGGGGTTTTCACAGTGTGCAACATCTCCTGATCTCTGAAACTCTCCTCCTTCGAAATCCCTCATGTCGGACCCTGGTCCATCGCAAGAAAAGACTGAGAAGTCAGGAAGGATGAAATACAAATTCAGAAAGGTGGAGTCTCCATCCTATATCGATTGTAATTATGACATCCGAGATACAGAGCTCGGAAATATAGATATGGATGATTTCTAGAGTAGGGTAAAGAGCTCCTCCCAAAATCCATGGATGAAGTCGATAGTCGATAGTGGTTTACCTCTTGCAGTGGGTTTCCCTATGTCCACTCAGTGCCCTGAATTCATCTTAGCCTACACCTCGAGTTATGACTCTGCTTCTCGTTCTATGAGAAACCAGGCGGGAGAAGTTGTGATCAAGTTGGATGGAGGTTACTTTGATGACCTCCTCAAGCTACCCAATTTTGAAGAATATGGAGAGTTAGATATCAAGTCAGCTCAGAAAGCTTGGGATAACGATCAGGAAGATTGTATCAAGCATGTAAATAAGAAGTTCTTGATCAAAGCCAAACCGGCTATTTCCAGATTCCCGAGACTTGTCCCCAGAAGTGATTTCATTCAGGAAATCAATGACATCATCACTTTGTTGAGTCGGGTTTTTGGTTTACCCGAATCAAATGTTTTCCAAGGGTGGATGTATCAGTTCATGATCACCATCAAGAAGAATCAACAAGGGATTAATTGGGGCACTCTCATTAGTAATGAGATAGATTCCCAAATGACAATAGTCTTGTCTATGGGAAAGTTTTACATGTCTTTTTCATTTATGTTTCGTCACATAGAAGCAAATTTTGACTTGGTCTCTCGCATGAGATTCAAGAAAAATAGAACTCTTTTTAAAGAACACTATTTTCTAGGATTTATCTTATTTTCTCTCGATTCCTTTTATTATAAATAAGGGATGCTTATGCATTTCAAAGGGTCGAGATTTTTGAAATATTGGGAGCTATTGGAAAGAAGAAAAACTTTGTGTTTTCTTTTAATCATTGTGAAGAATAGGAGTTGATATTATTTTGCAAACTTTTTGTTGTGGGATATATCTTTCTTAAGACATTGTTCTTACGTCCATAATCTTAAGCTATTCTTTGTTTAGCACCTTAGTGTTTCTAATCATTTCAGACATTATATTTATGATCTAAAGCCCGTATGATTATTTCGTGCTCTGTGTTTACTCGAAAGAAAATATGTTTCTCTCATTTCCTTTCCATTGTTCTTCTTTCATTGTAATAGTTTCCACTCGGTTCATTTACGAAAGAAATACCTTTGAATCATGTGGATGTGGATTTTTGGATTTTATCCCAACCCAATGGTTAGATTAGTGTGAATAGTGTATATATTATTTTTGTTGTGTTTTAGATTAGTAATAAAGGCAGCCTTTCCTGTTTTTGAGAAGGGATTTAATCCCATATACCGTGGTTGAACCTCATATTTTAGATTGACAAAATATCCAACCAACAGACCCTACATTTGGTGTATCGGAACATACCTAAATGTTCCTACACCTAACCTACGTCATGTTTCCTAACCATATCCTATACGTTGGATACTAGAATCACTTCAACCTTATTTGGATAAGCCTATCAACCATACACGATGTAGATTTTGCCTCTTCTTCAACCCGTAGCATGTTGCGGTTTATACGTGTGTGTGCATTTGATTGTTGTTACCTTTGACCCTAACCCAAGCACTCCAGATTACCCGAGTAGACCTTTAAACATTTTTTCCCGATACCCACCTTCCTTTTCATCACATTTACCTTTTATCAAACCACTCACCGATTCTACCTTTGGCCTTGTCAGTTCCTTGTTTGAGGGGAATCACCTTTACCCACACATTGGGCAACCACATCTTATTTTTGTTAGCGTCACTTACCAATACAAGCTATGCAACAAAAGGGGTAAATTGTAGACACTAAAATTAGGTCACACTCCCCTTTGGTCCCTCAAAAATAAACACCCTTCATCACATTCACCTAGCCATGGCCCCCTCCACCCCACTAATATTAATTTAATTAAATTAATTCATTATCCTCACCAAATTTATTATTTAAATATCTTAATTTAAATAATATCCACACATACACCTCACTTAGACACCTCATCAAGCCAACTCAACCTAAGAGTGAGAACACACATGCAAGGAAGGAGATCAAGCATCTTTTCTTACACAACCATCCCAACAATGATCTAATCTAACCAAGCAAAGAGGAATGTACATGCAGCCCATGCAGAAGCTTTCCTTCAGTTGGTGACCACCTGCAGCCTTCAAACCACTCATCAGCACCTCCGTCCCTCACTCACAGGCATCCAGGACCAGAATCCAAGTAAGTAGACATTATACTTCTCTAGTTTATTCCATTTCATCATTATATTATCATATTTTGTTTACCTAGCCACCCATTGACCTCCCCCAACACTCACCCCTCCATATACCCATTAAAACCCTACCAAATCCTACCTAAATCACCCAATACCTCATCTTGACCAACCAAAGTCCATTGTGTAATCACAAAGGAGACCTAAATCTCATTTTGTGGCATTCCTAGAACTCCACAATAACTGCACCGGTTACACCCAACCACCACCGGTCACCCTTAACCGACATCGTCGTCTGTATTTGCCCATACAACCCAGAATAATGACCTATCCACCTAATTCCCTTTCACCCTCATTCACCTGTGATCTACCTGAGACCTCTGTCAGACCTACAGAGACCTAGAACCAGTTATTTGACCTTCGGATCCTATTCTAGCCTATCATGTTAGATTAGATCTATTTCTTATTATGTTTTAAGTGAGATACCTAAATCATTTTGAATTACAATAGGATTTACTTTATTTACCGCATTAAATTGTTTAAAACAAGTGGACTGATAGCCATCTAGGAAGTATCACACTTCCCGGATCTAGCACACATTAGGCTAGTTCACTACATATATTGTTTAACTTTTTCTAGTGGTCTTGCTTTATATTACAGGTAGTTCCTCTTAGCCAAAAGGAAGCTCTCACAATCAGATTTGGAATTCATATGTGTGCAACAACTCATCAACTAGCATTTGAACAGTATTCCTCCTATGCCCGTTACCCTATCTTTTGGCCAATACTTAAAGGAAACGATCTAGAAAACGGTGAAACATTTTGCACGCCCGTGGACCCATCCAGCATTCCTTGCATTTCATTCATTCCTAGCAAAAGTTGTGTGTTTGTTTGCCTTCTAAAATCATACACATTAATTTTCTTCCTTGGTAACCCACCTTTTCTTTCTATTTTTCTCTAAAGGAAACCTTTCTTTTGGTGTAATTAAAAAGAACCATTTCTTCGTGTTTTCTGCATTATAGTGAAAGAGCATCTCTCTTCCTCTTCATCTTATTGTGTCATCCAACTTCACACTTCGATTTGGGCTTAAAAATAAGTGCATTGCATTCTGATTTATCGCATTAGCTCACATTAATTGTGGGTAACCTATATGTTTGAGGTCATGGCCAGCTGATGGTTGACAAATGAACCATAGAAAGCACTTTCTTTCTCTTTCTCTCTCTCTGAGTCTTACCAAACCTCACAAAATTGAAAATACACACATTCTTAAACAACATCTTACCTGGAATAAGTTGTAGGTGATCACACGATCACGGCATAGTGGGCACCTAGCTCACTACTCGTTAATTCATACTTGAGTGAGGCCCGCCCCCACCATAACATACCCAAAACCTCACCTTTTAGATCTCATTTTTCATAGGAAGCCATCCTAACCAAAAAAATCTATTTCACAATTCACGTTTTAGTCCTTAAATAGCATAAGCTAAACAAACATAATAGAAAAGGCACTCCTAGGATCACATTTTTCTTAGTGTTTTTATTTGGCTTGCATTTTGAGGTGAGAGATCACCTTCTTCATTTTTCTTGTTCATCCTGCACGCTCCTCATCACAACTAGTGTATTTCGGTGTCACCCGAGTGTGCTTGGGCCATATCATCATCATTCTCGAATTTTGGGTCCGATTCTACATCGATTTTAATTCACAACCACATTTCTTTCATCATCTGTTTCAATTTCACAAGAATCGTCATCGGTTACCCCTCTAACCGTCGTCCGTTATACCCAACCGACGTCGATTCCGGTGTGGTTTTGTTAACTTACCCAAAAGGACATTTTATTCATTTTCTTCCACTTTTCATAGTCTCTATCATCGCCATCATTCCCATTAACATTTTAAAACACCATCGATTTGGCATACCCGTCGATTCGAATTTCTACCGGTTTTTTACTCACTAACCATTTTTTCGTTGACTAAAGAAGTGGTTACCCCGACCGCATCAGCTTTTCCTTAATCGGCATTGATTAGCCTGTTTCACTTTCTAACCACCATTTGGTACCTAATACACTTTTACCATCAGTTCTATTGTTTCTATGTCATTTACAGAGAAGTAGCCCTACGATCAAGATCTTAGTTCACATGGTGCTGACCAAGACAAGCAAGCGCACTTGTGTTTCACACCAGTTGTCAACCACTCCCACCTAATCCTTCACCACCTTCCATTTTATCACCAGCCATGGATCCCATCCAACCTATCACTATCGCTACCGAGAGATGAGGAGTTTACACGACTCCTTGACCAAAACCCTGTCACCTTGTAGTTTTACCTTTCCCACTCATCCACTCGAGATGCCTTGGGTCAGTTGATATATGGCATGCCCATATCTATCCCCCGACTCTCACTCCCACTCCCGCATCGGCCCCATCTAGCTCTATGCTACCCGCATCTACCTTACCCCCAGTCATTTTGCAGCTAGGTCCTATACCCGCTATGACTGCCACATCTACCACCTCGTTACCCCCACCACATCCACCATACCCTCGACAACTACCCAAAATAAAACCTCATCTCGCCCCTAATTTTTCACACATACCCGTAGCTACATAGCCACCTCCCGTGTCGGTGACCCCTATCCCTTTTCAGAACGTGGTCCTTACCATTCCACAATCATTAGCCCCCATTGCCACTAGGGTTACCATGACCCTTCCACCTCCATATACATACTATCGCCACCTCTGTTGCATCCATTATTCACTCGAGTGGCGTACCACCTATTTCACTATCTTCTTCCCAATCAACCTACATGGCAGCACCATACACTGGAGTGCCACCCCCGTAATATGCCCAAAACCAACCCTCTCATGCTACAGGAGGCACCCAATCATCTCAACCTACCAATGATTTAATCAAATTGATGTTGGACAAGATGCAAACATTAGAGGCATCGGTTTCCGGCTCCCGTAACACTCTCACCTCTCGACGAGATTTACAATGAGCCCATCCACCCATCCATTCCTATCCGCCCATACCCCTATATTGGGAAATGCCTAAATTCAATCGTTTAATAGCAAAGAAGACCCGTAGCAACATTTGCGGTCTCTCAAACACAAGTGTTATTTGATCACTCATAATGATGCCTTGCTCTTGAGAAATTTTCCCATGTCTCTGACTAGACCTACATTAGATTGGTATAGTGGGTTACCTAGACACTATATTCTCATTCAATCAAGTAGCCCAAGCCTTTTTGGATCATTTTTCTATCAATATCGTCAAGAAGGTTACCATGACCAACCTATACTCCATGCGCCAGTATGAGGATGAATATATCACTGATTTTTTCACTCATTGGTGTAGCTTGATCAACCAACTCACCTTCCAACTGACACAAACAGAATTCATCAAGCTCTTCACACGGGCTTGTGCTAGACATATCTCACCGACCTTGTAGGTCCAAACCTTCGAACATTTGATGAAGCATTCACTATGGCATGAAAGTTATATATTTGGGCCATCGAAGAGAAGAAAATCCAATTACGTAATAAGAATTCGAAATTTAAGTTGAATGATACCTCTTCTTCTTCCAAACCACAAAACAATTATTCAAAAGCTAAGGGCACCGCTAATGCAGTGGTACTCAAGGCTGGCCCAACTCATCTATCAAATCAAGCTACCCCCTCATCTAATCTCTCACCCATCCAAAATTTTCAATTCAGACGAGAGCAACAAAAATACACACCAATTGGGGAACCTTACTCTTATGTCTTAGAAAATCTTATCAAAGCTGGGGCCATTACCCTTCTACCCATAAAACCACACACTGCTTTCGACCTTGCTCACCCCATGCCCGCATGGTATAAAGAACATGACTTCTGTAACTATCATCGAGTAAAGGGTCATAGTGACGGTAATTACATCACTTTCAAAAATATTGTCCAAGAAATGATGGAGAAAGTTGAGTTAACTGTGGATAATCCTAACTCACCTACCAACCAAAACCTACACATCTTCAAGAAACCATTTCCCAACCATGCCCCTTCATCTGATCAAACCGGTGAGACCTCAACTCATGATACCCATACCCGTGACGTCCATGCTATCTTTAATGACATACCTATCACCTCCCAATTCCCTCACATTCCTTCCATAGAGGAAATTCTAGCCCAAAATCCTCCTTCCGCATCAGAACCAACCTCCCATGTTCCTTCACCCATAGCGTAACATCTTTCATCTCCTTCATCACCTACGGAGGAGTCCCCCGCTAACATCGAGACCATCTCACCCCTGGCTTCTCCACTTAGAGAACCTTTACCCACAATACCTCCTCCACCCATAGAGGAGCACCCATTACCTCCTCTACCCACAGAGGAGCACCCATCATCTCCTCCACCTATAGAGGAGCTCCCATCATCTCCTCCACCTATCATAGACCCAGTTGAGATACCTTTTCCTCTTGGTGAGCATTCTCCATCAACTACCCAAAATCTTGCAAACCTACTTTTAGCTCTCCTACCCATGGAAGTTGAAGCTAGCTAATTTCTTGTCTCTAAGACACATTTTATAGGAATTGCCATAAGGTCCTCAACAACTCCACCTACAGACATGTCATTCTTTTGTTTGGATGATCACTTAGATTATGTGGATAGAGCCTTACTATGAAGATGCCTTTTGCTTCCTATCTTAATGCAAATGCAGAGGTCACTTGCTGATACCTCCACTATCTACCCAAAAATATATCAACCAATCAAACCAAACATGACCACATCTATCACAACTCCTTCCACGACACCGGTCATAGCTCAAACTACATCTTTACCCATAGCCCAATCTATATCTAAACCCAAACCCACACCTATGACATCATCCTCAACTAAACCTACTACCACTTTAGGGGCCACCCCAATTACCAGCCTTACTCATCCACCTATCAAATTGGATTTAGCTACATCCACCAAAGTCAACAGCACACCTACTCTGACACCCAAGCAAAAGCACCAAACCCATAGAACTCATACCCCATTTGTGCCAATCACACCTACACCTGTCCCATCCATCTTAGGATCTCAGCTTCCCCACATGGTCAAGAAACCTCCACCCGCCAATAAACCAAAAACACAATAACCCATTCCTTCCTCATAAACCTCTAATCTCCACACACGCCCAACACGACTTACACCAGCACCTATAGCATTTTTACCACCCATACCCCCAATACCCTTAGTTGTTACTTCACCGCCACTACACTTCATTCGTTGTCTCTCACACCCCAAGCATGACTTGCATCCTCTACCTTAACAGCACCCCCATTATCCCCATGGGTAACTCACCCTCTTCCCCCATCTACTTTTCCTTCTAGACCTCATACACCCATATCACCTTTACCCAAGAAGGTGCAATCCAAAAACAAAATTCCACTACCCCATAATAAGGTAGTCAAAACAACCACACACCCTCCTACTCGTTCACCTACTATACCCATACCTAAACAAACACGACCAGACACCAAAAACCACACCAACACCTAAACCCATAGCTTGACCCACTCCTCCTCTTCCAAAGACCATTCCTCAACAATAAACTACACCTACACCCAAACCCACGTTCACTTCCCATTGCGATCCACTAGCAGGGTCTTATGCCAAAATTTTAACCAACCTCCTTGAGACTTCATCGTCATCGCATTACCACCACTCGGGCCTTATGACCCCCTCAAACCCAAGCCAAAAGGGTTTGATGATACTAAATTTTTTTCTTACCATCGTGTTTGAGGGCACGATGTGGAAAACTCGCAAGGCCTTAAAGCTGTCCTTATCCATTGTGTCCCCAGGAAGCCAACTTTGATGACGATGACCTTCTTGACGAGGATCATACTTCACCAACACCCATTCCCACACTGCCCACTCAATAACCACAAACTCCACCCTCACAGCTCCTCGAGCCACCCCAAGATTTGAAATTAACATGGTTTGCATCAGAGAACTTGCCACGCCACCACCCAAATGTCATTGTGCCCAACTCACCTCACAGGTTTTTTCTCCTCCGGTAGGTTTTTTCCCATTGTGTCATTATACCACTCACCCTACACCTTCTTCGTTTGCCAACTCCCCTCATATCAACATGATACACGTCACTACACATGCTCAAAAGGATAAGGGTAAAGAAAATGCAACTAACCCACCAACCAATCCTATACCCAACATACCATCTGCACCCATACCTAAAATCACTATCTGTGGCCTTATGTACCCCATTTCTAATCAGGCGTCACACATCGCACCATGCTCAAATAATTACACCAATCTCCACTCAAAATTTCCTTATATGACCTCACCCAAACCTCGAATCCCATCATTAAGCTCTCATGGAGGTTCTTTAATCTATTGAGGTTTTACCCAATGACCCTACACCCGTCACCTCCATTATCCCACCCCATCATGTATCCTCTCTCACCAAATTACCACCTTCATCTTCACCCCACCCTATTCACCAAGTGGCCTCCCTTAGCTTCGGAGGAAGAGATCGTGCCACACCAAAATAATGACCTGACCCGCCATCTTCATCTCTATCCACATCGATGACATACGGTACACTCTTGTGTGATGATTGATGGGGTGCTTAGCATTAACATCATTTCATCCCATGCATTCACTCGAATGTGCATCCCCGATAAGTACATGCATAAAAATCTGATCATGTTGTATTCATTTAATGACACTATCACCTCTACACTAGGTACTACCATCCTCCACATTTGCGTGGGCCCCGTACTTATTCCATAATTATTTTATGTCTTGGAGGGGGAATTCAATATAACTTGTTGCTTGGAAAACCCTGGATTTGTGTCATGGGTTACGTTCCTTCCACTTTGCATCGTTGTGTAAAGTTTGAACATAAAGGACACACCTATACCATTCCAGCTGACCCATCACCTTTTAAAACATGCAACATGCTTTACCAACCCAATGATGTGCTCATACCTATTAAGCCGACTACCTCCGCAACCATTACTTCTTCACCTACACTTCCACTTACCAGTGTAGCCACTGCTTCTACCACACATACCTCCTCCATTCCTACCACTGCCATAACCTCCATGGCTGACCCATCAGCTTCCCAATCCATTAACATCATCCATTTTAGCTACCTACATACCAACCACTGATCCCTTGGAAGGTGTTTTTCAACGCCTCACTCTGGGGGAGTACCACCTATATAGTGTCAACACATTCCTTACTCCATAAGAGTATGGAAGTCTTCACCAACACCCTCGCTACGATCAATGTATAGGAGAGAGTCTCCTTTATGGTCCTCCTCACCTTCGTACTAGTCTCACCTATGGGGGACTTGATACTACCACTTACACACCGAACCACCGTCATAAACTCACCCCTTTTCCGTTGACTTCCAATCATCGTTTCACCCACACCTTCCTACACCAATGTGCGTGGAAAGTTTTTGGTTTTGGATTTTATGAGCAAGGCCACCATATTGTTATTCCATGTACCACCCACAAACATAATGACCGTAGTGGTATCGTCTTTCCCTGAACCACATTCTTCACTCGCTCCGCCTTCATCACCACCCTTACCGATGGAATCGATGGATCTTGAGTCTATCCCTCCTAACCTTTTTATTTTTTTTTCATAAACACCATTTCATTAGGGCTTCGACTTATCAATGCGAGGGCGGGGCCCCTTCCATGGACTCTTCCCTTCCTCGTATCCTGAAATGATCGATGACGATACACCTTGATTAACATCGTTCAATGTCAGGATGATGAATCCATACTCACCTACCTTGGTGTAGAAGACTCATATATTCATCGGTCGTTACCTTCTAAGATGTAAACCATGTTGAATGAATCAACTATCGAGATCAACATTCATACTCAGGATGACCCGCACATCCTAAAGATCGGACAATCTTTAGATGTTGCTAAACAGAAGCCATCACTTCTTTTCTCAGAGATCATAACCATGCTTTCGCTTGGTCTTACGTCAGACATTCTGGTATTGATCCCACCATAGTGGTCCACAATATCGTAACCATTCCCGATGCCAAACCCATTAAACAAAAGCTGAGGAAAATGCACCCTCACATTGCCCTTCTCATCAAAGAGTAACTTTAGTGCCTTCTTTCCATTTCCTTCATCTTACCCATTGATTATCCTCATTGTATTTCTAACATTGTCCCTATCACTAAGGTGATAGGGAACTCCATATTTGCATAGACTTCCGTGACCTCAACCTAGCATGTCCAAAAGATGACTTTCCCTTACCTGGTATTGACTAGCTGGTTGACCTTACCGCTGGCCATGAGATGCTATCACTCATGGATGGCTTCTCGGGTTATATCCAAATCCTACTTTCCCAAAGGATCAGCACAAAACCTCATTCATCACCCCTTGGGGGACCTTCTACTATCGAGTCGTGCCTTTTGGCCTTAAAAATTTGGTGCCACATATATCGGCGGGCTATGACTTACATCGTTACATGACATCATGCATTGCATATTGGAAGATTACGTGGATGATCTCTTGGAAAAATCTAATTGCTGCTCCAAACACCTAATCGTCCTCAAAACCATATTTAATCTGTCTCATTAAATATTACGTCCACCTTCAGCCTAAGAAGTGTGTCTTTTTGGTTCTCTCAGGAAAGCTCCTAGGATTTATCATTTCCCTCCGTGGTATAGAAGTTGACCCTGCTAAAGTCAAGGCCATTTCGGAAATGCCTCCACCTACCAACCTTAGATAACTCTATAGCCTACAAGGAAAATTACATTCTATTCATCGTTTCATTTCACAACTATCGGATCAAGATCAACCATTTCATCATTTTCTCAAGAAGGATGTCTCCTTTAAATGGGATGATGACTGTCACAAATATTTTGAGGCCTTAAAACAATACCTTCTCCAACCACCCATACTCATTCCACCTAAAGATGATCAAACTTTTTACCTATACATATCCGCTACTGATCACTCCTTGGGGCCATGCTCACTCATCGTGATGAAAAACACGGGGAGCGGGTGGTTTATTACATAATATGTACTCTTTTGGACTATGAAACCTGATACAACCACCCCAAAAAACTTTGTTTATCCTTAGTTTTTGTTGCCAACAAACTCCGTCATTACCTACTTAACCACAAAACCTATGTTGTGACCAACACCAACCCCTTACACTTCATGTACGTCGAACCTTATCAAAATTAGTGTGATGCATGATGGCTTATGCTTTTAGCTGACCTTGACCTCAAATTCATTCATCAAAATTCCATCAAGGGCCAAGCTATTGCTGACCAATTGGATGACGCACCTATTTCTAGGGATCAACCCTCTAATTTTGACTTTCCAGATGAGTCGATTGCTACCCTTTCCCTGGATGAACCCCTTACCAAATGACACTCTTCTTCGATGGTTCCAAGTGTCAATGTGGGGGTGGGGCTGGTATTATCCTCATTCTACTTGATGGTGAGCCCATGCCTTTGTCTTTCAAACTCGATTTTGAATGTACAAACAATATCGTCGAATATGAAGCACTCATACTAGGTCTTCAAGCCACCTATGCCCTAGATGTCAAATCAATCAACATCTTTGGTGATTCTCAATTGGTCATAAACCAAGTCAATGGTATGTACCAATGTCGTAACGAGATACTTCAAAAGTATAAACATCATGTAGACATACTTTTGACCACCTTTAATCGTTACACCCTTCAAACCATCCCACATTCAACCAACAAGTTTGTAGATACCATGGCCTGCTTAGCTTCCCAAATACCGCTTCACCCGCCGATTCTAAAATCTTTGTCACCATACAAAAACTCCAATCACATTCTTATTTACCTCACAATGTTTACTCGATCGGAACTGCTACCCCACGACTCCGAGTGACCTGTGGTATATACAATACTCACTACCTTCTCTCTCCATCTTACCTCCCGATCTCACACTGTAATGAAAATGTGCCTTCCTTAAAAAGGTCTCTCATTACGTTAATCTGGGGGGCCTCCTCTATAAGCACGGATTTTATGGTATTCTCTTACGATGCCTCACAAGTTTTGAAATTCCTTATACCATTAAGGAAGTTCATGATGGCATATGTGGAGGTCACTTCAGTGGCCTTCTTTGTGATAAGTGTATTATTCACGGGGCTATATCTTGGCTGAACCTTAACCATGATTATTCGACTACATCAAACATTATGTAAAATGCCAACAACATTCCAATCTTCATCATACACCCAGCCATGCCTTACAGTCGCTTTGTGACCTTTGGCCCTTCCCTTAATGGGGTTTGGACCTTGTCGGAGAGATCAACCCCCATTCTTCCCAACAACAACAATGGATCATTACCACTACCGAATACTATACAAAATGGGTGGAAGCCATACCACTCATCTCCATGAAAGTTGAGAAAATATGTGAGTTCATTAACCACCACATCATTTGTCACTTTGGTGTTCCTCATCGCCTCATCACTGACAATGGAAAATAATTCAAAAACAAAACATTGCAAAAACTTTGTGACACCTTTGGCATTCAGCTTAGTTTCTCATCACCTTATTACCCACAAACCAATAGCCAAGCCAAATCCACTAACAAAACCTTAAACAAAATTCTTATGAAAGTGGTTGACGATACTGGGAAGGATTGGCATACACACATTCCTTTTGCCCTGTGGGCATACCACACTAGTATTCACACTTCCACTGCGGCCACACCTTTTCTCTGGTCTACGGTATAGAGGCAGTCTTGCCTCTTGAAGTACAGATCCCCTCACTCCGTATTTCTCTCCATGACATGCTAGAGTTATTAGAAAAACATCGTATTAACATTCGGATCACCTTCAAGTTTACCAAAAATGTATAAAACATGCCTACTAGAGTTATCAAGACCGTTTAGCACAGCTAGAGTTATTAGAAAAACATCTTATTAACATTCGGATCACCTTCAAGTTTACCAAAAATGTATAAAACATGCCTACAAACAAATGTGCCCATGAACGAGCCTTCCAAGTCGATGACCTTGTCCTAAAATAAAATCAACACGTAAGCAAAATAGAAAAAAATAAACGGGCAAATTTGCTCCTAATTGGCTTGGACCATACATCGTGACTCATACCTATGGATCGGGAACTTACCATTTATCATCACTCGATGGTAAACCCAAACTGAGCCCCTTAACGCCTTGCATCTTTGACCATTCTATTGTTGACTTGTAGTCCTACCTCACCTTTTTTCTCTTTCCATGCTCGTCCCTTGAGTGCTATTCACTCCATACACCTCACTAATGATTAAACAAGAATCATGTGAGTACCCATTACTTGTTCTCTTCTCTTGAATATGTGTACCATGGCACTACACAACAAGATTCTCATGGATACTTTTCATCTACCTTTAGATGAGATCCCATGGTCGTTTCACCTTTCCTTTTGAACAAGAGTCTTATTCTCCACCTTGGTCTTGTCCATGACTTTAAATACCTCACATGGGACCAAACTCCTTGAGTCAAACTTCTAATAAAAATATGACTCCCTCAAAAGGACATCTTCCTTTCGACAACTGCTGCTATAAATAGATTGCTCCCTCGAAGGACAGCTATACAAAGCTCTTTTTAAAAATGAGAGCAACTAAAGCTTCCCGCATCGATCAGCTTCATAAAGACCTCAAGGAGTTCAATTTTCTTCATCCCATATAGACTTCTTGCATCGATCAATCTATTTCAACTATAAGTCAAAACAACAACCTTTTGTCATGGACTTGCCCATTGTGACCTAGGTTCTCTTTCCCAAAGTGCATGTTATCTCATACCGCATAACAATTACCCACTTTTCACCCTGTAAACCATGCCCACTCTCATTTCCTACTGCCTCAAGGGACTTCTTGGAACTTAGACATTTGGTGATCATGTGACTACTTTTCACCGTAGAACAGTCCATCATGCAATGTCTTTAGGGTCTTACGTTCATCACCTCTGCCAAGGAATGATCTACTCGGTATGATCCTAACCAACTAGGTGGCTTTATTGCCCCATCTTGTCTTTTAACCATCTTTGTTTACGTTTTGATTACCTTATACAGGACTTGGTCCTCGAAGCTTACTTTTGGGTAGTCTTCTTCTTTCACCACAATCACCCTCACCTACATCATTTTACCTATAATCTACCCACACCCGCCTAAAACTCTGCCAATTTATTTTCGTACCTCCTCATATTCTTCCCTATCTTACTGGGAGAACGACATCAGATCAGCCCTGAGGTCCCTTTTCACCGGGACTATGTAGGTAGCACTCGAGGGCATGGGGCCCTTGGAGGTTAGCTCAGCCATCCTCTGCCCTAAACAATTCATCTTCCATGTGCCTCACATTACATCACACATAACTTTGTTTCCCTTTTATACCCAAAATTGGAAATTAAACCACATACATAACAAGTTGTTTCATATTTTAAACATTATCACAAAGCATACATTTATTATGCCTACCATTTCTTTATCATCACTATGCATATATTATACCACATCTCACATATGACCCATATTATCATTCATTGCATAAAATAATGAATCACCACTTCACCTACTTTTGACTCAACCATGCCTAAACCAACCTGACTCAATCCATGCCTATAACCTGACTCGATCCATGCCTATAACCTGACTCAATCCATGCCTAAACCGACCTGACTCAATCCATGCCTATACCAACCTGACTCCATCATGCCTAACTCACCTAATTTCCATCCATATCAAAATAACAAATCAAAAAAATACCATGTATCTCATCATATAAATAAATCAATGTGTATCTCAAATATACATGGTTATCTTGTCATGTCTATCATCTCAAAAATTATCAACACGCAGTCGATATACAATACAAAATTTCATTGGCACACAAGCCAGGTCTCATATATACAATAAAATAATGAATCACTACAAACTATCTTCATCACGCAGGCTGGTATATGCTCAAAATATACAAAATCAGTCATACATCCTCACTTTTCAGCACATAGGCTGATATGTGATCAACACTATAAATATCTCTCAAAGACGCAGCACGGTATATGTCACAAAATAACTATCATACATCAAAAACGGTGTGTCGCATATCAAGCCTCTCGACAGATGTCCTCCATCTCTATAACACCTATACCCTCGGCCTCGTGGGTCCCTGATGGAACCTCCACCTTTGGAGCTGGTCTCCATGCACCGGTAGCCTCTACCTTATCGAGCCTCGGAGCTCACCGATGCCCTGTGCTCTCCACAATGTGAGTGCGGGATCTTGTCCTCTCACTAGACACCTGTTGTGCCCTATACTCAACATAGGATATAAAGTCTATCCTAACCGCCATCAGCTGGTCCTGATAATACCTAACCTCACCTAGGGCATCCTGTAACCTAGATACAGGCATAAACTATGGTGGTCCCATACGTCTCAGCCCCCTGTACCTACCTTACGGGACCATGCCCAATCCCTACCTGTGGCGGTGCCCCCTACCCATGTGCCTGCATTTGGGCCTGTAAGACCCCATATCTATGCCTAGGCTATAGCCAACCGGCCTGTAAACCTACCACACGAGCTCGTAAGGTTGCCACCGACCATCTCCTCCTTTCCATCTCCATCTCCTCCACTAGCCATCTCGGGCTTGCAGTTGGACACCTATACGCGTAGCTCTGCTACCTCGCCTCGAGCCCTCCGGTATTATGTTCGTAGTATACCCAAATGGGTAATGAGTGTAGCTACCTACTCTTGTAGGGTGTCTCTCAAGCACTTTAATAGTAACTAGATTCGGTTGTCCGGTTTGGGTGGTATGGCTCATGTAACAGAGCTTCCCACCACTATCTGTACCTATCTGTACACCCAGCGTCATCTATCCGCCGGTCCACTAGTTATTCCTCCTACCCTGTGGGCACTGTAGGTTGTGGTAGAGGTAAGGGCCTCTCCACGTCATCTCTCTCGATCTTTGTGGGAAGGGTGCGGGAATGCCCTATACTAGCCGAATCGCCAGTCGGACTCTATCTACCGAGATCATCTCGTCCTCCTGGGCACGACGACCTTGTATCTATCTCTCTAGCTAGAGCTTATCTAGCTCCTCATGCATATGCCTATTTGAGGGGAATTCCACATATGGCCTCCATATAATGTCCACTCCTGACAAGCCCTCCAGTATCTGTCAGAAATGGGCCACATCATGTGTCAGCCTATCAGATCTCCACTCTCCTATCACCAGCATCCATCTCCTATATTCCACCTACATAAATCACATTGGGAATGCATCTCCTCAAGGCATCCCTATAGGACGCACACAAACTATGTGCTTGTATGCCCAAGAAGTAAAAGCAAGAAAACGTACAACACATGCTAAACCTACGTAGCCACCCATATCCCCACAACTCCCTATACAGCTGCACCAAGTATGTTGGTGCCCAGGAAAAGTGGGTCTCATGCACCATCATGTCATGGACTACCCCCATCAGTGATCAGGGAAATCATCCACCCTCTACATCTGGCAATGCATAGCAGCACACTGCCTCCATTAGCAAAACCACTAGCCTCGTCTCCTCCGGACGGGCTAGGTACATCTCTCCATCGCTCGGGCGCTATGGAATCTCAAATCAGCCATCCTCTCTCCAAATACAGACACAATCAGCTCCTCTAAGGCCTTAGAGTAGATAGAATAAACTGGGCACCCAATATGGGTAGCCTAAGAATCGAACACATCCTCCAGGGTGATAGTCATCTCACCTGTCGGCAGGTGAAACATGTTGGTCGTGGAGTCCCATTTATTGATGAGTGCAACCATCAAACTAGGCTGCAGGACTACATGTCTATAGTGACGAACCCCACTCAAGCCCACTACCTCCACGTGCTACAGCTCCTCCGGGTCGTAGCGCCACACACTATCACCGGTAGAGGTAAAACCTCCGTCCTGCATATGTAGCTATGCTCTCCCCTACATCTAATACAAGCACACCATTAATTTACATATATCAATCCATATTCAACCATTATCATTTCCCTATACCTTATTTTCACCCTACCCATCTCACCTACCTAGCCCACACCACTTTTGGACCTTTTTTCCCCCTAATCTAACCGGTACCGATTTAGCCTAACCAACCCATCACCTATTTGGTGACCGATATTGTTCACCCTTACTAACATTGGTTACCCCTTAACTGGCATCAGTCACCTATTTGGTTACCGATACCGGTTCCACCTAACCGACGTCACCAAACTTGGCGACATCGTTCACTTGCCGCAGAAAAACTCATGATTTTCCAAAACCCCCTTTCTAAAAAACCTCCCCCTGCCCCTTTTACCCACCTACAATGACCTAAACTACCCTTGGACCTCCACCCACCACCCCTATCCCATTTATTACCCTCCCCATCCCTCCTTTTACCCAATATACCCCCCATTCCCAAATTTAATTTGTGCCCACCAACAAAATGAAAAATCAACACAACCTACAAACAAAACTAAAAACATCCTCTAATCTATCAAATCCACAATGTAGAGTAGGGCACTTACCTCGTCGCGTTGGCATCATCTCGGTGGCACGTCGGCCACTATACTGGTAGCCCGCTTTGATCCCTCTTTGGCCTCCATCATGAATACCTACTCGCATGAGCTCTCACAAATCGAATCCCTTGTAATGATCCTGTGGACTTGCTACTCACCAATTAATCACTCGTCAATCACACTACCACTCACCTTGTTCCATTTCATCCAAACATTTTTCTCTCTTTTCTATATTTTTTTCATTTTCTCACTTGAACAATAACAAAAAATGTGGATTTTTTGTTTTTATAACAAACCCGACCTAAGCGACGCGTCGGTTACCCTTGGTGGCATTGGTCACATGCCCTACCTAATCATCGTTGGTTTCCCTCTACCGACGTTGGTTATCCATGACCAGCATCGATCACCATGAACTACACATTTCCCTACATTTTAACCTTTACCCTACCCCTACCTCCCTTTTTACCCACCCAACCTTCACCCTGATCATTTACCCCACCCCACCTTTACCCTACCCATTTACCTCACCTTTCCTGACCAAATCATTTACTACCTCCTTTATCCTCCTCTGGGGACTCATTATTTTACCCCTACCTTGGCCTTACCCATGTCGTGATCTAGATATTTAAACCTGGACCATCGTTAGTAACCTTTGACCTCATGTGTTTGTTATACTTTGTAGCATTGTTACTGTGTTGATTGACCCAATGAACTTGCCTTGCCTCTTGCCATGACCATTTATCCTGACCCTACCTTTGGTGTAGCAGAACATACCTAAACGTTCCTGCACCTAACCTACATCATGTTTCCTAACCATATCATATACCTTGGATGCTGGAATCACTTCAACCTTGTTTGGATAAGCCTATCGACCTTAGAAGATGTAGAGTTTGCCTCGCTCTTCAACTGGTAGCGTCTTTGCATAGTTTATACATGTGTGTGCATTTGACTGTTACTACATTTGACCCTAACCCATTACCTAGATTACCGAGTAGACCTTTAAACATTTTTCCCAAATACCCACCTTCCTTTTCATCACATTTACCTTTTATCAAACCACTCACCGATTCCCGCCTTTGGCCTCATCGGTTCTGGTTTGAGGGGATCACCTTTACCCACACATGGGGCAACCACATCTTATTTTTTTAAGTGTCGCTTACCAATACAAGCTACGCAACAAAAAGGGGTAAATTGTAGACACTAAAATTAGGTCACACTCCCCTTTGGTCCCTCGACAAATAAATACCCTTCATCACATTAACCTAGACATGGCCCCCTTCAACCCACTAATATTAATTTAATTAATTTAATTAAATTAATTCATTATCCTCACCATATTTATTATTTAAATATCTTAATTTAAATAATATCCACACATACACCTCACTTAGACACCTCATCAAGCCAACTCAACCTAAGACCTATTCTTAGTAAGTTGCCATAACTAACTAAGACTTACCCAAACCCTAAAAATCAATGCCTACATTCCCTCTAACCACATTCATGCATGCTTACAAGAAGCTCCTAGTCTAATCCGCGGGTTAACGGCATGAGATCGAGGAAATCAAGAGGATCTCCCTATTTTATTACACCTAGGAAATCCCACCTTGACCAACGCCGATTACGCCCAACCATCGCCGTTAAGTCGGAACTACCATTGGTTACCCTTTTAACCCCAAAACAACCTTATTCTCAAGGTTGGCAGAAGGTTGGGAAAAGATTAGAAAAGTTGGAAAACATTAGCACATTACCAGAGAGATATCACATCTTCTGAGAGTGAATTCCAGTGAGAACGCGCAAGGAAGGAGATCAAGCATCTTTTCCTGCACAGCCATCCCAACAATGATTTGATCTAACCAAGCAAAGAGGAATGTACATACAGCCCATCTAGAAGCTTTCCTTCACTTGGTGACCACCTACAGCCTTCAAACCACTCATCAGCACCTCCGTCCCTCACTCACAGGCATCCAAGACTAGAATCCAAGTAAGTAGACATTATACTTCTCTGGTTTATTCCATTTCATCAATATATTATCATATTTTGTTTACCTAGCCACCCATTGACCTCGCCTAACACTCACCCCTCCATATACCCATTAAAACGTTGTCAAATCCTACCTAAATCACCCAATACCTCATCCCGGCCAACCAAAGTCCATTGTGCAATCACAAAGGAGACCTAAATCTTGTTCTGTGGCATTCCCAGAACTCCATAGTAACCAACACCAGTTACACCCAACCGCCGATGGTCACCCTTAACCAACATCGGTCACTGTATTTTCCCATACAACCCAAAACAGTGACCTATCCACCTAATTCCCTTTCACCCTCATTCACATGTGATCTACCTAAAACCTCTGTCAGACCTGCAGAGACCCAAAACCAATTTTTTTACCTTCGGATACTATTCTAGCCTAGCCTATTAGATTAGATCTATTTCTTATTGTGTTTTAAGTGACATACCTAAATCATTTTGAACTACAATAGGATTTACTTTATTTACCGCATTAAATTGTTTAAAATAGTGGATTGACAGCCATCTAGGAAGTATCACACTTCCCGAATCTAGCATACGCTAGGCAGTTCACTACATATATTGTTTAACTTTTTCTGGTGGTCTTGCTTTTTATTACAGGTAGTTCCTCCTAGCCAAAAGGAAGCTCTCATGATCAATCTGTGGATTCAGAAGTCATACGTGCGCAATAACTCATCAACTAGCATTTGAATAGGTATTCCTCCTACACTCGTTACCCTATCTATTTCGTCAATACTTCAAGGAAACGATCTAGAAAACGGTGAAACATTTTGGCAATGACCATGATGAGAAATGGAAATAAGATTCACATAATTGATGGAGTTGGAAGAAATAAGGAAGAAGGCAATGACCATGATGAGAATTCATCAAGCATAATTCAAGAGCCATTTTGATAAGAAATAATCTACTAGAACATTCAAAGAAGGAGATATTGTGCTTAATTGGGATGAAGAAAGAACAAATCTTGGAAGACACGTAAATTTTGATGATTTTTGGAGAAGGCCATACTTGATTATAGGTTGCAAGAAACACAATGCTTTCCAGCTCTCTAGAATGAATGGTGATGAACTTCCCATCCCAGTTAATGGGATGTATCTCAATCCTTGTTACTAGGGGTTTTCTTCCTTTGTAGTAGATTATTGTGTTTATTTTTCAATAAGTGCTTCATGCACATTGTTTTTTATATGTTTTTTTATATGTTTCTTTTCCGTATGTGCCTCATGCACTTTTATTTTGTGTTGTCTAATAAGTACTTGCAAGCACGTGTTTTCCCTTTTGTTATTAGGTATTTTCATTTTCCTTACGACTCAAGCAGGTTCTAAAAAATTGAATGCTCAACTCCATGCCCAATGAATACATAAAAGCACTAGATCATTGCAGCTAGTAGGTAGATGACCCCACAAAATCACCAAAATTGTTACCATTTCTTGCACACCTGAAATAAGGAAGCTCAAAACTTCTTTCTCATCTTGATAGAGCTTTTCGAAAGTCTTGCATACTTTGAATGGAAGAACAAGCTCTTGGGAATGACTTATGAATGTTTTTCATGAGTTGAGGACTATAATTTCTAAGGTTTAGTTGAAAACATCAAAGGTAGAAACATCATAATGAAAGAGTACAGATCAGTATTTAAAAATGGACTTAACCATTTTTAAGAGAAAAATACATCCAAACGGTTGTCAATTTGCATGTCTTAAAAACACCGACCGTTAGCATTCAAAAATCCACATGGAGCGAGTTTAAATCATTGGCGATTTTATAAAAGTTGTGTGACATTCATTTCGATGTCAAATTTTACTCAAGCAAGATAGGGGCTATGTATCAACGGATCAATGGCTCAAGCAAAGCTACATGACACCATTCGGACCTCTCTTCATTTTTCTAAATTTGGCGGACCTAAGCCCACAGAATGAGCTCTAATTTACAATTTTTGGGTTCATTACAAGTCAATGAAGTCAAATCTACGTGTCATCATCTTCTAGAGATAGTGATCAAAAGGAAAATAGATACCGATGTTTCGTAGAGGTCTCTTATTCATTCATAGTTCAGTAATGAACTCGGTCGAGCTAATTAGTGAATGCGTGGAGCTATTTTATTCATTCGCATTCATGAATGGTCAACCAAGCGAAGAGTGAAAGGTATGTGGGTTGTTTCAATTGGCTTGGATTTCATAGTTTTCGAGTCTAAGACCGACAATCAAATGCATGGGCCATTTCTATTGGTTTGAGTTTCATAAAGGCAATCGAGATCTAATTTGAGAAGGATTTGTGAGCCATTTTATTGGTTTAAGCTTTCGAGAGAATTGTCAAAAATAGTCAAAGGACCGATAACACCAAGTACGTGGAGTGTTATAAATGGTTTGTACTTCACAGTTAAGATTTTATAATCCTGATAGTGTGCATATCTAGCATATTTTTATTGGCTCGCATTTTAAGGGAAAACAAATCCTAATTTTGTGAGAAAATCAAAGGAGGACACCTAGAAAAGGTCGGTGAGACAAACACATGAGTAGGGGAGATTCCCAATCCAATTAAAAGATGAAATGTTTCATTTTCCTATGCATTATGACAAAAAAAAACTTTGGAAGGTAATATGGTATCATTTATTTTAGGACTTAGTGACTTTAAAGGAAAATCCAAGTAAAGGAAGAGAAAATCCTTATAGAGGCTTAAAAATAGATCAAATCATGTAGGGATCTTATTTCACCATCTAAAAATACTTTAAAGCATATAAAAGCATGCAAAACAAAGGAAAGACTATTTTGATCCATGAAAAGTTTTATTTTAAGAAGAAAAGATTAAAATAAAGCAAAATAAACACATGCTTTCACACAAAAGGAGTTACTTTGAGGCAAAAATCAAGCAGATTGTTTTTATTCTATTTTTAAGTCATACTTGCATCATTCTTTCTCTCGCATATTTCTACATAAAAATTATAAAATCATTTTGACTTCGTCATTCATATTTCATGGAGCAATTCATTCTTTCTTTGTGAGAAAGCAAGGGTCATGAGTGGCTATCTATGTTTATTCCACCTCTTGGAGCAATAAAGGAGTTTTGTTTTACCTTCTACAATATATATTTAGTGCATACTTTGTTTTAACTGATTTTATTTTTTGATACTTGTTTATCCTTTTTTATTAGTTAAATGTCTAATCCCTTTATGCAGTCTTGTATCAATTTGCAGATCATAGATTGTGTTTAACAGGTTGTTTGCAGGATTTTTGTGGAGCCATTTGTTTCCCCTTCTTATCTTGTGACAATTCATTCCAAACCCTTTTGTGAATCACCTTCGATTTGACTCAATTACTTGTAGTTTTTGTATGGTTTGTGTGGCTCCTATGCTTCATCTGTGTGATCCAAATAAGTTCAAAGTTCTCAAAACATTCTATTGTATCACCTCCCATTTAGTTATTTTCCTTTGCTTTCCTTCTCCCTTTTCAGGTTAGTTTTAGGAGGTAGAATTAGTTTAGGTATTGTACTAGGGGAGCCAGCCCTCTCTGGAGATTCACTCCAACATATAGGTCACCCACAACCTAGGAGTGTTTTCATTTTTTCAATTGAAAGGAGAGTTATCACACCATTCTTCAAAGGGTGCATTTCAAAGTGACAAATTTTTTAGCACACCCTATGGGAGAGAATAAAAAATTTGTCAATAATTTGATGTTATTTTTTTACAATAATCAGTGTTTCAAACATTAATCATCCAGCATCTGGTGACTCCACTAGTTAAAGCACATCCTAGGAGTAAATCAGAATATTTCATGACAAAGGTAACAAAAAGATCATCTAAAAAAGGTATTCCTTTTTATTTCATTGAATTACCTTTGAATTCAGCTAAGAGGGTATATTTTCAAGTTCCAAATCATATCTTAAACCTCCTCCCACTCCATAAAAGTCAATATTATCTCTCAAAGTTTCCATAACCAATTCTATTTTGAACATGGCCAATCCAAGAAATCAGCCATTTGTTCCCTTTAATGTTGGTAGCCCATTTTTGCTAGCCCAACATAATGATATTCTAGCTAATGCCCTTAAGAGAATTCCATTTTTTACTAGAGAAAATCATATCACACCCATAGAACATGTAAAGGATGTTGTCAGTATATGCTTTATTTATCACATAACTCGAGATAATGGTGCGGCCAGATTATTAGTAACTTATTTTAAGGAAAATCTTTACACTGGTACAAAGGACTTGCACTAAATTCTATTACTACTTGGGATCATCTAGGAGAAGTAATTTTCAAACACTTTGAAGATAAATCAAATCATCTTTCATTGGTTGAGAAATTGACTACTATCAAGAGAGTACCACAAGATTTCATGACCAATTTTAACTACAAATTCTAAAGGACTTAGGATAGAATTCCATAAGTGGTAAGGCCTACCCCTCAAAATGCTTTCTTGTATTATCTAAGGGATTTGAATTATGATATTTCAGTGATGATACAATCAATGGGTGGAGAGACACTTCTTGATGCTTAAGATATAGCACTTAAAGATGAAAATATTCTTATACAAGGGAAAGATATCTCAAGGCCTCATATGCCTATCTTTGCAAATATTTACTCTCCCACTTCTCAATAAGTACCTACAATAACCCCAATTCTAGCATCGATTCTCAGCCTTTAATCCAAGCCAATGCTACCCAAGTTAGTTTTAGGAGGTAGAATTAGTTTAGGTGTTGCACTAGGGGAACCAACCCTCTCTGGAGATTCACTCTAACATGCAGGTCACCCACACTAGGAGTGTTTCCATTTTTTAATTGAAAGGAGAGTTATCACACCATTCTCCAAAGGGTGCATTTCAAAGTGACAATAAGAGGAATGAACTTGCTCTATTTGGATTCCGTGAACCTTGATAAAAAAATAGAAAACTATAAAATATTTCCAGCATAAACTAAAAATTGAAATAAGGGCACTTGATTTATTCCCAAAATATAATCTTTTTAACATTGTATAATATCCTTCGATATTTCTAGCCTCTCTTGTCCACTATTTGACAAGTATCATTTGTACATTATGAATCAATGTTAAAGTTATACATATAATTTTATGGGGAACCAAACTTCATATTTTTCTTTTATATAATTTTATATTGGCATACTACTAGACTATTTATGTCATTACAATATTATGAAGAGCTTTAGCTTTTAATGTTTTTTAATAGGATCTACGTATATTGTATTAGTGTTTTAATTAGTATCATGGTATGGGGTATCTACTCCATTAAATTAAATAGGTCATAAACATTTCCATTTACTTGTATGGAGGATTATATGATAGAAATCATGTTAGATTGTATGGAATATATCGAGGGATGTTGAGTGTTTAGGGAAAAAAATACATAGAGATGGTGGTAATAGTGCTAATTACCAATTACTTGGCATAGAGAAATCTAACTCTACATCAACTAACTGGGTTAACAAGAATGTGGAGGCATATGTGTTGGAGACCAACATCCCAAACATATGCATGGCTATAGATTTTTTTACCAGAAACTTCATTTACTTCGAGCTCTTAGAAACCTTTTCTATCATACTCCTAAAATGTACAAAAATGGGAGATTTTGAATAGGGCATGGAGATGAATCAAAGACTACTTGAAAGTAGATCATTTTTTGAAGTGTAGAGAATAAAATTTGGTAACTTGTTTTTATGAAATGCCAAGTTTAATCTTGTATCTTTGTCAAGACAAAATGCTCACATTCAAAATCTAATCTCGTCATTTCTCCAGTGATTTCTTATAAGAAGCTTGAGAGAAGTTTCTTATTATAATTAGAATATAGTTGTAATTTTGGAGATGCAATACAAGATAAGGTTTCCAAGTAGTTGTTGTAGCTCATTTGTGATTGATCTTGTTATTTTCTAAGGCGATGGTGGCCACTCCTCCCAAGGAAGAGAACACCGGGGTATTTTTGTTTTTTCTATTTTAATTTATGTTTTGATAATGTTTATTTTTATTTCATGTTTCTTAATTTCTTACATATTTTAATGTCTATGTTTAAATCTTAACTTTGGAGGAGTAATTGGATCCATAGAATAACATTTATTCGGAGTTTTTATGTAATTTCAATTATGCAAGTTTAATTTCAACATTTAGATTTATTTTCCAAGCATCACTTTAGTTTTTTATTTTCAAAGAGTAAGTAGAATAGATTTTGTTTCTTGCTTTCATTAGATAAGAAATGTTAGTCATATATTCTCTAAGTTCCTTTTACGAGATATTATTTGGACACAACCATGGATTGAAAAATTATTAAATTAAATAAAGAGGATTAAAATGTTCCTTGGGAACATGGTGTTATTAAGAACTTTTATTCATAAACTAGCTTTTGTAAAGATATAAATTCGTATTTTTACAAAATTATTTAGTGACATAAACTAATATTATAGCGTAAGAACAATAGGAATTTGTATGGGATCTATCATGATTCACAGTTTTGATATACAAAGGAAAAACTAACAGTTCTTTAGGAATAGTTTTAAAATCAAGTTTAAATTAATTTTTTTTTAAAGTAGAATAAAATTGGTAGAAATTTAAATGAATATTATTTACCAAACCCCAATTTTAAAAATAGGAAAATCTCCTTGGAAGTGGTCCATAGATTTTAAAATTTAATTTTTTTATTAAAAAGCCCAAAAATATTTTTTTGCAACCTTAAAGTGTCAAATTTGATTTAAAAATAATCTGAGCTTTTAATATTTAGAAGGATAAATCAAAGCAATTTTCAAATATTTTTATATTAAATATATATCTCTCAATTTAGATTCATATCGAATTTAAATCATGTGATTTTGATATCAAACATAAAACTTATGCCCAAAATAGTAGGATTGTTGGTCTAGAATAAAAACTATAAAAAAATAGTTTTAATCTCGATTGTATTTTAATACATTTGAGAATAGAAAATGAAATTATTTTTAAAACATATTGGCATGGAAGATTTTTATAATTCTATATTTATATCCAAATAGAATCAAGTCATTTCGATATCAAACGAAAAAAATATGCTCAAAATAGAGATTGTTGGTCTAGAATAAAAATTGTAAAAATAGTTTTTCAACTATCTTTTTGTAGATTTAACATAGTAAATAAAATATTTTAAATTTTTATTTTAATTGATGATAGGATTATGAATTTAGTTTCCAAAACATTTTGAATCATTTCATTCTAATAAAGTATGATTGAGATAGAGCCAAAATATTGTCTATTGGTCTTAATCATTTATGGAAAAGGGGGAAATTTATAACAATTTCTAAATTTAGAGCACTATGAATCATAGAATATCATTGAATGTTCATCAAAAATATTATGTATATCATCATTTAGAATAAATTTTATCATAATTTACTATGATAGTTGTATTATAGATCAAAAGCGAGGCGCGGAATTGTAAATAATAATTAAGTTGCATATTGAATTCTTTTATGATATGTTTTACATGCATAATTTGTTTTGCAATCATTTAAAAAATATTGAACAATGCATTTCTATTTTCAATAATATGTTATAGCTTGTAGGGAATAATTAACTCAATGAACATATGAATAAATGAATATTAAAAATCGAAATACATATATTACAAGCAAATAAACAATTATTTACCTCTATTTTCTATATTACTTAGTGGTTACGGTGACTAGTTACCCATGTAATCTGTGAGATGGAATAACAACCATAGGAGTATTTAATGGTGTTCATATTTTATTTTTATAATTCAAATTTCAAAACAAGTGCAAATATTTTTTATAGATCATAGCGAGTTCAAAATGCAATTATACAAGGATGGATGCAATTTACACTATTGTATGCAATGATCAAATATGTAAGGTGTCTATTGTTTATAAAATCTATTGATCATAATTTATCTTTGTGTTGTTTTGAGGATTTCTCAAACAATAATCTCTTGTTTGCATGTTTCTCATTGACTCTCATATCTATCGTACACCTTTCATTTACCATTTTGCATGCCGGTTGTATCACCACTTCAAATCAACCTCACCTTTATTTCATTCATTTTCACTAATTTTCATCTCTTTGGTATTCACTTCTAGATCAATAAAGAAAATCAAACTCACTCATGCATGCTCATGGATATGCAAGATAGCAAATTGTTTTCATTATGGTTGTAAGTGCAAAAACATATTTTTAAAAATAACAACCAAATAAAAGAGTTGGTTAGTTGTAGGATGTGACAACAATACAATTTGTTGACTTTCACTATGTTTACATTTCTAAATATATAAAAAGTGATAATGTTGACATCGAGAGTAAAAATATATGGAAGACATGTTCATTTGTCGGTTCTAGAAAAGGAAAGGGTTGAAAACTATCAATAACAACTATTTTCCAAAAATAAAGGAAAGAAAAAAACCAACAATGGAGGCTCTTTCCAAAAAGGAAATATTTGAAAACCAGCAATGGTGACTCTTCTCTCAAAAAAGAAAAAGTTTAAAACCAACAACGGCGGTTATTTTTCAAAAAAAGAAAAATTCTAAAACCACCGCTCTTTTTTCAAAAAAGGAAAGAGTTGAAAACCAACAATGACAACTCTTTTCCAAAAAGAGGAAAATTTGAAATCCAGTCATGGTTCCAAAAAAAGAGTTAAAAACCAACAAAAGGAGGTACTTTTCCAAAAAATTGCTTCAAATAAGTTTGATTGAATTTTTTTTGTTTGTTTTCTAACATTGAATAAATTAGGATCATGGACATGAAGAAAATAAAGACAACTTCAAAATATGACTAAGGTATATTACATTATTTTATTTTATTCTATTTATTAGTTGTTTTAATTAAAAATAAGTCTACTTGTAGAAAAGATGGTGAAGGAGAAGTTGTAAGCTATGTAAGAAAGGAAAAATTTGAGAAAAAACTTACAAGAGGGCCTACAAGAAGTTAAGTGTGGGGGAGGATGAATCAACTTTAGACTCTCTATAAATAAGTTTTGGAATATCTAAAAAAATAGCTTCCATTTCTTTATAAGAAACTTTAGAGTATTTATAAAAATCTTTGGGCTCTCTTTAAAAAGCTTCAATCTCTCTATAAAAAAATGGATTGTCTAAAAAAAAATAGCTCCGGACTCTCTATAAAAGCTTTGGATTGTCTATAAAAAAATTGAACTATCTAAAAAGTGTTGGAGGAATAATGGACCAAGAGGGGGTGAATCGGAATCAGTCCTTCAAAAACCCTTAAATAATTTCAATTTCAATTTCATAAACCATTAACATTTGACCATGCATTAATGAGATATTAACAATAAGCAACAACCATTCACAATAGCATAAACAAGGAGCACACAAGAACACAAGATATAAGTGGGAAACCCTTAAGGAAGAAAACCCACTTTGAAAAAATTGTTGTAAGTGAATATTACACATCACAAGAGATTTGTGTAATGAAATTACTTGTATAATTCAAATTATGAGCAGCAATAAAACACCAAATAACACAATATTTCATAATAATGATCTCAATATGCAATTAGAATAGCTTCACCACTTCGAGGGGGCAACCTCCAAACCATAAAATAAGACTCAAATGCTCCAATGATGATGAACTACTACCTATAATCCCCTATATATACTATTCATATGTTATGGCCATCACCAAGGCCGACCTACTAAGCATGAGAAAGTATAAATGATATAATAAAATGATATGGTAAGCCACAAGTCGGCTACTCATATCCTAATACAAGTAATAGGTTAAGGGTGTAGCATGCCCTTCCCCTTCAAACTAATGTTTTCCTCATTGTTGAATAATCCTAGATGTTGCTACAAAAACCTTCATCCTCCCTGTGTCGCATATTCTATGCTCATATTCTTCCACTTGATCGAGATATTCCTTAATGTCTCGGTTCTCGGCATCTTAGTACATGTTTCGGAATCTTCTCGGCTCCAAAATGATTCTTCCTTCCTCATCAAGTTTTGGTAACTCTGTCTGGGCTTCAAATTTTTGTCCAATAACCTTCTTAGGAAGGAAACATGGAATACTGGGTGTATGCGTGAAGATTGAGGCAACTCTAGTTTATAAGAAACACTGCCAATTTTCTATAGAACCTGATAAGGGCCATAATATTTAGGAGCAAGTTTTTTGTCCTTTTTTGTTGATTTAGGGACATCTGCTTGTAAGGCTAGATATGTACAAAAACTTAATCATCAATTTCAAAATGTCTTTCACTACACTGCTTTGTTGAGTTACTTGTTGTTTCATCCTGTTTTGTGCCAATGACAAATTCTCCTTCAAACTAGCCAAAACATGTTGTTGATGTTGAATGTGTTCCTCAACATATCTGACCTTAGTTTTCACCCTCAAGGAAGAAGTGATAGAAGGTGGATGGTAACCATATAATGCTAAAAATGGGGTCATTTGAGAAGAGGTATGAAAAGATGTGTTATACCACCATTCTGCAAGTGGTAGCCATTTAATCCACCTTTCCTACTACTTATCGACACTAAACAACATAAATACCCCTCTAAGCATTTGTTGACCACTTCCTTTTGCCCATCGGTTTGAGGATGATGATATGAATTGTGAGCTAGATGAGTACCCAAACATGAAAATAATTCCGTCCTAAAATTACTTGTGAAAATAGGATCATGATCACTTACAATTATCTTTGGGGTTTCATGTAGCCTTTGAATTGTCTCCAAAAATAGATGCAATCTGATTGGCTACAAATGGATGTGATAGGGGAAAAAAATGGGAATATTTTGTGAGCCTATCTACAATCACAAAAATAACATTCGTACCCTCCGAACAAGGCAATCTAGTGATGAAATCCATGGAGACCTCCCATATTTGGCTAGGAATTGGTAAGGGTTGCAACGGACCTAGTGTCTTAATTATTTCCCCTTTGTTTTGTTGGCACACTAAACACTCTAATACAAATTTTTGTACATCCCCCTTGATTCCTTCCCAAAAGAATTATCTTTTTATTCTATGATATGTCTTCAAAAACCCAGAGTGTCCTCCGAGGCATGTAGCTTTGCAAGAATCTTATGCTTGACTCATAATCTTTACTCAAGTATAACTTTGTCCTTATACCATAGTGCCTTACCTTTCCACTCAAATTTGTTAGATGTTATAGAGCCTTGCTTGATATTCTGTACTATAGATTGTGTATCCTTGTCTTGATCCCATTCAAATATTTCTTCTTCCACCCAATCAGCCTTCAACATGGACATTCCACATAGTAAGGCATATGCGGATGTATCCTTACGGACAACGCTTAAACCTACTACATTTTCTTTACCCTTTTTGTATAAGATTTCAAAATCATAACCCAACATTTTTTTACCCACTTTTTTTGTTCCTCATATGATAACCTTTACTCCAAAAATTATTTGAGACTATCATGATCAGCTTTTACCTTGAAGTGCCTACCCATGAGATAGGGCCTCCATTTCTTGACCGCATGAAGAATAGCCATCATTTCTTTCTCATAGACAGGTTTGAACAGATCTTTCCCTTTGAATTGGTGACTCTCAAATGCAATTGGTCCCCCTTCCTACATTAGAACTACTCCCAATCTTGATCCACGAGGTGTCACATTCAACAATAAAGGTTTTTGAGAAGTTGGGATTAGCCAAAACTAGGGTGTTGCACATGGCTTCCTTCAGCTTCTCAAAGGATTTAGTGGCTATGTCTATCCAATGGAAGGCAACCTTCTTTATCAATGCAGTGAGTGGGGCTGCTATTCTACCATATCCCCTCAAAAATCTTCTCGTAGTACCTTGGTAGACCTAGGAACCCACAAATATTTTTGAGAGTTCGGGCCTTGGCCATTCCACCATATCTTTGATCTTCTAAGGATCAACTTTGACACCTTCATGGGATACATTGTGACCCAAGTACTCTACCTCTTGTACACCAAAAGGACATTTGGATGGATTTTCATAGAGAGTATATTTCTCCAAAACTTCCAACACTTTATTTACATGTTGTTAGTGTACTTCCCATGTCTTCTATCAGAATCAATATGTCATCAACGAAAACTAATACAAATTTCCTTTAAAATGGCCTAAAAACAATGTTCATCAAGCTTTGAAAGGTTGAGGAGCATTTTAAGACCAAAAGGCATTACCAAAAACTTATAATGGCCCTCAAGAGTCCTAAAAGCCATTTTACGAACATCTTCCTCTCTTATTCTAATTTGATGTTACCCGAACGAAGAACTAATTTTTTGAAATAAATATCACCATGCAATTCATCAAGTAAATCATCAATTACTGGAATAGGAATCTTATCTTTGATAGTGTACTTGTTGATTTCTCGCAACTGGACACATCCTCCATGGTTCATCCTTCTTACATACCATGACCACTTTGGTGAAGAATATGCACTCTAAAGCTATGCTTGATGATACCTACCTTCAACATTTCTGTACCATTTTCTCGATCTCACTTTTCCGGGAATATGGGTATCGTATGGTCTAATGTTACGTGTTTAGCTCTATGGAATCAACTGAATGGCATGATCATGATCCTAACTAGTGGTAGTCCCTTTGGAATTGCATCAAAAACATATGATTGAGCATCAACAATCTTCTAAAGATCGGGTGGCATTGAAGACTCTGTATTTTGTACTTCTATGGAAAATAACTTTGTTATAAATCCATCTACTCCTTTTCTGAGAACCTTTTGGATCTAATGAGAGCTAATAATTTGTGGAGACTTAGCTACCATCCATTTCAAATGTATTTTCCTTCCATCTAAATGAAATTGCATGAACAGGTTCTTGGAAATTCATCTCTATAGTACTAAGGTTGTGAGCCATTGGACACCTAAAACAATATCTTCCCCTCCCATAGAAATAGAAAACATAGGTGAGTCTAACATGTAGTCTGCCATGGAAATCTTGATATTATGGCACTTTCCTGTGCACTTGACTGTCCCACCATCCACAATCATAACTTGAATTTCTTGAGTTGGGTAAATAAAAAAATTGAGGTGAGCAACTAACTTACTATTTATGAAGTTATGAGTACTCCTTGAGTCAATCAACATCGTTACCTTCTATTTTTTGAGATAGCTAATAACATTGAGTGTTTGAGGAGTACTAATACCTAACAATGCATGGAAAGAAATTGTAGGTTGGTGATCATCTACTTCATCTTCTATTGGTTCTTCAACATCTCCTATAATTACAACTTCCTCATTATCCTCATTACCTCCTTCAATATAGAACAACTTCTTCTCAACACTTTTTTATCTGGTCTATATTTGGTGTCACAGCTTAAAACACAATCTTTTTTCTCTCTTTTCTTCCATTTGTTGAGGATTCAGTCTAATTGGCCTAACAAATGAAGGGGAAGAGATACTATGGTCTCTAGAGTTGATGAAAGGTAGCCTCCTATAAAAAAACTTTTTCCTCTTCTCGGCGTTCCTGATAATAGAATCAGAAATATTTAGTGGATTAAACATATGTACCTCATGCTCGATGTGGTCCTTAATACCCCCAAGAAATATGTCATTCAGATTCCCTTCTAAAATATTCTCCACCCTTAAGGATAGGTTCTGGAATTGATGCACATAATCTTTGACTAATCCTATTTTTCATAACTTTTTCAATTAACTAAAGTAGTTCTCTGAAACACGGAACTATATTGTAATCGCAACTCCTCGGTAAAAATTGTCTAAGTGATACTAAGACCATTCTTACGCCTCTAAGCACATAACCATTGATACCAAACGAATTGGTCTGGTTCAAGATACAAGGATGCTAATGTAACCTTTTCTCTTGATGGTGTTTGATGTAACTCAAATAATTTCTCCATTTGATTTTTCCAATTCAGGGGATACTTACCATCAAATTTATGCATATCCACTTTCGGCATCATGTTCCGTGGTTATGAATAAGTTGGATTCTGATTGGGCTAGAAAAGTGATCCAAAATGGTTATTTTGTCCATTATTTTGAACTGAAGATCCTCCTTGGTTGATATGGGGCGGATTTGGGCCATATTGTTTACCCTTTACATATTGCATGATGTCATGCAACCGTTGATTGATTTGGTTTATGTATCCTTTAGAGGCTATCTCAAATTGTACATTTCATAGTTCATACTTGAGTTGGGTCACCTTATGATCAACTGAGGTAAAACCTAGTGTTGAGGAATCTGTATTTACCCCTTCTAACTCTTCAATCACTACCCATATTTATCTGGGGTTTTACTCAGAGTGACCGAATTCTTTTTTGCTCTTGTGGAAGGCCCCATCATGATGTCAAACCTTATGATTTAGGGTTTCGATACAAACTCGGCCGAACAGAAAAAAACATAGAGAAGATACTAATAATATTTTTTGAGAGCTTTTTGAAAATGTAAAGAAATCTGAAAAATTCCACAAATTTTGGTCTAGGGAGCATTTTTATCAAAAAACTAAATTTGCAATAAATTTTGCAAACGATATCAAAAATGTCTGAAATTTTCAGATATTTTTACTTGAAATTATTTGCAACTCTGGTAAAACAAATCTCCCACAAATTCAATGTGGTTCGTAAGATAGAGTGGAAACAAAAATTAGGGTTTTTGCCCTAATTTTGGCCCGAATCATAACTTTGATACCACTTGTAATGAAATTACTTGTATAATTCAAATTATGAGCAGCAATATAACACCAAATAACACAATATTTTAGAATAATGATCTCAATATGCAATTAGAATAGCTTCGCCACTTCTAGGGGTAACCTCCAAACCAAAAAATAAGACTCAAATGCTCCAATGATGATGAAATACTACCTATAATCCCTTCTTTATACTATTCATATGTTATGGCCATCACCAATGCTGACCTAATAAGCATGAGAAAGTATAAATGATATATTTAAATGATATGGTAAGCCACAAGTCAGCTACTCTTATCCTAATACAAGCAATAGGTTAAGGGCGTAGCAATTTCTTTAGTGAGGCACAAACCCCACAAGGAGCACCAACCCCTAAACCCTTGTTTATATTACTCACAACAAGATAATTGCATGAATATGACTCATCACACAATATTTTTATAATAATATCATTGAATATATGCTACAAACACTCAGTTGATGGTGATCACAAAATTCAACTCCAAATTCCTTCAAACCCTTCTTCAAACACACCTCCTTCTAACTCGCTCAAAATTGGATTGATTTTAATACAAACCCTTACACTCAAGCCTCTATAAAACTCCTCATAAATTTTCACACTATCTTATCTCTAATTTTATGCCCTTGCAGCACTCTCTCTCTCAAGTAGCTCACACTTTTCCCTCCTTAATTCACTAGTTCAAAAATGACCCAAAACACTTGCTTTTTATGTTTCTGAACTCAAAAACATAACATAGGTCAGTCCATACCAAGGATATCAATAATAATAAAAATTAAACATAACACCACACTCATACAAATTCATAAAATGGGCCCATGTAGGTCAATCATGCACCAAGTCAACCAAACATGCCCAAAAAGGCTTAAAACCCCATTACCAAGCACATCAAAGACCTCCAAACTCATCACCATGATTATTAAATACTCCAAAGGATTCACACATATCAAATACATCATAATAACATCATACATGGTTTCACATTAACTTTCACCAATCAAATTCTTCATAACACTATTAAGAAGGATCATTTCCTTCACAAAACAATTGCTTCCAAGAACCAACTTTCACCTATGGATCTCAAGATCACACATGAGAACCTAAAATATGTCATGTAACCACTCATTGGAAATAAAATGACATGTAGAACACATCCATGCTTGCTAGACCTCATGAAACATCCATCAATGCAAACCACACCTCTTTTCCTCTTCACTAAATTGAACTTCCCATAAAGTAGTTTTGGAAAATCAACTAGTTTTCACCCTTTTGTCACTTTCAAGACCTTAAAATTCCTTCACTAGGAAAAAAATCATCCATATTCACTATCAAATGGATAGAAAGCATCATGTAATCCAAAACATGAGTCTTCTACATTAATATTTTTAGTCAATGAGTCTATCCTAAAATATTCAAATTTGTTCTTCCCAAACTGAGATGGTTCACCTATCAAAACAAATCATCAAGAGACAAACAATATACCATTTGAAATCCCTCTCAATATATTTTCCATAACATCTTACATTTCTTTCCAACTTCAAGTGAAAGGTTTTCAAACCAGTCAATCTCTAAAAGCTCGCCCTTTTAGGCCCAAAGACCAGTCTTCATAAATAGGGCACACTTTTCCCTCTATGACCTTAACCATGACCTGAAACCATCATGTAAATGTAGTAAAACTCTAAGGCTCGAATCAATATTAATTTATTCAATACCTTCAATGGAAGAATTTTCCACAAAGTAAAAATTCTAAAATATTTCTTGTTTGAGTGGGGCCCACATATTGTCACAAGCTCTATCATACCTTTTTGGAAATATGAAGGATTCATATACAACCTCCAATCACCATACTATAAAAATAAATTCATTATATGAACTTACTAATAATATCTCTCCTATCGCTCTCAACCTAGGGTTTCAACCTCATAAAAAAGCAATTTACCTTCTTAACATTCATTCATAAAAACATGATGATGAAACCACTCAATTATATTTTTGAAATTCTATTAGCTAAATTAAAAAAACATCCCTTAAAACATCTATGTCCCATGTAAATCGCACAATTCACAATGAGCATCGAAGTTCATAATTCAAGTTGGAAAATGCTTTCACGAGCACCTTGTTTTGCCTAAAACATCACAACTTACAAATTTATCTTCATAATGACTTGAAATTTTTCTAAAACCTCTAATAAACCCCTATGCACCATATCCAATCATCATGTTAGCTGAAATAGGTCTGAATCTTCATATCCCATCTCATTTTCATGACTATCCCTTAGGGTTTTACAAGTTCTAAGCTAAGTCATAATAGAATAACCTCATACCTCATCATGAAATCACTCTAAAATGACCTAAAACACTTGATAAAACATTTATCACTCACTCACATTCTCTCATGATCTCACATCTCTTTATACCTCATCTTTGTGCTTCATTAGGCCTCGAAGCACCTAGACTAGGTATAGATGAGCACTTGTAATTGAGTCTTCGACCTATACCTACACTCTTAAACTCATGTGAGTTCCTAAACACACCCTTATCATTATCTCCATTCCTATTCCATTATCCTAAAGTAACCATGAAACTCTACTCGCCATGCTCCATAACCTAGGCTAGCTAGGTCACCGATTAGGCTTCATGACCAAGACAATCTCACGGAATCCACTCACGCAATCATGAAACAACCCTGAATGTCCATGTCACCATCATAATAAATACCTTCTAGTATATCTCCATCATCCTCTTTGTCATTACTGGGCTTTTGCTTCAATGACAACACATGTACTCACACATGCCAACAAAAAGCAACTTCGGACTCTCTACAAAAAGCTTCGAATTATCTAAAAAACAACTTCAAACTCTATAAAAATATTTGGATTATCTATAAAAAAATTTAAAAAATCTAAAAATAAGCTTCAGAATGTCTATAAAAAAATTCATACTATATATAAAGAAGTTCTCATCTATATGTAAAAGAAGAAGATAATGATGATGAAGAAATTATCAAGAACAAGAATAAGAAGGAGAAAAAAATGTATATGAGGCCATGCAAAAATATAAGTGCAATGGAGATAATGAGACCAAAATATGTCTCATCTAATAATATTCTTTTCAATTCCATTACTTGGTATTAAAGTGGACTTAGATGTAATTTTGAGAACTAGTAGCTTATTTAAAGTAAAATGTAGAGTATATATTTAGTCTATTTCTTAGAAATATATTACAATCTAATTGTTCATTTTTCGTAGTATTTCTACGGAAAATATATCATATGTTTTAAAACAAGTTATTTCATTCATTCAAGAATAAACATGAAGTATTGAAGCAAAGATTCGATGTAAAAGATCAACTTCAAAATGATATGAAACACTTCAAGCTCAACTTTGAACTATTACAACTTCAGAGATATCATATGATATTATATCTATCCTATTTTCACATTTGAATGTCCAAAAAAGTTATCTCTAGACTCATCAAAGCAAAATAAATTCATGAGAAGTGAGCTTCACAAAATAAGAAAAAATGTAGTTTCAAGTAAAATTGTGGTATCTCTCAATTTTTATCAAAAATCAAAAGTTCAAAATATTTCGAAAACTTAAAACAATGCACACAAAACCAGGATAGCCATTTTAAATATTCATAAAATATAAAATGTAACTCGATCAAAAAGTGGTGGATGTGAAATAATGCATTTGAAATAAATTCATGAGAAGTGAGCTTCACAAAATAAGAAAAAAATGTAGTTTCAGTAAAATTGTGGTATCTCTCAATTTTTATCAAAAATCAAAAGTTCAAAATATTTCAAAACTTAAAACAATGCACACAAAACCGGATAGCCATTTTAAATATTCATAAAATATAAAATGTAACTCGATCAAAAAGTGGTGGATGTGAAATAATGCATTTGAAATAAATTCATGAGAAGTGAGCTTCACAAAATAAGAAAAAATGTAGTTTTGGTAAAATTGTGGTATCTCTCAATTTTTATCAAAAATCAAAAGTTCAAAATATTTCGAAAACTTAAAACAATGCACACAAAACCCAGATAGCCATTTTAAATATTCATAAAATATAAAATGTAACTCGATCAAAAAGTGGTGGATGTGAAATAATGCATTTGAAGAGAGAGAGAAAAGGTGGAAAAGAAAAGTCAAGAGACCCAACCTTTCTAGAAGTTTTGGATGAGTATTTGAATATGTTAAATAGTCAAGAGACCTAATATTTTTACGCTAAAATTTTGGGATGAGTTGTTTAATATTTTGAATAGTAAAGAGACCTAATTATTTCTCCTAAAATATTGGGATGAGTCATTTGTAATGAGATAATAAATGAGGTTGTTCTTTTATCTTAGTAGTTGCATTTTGTTAATCCTCTTGATAAGATGCTCTCCCATATTTCTCTCATAAGTGGTTAGGATGTGCAACAATATTAGTATTACATTAGGAGTCTCTTATAAACACTTTCTCATGTTTTTCCCTTGACAAGTGTGGCATGTAGTATACTTTAATTTATATTTTAGTTGTAATTTAATCTCTTTCCAAGAATAGTAAAGTAGCGTTATATTCTTGAAGGATTGACCAAGTAAGAAATGAGTGATTTCCTATAAATGTAACACTCAATAGTTGAATAAGGAGAGAATTTTGAGAGAATTTGCTTATTGTAAATTGGAATATTGTTGTAATTTTGGAGAAGTAATAGAAGCTAAGTTTTCCAAGCAATTATTGCATCTCTTTTGGGATTTATATTTGTCCTCTTCCGAGGAGGGGTAGCAAATCCTCCCAAGGAAGAGGACACATGGTATTTGTGTCTTTTTATATTTTATTTTATGATTTCTTTATTTTTATTTTTATTTTATGTTTTCTTTCAATGTTTATTTATTTTAATGTGTGTGTTTAAATGTTAACCTAGAGGAGTAATTGGATCCATAGAATAACAATTTCTTAGGTTTATTTTATGTAATTTCAATTATGCAAGTTTGATTTCAGCATTTAGATTAAATGAAATTTAAATTTATTTTCCAAACATTATTTTATTTTTTATTTTTAGCAAGTAGAATAGATTATGTTTCTTGCTTTCATTAGATAAAAAATGATAGTCAAATCATCTCTAGGTTATTTTTTGCATATAGCCTTTGAAACACCAACCTTGGATTGACAAATTATTAAATTAAATGGAGAGGATTACAATGGCCCTCACCATTAATTCTCTCTCTTCTCTTGTATTTTGAAAAATTTACTTATTTTCTATCAATTGCTTAGTTTATTTCAAGTTAGAATACATTAGTATGCATAATTGATGTTGGAAGTTAATTAGATCATAATATTTTACTTATTTCAAATCCTTACACCTTTTTCATTAGAAATAAATAAGGGTGTAAAAATTGTTAGTGTAGGGTAGTATTTTCCTTGTATGTGTTTATATACTTGGAATGTTTCCTACACACATGGAGTATCCCTACTCTCACGTATAATGTTGATTAGATGTCATATGTCATAGGAGTTACTTAACTTTCATTATTAGATTAGTGTGTCATATGAGTTACATTAGGTTGGTTGATCATTTTATTAGTTATTCTGGGATTGTAACTCTCATTCCTATTCATGGAGTGTTGTCCATTATTGTAAGAGGAGTTACGCATTCAATTTCCTATATGTACACCTCTTTTGTGATATTTTTCAGGGTCAATGGGTTAATACGATTGATCAGATTATTGATTAAATTCATGTGTTGAGTGATTGTGATTTACATTCATATTACATCTTCCTAGTAGATTTCTCGATTCTTACAACTACATAGTGTATTCATGAGCTAGAATCATGTGCACACTCTAATATGGTATGAAAGCATGTTTGGTATGCACTTTTCTAGTTTGTGAATTGTAAGTTTTATTTTGAAATATCGGTTTTCATTTATCGTTATAGAGGTTATTTGAAAAATTTGTTAATTTAATTATTGAGGGTTTACAAAAAAATGAGGGTGTTTAAAAAATTCTCAAAAACCTCAGGATTTGTTGAGACTGTAAAAATATTAGGGGGATTTTTAGGGTGTTTGGACCTAGTTATCATTTGGGTGGAGTTCCTTGTTTATGGTTTCATGTAAATCCTTGCGTGTTTGGCACCTATTGGCTATTCCTCCAAATACACCCTCCACCATTTGTTCGACACTTCATTCTTTCTTTGCTCATCTTCAACACATTCAAATACAACTCTGATCGGCCTTGACTCTCATGGATCAATCCATTTCAACCTCCATTTCATCTCAAATATGCATAATCAAGCTATGCCCTTCTTTTTGTTTGGTGTGTTAGATCCCCATTTATTCATGATCTACACTTGATTTCCTCTCAAGGCTCATCTAGCCGAATTGATACCTTTCTTACATTCTTGTCTTCCCATGATTTTTTAATGGCCCCTCTTATGTGTGTTATCTATCTCAGGTGGCTAGTGTATGGGCTTTGGGTTTTATTTTCTCAATATTTACAACTTTCTTTAAGAGTTTTGGGTGATAGCTCGAGATTTTTTTAATCAAACTCATGTTACACACTTCTAGCTCAAATAGAATTTCTTGGCTTAGCTACCCTCTATTTTTTTCTTTGTGTGGAAACAATGAAGAGTTGGTGGTGGCATAAAACTTGATAATGGTTCCTATGTTTTGGACTACATGGTGTGGCCAAAGGAAATAAAATTCTAAGGATTTTATGATAGTGATTAGGTTGAAAACCCTAAGGATCTAACGTGAAGGCCACCTCAATACTAACTAGATTGATTATCTCACCCATACACACAGACAACTTAGCTTCCCGAGCTCCTTGACTAACTCATTCAAACAAATAACTCTTGCCTATACATTAAAATGCACTTTCAACTTAATTTTTGATAGCTTATGTTTTTAAATGTTAATTAAATGACTTTGTGATCTCGTGAGTGTAAGGTGGACTTATAGCTGACTTGGATAAATTTATTGAGTTACATGTAAGAGGTGTTGTGTTCAAATTTCATCCTTGTATTTTCTATTAAAAATTTTCTAATAATGCATTAAAAATTTATAAGTACAAACACATTAATATGTTAATAGCGGAAAATGGAAACGGTTGTAACTTTTGGTAGGAAACTCCTTGTTTAGTGCCTCTTTTTTCAAAATTGTGTTATTTTTTGTGCTTAATCCATTGGATCTATTCATTTTTAATAGCAATGGAATTTAAAAGTGCCAAAAATTAGGGTTAAACCACAAAATTTCAAGGGGTTTATAATCACATGCAAACACATTTTCAAATGACTCGACATCTCGCATCCTAGAGTGTGTTTTCGTGCCACTTATCACACTCATACCACTCGTCTATTTTGATATTCCATGGATGCATTTTTGGCTAATTTTTTCATCCATCTAAGCATGTATGTGTCACTTGTGACTCTATTGCACTTATTGCTCTCATTTGCAGATGCATGATGGAAGATGTGCTTCAACGAATTTTACTATGAAGGGCTCAATTTGCATCACATCCTCTACCACTTCTGCTTGGTATGGATAATTATGCACCATGGTATTTAATAATTATACATTTTCTCATTCAATATGACCTTTATCCATTTTTGTATGGACAAGTACCTTCCCCAATGACCCGGATTAACTCAATGGTGACACAACTCGTGTGAGTGACATGGTTCTTGGTTACTTGTTGATGTATATTTCCATGCCTCTCCACCATCATGTGGTGCACATGGTGTGTCCTAGGACTTTTTGGAGCATTCTTCATACCTTATTTGAAGACTCTTTAGATATTTTAGTTTTCAACCCCATTTCATGTGATGATAGTTCTGTTGATACATATTTGCTTGTTCATATTTCTGATGATGAGGATTATTTTTCTAGTTCTAATGATGTGAGTATTGATGAGGATACATCTCCTCCCTCTCCCAATCACCTTTTATACAATTTTGAATCTCCTTATGACTCTCTCACCATCAAACACCAGGAAAACATGTTCATAATTACATGGTGTTCCACCTAATTTCATTGCACTCTCCTTTGATCCAAAATCATTGTGTGAGGCATCTTCTACTCTTAATTCTTAATTTTATGATACATTATTGTTATACATTTCTCTTATATTTATTAAGAAACACTTTTAGGATGATTCTCTTCAGGACCTTAGATGTTTGTTTGTAGAATTTACTTGTGTTTCAAAGTATAGGGAGATTCTCTTCAATTTATAGAGCCATCACACATTTTCACTTCAGAGGATTCCTACATCTCCATTAATGGGAGTTCCCTTATGAGGATATTAGTCACTTATAATATTTTGGAGATCATAATTGATCCACCTCTACTAGTGCATCATCATTCTATAGTTGTGACGGTTAGTGGGCCTTCACTTCATATAGACATTCTTTTAGTGAATGATCCATACCCATCCTTTGTCTTCCTAAGAGCATAAATAGTATTCAATGCAGATGGACCTTTTTAAGTCTTTAAGAGGGATACCACATCATCAACACTCTTCTAGGAGGGCATTTTATACTGTACTCTTCTTTCTCTCTCTTCAATGAGGGATACTTTTTCGCACTTCTATTATCTCTCTTTTGGGGGTTTCTATGATTTTTATACTTTACTCCGCTTTTTGAGAGTTTTTTTTTACTTGGGTACCTCATCAAGCCTTTTTTAGAACCCACCTAAGCTATGCTTAATGGGGGTGTTAGTGTAGGATATTATTTTCCTTGTATTTTTATATATTTGGAATGTTTCCTACACACATGGAGTATCCCTACTCTCATGTGTAAGCTTACTTAGGTTTCATATGTCATAGGATTTACTTAAATTTCATTATTATATTTTTGTCATATGAGTTACATTAGGTTATTTTATCATTTGATTAGCTATTCCAAGATTGTAACTCCCATTCCTATTCATGGAGTGTTGTCCACTATTCTAGGAGTTACACATTCACTCTCCTATATGTATATTTTTAGGGTTAGTGGGTGAATACAATTGATCAATTTTTTGAATAATTTCATGTGTTGAGTGAATGTGATTTACATTCATATTGCATCTTCCTAGTAAATTTCTCGATTTTTGCAACTACATAGTGCATGTGTTAGTGTAGGATTGTATTTATTGTATTTGTTTATATATGTGGAATGTTTCCTACACACATGGAGTGTCCCTACTCTCATGTGTAAGTTTTCCTAAGTGTCATATGTCTAGGAGTTACTTAAATTTCATTATTATATTAGTGTGTCATAGGAGTTACATTAGGTTTGTTGATCATTTGATTATATATTCCAAGATTGTAACTCACATTCCTATTCATAGATTTTTTTCCACTGTTGTAGGAGGATTTACACATTCACTCTCTTATATGTACACCTCTTTTGTGAGGTTTTCGGGGTTAGTGGTTGAATAAAGTTGATTAGATTCGATTAAGTTCATGTGTTGAGTGATTTGATTTACATTCATATTGCATCTTCCTAATAGATTTATAATTTTTACAACTACATAGTGCATTCGTTGATCCATAATCCTCACACACTCCAATAAAAAATTGGTGAACCTAGCTCTTGAATCGAATATATTTCCCAAACCGTAGTTTCCATAGGGTTTCTTCTTCTTTGTCTAAAAATATCTCGGGCGTCATGCCTCTTTTATCAATTTTCTATGATCGTCACTTTTAACATAGAGATTTACTTCTTCATTTGGCTATAGGTTATCATTCCTCTCACCAAGTCCATACCCATCTCCAATATTCTAAAGGGGGCCTCTATGATGGTTATACTTATTTCATGGCTGAAAAAGATCCTACATACATTGATGTAAAAGTTGAGTATATTCCTCATAATTGACAACATCCACCTAAATTTGCTTCTTTTCCTATGGTTGTTAATGTAAATGTTGTCACACAACACATCATAAGTAAGCAACAGTTGGGGTAAACCCAAAATTTCCTTCCCCACATATATCATATATTACACATGCTATTGTTCCCTCTAAGGGATTTGATATATTGGACTAACTTAATTAAACTATTGCTAAGATATATTTTCTTGAATTACTAAAAAAACACATATCTACAAGAACATATTTTATGAAATATTACAATCGGTCACTTTTCCTTCCACTACATATCCTATTATTTTTACTTCTATCCTAGATATATTCAAATAAATACATAAGGTTACAACCTTTATTCCAACAGATATATCTCAAACACTATAAGCATGGAACTTTGTACACCTCTTTTTATTACAACACAAATTAGGGGTTTCCTTATCAAGTAAGTATTAATTGATAATGGCTCCAATCTCAATATTTTCCCTAGTTATTTGCTTAATAGAATGGGGATTTCTATGGATTTGATTGAAATGACAGATTACTTACTATGTGGGGATTTGATAACATTACCCATTCTACATGAGGAATTATTGCTCTTTATATTTTAGTAGGTATAAAAATGTTTTCCACTACCTTCCACATTATGGAAATCAATCTACATTACAATATCCCGATAATTCGTCCTTAGATCCATGATCTGAAATTGGTCTCATATATTGTTTATCAATGTATAAAATTTATACATGTTAGAGGTAAGTACACTTTAGTTTTCGACCTCAACTCCTTTAAATATTTCTGCATTGATACTTCTACTTTCTAAGTCCTTGTTATCAATCCCCATAATAACCCATACCTATGGGTCATTTTCCTACCTATGTCGTAGGTGAATCTTGCTATAAAACTAGTGTTATTAATTAGTTACAACCATTGCTTCAACTAAATATAGATGCACCCCTAAGACAACGATGATGTCTCCTCATATAGTGATATCAAAATCATTAAACTTAATGATGATAACATCGGCTATTGAATTTTATCCTTATCGATGAAGATGAATCCATGTTGTAGTCGCTCTTCACATATTTTGGTCCCGACCATCATAAACTCACAATTTCCCCATCAAGCATCACTCCTTTTGTTACATTATATAGCAATGAGATGTGTTTTATAGCTCATTTTGATACATTGCATCATGTTATCAACACACTCAATATTGTGCTAATTATTCACTATATCACCTTTTAGATAGCTTTGATACTTTGTAGGAGTTTTTATCCATCCTCTTAGATATTGACTTAGAAAAATTTGGATAACCAATCGAACACATGAAGCTCTTAAGGAATGTATTGGAGAAAATATATATAACTATCAATCCATTTCATTGGATTGATTAGACCTTCCAAAACCCTAATTCCTCTCTAAACAAGATTAATTAGTCTAACCTAGGTTAATTACCCTAAACCTAGTCAAATCCTACTTTGACTTGCTAATTAACTTGTTGACTCCTTTTTAGTCCCACATGCACCCAAAATCCTCCCATTTTCCAAATGAAAAACTATAAATAGGGCTATACCCCCTCCCTCATTTCCTAAGAATTCTCTCTTCTTCCTAGCATAGATTATAGTATTTTGTTTAGGCTTTAGATTGTATTTCATTTTCTTCCATTGAGCTAGTAGCATTTGCTTTTGTATTTTATAGCACCAATATGGAGTAAAAGGGAAGATCCATTGGCCTTCAAGCCATTAATGGGGAGATCTCTTTCTCTTAAACACATAACTGAATGCTTAGATCCTCTTAGGTTCATTATTTCAAGCTTTCAAAGAATAGAGGTTAGCTTCATTTGCTTAGTTTGCTTGTTTACTTCAAATTAATGTATGCAAAGAAGAAAACCTTGCTCATTTCTTATCAGATGGTCCATTGATCAGTTTGTTAAAATCCTTTGGGGTTTCTTTAGAGATTCTTACCCCAAATCCATGGCTTTTGCAACTTTTCATTGAACACATTTGGCATGCCCGGTGGGACACTTAGTCCATCCTCCATTAATGGAGTCACTTTGAAGCTTTTTGTTTTAGTTTCTAATTATTTCTTAGTTTTAATCTTTCTAGGATAGTTTCAAGCTTTTTAGATTAGTTTTTCAAAGTTTTTAGATTAGTTCAAGTTTTTGATTTCACTAAGATTTTTGTATTAATGGCTAAAAATCAGGTTTCTTAACTAGTTTAGCTAGGATTGTCTTGCTTTTGTGCTCTTTGTAGGATCAAAGGAGGTAAAGTGCTGCCAAAATTGAACCAAATTGATGAAATTTTGACATTTTTGAGATTTTGTTTGAAAAATCGTGTTTTTTTAACCACCTACAGGAAGGAAGGTGCACATACACTTTTCTCCGCCAAGCAGCACCACTGACTCTCATTTTTTGATAGAGGCACGTAGTGATACACTAACTGGTGCATGTACACTAACAATGGTGCACATGTACACTAATCAGGGTGTGCACAGGTACACTAACTAGTGGTATGTACACTAAGTGGTGTAGGTACACTAAAGTGGTGGGTAACTAGGTATGTTACAAATATGGTGTATACAAATATGTGACACACATGCCCAAACCTTAGCGCATGCATCATTAGCAATCTTTCGAAGGCCATAACTTTTGCTCCCGAGATCGAAACGACTCCATTTTTATTGTGTTGGAAAGGTATTGAAGAGAAATACACAATGGAATCATAAAATTAGGATTTTGACTTACATAAAAATTTATGGTTTACATTATTAGGTAACTAGTCATTTTCTAATGTATCTTAAAGTCTAAAAAATTGTTTTCTTGACTATTCTAACACTTTGAAAGGTTTTGTGACACTAATCAGTTGGTTGTAGGGTTTTTTTTTGTTATTTCAACTTGCATAGCTTAAGTGTTTTCATTTCTTAGCTTGAATAAAGCTTGTAAAGTGTGTATGCTCTCTCCTCGCGCCTTTTTGGTGATCTTGGAGATCAAAAACACTTGTTCAAACTTTATGTCATACTAAAAACACTTTTTCTATGATGCTAAAAAAGTAAAATAGATTTCCATACGATTTGTATTAGTGGAATTTTCACATTGTGTATGCTCTTCCTTCACACCTTTTTGGTGATCTTAGGAATCAAAAGCAAAGTGTAAATTCTCTTTCTTAAGTTTGCAAATGGAAAACTACTAAAGAATTGTTGTATACAAGACCCAACGCTTGTAGAAGAAAGATGTCCAAAACACAAAACTTCTAATACACGTGTTCTTGTAGGTTGCCAAATGGTGTGCTACTTAAAACCACATTAAGTTAAGCAAGATAAAAAACACACCATATTCAAAACATTGTATTGCAGGTTTCGAAAAAGGGTACGTCCCTATCCGCTCAACTGGAACATAACCCCTTTGGCATAACGCCTTAAGCTATAACAATGGGGGTGGTTCCAGGAACCCTAAAGTAATCCACCGCTGAGTAACCTCGTGGATGAAACAAGAAGCACTCCGCTTACCCACTTGACTAGTACGCCTTGTGAGATAGAGTTACCGGTTGTCCGTATGGTGACCCTGGGAGAGCACACGTGGATGCACTAGTTTCCCTTTGTGCTCGAAGGGGGTAAAGTAAAGCCGAGATACTCCCAAGATAGGCAAGGGACTATTTGGGTAAATTGTCACACTCGCTTAAGACAACTTTGTAACACCTAGTTGAGAGAACTTATTAAGGAGGCCATTTTATCTTGGAGCCCACTTTACTAGTCCATTGTTGTGTCAAGCCATCATGAAGTGACAACTCATCTGGAATCTGAACCTTGTTTTTCGAACAAGGAAAAGAAACCCTTGTGAGTTTGATCTAAGTGTCTTTCATCACGAGACTAAACTACGTCCCACTTTCGCTTAGTTTTGTTCTTATCTTCGGACGAGGTGAAACTCTACCCAAGTGGCACTTGGTTTGTTTTCATCTTTTGATCTATACCCTTGCATTCTCACCACCCATTTTTTTGGGGTGAGAAAGGTGCATATCACTGCATTTTTATCAGAGATAGTGCTTGCCACTTTTTTGTCCATTTACGCCCATCCATGTTTGTGGTTGGGTTGTTAAACATCTAAAGTGTGCAGGTACATTTTTCATATCTTTGATAAAAGTCCTTCCATCTTGATTTCAAGATCATCTTCACTACTGTGAGTTCGGTTCATCTTTCATCTCTTCTTGAGTTGATAGTTTTTTGCATCCTAGCACACAATCTTGGTACTTACATTGTGTATTCTCATTTTATGAGAAAATGGTATAAGTCCCTTTATTACGTGGTTACGCTGCTCACATGATTAAAAACTCCTTGTTATACTTATCACTTGGTTTCAGTTTTGACGTCATCTAAGTCTTCTTGAAAAGTGTCGATAATGCCTTATATATATCGTAATAAAGTTTTCATGGTACTAACACCTTGCTTGCTCGGTTAATGTATCATGGTGACATTATTACGCTATATCTATTCGTGACTTCCATTTTTTAGAAGGTTTGGATTTCATCGGCATTCAAACTAGTTTTAAGTATACCTTGTCGAGGGACTGTGACAACATCACATCAGTACTTAGGCCTTGTTAGAGTTCTAACTTGACCTACATATTGATACATTATTGTCACTATCTATTTTTAGGGCATAGGCTTGGTAACAAAAAATTGAGTGATCATTACATTTAGGTGTGCATATGAGTGTTCCTTGATAAAAATGACTACATAACACTGCATCTAGGATACACTGTAGTATAGTTCAAACATCACCTTGAGTGGCTTTGCAAAACCATACACTTAGGGGTCACGCTAGCTACATACAAACGTCTGCTAGTAATGCCTAAAATCATAAAAATGGCAACCAAATCAAATGAGCATGATATAGGAGAAAACCTTTTGAAACCTTCCCATTTAGTGGCAATAATTTAGCACCTCTCTTTTCTCAAGTCAAAGATACAAGAGCTATTAATTGATCATAGTGGAGAAGAGTCAGACTCTTCCAGAGAACAACAGAGGTTAGACCTAAATAGATTTGATGAACTCCTATATTATAATAAAGATCAAGTACTCACAAGAGTCTTAGCATTAGGAGCTAAACTTCCACAAGAGTGTGAAGAAGAAACAAAGGTCATTAACCCTAACCTAGGAGAATGAAGATTCATCTTAGACATAGATAACCCTTTTGATGTGGGATACGCTTCCACTTCTGGGAAACATAAGGCCGTTGTCGAAGGAGAACCATCACGAAAACCTCACTATAAAGCTTCACGTAAAGTGAAAATTGAGCGTAAAGCTTCCCCTCCTCCGAAATTTGATGAAGAAGAGGACCCCCTGGTTGAGGAGGAGATCCTCCAAAAATAGATCTTGAAGTTGAGCCAGAAACTAGCAAACCTAGGCTCTTCAAGAAGAAACATATACAAAGACAAAGACAAAAACAAACTTAGCGAGTTTCAATTTGATCCACACATAGACTATACCTTTAAGGTGACTCAGGTACAAAGACCAATGTCACCTACTAAGGAGAAACTCATTCAGAAAGAGTTACAATCTATGAAAGATACGCTTACTACATTACAACAGGGAAATGTAGGCCAAAATAAGAAATATTCATATGAAGAACTATGCCCTTACCCCTTTGATAAGGACATGTTACAACAACCTTTCCCAAAACACTTTACCATTCCCAAGTTTGATAAGTATAAGTGCAAAAGTGATCCTCGTGATCATATAAAAGACTTTTACATGGCTTGCCAAGAGGTCACATATAGTGATAATTTCTTAATATGAATTTTTCCTCGTAGCCTAGGAGCCATGGGATTGGAATGGTTCTATAGCATACCCAAGGGCTCCATTACAACGTGGCCACATTAGTAGAGAAATTTGTAAGGCATTACTCCTATAATATGGAAAGTGACATCACAATGAACGATCTATGCAATACAAAAAAAAACCCAATGAGACATTTGTAGGATTTTTACAATGATGGCATGGGTTAGCAGTTGTTTTCCTTGTGCATTACCAGAAAAATAGTTAGTGAGCATATTTTTTCCTAACTTAAACCCAGAAATAGCCTTTCACTTACAAATGCATTATGGCTCAAACTTCAAAGAAGTTCATAGAGAAAGGTGGTCAAATTGAGAAAGCCCTCATTACAAAAGGAATGCTTAAACTTGTCAGTTAAAAACAAACATGAAGCCAAATCCATAGAAAAACCTAAATTCTTCAATAAGAATAAACATGTTGTTGGTGATGGCATTACAGACTCCAAGAGAGTCCAAGCCGTACAGACAGGCCCACTTTTAAAGCTTTCACAAGGACCTCATCCCAAAGCACCTACAAAATGTATGTTTACATCCTTAACTGAGTCCTTATCTACCATCCTAAAACAATTAGATGATGCAAAAATGGTGGAATATCCAACTACAATGGTACCATACCCAGAGGATGCTCCAAAACCGGTTTGGTTCAAAGATCATGAATATTCATGACTTCCACCGTGTTAAAGGACACAAAACGGATAGGTGTTTGAGACTGTGCCATTATATACAAGACCTCATCGAGGAAGGAAAGATCATTGTGGATTCTCCCCCTGAGTCTCGGGAAAGGTCCAAATGAAAAATGGGTATTTACAAGGAACCTTTTCCTAACCATGCAGATAAAAAGAAAAGGAAACTAGATCAAGGGAAAACCTCCAATGACTATAGGATTTTGCCTATGTTTACCCTACAAATGATAGTCCTTATGATTCCCTCATTGGATGTATTAGCTCATCTAATGAATAGATCAACACCATCCAGATTTTAGAAAAGAGTTGTGCAAGTAGGGACAAGATGTGCCCACTTAGTCATACCAGATCCTGTGCCTATCCCTCAGGAAGGTCAAGTATAATTTAATAGAGCAGTTAGAGAAAACACCTGCTAGGATATCTATTCTTGATCTCCTCAAGATCTCTAATGCCCATAAGAACATATTGTACAAGACTTTGCAAAATTCAAGGGGTTTCCACAGATGTAGACCCCACAAACCTTCAAGCCATGATTGCATGCCTAGACTCCAATGATCATATTACTTTTGATCATACTGCAATCCCACATAACAACCTAGAACATAACTTACCCTTGTATCTCAAAGTGGTGGTTACCCATCACAAAATCAAGAGAGTACTTGTAGATGGGGATCTGGTCTAAATATTTACACTTTGAAGTTGGTTAAGCAGCTAGGCCATTTCAAAAATAGAGCTGGGAGCTAAGACTATCACAATCATGGCATATGACAATGAAGAAAGAGAATCAGCGGGGACTATAGTGGTTCCCATGGAGGTAGGCCCAACGTGTCATGACACAATGTTCCATGTCCTTGACTTGGACCTTCCATACAACATGCTCTGGGGCACCCATGGATCCATGCCATGCAAGCTATTCCATCAAATTTTCATCAGTGCATCAAGTTATGTCATGAAGGTAGGTGGTTACCATTTTGGGTGACCTGGAACCATTCACACATTGTAGGGCATTGCATAGTTTTTCTCGTGCAACTTATGAGTGTCCTTCTGCAGATGTAGTTGTCCCCCTACAGATAGAAGCTATGAAAAAATGGATAGATTCAGAGTCCCTCACGCCTTACAATCAAGAATTTCCTTCATTGGTCAACCCATTCTCTTCATGGGAGGAAACATCAAAAAGTATGGCCTAGATAAGCCATTCACTCTTGAACAGAGCTTTGTTGATATCAAACTTATCAGTATCCCCAGACAAGGGGTAAGCCTTATTTTTAGTTCAAGAGCACTCACGAGCAATGTCCTAAACCATTGGAAAAATTTGTCCATAGTGGTCTCCTATCTGAGGAGAAAATGTTAGAAGATCCTACTAGCAGAGTGCCAGAAGGCACCATGGCTTCATGCAATCAAGCACCTCAGTACATCAAAGGTCCCACATGATGTTTGTCATGGGCTATAGTGGGTTTGGATGTGGCATTAATGCACAAGGCTGGTTAGAGCCTATTCCCATCCCTCATTTTAAGTCGATAAACATGGCCTTGGGATAAAGCCTCATAATGCTCTACCCTTTGAGAATGATGCCACCTCTTCTAAATGTGAGGATGTTTCATCTCATTCTGATAGTGACGCAGATTCCCAATGTAGCCTCTACGAGGATCTTGCCTCCACGAACCTATTCCCAAATTTTTCGGTCCTTACCTTATCCAAATCCATCCCCTTAAACAAATATCAAGTAGCCCTTGTATATCCTGAACTCATAGATTGGGATCAACAACTTCACGTGCCCCTGGATTTCTTTGAAAATGATGAGGCATTTGCAGAGTTCATGGGACTCAGGGATTTTATTCCGGCTGGAGACCACAAGAAAGGATTTAAGATTCAACTAGACACATGTGCCTACTTTGGGAAGAAGCAGAGATGTGTGGATGGTTGAATAAGAAGGCTGTAAATAAAGGTACATCTACTTTTGAGAAACCTGGCAAAAAGGATAAATGGAAATCTCATCAGTGACAAACTCTTTGATAAACTCATAGACAAACAAAATGAAGAGTCTAAAGATGAAGTGATTTATCCATTTAAAGATGATCATGAACTACCACAGGAGGTCGATCTTACTCTTCCCTGATCCTACATGGATGGAAGATGCTTCTAAAATGCTTGTTGAGGAAACAATCAATGTCAACATTGGCTCAGAGGAGCAACCTAGAATAATAAAGTTGGGAGCTTCACTCTCAGCTCAGGAACAAAAGATCTTTGTAGAGCTCTTAAAAGAATACGTGGACATATTCACATGGACATATGTAGATATGCCTAGTTTGGACCCAGAGCTAGTTGTGCACAACCTCGTTGTGCACCTAGATGCCAAACCAATCAAGAAAAAGTTGAGAAAGATGCATCCTAAGGTGGCGCTCCTTGTCAAAGAAGAATTGGAAAAGTTGTTAGCTGCTGATTTTATTAAACCTATTGACTATTCAAAATGGATCTCTAACATAGTCCCAGTATAGAAAAATCCTTGTTGGCATAAGAATCTACACTGATTTCTGTGACATTAACAAGGCATGCCCAAAGGATGATTTTCCCTACCTAACATTGACATGATAGTTGATTCCACAAGCTGGTTATGAAATGTTGTCCTTAATGGATGGATTTTTTAGGTTATAACCAGATACAAATTGTAGAAGAAGATCAGCATAAAACAACATTCATCACCCCTTGGGGAACATTTTGCTACAAAGTCATGCCCTTTGGGCTCAAGAATGCTGGGGCTACTTATCAGTGGGCCATGACAGTTATATTCCATGATATGATAAGTGACATCATGGAAGACTATGTTGATGACATCCTAGTGAAATCCAAGAGTAGAAGAGAACACCCTGGAGTATTGAGGCATATTTTTCAAGCGTCTACGAGACTATAAGGTTCACTTGAACCCTAAGAAATGTGTCTTTGGTGTTCTTATCAAGAAAACTCCTAGGGTTCATTGTTTCACAAAGAGGGATTGAAGTGGACCCTGCAAAGGTTACGCTATCACAGAAATGCCACCACCTACCACTCTCAAGCAACTAAGGAGTCTACAAGGGAAAATTTAGGCAATCCATCACTTTATTTCACAACTTGCAGATAAGTGCCACCCCTTTACCCATTTTCTCAAGAAAGATGTCACATTCAATTGGGGACTGCTATTGTCGAAGGCCTTCACACTACTAAAACAGTACTTGGTCATCCCACCTGTACTCATGCCACCTACCCCAAGTGAACCTCTCCTCTTATACATTTCACTACCTAGTTTGCTATTGGTGCATTGCTTGCCCAATATGACTTAGAACATAAAGAGAGCAAGTTTACTATCTCAAGCGCACCTTGATCGTGTATGAGTTGAATTACCCCCAAATAGAAAAGGCCTGCTTAGCAGTTGTCTTCACATTCCAAAAGCTTCACCATTATCTCCTGAACAATAAAACCAAACTCATATCCAAAGTTGACCCTCTCAAGTACCTTTTATCCAAACCCCCCTCACAGGCCGAATGGCTAATTGGATCATTCTCCTGAGTGAATTTGATATCGAGTTTGTGAATCAAAAGTCTTTAAAAGGATAGGTACTGGCTGATCAGTTGGCAGAAGCTCCTCTCCCAGGAATGGAACCTTTGTGCTTAGATTTACCAGATGCATCTATGATGTATATTGAAGAATCCATGTAGAATGGAAGGTCCATTTTGATGGATCTTTCACCTTCCATGGATCCGGAGTAGGAGTGGTCCTCATCACTCCAACAGGTGATGTCATACCATGAGCATTCTGGTTGGGATTCCCATGCACAAATAACAATATCAGAGTAGTATGAAGGCACTCATCGCTGGCCTCAAGCTAGCTATTACATGGAACATCAGACAACTATGAGTCATTGGGGACTCTCAACTTATCATAAAATAGGTTAATGATGAGTACAAGGTTAAAGATGAGAAGCTTATTCCATATAAAAAGATGGTTGAAACCTTGAAAGAATATTTCACACAGGTCATATTTGAGCAAAAACCAAGGTCACATAATAGATCCGTAGATGTTATGGCTACTATTGGGTCTCTCTTACGCATAGCACCTGAAGAAAGTAAGATGCCTTTCTTTGTAGAGCATTTACAAGTGCCTGCATATGATATGCCAGAGTCATGTTTGGCATGTGAAGTTGTTGGTCCTTTATCCCCTTGGTATGACCCTATCTTTCAATACCTACAAGATGGCACTCTTCCACCAGACATCACCCATTCTAAAAAGAAATCCCTTATCCACCGCATAGCCCATTATACCCTCCTAGGAGGCACCCTTTATCATCGTGGCTATGATGGGAATCTACTTCACTATTTGGATGTTGTTGATTCTATCCACGCCATTAAAGAAGTACATGGTGGTATTTGTGGAGCACATACTAGTGGCATGGTCTTAGCTAAAATCTATTGAGGGTAGGCTATTATTGGCCTACCATGGAATCTGATTGTTACAACTTTGTAAAGAAGTGTGAACTATGCCAAAAATATGGGAACTTAATACATGCACCAGCACAAGCCTTACAACCTATTGCAATGCCTTGGCCATTCTCTAAATGGGGCTGGATCTCATAGGGAAGCTCCATCCTTCTTCTTCAGATGGTCATACTCACATCATCACTGCCACCGAATACTTTACCAAATGGGTAGAGGTTGTCCCTCTTACCTATGTCACTGGTGCACAGATTTCAAAATTCATCATGAACCATCTCATATGTCATTATGGGATCCCTTTAGCCATTATCACTGATAATGGTAAATCCTTCAAAAAAAAATGGTTAAAACCTTATGTCAATGCTTCCATATCCAACTCAAGTGGTCTACCCCTATTACCCTCAAGGTAATGGACAGGTAGAAGCCACTAATAAAACCCTTGTATGGATTATGGAGAAAATGGTCAGTAAAACCGGCCGTAATTGGCATCTACAGATACATCCCACCCTGGGCCTATCGTACCTCCATCCACACTCCTACTAGGTGTGACCCCATATTCACTTGTCTATGGCACTGAAGCCATCATACCTTTGGAAGTGGAGCTTCCTCCCGAGAATATCTCTCAGAGACTATCTTGATAAAGATGAGGACTACAGAGTTGCTCACCTAAAGAGTTAGAACTATTAGATGAAAAGTGTATTAGAGTGCTCAATCACCTAAAAATTCTATCAAAACAGAGTGTCCAAGGGATATAAAAATGCATCATTCATCGGGAATTTGATGTAGGAGATCTAGTTCTCAAAGAAAATCAGAAGAACACCGTCAAAGACAGAGAGAAGAAAGGAAAGTTTGAGGCTAACTGGCTAGGTCCTTATGTAGTGATTGCAAAATATGGATCAAGAGCCTATAAACTTGCATATTTAGATGGTGAAGAGCTTCCAAACCTATGAACGCCATGCACCTCAAGCGGTTTCTATGCTTAAGCATGGCGAGAATATCATATAAGAACTAAAAATTAGAAAAACAAAAAAAAAAACAAGCAAAAAAATGGAAAAATGAGAAAATAGTAAAGAAAAAGTAGGTCGTCCTCATGTGAAAACCATGCAATTGTGGCACAGTGGGTAGGTCTTTGAGTGAAAACTAGTTTTTGGCACTCAAGGAAGATTCATCAGGATGCAAGTTACTCTTATGGAGGATGGGTAATCATCACCACTTTTTGGATATGACTTCCTTTGCTAGGTCTAGGAACCCTACTAGAGCTACCTTTCCATACCATGATCTGGTTTATTTTCTCTTATATCTGCATGAAGGACATTACCTTTGTATACTCCCATCTAATGTTGAGTGCATACCTACACCATTATCTTCTCATACATACACATGTGGCATTCTACCTTTTGTATATTCCCACATCATGTTGGGGGCATCCACGCTTCTTTGTTCTTGTACATTGCTTTCAAAACATGACCTTGGAAAATACAAAAACATTTGGAAAAGGATACACAAAAACCTAAACATCTAGAAAATTTCCTTTTTCAAGGATAAAGCTACATTTGTTTCACAACATTATCTTAGGGAAACCTAGACAACAATGAAGACCAGTAGCTGTGAAAACTTATCTTTTTAGATAAACCCAAAAACATTAGAAAATATCAATGTTGTCCCACAAAAACAAGGTAATGCTTTAATTGCTTTTAGTTGTTGGTTTGTATAGTTTTGATGTACTTAGCTCTGTTGAATTGTTTGTTCTTTTGAATGGATCATTTGCTTACCTTATATTGATCTTGTTTGATTTAATTGTGTATGGCATTACATTCATTTAGGAACTCTCATACTTGTGAAAAATTGTTGTAGGATTCTTTGTTTGTTATGTGCATCTATTAGAATTCATTTTACTTGCTTAGATTGAGTACCATTTTAATCTCTTGCTAGCATTTGCATGTGTTTGTTTAGTTGTATTTTGTTGTGTTGTTTGAATGTGTATATTTGTTTAGTTTTGTTAACTTTTGCTTGTGTGTTTTGCACAGTTGTTTGTTATCACATCTATCATCTATCATTTCATCACATTTCTAACATCATTCACTACATCATATATATAAAAAAAATGCTAAGTATTACATCATGCATGTATGCTAAGCTAATCATCACATATCGTATCATCAATGGGGGCAAGAGGGGTTGCACATGATCAAAAATCTATCCCCCCCACACCAATATCATCTAGTATCATCCCAAGTGCTAGAATAAAAACTCAGAAAGATCTCATAAATCTAAAAACATGTGGTGCTATCTGCAGATACATGATCAATATGAAAGCATGAAACATACACATCTCTAAATCTAAGGTATGTCACATACATAAAGGAAAGAGCAATCATACATCATAATCAATGTTCATACAAAGCATAAATCACAGTATGGTATATCAAAATGTCCATATATACATGTATAACTTGTCAGTCAGTGCTCAAAATATACATCATCGATATAATATGCCATCTAAAAGGGGCATGCATCAAAAAGAATCGAGCCTTCATCAAGAGGCGTCATCAAAACAATGGTACATACAACTATACATCAAAATCGGTCCTACCTACCCTAGAAACACCCTAAAAAGTGCAATAAATGTAATTAACTAGGAGGGATAGGCCACTCACGTAGGGTCCATCCGTTGGGTCCCGCATGAACTCTCGGATGTGATGCGTGCTGCTCTCGCCCCGCCTTGTATATTCTCGCCATCTCACTCTAGGGCTATCGCTCTCACTCATGGTAAAAATTTACAAGAGCTCTAGTAGAAATGAATTGGTCATGGTTGATTTACCAACCCCGGGTGGGTATATTAACCCATCGTGATGCCCCCGGGAGCATGTTTTCTCCATCGTGATCATTCTAACCTTCTTCTATCCGTTGTGATAATTATTTTTGTATTAACATAATTATTTTTGCTAATTTTCACACACGTTGGGGCACTTCGTGCCACCCTATGGTTACTTCTCTCGTCACACTGAAATAATTTATGAACCTTTCGTGCACCTTTTCCCACCTTTTCCTCTATTTTTCATCTATTTTTCCCCCATCGTGATAATTATTTATTAATTTATTTTAAATAAATTATTCCCGACCCATCTTTCTTCTTGTGGGAATATATTCTGGCTCTCTGACAAACCTTGCCTTCCCACTATCGCCCTCACACATATTTTAGAAGATCTTTGATCTTTTGAAATTCTTCTGACCGATCAAAAATAAAAAAAAAAAATTAATAAAACCATTTAAAAACCAAAAACATTGAAATACTTCAAAAATGACCAACCAAAATTGGTAAAACCAATCATCTATGGCTGAAATCTATGTCTATTGCATGGCACTCATCCCATATCTTGCTGACATTTTCAAATAGTTTGAAAACAACAACTCGTGCATCATCTAAATCTTCAATCACCTACACAAGCTATGTTGCTTACTTCGTCTGTACTCTGGGGCACTATCAGTTGCCTGGTACTATTTTCATCGTGCACATTGCTTTTTCATGGGACCCAAGTGTCCTCCATCTTTCCCCTTGCATAATACACCTTGCTTGGGGCATCATTCTTCACCCTTGTCATTTATCAAAACATTTGGGACTACATCTTGATAACAAAATATTTGTGCAACTATCTTGAACGTTGTTGGTTTAAGTGTGTGTGATTGTACTTATTTCCCTGTTAGGTGATATTGTTTATTTCTCGTATTGCATTGCATTCATGTATGTTGCATGGAGTTGGTCATTTTTAGCACAAGGTTGTTTTTGTATCTTGGATTTTCATGTCATTTTACGCTTCCATCACATGCTCACATTTTAATAAGGACCAATGAGGAGGATTCTAAGCATTATGATGATTATATATTAATAGCAATTGATTTGTGGATAGCTCAATATCCCTCTTTCTTCTTGTTTCTCATCTTCTCTGTACACTTTTCTTTCTGTTGTTTTCTTTTTTTTCGATCGCCGATCAAGTTTCTTCATCACCCCATCGACACTCGAGGGGGCATCCTTCATCCTTCATCCTATTAATTTTCTTCTACCCCTTCAAAAAAATTCTACTCATTTGCGTTTGTCTACTTTCTTTGAAGTGACGTAGCTTACGTCACCCCAAAGAGGGGAAAATGTAGACACCTGTAGTTTGATCAATGCACTATTATTCCTAATATTGCACTACCTATTCTTCCCCTTGCAAATTGATGGCACACCGCCAGTTAGACCTATCTAACTCCCTTCTTACGACATCTTTTTGGTCATATTTCCTCTTGTAAACCACTTAAACAGGTTGTCATAGCCTCGTTCTGACTACATTAGCTTCTTATTCCTTCTAGTTTGCTTCTATTAGCTCCCTAGACTATCAATCCACTTCATTGGATTGATTAACCTTCAAAAACCCTTCCAAAACCCTAATTCCTCTCTAAACGAGATTAATTAGTCTAACCTAGGTTAATTACCCTAAACCTAGTCAAATCCTACTTTGACTTGCTAATTAACTTGTTGACTCCCTTTTTAGTCCCACATGCACCCAAAAGCCTCCCATTTTCCAAATGAAAACTATAAATAGGGCTATACCCCCTCCCTCATTTCCTAAGAATTCTCTCTTCTTCCTAGCATAGATTATAGTATTTTGTTTAGGCTTTAGATTGTATTTCATTTTCTTCCATTGAGCTAGTAGCATTTGCTTTTGTATTTTATAGCACCAATATGGAGTAAAAGGGAAGATCCATTGGCCTTGAAGCCATTAATGGGGAGATCTCTTTCTCTTAAACACATAACTGAATGCTTAGATCCTCTTAGGTTCATTATTTCAAGCTTTCAAAGAATAGAGGTTAGCTTCATTTGCTTAGTTTGCTTGTTTACTTCAAATTAATGTATGCAAAGAAGAAAACCTTGCTCATTTCTTATCAAGTGTAAGATGGTCCATTGAGTGAGTACAGTGTTCTTACCATTCATGAAGACTCGCACTTTGTTGCTTTAAAGGAACCAAGGCTCTTAGCATGCAAAAATTTGATCTTCTCAAGCATAGCCTTCCAACACTACCCACATACTCTACATTATAATTCTTGAACTCAAGGTCTTATCCTTTTACTCAATGCTCCTATCACAAGCCAAGACTCATAACAACTCAGTTTAGCTCCAAATTTTCCTTAGGCTTCAACTAGCTCCATTTTCCTTCAAGATGAAAATCTTTGAATCCAGTGTAGTTTGGATTGCATGACCTCATTATGCTCATTCCCTCATTTCCTCATGCCCCTAGGTCTTCAACCAAGTCAAGTCATCCTTCACATTGAACAAAATCAATCCAAAACTTCAAGTTCACTCTTCTTCACTAAATCTACCCTCCTCAGTGTATAAGAAGAATGACTTTGGTCACTTCATAGTTTGAGCAACCTAAGAATATTCCATGTAGACTAATACCATTTTTCAGTACCCTTTTCCCCTTAGATGGTTAATGAAAAAATTGATTGCCTCACTCCAAGCCTAAATGTATTTTCCACTATAGCCTTATCAAAGGCATTTATCAAAGTCATTTATCACTCATAAATTTGGTTCCACTCACTCATTCATTCATCTCAAGACATTTTATATCACCCATTTATGGTTTCTCCCTTTTCATAAATTTTAAGGGTAACTTTATTCATAGAATTTCTTACAACTTCACTATTTTACACTTTGTTTGTTAGGTCTTTTGGTCGCATGACAGATTGATACTCAATACCTGTCAAGAATTGTAGCAATTTAGTAATTTTTAATCTATAAATCCTTCAAAATCATAGAAAGGAGATGGTAAGGTCATATGTTACAATTTTCATAGTCTAACTCTTCCATTTATGCCTCTAAAAATTAACCCTACCTAGGGTTTCCTATAAACCGGTAGAAGAATTTTTAGCATAAAACAAATGAAATCAAATTTCAAGAATTAAAACTTTCACAAGATCTCTACAATTACCTTTTCCATGTATTTCCCTTACCATGAGCTTATGGGACAACTTCAAATCTCGTGACTTATCTCAAAAGTCACTACTCTAGCTTGAGATAACAAGATTTTTAACTTTGTATTCATCCTTCCAACCTAACAGTCTTCCTCCAAGTGTGTGATATCTTTCATGGATGGGTATGGGCTTATAAATGATTACTTTTTTGTTCTTCATCAATGATTCTTTCCTTGAGACAATTCTTTCTCATTCTTACTACAATCTTGCTTGCACAAAGCTTCTAAACACCCTGTTATAGCTTATCGAGTCTTGTAAAGACTCTAATCTCACTTTCCAATAAACACAATCACTTAACACATACAAATACATTCTCCAACACTTCATGCATTAACATCTTAAACACCTCTCTCCCAAAACCATCATCTAACATTCATTTCACAATCAAGTGCCCTACTACAGATCTGCACGGTCTTATTCAAGTGCAAATACCTCTCTTTCAAATAATGAATCATGAAAAAACCATATAAATACACAAGAATAAGTTCTTACCATTCCTATTTCACTCTTCAAGTGCATGCATGACATTCAATGCGCAATAAGGAAACAATCATACAAGAGTACGTACATATAAGAAACATTACACTAATTCTCTCATCAATCTTATTGATTCACATTTGAATGGGAATGATTCATTCAGTTACAAACATGGATTTTATATGCCTTCATGCAGTTATCCATCGATTAAGACCCTTCACCTACCTTCTTGGTCACCTAAACAAGCTAATTTTACTTCACCTTTACATGTGAGCATGTGACCATGAGCTTAAAACCTCTTTATAACCTATTGACTCTTTCTTAAGACCATATCAAGCATGAGAAAATATCATAGCTCCAACTTACACACTAAACTAGACCAAACTACATAAATAAGCCAAAAGAGGCCTTACAATTCAAATCTTACATTTTGGAGGGAAAATGCTCCATTTAAATTTGTGAACGTCTAAAGCACAATTAACACCACTAACGGACTCCTAATGACCTCTAGGACCCATAACCACACTTGCAAACCAAAATTGATGACAACATGACATATTTACAAGATGGAGATGATGCTCTTGCATCACTACTAATTTTAGAAAAGTAAACAGATTTAGCTAAAACTAAATTTTCCTCTAAAGTTAGAAGTAAAACCCTATTGGGAAAATTTTGATATTTTTATTATGGTTTTACCTTAGTGCTACTTGATGTAGGAGGAATTGTGTGGATGACTCCTCATTTCCCATTGCACAAAAAAATAGAAATTTTATTTATATTACTTGTAAAATCTTGCAAAATCTCTTGTAGAGATGTAGGGAGTGTGTGAGGCTAGGAATGGAGTTGGGAAGAGGAAGAGGGCTGAAATGGCTTTCTTTTTTGTTCATACTTCTTTTTGTGCTTCGATTCTACTTTAATCTTCTCCTTCACTCCAAGCTTATAGGAACCTACTCGATACCAAATGTGATCAAGGAAACAAGTAGGTAGTCTATTAAGATTGTATTGATCGGATATAATCAAGTTATAGGACTATGAGTGTTGTAATGTTTATATACATTATACAAAGTATATTTACATAATAAATTTGTTTATATGGGTACAAAAAATAAAATAAAACCAAGTAATGCCAAAATGGCGTATGGGAATACTATTCCCAATATAAATAATAAGTTATAACTATATAAAACTAATTACCCATATAACCATCAGAATAACCTATTTACTTACGGTAAAACTAAATCATAACTATAATGAAAAATTACTGCTATATAGAGTTTTACCTAACACCGCTTTACCCTCTCAATGACATTGGTCTAATCACAAGCTCTTTAAACACTTGGGCTACCCTTTTCATGACTATCATTATATACCTAGACACAATACTATTCAATGTAAAGATCTTATTAATAGTATTACTATGCTAATAATTGAGGGTGTCATCACTTTGTCTTACTAGAATACTCCCCACAACCAAAGCATTCATGATCGTTGGACACTACCTCTTCAAAAAAATTATCGTGTCACGATCAAGTTCATTAGTACTACCAAATAATGGATATTGATATGCACATCACTATCCCTAGAGGTCTTTCTCTCGACCACATCATGGATGGTCTTCTTGAAAAATTCTAAGATCTTACATTATCCCATTTCTTATACATATCTATTTTCAAAACACTTAAAAACATTCAAATAATCACATGATACAAAAACATTCAAATATGAGAAAAATTAAAAAGCGGTTAATGTTCTAGTTGGTTTGATTAGCATGTTAATTTAAACATTATGTTGATTACATTCATTCGATACTTAACATACCTATTCTTTACACACATCATTCCTAAGGTATCTTGAGCTTAATGTAAGGAACTCGCATATTGTTACACAATTATAGGGGCTAGCATGATTCCTTTCACTAATCTCTTAGGGGCATCCCTCCACACTTTACAAGTGATTTTGTTTCATTACATGTTACTTTACACATTCCTCATCATGTTTATTTACATACATAGTGTTTATTTTTATCTATTAGATCCATGGAACTACACACTTGTCTTTTGTAGTACTAACTTATTATTATTATTTATATTGTTATTATTACTAGTTGTTACATATGTTTTATTCACTATTGAAACTTCTTTCTTATACATTTGAATTCCTTGATTACTTACTACATGAATTTATCGACTATGATACTATGACTATTTTCTTTTTGTACGATTAAAGGGCCTTACTTGTCCTGTGATATTGTGGGTGTCACATGTTTATGGATTCATGCCTAGTTTACATATTTACACTTTATTATCTAATTATGGCACATTGTGTCTTCTATTGTGATTATTTTGTGACATTGTGGGTGTTCCATATCTATAGTTGCATGCCTATATCATACTACGCTTTTTACATGTTTTTGATTACTTGTTTGCACACTATTATTTTTATTACTTTGTTATTTATAGTTTTACACTAATAATTACACTAATAATTTTGTTATGGCTTACTTACACGATTACTATGTGATTTAACCTAGATGGTTAAGATTTTATGGGGTAGTAACCGATTGAATATTATCCTAATCAACTAGTTTTCAAAGATAATTGTTGCAATATTAGGATAGTAGATGAAATAAGGCATATAACGATAGATAAATGAAATGAAGTACTAATAATGAGAAGGATGAGAAGAATCAATTGATGTCCTAATTTATGTGCTAACTTGGGTTGACTTGATAGCTAGAAAAGGCTAGAAATGATCTGTCATACCCTCACATCAAACTATGACCTAAGTAGTTATCTAGACCAAGGCATATGGTACAACCCAAAGCGTACCCCCATTATGTCCCTTTCCATATGATTTTTTCCCTCTATACTTTTTACCTCTTCAACTTTATATGCTCATTTTTGCTTCTTGTTCTACTCTTGTCTAGAATATAAACCTTTGATAGTATGCAATCGATTCAATCAATCTTGAAAATCCTATATGGTGAGAAAGTCTTATGAAAAAAATGTTAGGCGGGTTTAGGAACCCATGTACACCACTGACATTGTTACTACTCTAAAGAGGGATCAAACCACGTGTCATTCTCACCTAACATGTGATATTTATAATGCATGCAACCAAATTGATAACCATGACCTTGCAACAATAGGATTCTACTTGGTACTTTCCCTAGCTTGACTTGAATTTAATATATTGCATTTTTTATTTGCATACCTAAGTGGATGATTGTCCTAGAATGAGTATACAAAGTATGCGGAGCTCAAAGGAGTGTTAGAGTATCTTTTCTTGTGATTTCTCTTGGTGTTTTCTCATTTGGAATGATAGGTGCTAAGTAGAATGAATTCCATCCTTAATGGGAGATAAATAACTTGTTTATATATGTGTTCCGGATATGGAAAACTAAGGAAAGGTTGACTAGAAGTGTACTAAGCAGATTGAATTCAAGATCATTATTATTGGATGGAAAGGGACTATAACAGCTTGGTGGGTCCATAGTGTATGGATGTTATGACCCATTCTAGGTGCTTTGGTCCCAAATGCATGTGCGAATGATTTGGGAATTGGAATTGTAATGTGTGAGGGTATAGCCTAATTTAATGGGGTAATATGACCATTATACAAAAAAATAGGTTGTGTATGCAAGCAAGAATGAACGATATGTAGCTATGGATAGGATAATTAGTAAAATTGAGCAAGTGTGGACTAGTGTAAGAGTTTTATATAATTTGTATTGTTGTAAGGCATGAATTACCAATAAGAGTGTCTACATTCCCCCTCTAATTATATAATTGAGAATTGCATTCTTAAAAGAAAAGTCACTTGAGTATATAGACATGCTTTGTCTTTTCTCGGAGTGCGTTGTGTTTGTGCTAGGAATTTGTCTCTGTTTCTAGTTGTGTTTGTTTTTCCAAGATGAGTACTTGCAGAGAAAAGAGCATAGTCAATGTTGATAGTATAGGAAATCAAAATTTAACTTGAAAACTTCAAACTTAGTGTGAAAATAGAAATATGTAAAGTAGAAATGTAAAACAAAGGAAAGACTACACCTGATTGTTTTGTGAGAGGGGAGAGATAGTACTCCCGCAGTGTTTCCATGGAGATTTGTTGAACTTTGTGTTGTATCTAGTTGGAAGACTTGGGGGTGATCATTCCCGAGTGGAATGTGCCAAGGAGAATAAAAATAAGTCCAAATGTACCCCTCATGGTGAAGATAATTATACGGGAGTGTTCCATATGCTCTACATCCCTCCATAAAAATATGAATAATGGGAAGTCAAGCCATCAAGGATAACACTCACCTCAACACTTCTCAATACTTATGGATAAGTGCCACTAAAAATAAACATGAACTCAATTGATCTACAAATTATGACGTAATATATCGGGCAATGCTAGCTTACATGTAACCTTGTGTAGTCACAAAATCACACACTTTAGACATTATTTAGTCTTGGTCTCATACTACTATTCATATGGTTTTTGAGTGAAGAAATTACTAATTAACCCTCGTCTTTTGGCCATTTTACTTTTCCTTCTATTGTTACTACCGACCTATGACACATGCATACCCAATCTATTTATATCATTTCATGTTGTTTTTCATTTGACTGGGGCACCCGAGATAGTACTGTGGTGCCAACAGGCGCCCTAGTCCTAGTCGGGGTGCCCTAATCCTCTTTCCACTTTCCCGGCACTTTTTGGGCACTTTCTAGCCATTTAGACATTTCATATTTCTTGTGGTTGGCATTTTTAGTGTTAATCATGAAATTAGAGAAAGAGAACCATATAAATATAAAGTTATGAAACCATAATGAGGGACCAAGCACTAGTCACTACTATCATCACCTAAGGTTGCATCCATCAAAGGCTTCATTTGCATCCATCTAGCTCCATCACAAGGCACAAGGTTGGTTCATCTGTATCACACAAACATAGGAGGGAAGTTTATTTTATTCCATCCACCATTCTATTACATTTTCTACACATATTTATTTCTCACTACTTTCACAAAGTGTGACTGACACGAGAGAACCTAGGGCATGATTGCACAAACTTGCACATAGAACAACCTTGGGTCTAATATGTAGTGCAGCTCTTAGTTAGTAAGTCCACCATTATGGAAGTTGAGGTCAATCTAACCCCTTCACATGCATCTTTCTTTTTTTAGGATTTGATGCTTATCGTGGGTTTTTTCAGGTCTTTTCTTCATCACTGACTACCAATGCGACATCCGGTGAAGTTTGGATACATTAGTGTGACAGAAAGTGAAGGATTCAAATCATATAGTGACCCTACAAATCTTGTTTTTGGACCTCCTTCGTAGACCAGGGCACCCAGAATGCAAACTAGGGCACCCACGGGTGCCTAGATACTCTCTCTAGTGCACCCCATTCCACTCATATTTCTTGGATCTCGTAAATTTTTCGGACCTCTCGCATAGTCATTTCCTCCTCTTGTTTCTCTAGTCAACTCGCATAACACATTTCAAGCAAGTTCACCGAATCAGCTAAGCTCCTTCCAACCCTTCTTTACATATTAGGTTTTTATTTTCATTAGCCTAGTTTGCTTGGGTCACTTTCTATATTTATTTACTACTTTTATTTATGTTATTTACTTTTGTTCCTAGTTATATTAACTACCATTTATCCACATTTTAGTTAATCATTTTAGTGAACCCGATCTTCGAATCCACCTTCGTCTAGGTTTTTCTCATCTTTTCTATCATGGCTTCTAATGTCTATCAAGTCTCTTTGCTTCAATTGATTCAAATGCACCCATCTTGTAAAGACACTCTTCAAAAAACCCTAGAGACTATGCGTCTTCCTATCAACATGTTGCCTACCCAAGTCAATGTTATTTTTGGTCATCTTTTTAGGACTCCCTTGATTCCAAATCCAATCAATCTATTTGCAAATCCATTCAAGCTCTTCATTATTTATTTCAAGATAAATTTCAGGCTATGGAATCCATGATTACATCTCTTAGATCTAAAATCCAACATCTTAAGGATGCTTCTCAGGCTCATGTTTTTTCTCCTTCTACATCTCATCTTCATTTTATGTCTTCTACATGTGCTCATATTAGTGCACCTCAAATCTTGTCACTCCATGTGCCTCTCAAGTTTACAATCAATGTTATGCAACAAGATATTCTTCTAAAACTCATAACTCATCAATTAATCAGACTTGTCATCTACTCGCTTTATCCTCCTCCTTATGAATTTCAAAATATCAAGGTCTTCCATATTGTAATTATCATCAAATAAATGGACATAATGACAATGATTGTTATGCTTTACAATGAATAATCAAACATCTTGAGCATCAAGGTTTCATCTCATTCACCACACAACATTCTGTTACATGGTCCTCTCCACTTGTTACATCTTAATGGGTTTTTAAATCTGATTCGTCTAATGAGCATCATGCCATAATTTCTAAGGAAAGTCAAGAGCCGCCTAAGAAACCACCCCTCAAAATTGATACAACACCTCTTCTTGAGTCATCTACAACATCACCAAGTCAACATAAGCAACCTCCTTTAAAAATCAGTGCAACACCTCTTCCTCTCAAGTCATCCACAACATTACCAAGTGAAATTATGCAACCACCTCTCAAAATCAGTCCACCTTCTTCTCCTATCAAATCTTTTGTAGTATCATCAATCCCACATAAGCTAAAACCAATCACTTTTTTCAAAGCTACTACTCCTATTGATGAACAAGACACACCTCAAATTCTGCCACCATCACATGGTCCTACTGTTGCTTCAGCCTACCATTGTGTTGGCCCTCTCTCTTATCATGACACAAACAACGCTCTCCCACAATAACATGGCACCTCTCGGCATCCCTGCATAAATCTCCATCATCATAATACACTTGGGGTGCATCGCACTTATTTCCCCCCCTCTAGCATTCACACGCATCTTATATTCACATCACTTCACACCTATATCTTTATACACAACATACACTAGTATCATCATTACCTGATGACACACTCTTGTGCTTCGGTTCACACTTGACTATTGAGGGAATACTACACATGAACCCCATACTTTGCACAATAGGTGTTACACATTGTGTCTCTTCACACAATTTTCATCATATGTCTTACATTCTACATTTAATCTACATCATTTTGACATTTTTGCATCTACACATCATAAAAATTTCACAAATTATACTATTAGGAAATATTCGTGTCTCGCATCACATACTACACATCATACTAGTCTTTATCATACATGTATAACACTCTCACATTCTACGAGTCTATCATTACATATTCCTCATTTTACATCACATGCACCTCACACTTTTAGTTTACATACACATCTTGCATTACATCTTATACATCGTACACTACACATTCTACACATCACATGGTAATTTATCATCAACTCATATACTACATTGTCTTCTATGCACTACACTCACTACCCTATGACGCACTTTAATTCCTCGGTCCATACTTGATTGTTGAGGGTTTACAAATCAAATGGAGCTCATCATACTTACACATTCATCATCTGAACTTCTACCATGATACATTACTAGGTTAGTGACATACACTATAGTCTAAATGGTTGCCTATCCCATCATCTTGTAGTGGTGTACGCTTTAGGCTACATCACCGCTCCTCTATTCATCGTGTAGTGATATACGCTTTAGGCTACATCATCACTCCTACATTAATCTTGTTGTGATATATGCTTTGGCTATAAGGGTCATGCACACATCATCTCTAGGTTGGATATTGTCACAACACATATACATACTCATCACAATGCATTAGACACAATACACACACTTTGACCATTTCTTGATGATGCATTCTCATTTATGGTTCATTCTTGACTATTGAGGGGGAAAAAAATGAACCTCACTACATACATTTCCATTCCCTCGAGGGGAACGTTGCTCATATCATTCCATCTTACATTCCCTTCCACCCATCCACAACATATTGCATATCTTGGTTGTTTTTTATCTTGTTTACATTTGCTTGTATATGGTCACTTTATTACACATGCTAGTTAGATCTCTTATATGTCATTTATCTATACCATACACACATGTGCATTCACACCTTTATTTAGTTGTGATCGTAGATACAGTATTTTGTATGTACCACAAATGTTTTCCTTCTACTCATCCTATAATGGTCATTGGGGGCATCCAAATTGTCTCTCGCAGTGTTATTGTTTCATTTTGTACTTTGCACTTTTCATTGTTTCATTATACACACTTTTGACATACTATTTATATTTCTAACATGTTAATGGGATCTTTATGTGTAGCATTTGTTTATAGATATATTTTCTTCTATACTTGTTTGTTACATTATCTAGTATTGCTTGTTTTTTATGTAGGCCTTGCCCTTTGTTTGGTTTGCACACTTGTTTTTGTATGTGGCCATGATTGCCTTACATGTCTTGGGACATTATGAGTGTTGTCCCATGTTTACAGCCCCTTTTATGCGGCTTACTTTGTCTTATTGTGTGTTTAACTTTCTTATTTTGTAGCTCATACATTGTTTACGTAAATTACACATTGTCTTATACATGCATGATTGTTGGTATTAACACTTATCTTTGGCTAGCCTTTTATTTGTGTGCACCTTTGTTTCTACTAATAACTTTCCTTTCCCCTTAGGGAAAAGTTACAAATTTTATGTAGTTATTCCTCTTTGGGGAAGCATTCTCCTATCGGTGACATCACATGTACCCCTAAAGAGGGGGCATAATTTGGGGTTTTACATATTACACAGCCGCTTCTAAACCGGTTCGATTCGCTTAGTTTCTACCCTTGGCATTGTCTATTATATAGCGAGTGGGTTCAGACTAGTCTACGAACCTTGTACACAATGACTTTTACAAGAGATGGTTTTCCTTATCATTCTAGGGGGTAGTTATAGGTTAGAGGATACAGTGGACTTCCTCTCTACACTACTTTCATAGCGGCGGTGTCGATCACCAAAAACTCAAATAGTTCATAGATCTCTTCACATATATTCAGGGAAGCAATTACAAGTTGGAGAATAATGCATCTTTCTCCCTACACTTCTTCGGCCTATAGCATCAGATCACCCAAAAACCCAGGACAGTGTATCCTCTTTCTACACTCTTTCTCTTGAAATGGATCAGGTGCACATGTTCCATTTTTTCATTTACGTACTTTATATTTACATGCTTTCACATACATATACATGTATCTTTTACATGTGTTTTTACATATACATGCATATTTGACTACTTGATCATTTTCTCCTTGCAGGTCCGTTCGTATGAGAAATAAGCAATAAAAACAACAACTACAACAATGGGGGAAACAACAACATTTTACAAGTAGCACACACTATACTAACCATGCAGGTACATCACACACATCAAAAAATACACACACATTTCCACCCTAGGTTCACTCTCATCACTTTTTGTGATTTTACATCTTTAGTTTCCACGCTCCATCATATTTTTGTCACTCCACACTTTTTCTAGTCCTTCAACACATTTCTACATCACTCTACACGAATTTATCAGGTACGCATCTCTATCTACTTTATATTACCAAGATTTCCACTCACCAACATAAAGTGGGGGAAAATGTAGTCAGAAAATCACACAATTTAGACATTATTTATTCTCCATCTCATACTACTGTTCATATGGTTTTTGAGTGAAGAAAGTACTAATTAACCCCCATCTTTTAGATAATTTACTTTTCCTTTTGTAGTTATTGCTAACGTCTCACACATGCATACCTGGTTTGTTTATGTCATTCCATACTACTTTGCATAGTAGATGTAAGAAAAAGCATGCAAGGGCACACAAATAGAATGTATGTATTGAGTGAATGAGGTAAGCTAAAGTATAGTAGTAAATATTGTCAAAATAGCACCTATATATGAGAAAATGTAAAAATGGATGCTCGCAGTAGCTATGGAAGAACTGGTAAAGAGTAGTGTCAAGCACCCTCATCATGTAACAATATATGTGTAGCCTCTATTTAACTTAGAGTACCGCGTGTATAGAAAAAATGATACATCATACTATGTATCAAGTTAAACATCAAATTAAAGTTCAACATGAATAATATTAGTGTACAATAGAAAATACTAAGAAAGGGTAACGCAAATATTTTTTGATGTTTGTATATTATTTGAATGTTTTTGGATTTTTATCATATGTGAATATCTTGGATTTTTAGAGCCCCTTAAAGGCATGGATGAAAACTTATTCTCTGAAGACAAGGAAGGGTGATCAAATAATTCCCTAGGTGGGAATATTTTAGATTTTTAGGGATTTTGTGAATATAGACTATGTAACTAGAGATGGAAAGAAATGTTTCCCCTCAATGTGTGTGTGTGTGTGTGCAAAGTGATGTTCGAGTATGTAGTTGTTCCCTCAACAGTCAATTTGAACCTATAAATAGAGCGTGTCATTGGGAAATGAGGGGGAAAATTGACTGCTCCCTACCGTTTGAGTAGTGTATGATTTTTGAATGAGAATGTTTAGTGAAGGCCCACTATCTACCATTGTGAATGAATAAAGCATATGACCATGGATCAAGAGAATAGTTTCTGTGAGACCATGTGTGGGATAGTGTGTGTAGGAAGGTTGTGTCCTAAAGATTTGTTTCATGTAGAAGGTAATAAAGACCTATGAGAAAATCTAGATGTGTGATGTGTGCCCGAACCCTATGTGATGGCCTAGTCTTATGTGGTAGACTATGAGACCTAGAGATACACCTAGAGTGAGAAATGGGCACCGAAAGTTAAGGAGAGCTATGCAAGCTAGTAGCTGGTATTGAGAATGTATTACTAGCACTATAAGTGTGTGGAAAACTATAAGGTTGTCATTACTAGGTATAGGAGAGGTTGTAATAGTAGGTGGAATAGACATAATGCTAATCAAGTGGTTAGTGCATTAGTTATAGGGACTGTGAAGCTTGAGAAGAAATACATAAATGGGTCAAAGGTGGGATACCTTGAATGGTGATGACCTAATGCTCATTTACGAATTTGAAACATTAGTGCACAATATATGGGATATGCCTAATATCCTTGAGCAAAGTGGAAGACCTAATACCATATCATAATGCTATACTTCTTATGCAACGATAAATGATAAGCAAATACTTCGAGAGGCCCAATTGTGATTGGAATATTGATACACCATAGGAGGTAAGTGACTTACGCTTGGTTTGGGATAATATAAATCCAATTGAATACAAGAGGGTAAGTGAAAATTTGTTATGCTTAAAATTTATATTGATCATTACTTATTTGAGAGCATGATTGGCAATAGAAAGGAATATGTATCCTAGAAGATGAAAAAGAAGCATGGAATTTCACATTAGTAAAAGTGATAACTCGGTGGTGAAGAAGTAGTAATACCAATAAAAAATATAAATGAGCATTAGTAAATTAAGGATTTGGAACGAAGTTGTAATCATGGTTAGTAGTTTCCTTAGGTGAAACTTTTCCATGTTCAAGAAGTGGGTCATTGAATATTTTTAGATTAGTATTATCATTGATAGGTTTAGATGCAAAGATACTCATCCTATTCAATCGCATCATAATCAATTATATATTGAATTACATGTTTAAGTTTAAAGCATATATTTTTAGAATTCCCATTGCATCAGTGATAGTCATAATATGTTTTTTCATCAAAGTTATTTCCTTGAGGATGACTAGAATCCAACTCAAGTAGTGGAGGAAGAGAGATAAGATTATCGACAAAGTGTTGTTGCACACGCCCAAGGTGGTATAGGAAATTTAGTATATAATATCGTCAAGTATCTTATAGTTGGAACTTCTTTGGTTGGGACATTATGTTAATAGTGGCCTTAGCATCATCTCAGGACTTATTAGTTTTACTCTTAAAAGTAGGGTTGTTTTGGAATTTAGCATTAGATTGGGTAGAATCTTGATCACTATAATTGAGATTACCAATTGAAATTACCTTGGCCTCATGGTCCTTAAAGATGTGAAATAAGTGATCAAAGGAATGAAAGGTGTCAAATATGACTGAATCTTAGATAAAAGGTAAGAGCTTTTGTAAAAATAGGTCTTGTAACTCATAATCAACTAATACATTGTTCATTTTAGTAAGATTAGTTTTGTAACACATAACATAGTCACTAAGGCATTCATTAGACCCTTGTTTCATTTTATCCATTTGTGCATAAGAGATTTTAGTACCAATGTTAATAGAAAAATGTGCTAAAAATGATTTGCTAATGGAGTAAAAGATCGTACAAAATGAACATGAAAATCATAGAACCATTATAATGCATAATCCTATAAAATTATAGGAAAAAAAATTCAATAATGTATCAACGAAATCATAATCTAAGAAAGCAACAAGAAATGATATAAGATGCTCTTATGGATCTTCCTTACCATGAAAAGAAGGATTTTATGTGAGACAAAACCAGGAGGAAGAGGATAATATGCAACCATGGGTGTGAGACAACTATGGAGAAGAAATGAGGAATCTATAGAAGAAGAGGAGGTAGTGGCACCCCATTGTAATTGAAGAACTTGGGCTTGTAGATCATGCACCAAGGATTCTAAGGCATGGGTGCCAAAATAGGAATTTGGTTGAATATGAGAGATAAGAGGAGAAGAAAAATGAGTGGTAGACATAGGAATGGAGACATTAAGACTAGATGTTCCCATGGAGGTGGGGAGAATAATTTTGAATGGAAGATGTAGTAATAGAATAAAACCCTAATATTTGAAGCATGATCTCATGATAATCCTTATCATGAGAAATTTTTAGTAGTTAAGAGGACATCAAGGACTAGATGTACATGACTCAAATTATTACACAATTGAGTATAAAAATGAGATAGAGCATCAAGTTGTTCTTAATCAACATTAATATCTTCATCATAGGAATTCTCACTATAAAAATCTTTTATGTCTTCTAGAGGTACTTTATTAGAATTAGGTAGAGGGTTTTCATTCATAGGCATAGAGGAGGCCATGGATTTGGAATGTTTATGAGTACAAGGAGGGAGTTCAAGATATTGTTGAGAACTAAACCAACCACTATACGTATTGGGCATGAGATGTAAAACCTAGGGCCACTAGGGTTTGGAAAAATGACTCGGGAGAAATAAAGATAGATCGATGCACATCATAAAATACTCAGATTCACTAAAGGATTTAACATAGATGGTTAAGATATTAGGGGGTAGTAATCGATTAATAATATCCCAATAAATTATTTTCCAAAGCTGATTGTATAAATATCAAGATAATACTTGAAACAAGATAGATAATGATATATAAATGAAATAAAGTACTAGCAATGAGAATGAGAAGAGGACTTAGATGATATTTTGATTTTTATGTTGATTTGGGCTGACCGATGACTGGAAAAGGATGGAAATGATCTAGCACACCTTAGTTATTGAAACAATTGGAAGCACAAAGGACTAAGATGACAGGGGTAAATGATTCGACAAATTTCTTATTTCATTTACCATTAATTGCAATAGCCATTAACATCCATCCATTCACGTACATTTAATAATAGCTTATTAAGTTTGCACAATACATTCAAATAACCATAACACATGAGAGAGATCATAGACACAATATTTAAGTGGGAACCCCTCATGGGGAATAAAACCCGCTGAAAAAAAAAATTACATTTCCATGTTTCAAATTTAATGAGGCACCAACCCCTAGTTTAGTATAACACCAACCCTACAAGGAGCACCAACCCCTAATTTAGTGAAGCACCCACTTCATAAAGAGGCTAAAACCCCTAATATGACTAAGAACTAACTCATCCACCTGATTATGATGATATCTAAATTTGGTTGCTGCCAAAACTGATGGAGATCTCTAATTCATCTCACACAATCACAATTAAACCCTCATTCCTCTAGCTTGCTTTATCTTCTTCTTTCTCAACTTGTCTTGTTGGCTCTAAAATATTGCACACGTGCTCTCTAACCTTAAAATTACCTGTAGCACACTATTTTATCTCTCAAATCATGCAATCATACCTGCAATACACTTCTACTTGGGTCACACTTTTCCCCCTTAGAGCACTAGTTAAAAATGAACTCAAAACACTTGCTTTATTGTCTTATCTTCCTTAAAAAGAAAGTGGTATGTCCTACATCACAATTTCAACCAAAAAAACTTAATAAAATCCCAATATATTCATTACAACATTCACATATGACCCATATAGGTCATCCATGTTCAAAACCATCAAACTTGCACCAAACAAGCTCAAAACCCCATCACCTGGATGGGCTAAAACCACAAATGCAAAAACCATGATTATTAAAGCTCCAAAATTCACCATACATGTGTAATATAACATAAAAACATCAACCATGGTCATTAATTATCTTGACCAATCAAAAATTCATAACACAACTCAAAAGGCTCAAAACCTTCACCAAATTGTTGGTTTAAGCACCCTTTCTTCACCTTTGGGCATCAAGACCACCCAAGAACAACTAAAATATGGCATGTAACCAATATATAGAATCATAAGGACCTGTATATCACATACATGCAAGTTATAGCTCATGAAACATCCATATGTGCAAACCACACTCACTTTCCTCTTCACCAAATTAAGCTTCCCAAAAAGTAGTTTTACAAACTCAACTATTTTGCACCCTTTCTGCCACTTTCAAGACCTAAAATTCCTTACATAGTAACATAATCCATACTAATTCACTCTCAAATTGATATTAACCATCAGCTAATCCATTTCATGTCTCAACTAACTCAATCTTCTAGCCTGAGCAATCTTGTCCTAAAAATCAACATCCTTCTTCTCCACAAACTGACTGAAAGACCCATCAAAACTCATCATCAAGACACAAACATATACCATTATAAATAAATATAAATACTCTTTCTATAACAAATTATAACTCCTTCCAACTCTAAGTGGAAGGCCTTCAACCAAGATAATCTCTACAAACTGCTTCTTAAGCCTTCTTGACTCAAGAACTAACCTTGAGCTCAACTTTCTCCATCACCTCAAAAATCACTTCCACACTTAACCAAAGCATGTAAAACACTTATACATGATTCCTAAGAACTCATAAACCTTCACCAAGTATGAAAAACTCATAATCGGCACTTTACTTTATGAATTCACTTAAGACCCTACTAGACCAAACATCCTCTAGATTTGACCCTTAAAGATTAAGTCATAAATTTTTCATACCATATCAAAAACAATATTTTTATATACTTATGGAAATATATCTGAACTAGGATCACAACACAACTTGAATAATATCATAACTCCTCATGTAGCTCCTGAAATTCTAATTTTATTGAAAGCTTCTCCAAACTACCCCAAAAACCGGTCTTCAAAAATAGGGCACACTTTTCCATTTTTCACTTCAACCATGAACTGAAAATATCATGAACATGTATAAAAATATAGGGCTAAAAAAATTATAATTTATTCTTCACCTCCTTTGGATAATCTTGCCATAAATTAAACTTCTTTACAAACAAATTATTTCAAGTATGGCCCACATACATTCACATGCTCTAATATACCTTTCTAGAAAGTTGGATGAGTACTCTACATCCTAAAATAATCACTTTTGAAAAATAAATCAAGATAGGCTCTTTGTACTCACTTTCTCCTAGGTCAATTGGAGTTAGGGTTTAGCTAGGGTTTCAAAGTAACTTACCTTCTTAATGATCATTCATAAAAATGTGACGATAAAACTACCTCATTATTTTTTAAATGCTAATAAATCACCTAAAATTATATTCCAAAGAGATCATATCCCAATTCATAGCACACATCTCACAACGAGCATCAGAAGGTCCATTTTTGCTTCAAACCTTCACTCTACAAAACCCGGTTTTACCAAAACTAACATATCTTGAAATTTCTTCTTCATAATGACCTAAAACTTGTCATGAAGCATCATGAAAACATCCTATACCTCTCCATATTCACCACCTAGCCCAAATAGGTCTTAAACTCTCCAACCAATCTCATTTACCTGTGTTAAACTGCTTGTTCTCACCTACTTACTTCCCAAAGACCTCATACATGCATCATACCTCTAATTTCTGACCTAAAACTCATTTTACACCTCAAGTACACTATCACCATGCTCCAATAGGACTAATCAACTTTAAAACACATACCTCCATCTCATTTTACATGCTCCAAGACTAGGAATAGGCCTGGAATGACCTAACACAACTATGACTTCACATGAATTGGCATTGTTGACATCATGTAGACCATTGTACACTCATGACACATCATATGAATCATGCTAGACCTCATTACACTCTCCAAAAACTCTCAGGAGGACTCATACTATGACCATACATGCTAGAACCATGTCATGAGCCGTGACAACTCACCAAATCTTGACACTACCAATCAACCTTCATATTTGACATCTAATTGACACCTCATGGAGACACATACAATACCATGAAACCATTTTCCATTAATGGACTTGACATCAATGACAACAAAACACACAATGGCCAACAAATTTTTGACCTAAGTAACTATCTAGACCAAGGCGTATGGTATGACTTAAAGCATACCCCCACTATGGACCTTTTTGTATGCTTTGGTACCTCTGTACTTCTAGCCTCTATAAATTTCTATGCCTATTTTCTTCTTCTTATTCTACTTCTGTTTGGAATTTGGACCTTCGATATTGTGTGATGCTTATTGTGTAACTAATTCAATCTTCAAAACCCTAAATGATGAAAATTCCCGCAAAACAAATGTTAGGTGCATGTGGGTAACCCTACGTGCCGACATTACCACTACTCGACGAGGGATAAAACCACACATTTTTCTCACCTAGCATGTGATATCTAGAATGTATGCAACCAAATTGATAACAATGACCTTGCAACAATATGATTGTACTTGATACTTTCCCTAGCTTGACTTGACTTTGATAGATTTCCTTTTGTATTTGCAGACCTAAATGGATGACTACCCTAGAATGATTATGTAGAGTATGTGGAGCTCAAGGGAGTCTTATAGTAGTTTTGCTTGTGATTTCTCTTAGTTTTTACTCATTTATAATGCTAAGTGCCAAGTAGAATGAACTCCTCCTCAATGGGAGATAAATAGCTTGCTTATATATGTGTTGTAGATCTAGAAAACTCAAGAAAGGTCGACTAGAAGAGTACCAAAGAGATCAAAATTAAAAAATTACTGTTGGAGTGAAAGGGAGAAAATGGATAGGTGGGCTATAACATAAGACGATATGGCCCATTCTAGGCACTTTTCTCCCAAATGCATGTGTGAATGATCTAGGAATTGGAATTGCAATGTGTGAGGGTATAGCATTTGATGGAGTAATATGACCATTATACAAACAAATAGGTTGTGTATTCAAGCAAGAATGAACAAGATGTAGCTAGTGATAGGAGAATTGGGCAAATTGAGAAAGTGTGGACTAGTGCAAGAGTATCGTACAATTTGCGTTGTTGCAAGATAGGAATTACCAAAATGAGTGTCTACACCGTGTTGGTTACACACTTGTTTTACTATGGAGTAGGACATGATTTCTATTGTTCTTTATTGTTACTAATTTCTTTACACATGTATTCTTTTTTTTTATTGTTGCATATTTCTTTTTTTTCCATGGTTTCGCCATGTGTAACCCATTTTATAGGTACATATTCTCAATAGTGGCCACCACTTCATCCTTCCTAATCCTCTTATATATTATAAAAAAATATAGTACATGGGTACACATCTGTTTCTTTTGAGTCGCATGCTCAAATTTCAGATCAAACATGCCCCAAAAGAGGGGGCATTCAATAAGGTATTTCTACAAATACAAAAAGATTATAGGATACATGAACAAGTCATTGTAGGGCTCAAACACTTTAAAAAGGTCACATATACTAAAATGTGGTGGAATTCAAACATGTTCAAAACCGTACAAAACACTTAGACTATTGACAGTCTTGACCTCTCCATACATTCATGTACAAGGGGAATTTTCACTCAAAATTTAATCTTTTGTGTATTTTATGATGAATTTACAATATTTCTACATAAATACATATATAGATTACATCGTTTAAAGCACGTTACAAGGGGCATGAGTGTTTATTCATTATTTCCAATGATATTTCATATACAAATCATGTAATGGGTTTAGAGGCATGAGTCTCCATCTCACCCAAAAAAATAGTTCTAAATAACCAAATCAAACCTAGTAACACCTTTTGGGGGCATGACACAGTCATTCCATTTAAGGTTTGTTGAAGCAAATTGGTCCTAGATTCATCTCGCAAAGTGGTGTGGTCTATGGGTTTAGTGGAAAGCGCCAATGTAATATTGTGAGCTTCCTAGCCTAATATTTCCCCTTCTCTCAAAGAAACTCTCAACAAGAAAAGCATTCAAGTAAAAACTAAAATCTTTGTAGACCAATATTTCCTACTCTCTCTTTAGACTATCAAATGAAGATGACAAAAAGCACGTGTGTTCTTCATGGTCTAATCATTCCTCCTTTACTAACTCCTAAAACACAACATTGAGGAGTGATCACCCCAAAACCTACGACATCTCCAAAACACATTCAAAGTCTTAAAGGTGTGATGACAAGGTATATTTTCCTTTCAGTAAAACAAATAGGTGTACTTTTTCATGTTTTGTACACTCTTGTAATTATTGAAAGCTACAAAGCATTATTTATATTTTGAGTTAAATTTTAGTTTCTATCGAGACAATGACTACAATCTATTTTAAAGGTTTCATCATGGAGCATGCCGACACCAACACATCACGAAGTCCCTTCAAGTGAAGGAAAATTTTGTGTACATACTCAAGTACGGTTTTCCTTTAAGCATGCAATTTTAAACTTCACACTTAAAGGGGGATGTCGACACTAAAATATGGTAACTTGTCCTTATGCAATGAAAATTTTGACCTTGTATCCTTGTCAAGGAAAAATACTCACATTCATAATATAATCTCATCATTTACCTAGCCATTATACAACTTGTTTATCTTTACACCATGCTTTATTGAAAAATATGGAAATATTATTCAATCAAAGAGGCATAAAACATTTTATATTCATTACACAACTTTCATTTTATAAGTTTCTCTCTCTTGGCCAAAAAATCGTATTTAAGGGTTGGGATGTGGGGTCTAGTACTAGCCAACCTATGTGATCCTACCCTTCTCAATCACTAAGTTTGTTTTCAATTCTAATTCATTCTTTAGGTCATTTCATATTCCTAATATTTGCCTTATCATAATATCTCACCTATAGAATACTATATAAATAAGTCATTATCACATTATAACTCACCTAACATTCTTACAAACTCTTGTTGCAAACATCATTCCAAAAGAACTCAAATGCTTCCTAAATATTCTCAAATTAGTTTCAAATCATCTAGAGAATTCCCTAATACAATTCTAAAGCACTCAGCTAGGTCAAGGAGTCTAGATTCACCATTATACAAGCATGCAAAGATCATAGAACTAAGTCCTAAGAAAGAGGAAAGATACCCCAAGAATTGTAAAAGGGTTTCATTCAACAAAAGGATTATATCACATAGCTTATTCACAGCAAATCTCAATACACTATGTTGGGTATATTTTGTACTACACAATTATCTCATTATCTCAAAGTGCCAAGAGACAAAAGGTAACCCTTAGGGATTTGTTATCTTTACATACTTGCATGAACACATGGGAGAAATACATGAGGCTCTAGTTCATGTTGAGGATATAGTGCAACATTGGGATTGTTTCAGACTGGGAGTTTAGTTGTCCATGGTGTTCCAACCTTAAACACACACATGTGTTTCTCCTTTGATTTTTTAATGTTATTATGAAGGTTTATATGGGTTATTAGGGTTTCTACTTTGTTGCATATCATTACATGTCATCTTGAGGTTGTGGGAAGAAATGAAACACATAGTAAGAACCATTTCCAAACAAGTAAAACATCTAGAAACTTTCAGGTCCCAATTGTATTCAAGTCCAAGCCTTTGCATTCCTTGTCCTATACTATACAACTATTGCCTAGATCATACAAATATTGTATCATCCATAACCTGCAATTTTTCTAATTCCACAATATTTTGTGCAAAATATAGAGTCCTATATTATTTTTTTCACTATCTAGAATATCCAGATCCTTCTATAATCACCCTAAACAAGATAAGTCTATCTCTCTCTTTTATTGTATGTTGAACAAGTTATTTATAATCTATCAATTGCTTAGTTTATTTCAAGTTGGAATGCATTATTATGGTCATGCATAATTGATGTTGGAAGTTAATTAGATCATAATAGTCTACCTATTTCTAATACTTACACCTTTTTCATTAGAAATCTAACTAGGGGTTGAATAGGATTTTATTGTTGCAAACATACTACATAGACATGTATATAAAATATGAAAAATTATTAAAAGGCATGTGAATTGATTGAAAGAATGCCTCAAATAAATGTAGTCTAATGGACTAAATTCCTTAACAAAATGTAGTCTCATGGAATGCACTCGATTTTTGGATATTCACAAAATAGGCTTATTGAATCAATCCGGAGATTTTTAAGAAAAAACAACAAATAGATGTCCAACCCTTCGAGTTTACCTTTATTACCATATTTCCTTCTTGTGCCAAAATCAAAGAGAAGAGGGCATGGAGATCCATCTACAAAAACTAAAAATGGATTTTTTTCGATGTCTAGTTGTGATCGCACTTACATATATGTATGCAAAATGTGGAAACATATAGAAGGAATAATATTTGTACCACATAATGCCCCAATTAAACATAGTTTCATAGAATGCAATGATCAGAGGATATGAAAAAATGGTTTTCTAGATAAGGGTTTAATTCTATAATGAATCATTATAAATGTATGATTGACCTTCTTAATCGTGTTGGCCATCTTGTGAAAGATCTAAAATTTATCATAGAAATGGCAATAAAACACAATATGATGGTATGGGTCTAATTTTTACAAGCTTGTAGATCACATAAAAACATAGGGCTAAAATAGTTTGTATCAAACATTTATATACTAGTGGTCATCGTGTTGTTTAAAAGCTAAGAATATTGATGAAAGATGAAGGAATTCAAAATATACACGAATTTAGTTGGATCAAAGTCCATGAAATAGTACATGTTTTATTGTATTAGACATATCACACACACAAACATCAAAATCTATGCAAAATTTAAGAAATTGTCTTGGGAGGAGTGATAACATTTAACTATACAGATCTAGAGTGAAAATCTAGAATATGAGGTAGAAGAATTGGAAATACAATTCATATCACAATGAAATTATATTTCCTAAGGGAGAATAGATATTTAAACATTGAAATGTTTTCATTATGATATAGTTAAACATTGGCATCCATTCCAAAAGTATAATTTGTAACTCAAGTGCAATTGTTAGTTACAAAATATTGGGTTCACATTCATATGTCATTAAAGCTTGGTTTATTGAGTATAACATAAATTTATATAAAAATACAATAAGATAATTATAACTAGTGATGGTTATAAAGAAGAATGGTTAAAATTTATTTCATATTACAATTAAATAATGGTGTAACTTCCTCCATGTGTGGCAATTGAATTTCTTGTTGAGAAGTTATTTTGAGAAATTACATTACATGTCGCAAAACTCAAAAGTGCCACTTGGAAATCCATGTAATAATAAGGGGCTAACACAAGATTTTGTGTGTGAAGGTCATTATATGTAATGTGATTCCATGTAGGAGTCTACCATGAGGGTGAAACATGAGTGTTAAGTGAGTAAATATTTACATGGAGCACAATATTCTATGATGCTTCTAAGAAACTCTACGCAAAAATGAAGTGGTGTTTTATATCACATCAATGCAAAAATATGTTGCAAAATTTCACGGTGATGTGTGATGTAAAGGGAATCCAAGTTGAGAGGTGCGTAATTCCCCATGTGTGAAAATGAGAAGTGGACAAAATCATGAACAAATCAGTTGTTATTTCTTGAAGTGAAATTGTCTCCATTACATCTTAGTGTAACTACTTACAAGAACTAAACTTGAAGTTTTTGAAGGTTCTACCAATTATCCTTATCAATGTCTTTCCCTACCTTAATCGCTCTATTTATTTATGCATGCCTTAATAAGTGCATGTTTTTCTTACTTTAGTGATATGATTGTTCTTTATTGGCTACAAATGCTCAAGATCTAGCTCTATAAGATGATGCATCATTTTTGGCTTAAGTGAAGGTAGAACTAAGGATTAATCGGGAGTTCCATATTGAAGATTGTGTAAAACCAAGTGCTATGGTAGGTTAAGAAAAAAAAATCTATATCATGACATGTAGGATTGTGTGTGAACCATAATGTAGAGGCTTCATCTTGTAACGTGGACCCTTAAAGTATAGTTTCTAAAGAAAAACTAAACATTATCACCTACCTTGAGTTAGTGAGGAGTTTAATATATGTCGGGAGTTATTTGTAATTATATTGTGAGAATGATAGAATATACTAAACCTATTGATGAATATATTAGGTGTTGGTTAATGTGTAATATAACATGCTTAGAGATGCCACTAGTTGGAACCCAAAACATGTATGGAATGGACCATTCCATATAAAAATGTGAATATTTATATCATATGCATGTTGGATGTAAAGCAATTCATCATTCCAAGTGCAAGTATGTGCACAATTATACCTATGTGAAAGATGAACTATAGTGTGATTGACAACTTATGTTTTTCCATAGCTCTAAGGACTAAATTTTGTTGACTATTCTAATTGAATATTCATTAATTCCCGTAGTACTTCCATAAATACCAAAAAAACAAGGATCTTGGTAGGATTTACTGAATTTTGGGAGTCCAAAGTGAACCCAAAAATCGAAGAATACATAATAGTACCAACTATGTTGATGTTTATCTTTCAAGGTATTATGAGGACCGTATTTGAAAACCTATACATTATTAAAAACATTACATTATTTTGATGTTTTTTCATACGAGACCTAGCTATATAATCCATGTTGATGGATTCCCATGTTCCAAATGGAACTCGTAGATGTACGTAAATATTAGTTTCTTATTCATCATATTTGTGATGTAATAAGGGATTCAAGAATTGGAATGGAACTTTGTGTTTGTGTGCATATGTTACAAGTAGAAGTGTGATTACAATACAACTAGAGTATTTGTTACCCTAAAGTCTCTTGATATCTTCATGTAGTGTGCTTCCCAACCGAGTCTAGACACAAAATCATGCACTTTGGGTATTATTTACTCTCGAGTCACATACTACTATTCATATGGTTTTTGAGTGAATAAAGTAATAACTAACCCGTGTCCTTTGGCCATTTTACTTTGCTTTCTATCATCATTGCCAACCTCATGCATGTGCTCACCCAAGAACTTTTGACAATTTTTGTCATCTTATCCCTAACTATGGCACCTAGCCCAAGATCGGGTGCTCTAAGCACCCTAGTCCCATTCGAGGTACATTGATCCTTTCTCCACTTTATACACATCTTTTGGGCACTTTCTAGTTGTTTGATCTTCCCATATTTTTATTGGTCATCGTTTTCAAGGTTAATTACAAAATTAAACAAGAAATATAAATTTATGAGACCATAATGAGGACCAAGCACTAGAAATCCACCTAAGGTTGCATCCATCAAAGGCTCCATTTGCATCCATCTAGCTCCATCACAAGGGACGAGGTTGGTTCATCTACATCACACTGCATAGGAGGGAATTTTATTCTATTACATCCATCATTTATCACATCTCTACATCTAGTTATTTCTCTCTACTTCACAAAGTGTGAATGGCACAAGAGTACCTAGGGCGCAGATTTGCACACACACATATAGAACTACATTTGGGTCTGAAATGTAGTGCAATGCTCAGTTAGTAAGTCCACCATTGTGGTCATTGAGGATATTTTGACCCCTTCATATGCATCTTTATTTTTTTAGGGTTTTGATGCTTGGATTGGGGTTTTACAGTCTCTTCTTTATCACTGATTACCACTGACATATGGCACATTTTGGAGAAATACACAAGACATGCAGTGAAGGATTTGCATCACTTAACGACCCAGTAACTTTAATTTCTAGACCTCCTACACAAACACGGGTGCCTAGATCTCAAACCAGGGTGCCCCAAGTGCCCTCATCCTTCCCTGTACCCAATCTTCTTAGACTACTCAGATCGCACTTTTCTAGGCCTTGCCACAATCGTTTCCTCCTCTTGTTTATTCATCATCTCTGCGATACAATCTCGTGAGCTTGTTGAATCAGCTAAGCTCTTTCTAACCCTCCTTGTTCATTAGGGTTTCACATTTCTATTTACTTAGTTACTTGGGTCACTTTCCTTATTTAGTTATCTATTATTTATTGCTTTGCATAGCATTTAGTTTAAACTAAATTAGGCCCCCATAGTTTATTTTAGTTTAATCATTTTGGTGAACCCAACCTCAATATTCACACTTAGGATCCTCATTTTTCCTCTATCATGGGTCAAATTTCTTTATCTGATTTACTTAAGATGCATCCCAATTTCCAGGTTGTTTTACAAAAATCCCTAGACACCATTTATCTTCCTAAAGATACCCCGCCACACAAAATACACCCTATTTTTTATCATTTATTGATGATCATAGTTCGTGATCCATCATCTAATCAATCTACGTTGGACTCACTTAAATATTTACATTATTTGTTTCAAGAAAATTTAAGGCTATGGAATCCACGATTACATATCTCAAATCTGAAATCCAACATCTTAAGGATGCTTCTCAGGCTCATGTTTGTTCTCCTTCTACATCTCATCTTCATTCTATATCTACTACATGTGCTCATATTAGTGAGCCTCAAGTCATACCATTACCAAATCCTCTCACCCTTGATTGCAATACTAAGCAACATGACATTCTTACTGAGCTCCTTAATCATCAATTGATCACTTTACCACCTACTCATTACTATCCTCCTTATCAGCTAGAAAAATATCAAGGTCATCCATATTGCCATTATCATCGAATCAATGGACATAATGACAATGATTGTTGTGTGTTGCAATGAAGAATAAAACATCTTGAGTGTCAAGGATTTATCTCATTTGCTACACAACATTTTGTTGCATGCCCACCTATAAATATTGTACCCAAATGGGCTCCTAAGTATGCTCCTCCTACACCTAATGAGCATCACACTACCACTTCTCATGTGCCTTCTTCGAGTTAGTCAAGTGTCGCCTATTCAACCCATTCTAACTAAGCAATCACCTCTCAAGGTTTTTCTTCCATCACCTCCTCCTACTAAGTCATCTACAATGTTACCTAATCAAACTAAGAAACCTCCTCTTAATGTTGGTCTAACTCCTCCTCCATTCAAGGTATATATGACATCACCAAGTCATGCTCAACAAACACCTCCTATAGTTAAACTTGTAATTTTGCCATCTGTTATAGACTTGTTGTCTACTCAAAATTCCCCTCTCTAACAAGAACAAATTTTGAAAATTTTGAGTCTTAAGTGCTTTTTTTTTCGAGATACCTGTGTCGTGAAGTCGAAAGAATCTAAGTTTTGGGTCATTTTGGTCTGTCATCGGAACTTTTCTGCCTCACCGTCCCAAGTACGAAAGTGCAAGTTGTTCCCGATCGCCGAAATCCCCTAAATCTGTCCCCCATTCTCTGTGTCCCAAAACTTTTGGAACTTTCCCATTTTTTGACCCGGATATCCCAAAGTCAAAAGTGCAAGCTTCCTCTTTTCGGCCGAAGCTTCCTAGTCGCGTACTCCGGAATTTTCTGTTCCAAAAGTCCCAAGTCCAAATAGGCCTGCTGTCCCAATTTCGGCCGAAATGCCTGAACCGCGTACCTCGCGCATTTTCGTCCCAATTGTTCCAAAAGCTTTTGTGCATTCTCTCTCCATTTCGCCCGAGCCGCGTGTTTCGCGCATTCGCGTCTCACCTGTTCCAAGCGTACCAAGTGTCATTCACACTTAGCTTTTCCCGCTCATTCCGAATATGACGCTCTTTCAAATTGGTGGTGGTGTATTCAATGCGCATTAAATTCATTCCGCTCCTCAAACGGCTATATAACCAAGCATACCACCTTCGCATTTTTCACATTGCTTTCTTGCTATCATTTGCTCAAACCCTTGCAACCTAGTTCCCTTTGCAAATTCCTTCCAGAGTCTGGGTCGCAGCTCCGAATCTATCAATATGAAGATCAAGTTTCAGGGACAGGAGCAAATTTCTCCACTTGAGTCTGCCGTTAGCAATATCGGAGACAGTGAAGCTCGTCATCTCGACTTCGGCGATTTTTGGTCAAGAATGACAGATGCAAACCCTACGCCGATGGCACAGATGATTAATGATAGCGGTTTGGCTTTCGCCGGAGGTTTCCCTATCTCAGTGCAGTGTGCTGATGCGGTACTTTCATGCGGAGCTCACTTCGACCCCGATTCGAGCGACTTGACAAATGTACACGGGGAGCTCATTGCCAAGCTGGACGCTGCTGCCATTAGGACTGCTCTGAGGATTCCGGAGATGGACAATGCTATAGTCGTCTCTCGGGATCAAGCACAGGCCATGTTTGACCAAGACAGTGATAAATATAAAGCTCGAGTGGCGAGGTCTTGGTTGAAGAACCCTAGGAAAGGAGCTTCTCGTCTGACCAAAACCCTCTTCCAGGCGGATTTCAATGAAGAATTGTCAGATTTTATAATCCTGCTGGCTCGGGTTATGGGTTTGCCCTCAACCAATGAGTTTCATTTCTGGATGTGCCCGCTCATCAGCATGGTGTGCGAGGGAACGCAAAACATCAATTGGGCAGAAATCATAAGCATGAATTTGGCCGAGCAATTAGCCAATGTGCAACAAACAAAGAAGTTCTTCATGACTTCGTATCTGATGTATACCCTAGCAGCGTCACGGCAATGGTTTGGCTTTTCCTACATCGATGCACACAAAGACGATCCAGTGTACGCCTATTGCCCGCAGTTCACCCTAGAGACCAGCAATCGGAATTTCAGAAGGGTCAATGATGCCTTCACCATGTACGTGGTCAGATTGCTCGAAGGTGACACCGCCAGGAGGTTTTCAGACGAAGCTATGAACCTGATATCACAATATGGAGCCTATTTCATTCAGTTCAGGAAATTCTCTTATATCAGGCTTGCTGGCTATGAGAACACTCCTCTGCGGCTTCCCATGTTCTGCAACGACAAAATGGCCTTGATTGAGATATGCAGGCAACTGGACAAGTTGCACAGAACTTGCAGAGACAAGAAGATTTCTGGCTTACACTTTCCCATCTCTCTGGGAAACTACACATGCAAAACGGCCCTGGATGCTCAGAACGTAGAAAGAGCCCTGATCCCTATCACTGTTCATTTCTTCAAGCCAAGAACCTGTTTTGACTTGAAGAAGTTCATTGAAAGGAACATCAAGATAGTCTATCATCACAGGGCAGATACAGAAGACTACTGGGCCGACTGTGCAGATGATTTTGAAGCCAGAAGAAGGCATTGTGGCAGGTTCTCCCTGCAATTGATCCAAGAACTCAGCCTGTACCAAGTTCCTGAAGGTCTCCAGGATGACAATTCTGAGCCATATTCATATGAATACGAAAATGTGATTAAGCACACCCCTCTGGAGGACCTGGATTGGAACAGAAAAGAAAGAGATGATCTGGCTGAGATTATTGCCCCAGTCTTGATCAGAACTAGGGTCTGGTTCAGTAAGAAGATCCGAGAATTCAAGAGGCACTCAGGAGAATCCAGCTCCAAAGATGATTCGACACCCATAAGGGAAGCATCAGTTCCAGAGTCTGGGACACCAGTGAAAACCCCTCCTGCCTCAATAGCTCAGGGACTTGTAGGATCTACTCCTTCTCCATCTACCCAGGTATACAAGAAGAAACTCAAAGAGGTAAAGAAGGAGCCTGCAGAGGATGACCCTCCAAGAAAACAGGCAGAGTTGCCTATGGGTCCAGAGAACATCATCGTTCTCAGTGAAAGTGAAGACAGTGAGGTGCCAATTCCTGCAAGTGCTCCTGAAAATCCAGCAGATAAAGATAAAGAAGTCCAGAGCACCGAACTTCCAGATACTACTGATTCTTCTGCCGCCATTACCTCCAGTGTTCTGCCTACATCTCAGCTTGAGTCAACAATTGCATTGCACTGAGTGTCATGAGCTCCCTGTCTCTTGGTCCCCTTGCTTCTCCTGCAGATTCTTCTTTCTCTTTTGCTTGGGTGCAACCTCTGGTTGATAAAAGGAAGAGAAAATCCTCCTCTCAAAGCTTGGGACCAAATTTTGATGCTGTAGCAGCCTTGTTGGGCACCACTCCTTCTCGTGCCAAGAAAGCCAGAACTACTTCCAGGATTGTGTCGGATGCTCGAGGTCAGCAATTCCTGGAGATTGCTAAGCCCACAGTAGACAAATCGGAATCAGAGTTGCTGACATCCGACTTGGAACTTTCAAGGATCCCTATGGGAGAGTCTACTCCTGAAGGTGAGATTCATAACCTCCAGGAAACAGTCACCAGAGTCATTGGAAGGGTAGAGAAAGGGCAGCAGACGATTGAACAGCTGGAAGAACAAGCCCAAGTTCTCACGAGTTTCATCAAGTCACTCTTGTCTAAGGACAAAGTTTTAGACCCCACTCCCTTGACTGCTCTACCCCCTCCTGTAATTCTAAGCCAAGATGAAGTGCAAGAAATTAAAGATATGCACAAGTATTCTGTCTATGGTAGAGCTATCGAAGCCATGGTGGATGACATGCTTGTTGCCGGGCTAAACTTCATCGACGAAGCTTTTAAGCTACATGGAAAGGTAGACAAGTTGCAACATAAACTATCCTCTACCATTGAAGTTATGAATAAGGAGCTTAAACTTTGGGGCAGTTGCATTGTAGACCTTCGCCTCATGGGACAGACAGATGAGAACATCTTACTGGCGAGTAAGATTTTCGATGATGCCGAAGATAATCTATCAAAATCCTGGGTCTACAGTGTAGAGTGGAAAATCAGAGTCCTGGAAGAGGCTGTAGGAGAAATGAAGAATAGCTGGCAAAAAGGAGAAGCTTTCAAGACGCTAGCAGCTGCTGCTTTCAAAGATATGCATTGTTATCTTCAGGATGAGAACTCGCATTCCTCGTCCCGCAAGAAATCAAAGCTCGGTTCGAGCTTTTGTCAAAGATAATCTTTTCAAGGAAGACTCCATCTCTAAAGACAAGATAAAGGAAATTTGTTCTCTCCACCGCTATCAAGAAGCAAACAAAGACTATCATACTCACGCGAGTTCGATAAAGAGATGGAGAAATGCCGGGATTTTGGACTCGCCCGCAACTAACACATCGTCCCTCGTGGAGAGATATAGCCGAGTCATGAAGAAGTTCAGCAGCGGATTCAAGACAAGTGGGTCCCTCCCAAAGAGCCGGCCAATTGTCTCCTTCTCTCTCTTCTTTCCTCTTCTTTCCTTTCTTTTCGTATTCGTTGTAATTAGTTAAGGTATCGCAACCGCAATACTTAACTATTCTTTATTTAAAAGAAACGGTTACAAATCGTAACCGACTTCAGTAAGCTATATAATGGCCTTTCCACGCCATTTTGAAGGGAGGAAGAACTTGGCATACTCGAAATCAGTAAATAGATCTTGAACGTATCAATACAAAAGGGCTTTTCTTTTCATTCTCTATCCGAATCTCTCGTATCTCTCGTGTTTTCCTTTAGTATTGTGAAGATTATTTTGTACCTAATTCGTTAGTCTTGCTGATTGCTTTTGCAAATACAAGGTGATCTGCACGACCAAGAAAGAACTTTGTGTCTTTGATTAATGAATCAAGAAGGTCGTTGAAGAACTTTGTGTCTTTGATCTTATTCAAGCTTAATACAAATAATCTTGTTCCAAATTCCCGTAACTTCGCACTCGTAAAGAATTATTCTGTTATCTACAATTCCAAACGTTTGCTATTCTGCTTATCTTCGTACCCTCTTTCCTCAGCCCGTTCGTAACTGATGATCTTTGTGGAAAACATTTTCGTGGTATCCAAGTTCAACCGTAAAATGACATTCTGTATATTTGTAAATAAGTTTGTGTCTCAATAAGGGAACCTCTCCCATTAAAGAGGAGGGACTTCTTGTCCCCTGACTGTTGTTCTTCTAAAAAGTCCTATCTGACGACCAACAGTTTTTGGCGACTCCGCTGGGGAAAATCGCATTCCAGTACTATAATTTTTTCGATCATCCTTTGATCTGGCGACTCCGCGTTTCACTCGAGGGAGAAGGGCCCTTGGTATCGAAGATTCTCAGTTTCAGCTTTTGGAACAACAGGGTTTTCCTTTCCCTTCAAATAGAAGAACTCGTTCAACGAGCACTCCGCCTGTTCGAGATAGAAGTCCTACACAGCCAGCTAGCCCTAATCTGCGAGCTCGATACTTCTGGCTGGTGTTAAAGTTCCCCTTCTGACCGTATTCCCAAGAAGAATGGCACAATTACCATGGGGACAACGTGTCGGACCTCTCGGCTCTTGCGCACCTTTTCTTTGCATGAGTTACCTCGAGGTAACCGAAAGAACTTCCCAAAGTTTAAAGGAGATGGCAAAATTCACCCTGATGAACATATTGCAGCATTCATAGTCGCATGTGGGGTCTTGGGGGTTGAACATGAAGACGTCTCAGTAAGACTGTTCGTTGAGACATTACAGGATAATGCTGCTGACTGGTTCTATCACCTTCCGGCTGGTGCCATCACCGACTGGACTACCATGAGAACTCAGTTCGAAAACCGTTTTAAGCCGGCAGAAGATGTGCATGCCCTGCTTGCCCAGATTTCTCAGATAAAGAAAGATCCATCAGAACCCATGAGAGAATTTGTGGCTCGGTTCAACAGATTGATCAACAAGATTCCTGCAAATACTCGACCGGTTGATCAAATTCAAAAATGTTTCTTTTTGAATGCCCAAACGCCTAAAGTCAGTTATGCTCTAAGAAGGGCTAATCTTGGAACGCTAGTTCTGGATCAAGAACTGGCTGTTAGTATCGAGGACGACCTGATCATGTCAGGGAAGTTGAAAAGAGATCCTCTCAAATCAAAATGCCGCTTCTTCCTCTTCCACCTCTCGACCCAATTCCCGATCCATTAGTCCGTAAACTTGCAAATGATCTAGTGGCTATAAAGAAACAATTAGCCCAAAGATGCACCATATGCAGATGTTCCGAGAAGAAATTTTCAACCCAGTAAAACGCTCGTCACACGCCCCCCACCGTGATCGGGCACTTCAAGGGCCTCCGCCAAAGTCCCCGTGAACGCAACCTCGTGAAGTTGAAGAGCCGATGATGACGTGGACGAAGAAGCTCGTGAGGAGTTCCTGGAAGAATTTGACGATGAGGCGGAAGAACTCGAAGGATCTCGGGTTAATTTCTTTACCACCGAAGGCACTGATGATGGAGATAACTATGATGAAGTGGTAGCAGATATGAACAATGAATCTTTTCATTGTCATGACTCGAGAATGACGAGGAAGAAGGAGAAAATAACACTGCCCACGAAGAAATCTAAGGAACAGCCAGCAACCATTCCTGTAATTGCCAGAAGAGGATCCCCTATCCCGACCTCATCTGCACCAAAGGTAAGTACTGTCGACACTGCTCCCAAAGTTTCTTCTTCTTCCTTTTCTCCTAAAGTTGATAAATCTAGAATTCCAAATGATGATGGCCCATCCACCTCTGGATCCTTTGATATTGTTGATCATCTTAAAAGGACTAAGGTTCAAATTTCAGAAGCTGAATACTACCAAACCCATCCAAAAGCTTTTGCCAAGATGATCCAATTTGTGAATTCCCATTCCAAGACCACCTCCAAAGGCCTTTTGCCCACACCTCCTACTATACCACAGCCTAGTCTGGTAGCTGTTGTCACCTCGCTGGAGACAAAATCAAGCCTTTTTATGTTACCCTCCTTATAGCGGGCCATAGGCTTAGTAACTGTGTCATAGATTCCGGGGCCTCTGATAATGTGATGCCCGCCAAAGTAGCTCATGCTTTAGGCTTGACCCTTACTCGTACTTATGGATCTTGCTACTCCATGGAAAGTAAGGAAGTACCTTTGGTGGGGAGGATTAAAGATGCACAAGTGGCTTTTTGCCGCTTTTACCGAAAAGAAGGTCTTGGCTACCATACTAGTATGCAGACATTCCTCCTTCCTATGGAATGTTGCTAAGCGTAAACTTCAGTAAAGATGTGGGTGGAGAGATTCAAATGGACTCGGTCACACGCTCTCATACCACAATGGACAAATGAAGAAGCTACTACTCGAGAAGCGCCCGAGTACATTGTGCGTAAGATGATGATCCCAAGGCACAAATACTCTATGAGGACAGGGGCCATGGTAATTACATGATTTTGTCCCCGATGAAATCCGACCCGCAAAATATCACCTAAAGATCCCAATGGTGTCCGGATCTTAGAATTTGATGGCAGCTTGTTCTTCGGTGGTTCGGAGCCGGTGTTCTGTTAATATCACCTGAGGGCTGCCTGTACCCCTTTTCATTCAAATTGCAGTTCGAGAACACTAACAATACAAACAGAGTATGAGGCTCTCATCCTGGATTGCAAGCGGCCAAAGAACGAGGTGTAAAAATCTTTTGGCTCGTGGTGATGCAGAGTCGATTGTGAAGCAAGTCGAAACCTGCTTGTAAAGAACGGAGGTCAAGCATTATCGGAATCGTGTTTGGGATTCAATTGAATTCCTGATGCCTTCTCCATCAAGCAATTCCCAGAGAAAAGAACAGCAGAGCTGATTCCCTGGCTGTCTCAGGGTCATTATTGATTCCTCATCCTGAATTCTCTCAGGATAAATTCACTATTGAGATGGTCCACCGACCTAGTGTCCCTGACAATACTAACAACTGGCAAGTCTTCAACGACGACCAGCATTTGCTTTCCTTCCTGGAGCTCAAGGGCAATTTTGAACAACTGTATTTCGAAGGAAGTGACAACCTGCCTCGTGAGAGCGTGTCTTCGGACCAAGCCGTCACCCAAGGAGAAGAGACTGATCAGGAAGGGTGCATTAAGCTCAAAGGAAACAAGATCCCCAAAGGTTTGGTGAGTTTGGAGGAGTTGTTTGATAAGCATGACAGGTACGTGAGATCTAAAGCTTCCATTGGACCTCGGCAATCAGCTGAGTATGATAAAATTGATATTGGGAGTTCTGATGACCCGAAGCTGGTAAATATCGGGAAGTGTTGCACATCAGATGAAAGGAGAAGAGCAATTGAACTTTTAAGGAAATATAAAGATGTGCTTGCTTATTCTTATGAAGATCTGAAAGCCTTCAAGCCAAAGGAAATGCAAAGACTCTATCCCTCTCAAGCCGTGAATCAAGCCTTTCAAGCAAAAGCAGAGGCAAGATAACCCAAAGATAGTCGACACCATATTTCAGAGATTCAGAATCGCTAAAGGCTAAAATCATCTTTCCCATTCACCATTCGACTTGGATTGCAAACATTGTACTGCGTTAGGAAGAAGAATGGGGAGATCCGTATCTCGTGTTGATTTCGTGAACCCGAATCAGCCTCTCTCGAAAGATAACTACCCTCCGCCTATGATGGATCGTGTTTTGCAAGCGGTAATGTGCTCGAGATGTTATCTATGCTTGATGGCTTTTCCGGATACAATCGTAGAGGTCGACATCGCCGATCAACATAAGACACCTTCACAACTCCTCGGGGTACCTTTGCCTACAAGAGAATGCCTTTGGGCTGATTAATGCCGGTGCCACCTTCCAGAGCTATGGATCTCGCTTTCGGAAGCTTGAAAGGAAAATGCATAGTCATATACCTTGATGACCTGACAGTGTTCTCAAAGACAAGAGCGGATCACTTCGACCACCTTGGAAGCAGTTCTGCAAAGATGCCGAGAGCATGGGATTTCCTTAAATCCTAAAAAATCTGTCTTCTGTGTTACAGAGGGAAAGCTATTAGGACACATTGTCTCAAAGGATGGCATCAAGATTGATCCTGAACGAGTTCAAGCCATCCAACAGATTCCTCTCCCTACTAGTAAAAAGGGCGTGCATTCCTTTTTCGGTAAGATCAATTTTCTAAGAAGATTCATCCCTGATTTTGCTGAATTAACTTTGAATATTTCTCAGATGATGAAAGGAAAGCAAGCATTTGGTTGGTCTTCTGAAGGAAAGGAATCCTTTGAGGGTATCAAGAAAGCTATTGCTAAAACTCCAGTTTTGGCCTGCCCTGATTTCAGCAAGGATTTCATTATCTATTGCTACGCTACAGATAGTACTCTGGCTGCTGTCTTAACCCAGGAGGATCCTGATAAGCATGAGCTACCAATTGCCTTCATGAGCTATATCCTGAAGAACCATGAGCTAAAGTACACCATGATGGAGAAGCATGCCTTTGCAGTAGTCAAAGCCGCTGCAAGCCCGCTTTATATCCTCAACTCTCACTCTACGGTGCTTTGGTCCTGCACACGATCAGTAAAATCAATTCTCACGCAACAGGAATTTGGATCCAAGAGGGGAAACCGGGTGGCTAAAGTCCGAGAGTATGACCTTGATATCAAGCCAACCAAGCCTGGTTGGGAAAAGGTCTTTGCGAGCTCATTCTTGAAGGAGCCCAACACGAGTTAATGGAGGAGAAAGTCGACCTTCCTACTGCTATGTTCCCGAGTTCGGGTTGATGAATGGTACGCCGACATCGCTCATTTTCTCACCTACTGGGAATGCCCTCTCATTTAATGCTAAAGAAAAGAGGACTGTTAAGTTGAGATCAGCACAATATGTATTGTGGGAAAATGCCTTGTTCAAGCGTGGTTTGGATGGGAGGTTCCTGAAGTGTGTAGACAAAGAACAACAGAGAAAATTGCTCTCAGCTTTTCATGATCAGGCATGCGGAGGGCACTATTCATCAACAGTCACAGCTCATAAGATACTCCGTGGAGGGTATTACTGGCCTTCTTTGTTCAAAGATGCATCCAAGTGGGTGGATAAATGTGAGGCCTGTCAGACTTTCGTGGGAAGACCTAAATTGGCTTCCTTGCCTCTCAAACCAGTTGTGATTGAAGAACCTTTCCAACAGTGGGGTCTAGACTTCATTGGTGCACTCAACCCTGTTTCCAGCGCTGGACATACTCATGTGCTAACTGCTACTGACTACTTCACCAAATGGGTGGAAGCTATTCCAGTCAAGAGCACCACTTCCGAAGTAGTGTGCAACTTCATTAAAGAGAACATCTTGGTTAGGTATGGTGTGCCTAACAAGATTGTAACAGATAATGCCTCAAACTTCTCCTCAACTGAGATAATGGATTTCTGCTACGGGTATGGCATCTCTCTGGCTCATTCTTCAGATTATTATCCCCAGGGAAATGGACAAGCAGAATCTACCAACAAGAATCTGGTGACTATCATAAGAAAGTTGGTCAATGAATCTCAGAGAAACTGGCATAAGAAACTTTATGATGCTCTTTGGGCAGACAGGATCACACCTAAAAGAGCCATTGGAATGTCCCCCTTTCAAATAGTGTATGGAGTAGAGGCTCAATTGCCAGTGACAGTGGAACTACCAGCCTTGCACCTGATGAAGGCCATTGAAGACACTAGTTTCAGTGATGCTCTGGACAAAAGGATCATGTACCTGCACAAACTGAACGAGGATAGATTGGAGGTTGCTGACAGAATAGCTGCACATCAGCAGAAGGTGAAGATTCTGTTTGATAAGAAAGCTAGGAGTAGAGAGTTCCGTGTTGGTGATACCGCGGTTGTTGTGGGACAAAAGACACGAACCTCGTGGTAGCCATGGAAAATTTGATTCTCTCGTGGCTTGGACCTTCAGATAAGACACTTTCTTTGGTAAGAACTCTTTCTATCTTGATTACATGGATGGTTCCCCCCTCCCACTTCCTTATAGTGGGCAGTATTTGAAGTTGTTCAAGTCCTAGGTGACTAGGGAGTCCCTTTGTATATTATGTACAGTGTTTTTGCTTTTTCTGCTTTTGGTGTGTTTCCCTTCTGTTGTGTGCTTTGCCCTCTGTGTTGGTTTGTTTTTGACTCCTTTCGCCCAATGGATAAGGCACTGGTCTGCTACACCAAGTTTGTCTAAGTTCTTGCCTTGTTTCATTCAGTGAATTTATGCCAAGTCATCCCCAGAAGGAGCCAGCTGTTGTCTACTCAAAATTCCCCTCTCTAACAAGAACAAATTTTGAAAATTTTGAGTCTTAAGTGCTTTTTTCTGAGATACCCAGGTCGTGAAGTCGAAAGAATCTAAGTTTTGGGTCATTTTCGGGTCTGTCGGAACTTTCTGTCTCACCTGTCCCAAGTACGAAAGTGCAAGTTGTTCCCCGATCGGCCGAAATCCCCGAAACTGTCCCATTCTCGGGCCCGTCGGAACTTTTTTTGACAGACCCAGATATCCCAAAGTCAAAAGTGCAAGCTTCCTCTTTTCTAGAAGCTTCCTAGTACAGACTCGAATTTTTCTGCTCCAAAAGTCCCAAGTCCAAATAGGCTCGTTGTCCCAATTTCGGCCGAAATGCCTGAACCGCGTACCTCGCGCATTTTCGTCCCAATTGTTCCAAAAGCTTTTGTGCATTCTCTCTCCATTTCGCCCGAGCCGCGTGTTTCGCGCATTCGCGTCTCACCTGTTCCAAGCGTACCAAGTGTCATTCACACTTAGCTTTTCCCGCTCATTCCGAATATGACGCTCTTTCAAATTGGTGGTGGTGTATTCAATGCGCATTAAATTCATTCCGCTCCTCAAACGGCTATATAACCAAGCATACCACCTTCGCATTTTTCACATTGCTTTCTTGCTATCATTTGCTCAAACCCTTGCAACCTAGTTCCCCTTGCAAATTCCTTCCAGAGTCTGGGTCGCAGCTCCGAATCTATCAATATGAAGATCAAGTTTCAGGGACAGGAGCAAATTTCTCCACTTGAGTCTGCCGTTAGCAATATCGGAGACAGTGAAGCTCGTCATCTCGACTTCGGCGATTTTTGGTCAAGAATGACAGATGCAAACCCTACGCCGATGGCACAGATGATTAATGATAGCGGTTTGGCTTTCGCCGGAGGTTTCCCTATCTCAGTGCAGTGTGCTGATGCGGTACTTTCATGCGGAGCTCACTTCGACCCCGATTCGAGCGACTTGACAAATGTACACGGGGAGCTCATTGCCAAGCTGGACGCTGCTGCCATTAGGACTGCTCTGAGGATTCCGGAGATGGACAATGCTATAGTCGTCTCTCGGGATCAAGCACAGGCCATGTTTGACCAAGACAGTGATAAATATAAAGCTCGAGTGGCGAGGTCTTGGTTGAAGAACCCTAGGAAAGGAGCTTCTCGTCTGACCAAAACCCTCTTCCGGGCGGATTTCAATGAAGAATTGTCAGATTTTATAATCCTGCTGGCTCGGGTTATGGGTTTGCCCTCAACCAATGAGTTTCATTTCTGGATGTGCCCGCTCATCAGCATGGTGTGCGAGGGAACGCAAAACATCAATTGGGCAGAAATCATAAGCATGAATTTGGCCGAGCAATTAGCCAATGTGCAACAAACAAAGAAGTTCTTCATGACTTCGTATCTGATGTATACCCTAGCAGCGTCACGGCAATGGTTTGGCTTTTCCTACATCGATGCACACAAAGACGATCCAGCACGCCTATCGCCTATTGCCCGCAGCTTCACCCTAGAGACCAAAGAATCGGAATTTCGTAAGGGTCAATGATGCCTTCACCATATACGTGGTCGATTGCTTGGAAGGTGACACCGCCAGAGGTTTTCAGATTTAAGCTATGAACTCCGATATCACAATATGGAGCCTATTTCATTCGGGTTCAGAAATTCTCTTATATCGCTCTTTGCATGAGAACACTCCTCTGCGGCTTCCCATGTTCTGCAACGACAAAATGGCCTTGATTGAGATATGCAGGCAACTGGACAAGTTGCACAGAACTTGCAGAGACAAGAAGATTTCTGGCTTACACTTTCCCATCTCTCTGGGAAACTACACATGCAAAACGGCCCTGGATGCTCAGAACGTAGAAAGAGCCCTGATCCCTATCACTGTTCATTTCTTCAAGCCAAGAACCTGTTTTGACTTGAAGAAGTTCATTGAAAGGAACATCAAGATAGTCTATCATCACAGGGCAGATACAGAAGACTACTGGGCCGACTGTGCAGATGATTTTGAAGCCAGAAGAAGGCATTGTGGCAGGTTCTCCCCGCATTGATCCAAGAACTCGGCCTCGCACTCAAGTTCCCGAAGGTCTCCTGTGATGACAATTTGAGCCATATTCATATGAATACGAAAATGTGATTAAGCACACCCTCCGGAGGACCTCGGATTGGAAGTAAAAGAAAGAGATGATCTCGGTTGAGATTATTGCCCCTGGCCTTGATCGTAACTAGGGTCGGTTCAAGTAAGAAGATCCGAGAATTCAAGAGGCACTCGTGAGAATCCAGCTCCAAAGATGATTCGACACCCATAAGGGAAGCATCGCCCAGCAGTCCGGGACACCGGTGAAAACCCCTCCCGCCTCAATAGCTGTGGACTTGTAGGATCTACTCCTTCTCCATCTACCCATGTATACAAGAAGAAACTCAAAGAGGTAAAGAAGGAGCCTGCAGAGGATGACCCTCCAAGAAAACAGGCAGAGTTGCCTATGGGTCCAGAGAACATCATCGTTCTCAGTGAAAGTGAAGACAAGTGAGGTGCCAATTCCTCGCAAGTGCTCTCGAAAATCCAGCAGATAAAGATAAAGAAGTCCAGAGCACCGAACTTCCAGATACTACTGATTCTTCTGCCGCCATTACCTCCAGTGTTTTGCCTACATCTCAGCTTGAGTCAACAAATGCATGCACTTGAGTGTCATGAGCCCCGTCTCTTGGTCCCCTTGCTTCTCCCGCAGATTCTTCTTTCTCTTTTGCTTGGGTGCAACCTCTAGTTGATAAAAGGAAGAGAAAATCCTCCTCTCAAAGCTGGGACCAAATTTGATGATGTAGAAGCTTGACCTTGTTGGGCACCACTCCTTCTCGTGCCAAGAAAGCCGTAACTACTTCCAGGATTGTGTCGGATGCTCGAGGTCAGCAATTCCTCGGAGATTGCTAAGCCCACAAAGAGACAAATCGGAATCGAGTTGCCGACATCCGACTTGAACTTTCAAGGTCCCTATGGAGAGTCTACTCCTCGAAGGTGAGATTCATAACCTCCGTGAAAAAACACCAGAGTCATTGGAAGGGTAGAGAAAGGGCAGACGATTTATGAACAATTTGGAAGAACAAGCCCAAGTTCTCACGAAGTTTCATCAAGTCACTCTTGTCTAAGGACAAAGTTTTAGACCCCACTCCTTGACCGCTCTACCCCCTCCCGTAATTCTAAGCCAAGATGAAGTGCAAGAAATTAAAGATATGCACAAGTATTCTGTCTATGGTAGAGCTATCGGCCATGGTGGATGACATGCTTGTTGCCGGCTAAACTTCATCGACGAAGCTTTTAAGCTACATGGAAAGGTAGACAAGTTGCAACATAAACTATCCTCTACCATTGAAGTTATGAATAAGGAGCTTAAACTTTGGGGCAGTTGCATTGTAGACCTTCGCCTCATGGGACAGACAGATGAGAACATCTTACTGGCGAGTAAGATTTTCGATGATGCCGAAGATAATCTATCAAAATCCTGGGTCTACAGTGTAGAGTGGAAAATCAGAGTCCTGGAAGAGGCTGTAGGAGAAATGAAGAATAGCTGGCAAAAAGGAGAAGCTTTCAAGACGCTAGCAGCTGCTGCTTTCAAAGATATGCATTGTTATCTTCAGGATGAGAACTCTGGCATTCCCTCGTCCTTGCAAGAAATCAAAGCTCAGTTCAGAGCTTTTGTCAAAGATAATCTTTTCAAGGAAGACTCCATCTCTAAAGACAAGATAAAGGAAATTTGTTCTCTCCAGTCTGCCATTGAAGAAGCAAACAAAGACTATCATACTCACGTCGAGTTCGATAAAGAGATGGAGAAATGCCTGGGATTTTGGACTCAGTCTGCAACTAACACATCAGTCCCTCGTGGCAGAGATATAGCCGAGTCATCAAGAAGTTCAGCAATGGATTCTCAAGACAAGTGGGTCCCTCCCGCAGCGGCCACACTCGTCTCCTTCTCTCTTCTTTCCTCTTCTTTCCTTTCTTTTCGTATTCGTTGTAATTAGTTAAGGTATTGCAACCGGCAATACTTAACTATTCTTTATTTAAAAGAAACGGTTACAAATCGTAACCGACTTGTAAGCTATATAATGGCCTTTCCACGCCATTTTGAAGGGAGGAAGAACTTGGCATACTCTCGAAATTGTAAATAGATCTTGAACGTATCAATACAAAAGGGCTTTTCTTTTCATTCTCTATCTGAATCTCTGTATCTCTGTGTTTTCCTTTAGTATTGTGAAGATTATTTTGTACCTAATTCGTTAGTCTTGCTGATTGCTTTTGCAAATACAGTGATCTTGCACGACCAAGAAAGAACTTTGTGTCTTTGATTAATGAATCTGAAGAAGGTCGTTGAAGAACTTTGTGTCTTTGATCTTATTCAGCTAATACAAATAATCTTGTTCCAAATTCCCTGCAACTTCGCACTCGTAAAGAATTATTCTCGTTATCTGCAATTCCAAACGTTTTGCTATTCTCGCTTTATCTTCGCACCCTCTTTCCTCACCCGTTCAGAATCGATGATCTTTGTGGAAAACATTTTCGTGGTATCCAAGTTCAACCGTAAAATGACATTCGTATATTTGTAAATAAGTTTGTGTCTCAATAAGGGAACCTCTCCCATTAAAGAGGAGGGACTTCTTGTCCCCCGATCGTTGTTCTTCTAAAAGTCCTATCTCGACGACCAACAAGACTATACCTATGTCAATGACTGAGAACCAAATAAAGCTTACTATGATGATGAACCATTTGATGGTAACACACCTTTACCACCTCATCGTCCCATCACTTTATTTAAAGCAATTACTCCTTACATTGATCCACTTAGCATCTTTTGACTAAATCTACATCACTTACATACTTGGGGGACATGATGTTTATCATCCCCCTCCCTTTTCTAAACAACAAACAGCATACTACATCTTATTACTCATCATACTCCTACCATATTCATATACATCACACTAGCATCATCATTATGCGATGACACACTCTTGTGCTTAGATTCACACTCAATCGTTGTAATGAAATTACTTGTATAATTCAGATCATGAGCAGAAATATAACACAAAATAACACAATATTCTAGAATAATGATCTCAATATGCAATTAGAATAGCTTCGCCACTTCGAGGGGGCAACCTCCAAACCATACAATAATACTCAAATGCTCAAATGATGATGAACTACTACCTACAATCCCCTATATATACTATTCATATGTTATGGCCATCACCAAGGTCAACCTACTAAGCATGAGAAAGTATAAATGATATAATAAAATGATATGGTAAGCCACAAGTTGGCTACTCATATCCTAATATAAGAAATAGGTTAAGGGCATAGAACCGTTGAGGGCATACTACACATGAACCCCACACACTGCACATTAGACACTACACCTTGTGCATTTTACACATCACATGGTCTTCTCATATCATTAGACATGTTAACTCTTCTACTACATGCTACACTCATTTCCCGATGACACACTCCTATGCTTGGTTCACACTTGATTGTTATAGGCATACTACACATGAACCCCACACATTACACAATAGATACTACACATTGTGACTCTTCATACATATCGTGTCATATGTCTTACATCTTACATCATACACTCTACATTTAGTCTACATCATTTTGACATTTGTGCATCTATACATCATACATCATACATCATATTAGTCTTCATCATACATGTGTCATACTTCTATTGTCTACGAGTCTAGCATCACATACTACTCATCCTACATACTACATAGTGCGCACCTCACACTCTTAGGATTTTTACACATGTTTCATTGCATTCTCCGCATCACATATTTACACATTCTATACATCACATGGTCATCTTTCCTCATCACATATACTACATCTACTTCTACGTGATGCACTATCAAATGCTGGTTCAGTGTGGAGAATATGGGTTGTTTGAGAATGGAAAATCGTTGTGTCATGTCTCTGTCCCCTCAATTCGACTCCCCCTCAATGGAAAGGAACGGGTGCATTATCACCGAGCTTAAATTGGAGTACATCTCATTTAGCCCCGTATTGGGCTTGTGTATATCTCATTTATCATATGACGCACTCTAGTTCCTCGCCTATACTCAACCGCCAAGGGTTTACAAATTAAATGGACCTTATCATACTCACATGGTCATCATCCATCCTTTTATCATGTAACATTCCTAGGTTAGTGACATACACTATAGGCTAAATGGTCACCTATTCCATCATCTTATAGTGGTATATGCTTTAGGCTACATCACCACTCCCTATATTCATCTTGTAGCGGTATACGCTTTAGGCTACATCACCACTCCCTATATTCATTTTATAGTGATATACGCTTTAGGCTAAATCATCACTCCTTCAATAATATTTTCATGATATACGCTTTAGCTATAGGGTCACACACACACATCATATCTAGGTCACATATCATCAACACAAATACACACTCATCACAATGTGTTAAACATAATACACAATTTGACCATTTCTCGATGACGCACTCTCATTTATGGTTCATTATTGACTGCTAAGGGGGAAAAACAAATGAACCTCATTGCATACAACTCCATTCACTTGGGGGGCACGTGGCTCCTATCATCCATCTTGCATTCCATTCCATCCATCCACATCATGTTGCATATCTTGGTTGCATTTTTTTCTATTTTCTTATACATGTTCACTTTACTACACATGTTAGATAGATCTCTTGTATGTCATTATCTTTACCATACACACATGTGCATTCACATCTTTCTCTAGTTGTGATCGCAGATACAGTCTCTTATACACAACATGGATGTTTACCTTCTACCACTCCTACAACAGTTGTTGGGGCATCCACATTCATCTCTTATAAGTGTTATTATTTTATTTTGTACTTAGAAATTTTCATTACTTGGTTATACACACTATTGACATATGGGTTATCTTTCTAACATGCTAATGGGTGCTTCATGTGTAGCATTTGTTTTACAAGATTACTTACTTCCATGGCTATATGTTTGTTTGTTTGTTATTGTTTGTCTCTTGTTTGCTATTATATGTAGGATTTTCCCTTTGTTTGGTGTGCACACTTGTTTTTTATATGTGGCCATTATGGCCTTGAGTGTCTTGTGACATCGTGAGTGATGTCCCATGTTTACAACCCACCTTGGTGGTCTATGACTTACGTCTTGCATGTTTACTTGCTTTTTAGCTTCTACATTGTTTGGTAGCTTACACTTGTCTTCTACATGCATGTTTGTTCGTACTAACACTTTTTTTTTCTAGCCACTTGTTTGGCGCACCTTGGTTTCTATCAAACGTATTCCCTCCTCTTGTATGGCACATTTTATATGGTCGGTCCTCTTTTGGGGCTGCATCCTCATATCTCGTGACATCGCATAAGCCCCAAAAGAGGGGGCATCATTTTCAGCATGTACACACTACACATCACTCTCTACCAATACAGTTTGGTTTAGTTTCCATCCTTGACATTTTGGGTTATACATCGAGTGGGTTTAGACCAGACTACGAACCCCGTACATAGTGGCTTTTATAGGAAAGATTATCCTTAGCATTCTTGGGAGTAGTTACAAGTTAGAGGATATAGTGGATTTCCTCCTACACTACTTCAGCCGGTGGCATTGGATCGCCCAAAAACTAGGTAGTACAAATATCTATTCATACATGCTCAGGGAAGTAGTTATAGGTTGGAGAATAATGTAGCTTTCTCCCTACACTTCTTCACCACGGTGGTGTGAGATTACCAAAAATACTCGTAGTTATAGGATATCCTTTCTACACCTTCTTTTTCTCATCACGGATCAGGTGCACATGTTCCTTTTACACTTTTCATATTTCCATTTCAATCTTTTCATTGCTATATACATACATTTTTACACATATACACGCATATTTTACTACTTTATCATCTTCTTCTTTACAGGTCCGTTTGTATGAGAAGCAAGAAGTCAACAACAGAACAACAATCGATTACAAAAAGTCATCAACAATAATAATAACAACAGTTTATGGAAACACACACCTAATACTAACATGCAGGTACATCACATACACAAATAGCTACACACACGTTTCTGACATAGGTTCACTCTCATCACTTCTTACTCTTTTGCATCCTTAGTCTCCATGCTAAATCATCTTTTTATCACTCCACACTTTGTCTAGTCCATCAAAGACACTCTCTACATCACTCTACATGGATATCAGGCACACATCTCTATCTACTTTATGTTACCGAGAATTCCACTTACCAACATAAAGTGGGGGAAAATGTAGACACAAAATCACACACTTTGGGTATTATTTAGTCTCAGTCTCATATTACTCTTCTTATGGTTTTTAAGTGAAGAAAGTATTAATTAACCCATATCCTTTGGTCATTTTACTTTACTTTCTATCCTCATTACCGACCTCCCGCATGTACTCACCCAGTCACTTTTGATAGTTTGCATCATCTTATCCCCGATGGGGTGCCTAGCTTAAGATCGAGGCACCCCAAGTGCCCCGGTCCCATTCAAGGCACCCTAATCCTTTCTATACTTTACACGCATCTTTTGGGCACTTTCTAACCATTTGAGCTTCCCATATTTTTAGTGGTCAGCCTCTTTGGGGTTAATTACGAAATTAGAACAAGAGAACCATATAAATATAAAGTTATGAGACCATAATGAGGGACCAAGAACTAGGCATTACTATCACCACCTAAGGTTACATCCATCAAAGGCTCCATTTGCATCCATCTAGCTCCATCACAAGGGATAAGGTTGGTTCATCTGCATCACACTACATATGAGGGAAGTTTATTCTATTCCATCCACTATTTATTACATTTTTACATCTAGTTATTTCTCGTTACTTCACAAAGTGTGACTGGCATAATAGCACCTAGGGCACTATTTGTACACACACATTTAGAACTACATTTGGGTCTGAAATGTAGTGCAATTATGAGTTAGTAAGTCCACCATTGTGGTCGCTGAGGACAGTCTAAACCCTTCATATGCATCTTTATTTTTTCAAGTTTCGATGTTTAGCTTAGGGTTTTGCAAGTCTCTTCTTTATCATTGATTACCAACAACATTTGATGCAGTTCAAGGAAATACATGCGACAGGTAGCAAAGGCTTTTCATCACTTAGCGACCCTATAAATTTGGTTTCTATACCTCCTGCACAAACCAAGGCGCCCTGTGTGCCATCATCCTTCCCGGTGCCCCAATCTACTCGATTACTAAGATATGCACTTTTCTGGGCCTCAGCATAGTTGTTTCCTCCTCCTATTTATTCAGTCATCTCTACAACATAATGTCGCCAACTCACAAATCAGCTAAGCTCTTTCTAACCCTCCTTGTTCATTAGGATTTCAAATTTCTATTTACTTAGTATTTTGGGTCACTTTCCTTATTTAGTTAGTTGTTATTTACTTGCATAACATTTAGATTAAACTAAATTAGGCCCCCATATTCTATTTTAGTTTAATCGAGTCTATGGTGAGGTGCACCATTAGGGACATAGAGACACAAACTTGTAAATAATATTATGAGACAAGTATAATTATTGAGCATGTTTATCTCATATGAGGTTGATGTAGGCATCAGTGAAGTCCTTTTCAACTAAGTAAAGAATAACCCAATTTGTGAAGTTGTTGTCATGCATGTCCAATACTATGGTGAACACATGTATTGGTTATCTACTAAGACAACATGTGGCTTTAGTATTTATTACATTCTTATGTTTTATCATGATATGGAACTCCTACATGTAATTCAACCATTCTATATGGTGTTTATTCTTTATCTTACTCTACATCTACTTGAACTTCGAGGGGCCTATGATTAGAATGAATGGCCATCTCCTTTACCCAAAATGTAGTGTCTTCAAGTTATTTGATTACTTTCACAATAACATACAACTATTTCTTACAAGTGCTTTGTAAATTTGAATTGTGTTATTGAGAATTTATGAGAGGTATGTAATCTGGATGTCCATACCATGTGAGTATTGCACTAGGTGCATATTTAGATTCATCAATGTAAAGTTAGAAGAAATGTGAAATGTCTTGCATTACAACAATAGATTTTGAGTAGAGGCATTGTTTAAGAGCCTCGAAAGCACATTTTTAGATAGAAATCCAATTAAACATGGATTTTTCAAGTCTTATCTATATGTGATTCCACTATATGTGTGGGAAATGAAAGATAAACATATGGTTTAAGTTTGCAAGTCCAAGGAAACTTCTCAATTTTGTGATATTTAATGAGTTGGCTAATCTTGGATAGCTTTGACCTTATCCAGATTTATATGAATCCTTATTTGATCTATAATGTAGTCCATGTATTGATGTAGCTTCCTAATTTTGGACTCTAACACTTGACAACATAAATTTTGGCTAGCTTTGATATACCTTGACAAATCATGTACATTTGAATTTTAAGCGTGCTTTCCCTATCAAGATATACACATCCAATGTATTAGCCAAATATATATGTGAATCATATTTATTTAATATTAATTTTATCAATACAAAAATAATTTTAAAATCTTAGAGAGTCGTTCTTCGTATTTCAAATCCGTGTTTTTACTCCCAAGACAATATTGATAAACATAGTCAAGTGTCGGCTTAATGTAGATATCTACCTTTCACAATTGTGTTTAGGGGCATTTAACAAATAGTTTTAAAATTGATAAGTCTTTCTTAGGCCAACATCGACATGTAACATGGATCAACTATGTTGGGAATTAACAAAGTGTCATCTATATATAAAAATCATCTGTTAAGGTCATTAATCATGTTGAACACCACTTAGACACCTTAAAAAACACATCAATATATTAGAGGTCATTGTTCAAAAGGCACATACATAACTCAAATCTTCAAGGAGAAACCCTCTATTTGTCTTTAAAGTAAAATTTATATACAAATAAGTCAAAGATGCATGGTGTCAAGTGTTAAAGTTTAAACATGCAGTTGCGCCTAGAATGTTTCTGATTTTACATATCCATACACTCACTTCAAGTATGAGAACTATGTGGGTTTGAGCCATATTTGGAGTATTTATAAATAAGTAAAACTCATCCATTCATAGGGGAATGGTAAGGCCAATCCAACCCATATTTTTAACCCCATTTAATGAATTTGTAATTAATCAATCAAATTTAGGGTTTACACAAAGGAGAGAGAAAATATGTATCATCTTATGATTGAAGATCTTGGGCACATCTAAAAGTGTAGACACACAAATGGATCTTAGACATTCCACACCCCATAAAACATTAATACACTTCCAAAAAAACTAGATAGGGGTGCCATTACATGAATCTAACCTTACTTGTAGCATCCAGAAATTCATCAACCCCTATTTGTGGTATAAGCATTAAAAACATTTATCAAAAAAATTAAGATCCCATGGAAATTTCTAAGAGTAACAAACACTTATAATTAGTTAAATACTTCACCCTTTTATTATTATTTCCTTCTAAATCAAGTAATAACAATACCTATAATCATGTTTCAGTTTACATTATCACATTTACTATCATTATTTACACAATTTGAATGAGCTTATGTTTTAATCACATTTTATTCCATTGTCTCAGTAAAATAGTTAAAATAATTTGGAAAATCCCACACTTGATATCAACATGAAAACTATATGTATCATTTTACATTAGCGATTCAAAAAAATCTTAGGGATTGAATTTCCCCTCTTAAGATTATTCTTAAATTCTTTCTTCTACTAGAGTTTCAAAGTTTGTCTTGCATAACCTTTCAAATCCAACCTTCTATAAATATGATAATACCCTTATGGAGGATATGTTTTTATAAGGGTAATATTTGTGATGAAAATAATTTTTTAATATGTAAAACCTCACAAAAGGTCAATAAAAAAAGGGCCTTTGGGTTATCCAAGGTAAAGGCTACCTTCCAGAGAGCTATTGATGTAGGGGCGTCAACTCTAAGGAATCTATTTTGGGTTTCTAAACATCATTAGAGGTTGTAGGAGGTTAATAGGGTTCATGAAAAGTCAAGGTTCCCTTTATAAACGTAATAAAACATTTTCCCTCCAAAAGTTAGAATTCAAATATTTGAATTTGTAATTTATAGTTTGAGAGCCAAAAAGGCATGAAAAGGTAAGGGAACTTCTTGGTTAGAGTCTCTGAGGTCAACAAATGTTGTAAACTCTTTGGGAAACCCTTTGTTAGTCTTAACTAGGGTGAAGTAGTTATGAGTATAGTTGATAGTTATAAGTGTACTTATGTGGATAAATAGGGAGGAGGTCATTCATTCAAGGAATAGTTAGTTAGAGAGATTATTCACAAGAGTAACTTGGGAAGAAAAGGGAAGAAAAGAATTTTTGGAGAGAACGAGTCAAAAATTTGTAGAGTTACTTTATTTTGGAACAAGAAATGATTGTAATCTCCATTGTTAATAAGCTTGAAGGCACATCCTATTGATGATGAATGTAATTTCTTGATTAGAATTGCTATGTTAAGTTTTATTTATCAATGTTGTTGTAGATAATTCATGAAAGATGGTGTGTTTTCGTTGATTGACTTTGTCAAGGTTCAAACCGCTTATAAGTACCTTAATCTTCATTGATTTCTCACTATTAATTTTGATTATTCCTTATAAAAAGTATGGTACGATGAATTTTTGTAGTGGTTTGTATTGGAAGAGTGAATAAAAACTATTTAAGAGAGTTTAAATGTCTGCTGAGAGAGATCCTAACATCTATTTGAAGACGTAATTTTTAAAGATAAGGAAATTATGTTTCTCACAAGATCTGGTTTAGGTGGGTAAGTGTTTTTTCACCTTTTGGAGGGGTAATCAAACCTCACTATCTATATTTTATGATCAAGAATGTTGATATAGACTTCAGGGAAATATTTTATCTCTTGAAATTATGTTTAGGTGTTTTTATAGTAATATATATTTTCTCGGGTTTATAGTTGAAATCCTCCTAGTGGTTTGGGAGGTTAATTCATGTAAAGAATTTGTACATGTTTTCAGAGGCCATAAATTTGTATTATTCATCTAAATTGAATCCTCATTCACACTCAAAAGGAATTAGGGAAAATCAAGGTCTCAGTCTAAAAGTTATTGATGACAAATTCCTTTCCTTAAGCCGTGAAATGCACACTAGATGCCTAATTAGAACCTAGAAGAGTGGGTTTGAAGGAAATTTTGTAAAGAAGACCACCCTGAAACTTTGAACACAAGAAGAAAATCATAATGGGCACCCTAGAAGGGTTTTATTTTATGAGGTGAATGCACCTATCAAAAGTTAAGGCAGTAAATACTGTGGTGTAGGTGGCTACAAGGAGTAGTATAGACAAGGTAAGAACGAGAGGTAGAGGGAAAGACACTTAGCAAAGGAGTTGAGCCAAGAAATTTTTGCCACACCTCAAGGAGGAAAATGGGTAGCTAAAAATGTCTTCATCCTATTTTGGGTCTTGATAGATCATTTCAGATTCTGAACCTAGCAATGGCATTTGCTTAAGAAGCTTGGAAAGGGTATATTTGAAAGAAGGTAAGAAAACTAAACTTGATGATTGATTTGAATAATTTTTATGGTTGATTTGATGTATTCTAAGGTCTATGGTTATGGTACAATGATTTGGTTAGAACTATAATGTTATCAACTCCAAATTTTCTTGATTAAGAATTTTTGGACTTTAAAAATAGCTAGTAAGAAGGCTTAAGGGATTATTTTTGAGTTCTGGATCATTTTAACCTTGGTGATTGACTGTAAGTGAATTTAGCTCTACATCATTTGGTATCAAAGTAGGGTTACATTAATGGTTCAATGTTATCTAATGTTGACTTTGAGTTATATGAGTGTATGAGTTAATTGTGATAGGTTGAAATAAGTTGAAAGAAGAAGAAAAAGAGAAAAATTGGAGAGAGAAGAGATAGCAAAGGGATTAATGATGTTGTTAAGTCAAAATATGAATCAGAGTGAGAGAGATAGAAATAAGAAACAAACAAACAGAACAAATGAAACAAGAAAACAAGAACTATGGTTTGAACAAGAGCCTATAAAGAAGATGGAGAAATTGATGAGCATGGAGGAAGAAGCAAACAATGAAATTAGATTTATGATAAGAAGAAAGGTCAAGTAGCTTATAGAGCTACTTGTAAGAAGAAGACAAATAGTGAGAAATTTGGGAAGAGGAAAAGTGCATGAAGAAGCACTTGAAAAAGAGATGAAGAAAAAGAGGAAAGTGTCTAGAAAAGGGGCACTCATTGAGACATTTTGGTCTTTTTTTTTGTCTAATATTGTGTTTCAGTTATTGTGAACAAGTATGAAGAATATTAGAGATAAAATAATTGATAAGATGATGAAAATTATTAGAAATGGATCAATAAAATTATCCATGGAAGAAGATAAGAGTGATGAAAATAAAGTGCAGGTTAAGGAAGAGTTTGATTAGATTGAAAATGAAGGATATGTAGTGTTTTATGATGCCTTGAATAAAATACCAGCAGAGAATGAAAAAAAGAATCGTTAAACAAGAATATTATAATAAATGAAGGCATAAAGGATGATAAGATCAAGAAGCAGGGCATTGAGAAGGTAAATAAAACTTGGAATTTTGGTTTTAATTAAGTAATTAAGAATGAGAATGTTGATATACAAGTGGATGCAAGGAAGAGCATTGTTAAGCACTCAAGGCAAGAAATAGATCATGGTTATAGGATGCCTAAATGGCTTAAGAAATTAATAGTGGGAATAGATAATTTCAAGCCTAAGCAAGTGAATTAAGAAATTCAAAAGTCAAGTCGAAACAAGAGCATAACAAGAAAGATGGATCGGACCTCATGAAGACAAAAACCAAGTATAAGATGCCAAAGCAAGTGTGGAAAAATAATAATGTCATACAATAAATAAAAGATGAAAGGATGGGAGAGGAAAAGGTGAGAGAGAGAAAACATGCAACAACACAAGAGGATTAAAAATAGGTTTGTGAAGAGGTTGTGAAGGCCTCAAGGAAAGAAGATGGTATAGTAAAACAAGAGAGAAAGAGTGAAGAAGCACATGATGAAGTGCTTGTGGACCCAGAGGAAGGTCTATTAGATTATGAATCAGATGATGTAGTTGGTAAAGATGATGAGAAGAGGAAGAATGTGGGAGAGGACAGTCTTAAAGGTGCTAGTATCATAAAGGAAAATGTAAATCAAATCTCTTAAGAGAACAAGAGTCAAGAAGGATGAGCAAAAATCAGAAAATGATGAAGATATGAAGAAATCATACCTTGAGAGAGAAGAAAACAATCATAGAGGATGGAGATAAATAGTTCAAGAAGATGAGAGATTACAAGAGCAGGAGAGGAAGCCTAAAATGACATACAATTTTGTATAGAAGACATTCGGTTTATAAATAAGGTCAAGAAGGCCTATGAAGAATCCATGAGTGAAGATGAGAAGGAACAAGTCATCAAGAAGGTAGAAGAGGCATTCAATCCTCCTATTTTTCAATCTAACATTTCTTTGAGCTATGATTGTGCAAGTACATGTGAGGTGAATGAAGAAGTGAATCTTTTAAGAGTCGTGAATGAGATAGAAGGGAAAGAAGAAACTAAAAACAAGTGTAGATAAGAGGGAACACAAATAAAGACAAGGATACTTCTTGAATCATATCAATAAAGATCAAGGCAAAGTTGAAGCACATGTTGAGCCACTCAAGAACTGGAAAAAAAGAAGAAAGAAAGCAATACATTGAGTTAGAAGCTCAATTTTTCTACCCTTGAGAGTATGATGCAGGGGAATTAACTCCAAGGTATCTATTTTTGGTTTCTAAATTTCATTACAAGTTTTAGGAGGTCAATAGGGTTCATGAAAAGTCAAGGTTCCTTCATAGAACCAATAAAGAATTTTCCCTTCAAAAGTTATAATTCAAATATTCAAATTTGTAATTTATAGTTTGAGAGCCAAAAAGGCATGAAAAGGTAAAGGACCTTCTTAGTTAGAGTCTTGGAGGTCTTTAAATGTTGTAAACACTTTGGGAAACCCTTTGTTAGTATTAACTAGGTGTAGACATAAAGTCACACACATATTACTATTTTACTATACCACCAAGTATGTTGTTATATGCATGGATCTTGAGTAAGAAAAGTATTCACTGGTGACACATTCCCTAGTCCATCCACTTGTTTTGATTATTTTTATCATCTTTATCTCTCAAATATGTCACTTCGCACCAGATTCTATTTAGGTCACATGGATCCCTCTCTATCGGTCTTCTCGAGAGAGAAAAATCAATTATCCTAAGACACAAAGGTGCTCGGCCCGAACACTAACACCTGTGACGCTCCTGTCCACCCTAGGTGCTCCTATCCTCTTTGTTCTTGTTCACATTTTTGAAATTTATGGTCAACCTTTTTCAGTTTTCTTACTCCTATCCCAAGGTTCTTGTCGGCTTACATGTCATGTCAATAGTGTAAAAATTCAAACAAGAGACCCTATATATACATAACATACATACCATGTAGAGGGGTGGGAATTTCTAAATGGAAAGCATGTCTACATACTATCAAAGGGACTACCTTTTGGGTTTATTACTCTGCATACATTGCATAAGAAGGGGAAGTTTTGAATTCCATCCCACATATTTACATTTTATCTAGATTTATCTCATTATCTTGGCATCATTGGCACGAGGGAAACCTAAGGACACTATTTCACACACAAGCACACATAACTACATGGAGTCTAGAATGTAGTGCAATGCTCGATCATAATTTTATCCTTCGGATGACCTCTCGAGGTCAATCGACTTCACATATTGCATTTTTAATTCCAATTTGATGTGTTTGTGAGCTTGTGCATGTAGCTAGGGTTTTTGTTGTCAGGCTACAAGTACCTTGGCGATCCAAGTGTGACATACAAGTGATCAATAACAAACAAGTGTGAAACCCTAGCAACATAGGAAAAATTAGATTCTAAGTATTTACACAGTCACCATCGCCTAATAGTGGTCATTGGCACCCTCACCCCGCCTTAGGCGCCCATGTCCAGCCTCCGTCCGCAACTTCCAAAATTTATATCAAGAATTTCGACATTCTTCCCATCATTTTCATCAGTTGTTCCAATTCAATTCTATTTCAAGATAAGTAAAAATCATATAAGTTCCCTATCTCTCTCATTTTCTTACACGGTTGCATCTTTAGAGTGCTTAGCATTTGTATTCTATTGTATATTATCATAGTGACTCTGAAATTAGATTTAATATTCAGATTTTATTAAATCATTTGGTGAACCCCTCTCTTAGAACTCCTTGCCCTAGGATCCATAAAACCCTCATGGCTAAAAATAGATCCTCCTCTCCTAGGAAAACTATGCATCATGTTAGTGTGAATCCTATCCTTGATGATGTTGTACAAGATGATCTTAATGACCTCTATCGACACCCTCATGTTGATGCATCCACCTTCCAATAAATTCTTGCTTTCAAAATTTCCACTCCTCATAACCTTCACAACTCTAGCATTTACATCGTTTCACCAAGCCAAAACTTCACTTCATGTTTTCCATGTTCTGTCATAAGAACTCGTGCTACTCCACCTTCTTCTCAACCTATTATAGCATTATTATAGATTTTATGTTTGGTCTTGGATGTGACACTCAGTAAATGCAAATAATGTTATTTCCAATGTTGAAAATGTACATGTGCATGATGATGTTTCTCATACTAGTCAAGATGAATGTAAAGTTATATCTCATGTTTCTTCTACTTCGAAAATATTTCCAATGATTGCAAAGATATATCTTATGATAGTTCTCCTCCTACTTTTGTTGGGAATTTGGGACTACAAAATAGTGTTATAATTCAATAACAAACCCAATCATGCACACAGGATCTAAACAATTCCCTAAAATCTACAGCAGTGGAAGTATAAACTAGAATAATCCAAATAAAAATAAAGTACACACACATAACACAACATGTACCATGGTTCACCCAATGTGGGCTACGTACACCAAAGATAGAGATCTCATATATATAATAATGAACAAGACAAACCAACTCTTCTACACAATATTACAATGTATCTCTCCAATATTATCTCCTCTTCCAAATCTCTAAATGAATCTACATGAGTGCACTACAACCATGACTCCAAACACCACCAGAATATCTCGCATAACCTAGAATTCATCGCATCTCTAAACCGCAACCAATCTCTCTATGGATATGCAACAAGACCTCTCACATGGGTCTACAAATGTGCAAACTTGACTCGCACCAAGAAGTAAGTATATCTCTCCATCGCTGCATAAACCTATGCAAACATGAAGACAATCCTCTATAATATCTAGATATACATGGATCAACAATACAACATGATCTCATGGATCTATGAATACAAGATCTCACAATAACTTGTGGATCTAACAATACAAGCCTAGATCTACATGGATCAACAATACAATATGATCTCATGGATCTACAATACAAGATCTCACCAACATGTGGATCTACAAGAAGAAAATCTATGTGCTTTGCATACTATGCAAGCCATTACAATTAGACAATAATTATACAAAGGAAATACAGTAGAAGAAACCTCTTCTCACCATTCATATACACTGTTATTTCCTTCTGTCCCACTTCTCTCCATGGAAGCTTTGTCTTCATGTAACATGTTCTTTCTTTTTCTTCTTCTTCATCCTCTCAACCAAGGATTACTCTAATTAACCTTCTAACCCTAGCTTTCATGCTTATATAAGCATACACCTTAGTTATGCATTTACAACCTCTAGATAGTCTTTACAATCAACTGCCGATCAAATCCTACGTCTAAAAAAAAAACATAAACATACGGGTAATCGATGTCGGTTCCCGATTTCGACCAGTGTCGGGCTTGACCAATGTCGATTCCTCACAAGTGACCGACTTGATTACTATGTAAACCAATAAACCTCAAATACATGCCTTTGTGAAGCAATTCAGCTTCACCACCTAACACTTACTTCTCTATATGCTAATGACTCTCTTGATGCAATACTTGCATGTGAAACTTTGTCTGATAGTGATGTTAATTATATTTATGATCATGAACATATTAGATAGGATCTTACTTCTCTTAAGACTACTCAATGTGAATTTTTTTCTTTGCTCTCTACTACTTCTGAAGTTGTTTCCAAAAGCATTCATGATGATTCTACCACTCCTAATTCATCTCTTATCATTTCTTCTAATTCTACTTCTAGCATTTATGTCGATATTCCATGTTCATCTCCTCCTCTTCCACCTCTTTCGCCTTGTTCTTTAGATGTCATTCATGATGATATTCCCACTTCTACTAGTTCACTTATTATCATTTCTTCTAATCTTACTCCTAGCATTTTTATCAATATTCCATGTTCCTCTCCTCCTCTTCCACCTCTTTCTTCTTCTTCTCTAGATGTTATTCATGTTGATTCTACCATTATTACTAGTACACCCCTTATTTCTTTTACATCTACATCTAGCATTCCCATAATGTCTTCATCTTTTGCTTCTTCTTCTCACATCCCCATGATCACTCACAATGGAAAAATTCAACCTCTTCATGTGCCTCTCACTTCTTCTACAATTCCTTCACATGATATTTTATCACTCATGCATGTTGTTGGCAATTTACAATCTCAAGTTCAATATCTTACTCTCGAAAGCAAAGCCTACTATGCTTCCATTGACAATAACTCTCTTCATGGAATCATATTCCAAAGAAAATTCACAATTCAACTTTTCCTAAGGATTTTATCATGCCTAAATTTTCATGTTTTAATGGCACTGAAATCCATATTTGCATCTTAAGCATTATCATTTAGCTATGGCTTCTTATTCTAATGATCGATTTACTAAAAAAATTTCTTCATAGTATTTTTGATGATTCTCTTCAATGGTATACTCATTTTCCTTATGGATCTATTAGTACATATTGTGAAATGGAATATGTTTTTCTTAGAAAATTTATGCTTAACAATGGTCCTAGAGTCAAATATGATCACTTACCTAGCTTGCATCAAGGAAAGAAAGAACCCATTCTATATTACATTTTACACTTCAATTCCTACATACATCAATTATTATTTCAACCTATTGATCTAGAAAATCAATTTATCTTTTTCGTGGATTGATTCTTGCATTGAAAGAAAAATTACAATATGATACATGTGAATCATTTACACTTTTATGTTATAAATTTATTGATATAGAATAAGATTTAATTGTTGTGCATGTTATAGAACCCCTTTTATTCCTTCTATTGATTCATCTTCTTATACTTCTTCTCCTCTACCATCTATTAAGCATCCTCCAAGGTCTCCATCTCCTCCACCTTATAAGCAAGTTCCATCCCCTCCACCACATAAGCGTCCTCCATCTCCTCCACCGTGTTGGTCTCCACCTAATACTTCTCCATCTCTACCTAAGACTTCTCCATCTCCACCTAAGACTTCTCCATCTCCTACTTGGGAGCCATTGCATTTCTCACATGTTGCTAAGCCTCATGATGTCTTGCGTGTTTTTTTTGATAAGTGCTTAATTTTTTTACCCTCTAATCAACATCATCCTCCTCATCACTACATCACCAATGTGATGACCCTTATTGCAATTGCTATCTCATCAATGACCATTTGTGACAATCATTATTGTGCCCTTCATGACAAGTTGCAACAATTAGAAGATAAGGGTGTCATTTCCTTTGGCTCTCACTCTCATGAGCAGTCTCTTTCTCCCATTCTGCATAAGCATGCTTCCACTATTGTTCACTTGTCACCTCCACCCGCTTCTAAGGTTTTCATTCATCCATCTCCTAAAATCATTATCCATCCACGTCCTCCACCTAGTGCATATATCGCCGTGTCATCTCATCCACCTCACAGTGCTACTAGATCACATTGGTTGCCTAAGCCATTGACAACTCGTGCTTCCTACCACTACATCTCCTATCATTGGTGTCATTTTATCTCGACATTAAACTTATCTCTTACACTCATGTTGATACCGCTTCACATACTTCCACCATCCCTCCCAGGACTCTCCATATTTGGTAGGTGATTTCTCTATGATCACCTCATTACCCAATGATACACTCATGTTCTTAAGGTTCTTACATAACTTTTGAGGGATCTGTTACAATAAGAACCTCACTCAATATTTATGCTCTATGCTTCAAAGATCTATCTATCTAGTGCACATTATCAAGCCATTTCCCAATGACACACTCTTGTTTTATGGTTCATTATTGATTGTCGAGGGGTTTTGTATAAATGAACCTCATTTTTTTCTCTACACACACATTGGGGTGCATCGCTTTTCTCCCCCTTCAAGATATACTTACACTTGCTTACATACATCATTTACATCTCTTACACTTAGTAATATATCCTTCTACTATACCATGGCTCATTCATTTTATCTACTACACTACATCACATACATCTATTACTATTTATCACATACTATCCATCTTCGTTCATACATACAATCCAATTTTCAAGAATTACTACATCATCATCTATTTCAAATCAAAATAATCATTTACGTAATGCAAATCAAACATCACAAACCAACATATGAACAACAATCATCGCATCACATATCAATGAACATCAACACAACATAATAATACCAATCATACATCTATATATATATAGAGAGAGAGAGAGAGTTAGAAATCATGATTACAAGATACAATCACTAGGGGTAAGCCCCCATCCATATATGTCATACATCATCATAATTATCACTATACACAATCATTGGAGCTCTATGGCTAGATGTTTCACTACTCAATCTACACCGTTGGTTACATCCCTTATATCTGTCCACTTATGCATGCAATACAGCCTACCTCAACTAACTACTCTATGAATCAGCCGTGTAACTCCACATATTTCGTGAATACATCTTGATCCAGGCCTCCTCCCCATATGGCCTTCTTCGCCCGTTGAGTATCTCGCACGAGCCTCATCATGCTCACTCAATATTTTAGTACATGTGGTTGTTGTGATAGCCAATGACTTAAACAAATGAGCATGTTTTCCTGTAATGGCATATATTCGCTCTAACATACCACCTCCCATGAGTACATCTGGTAGCACATTTCGCATCAATATGTAAATCGATGATTCAACAATTAAAGACCAATAAGCATCACCTACAACCATCCAATACCAAATTAGTTATCACATGCATTTACAAATATACAAAAACCACGTAACAATCAACAAATAATACTTACGCTCAGCTAATGTCATTGCTAGGCCATATCCATCGAGGGTAGGTTCCTTCCCCTCTACTCCTCCAATCGGCGGTCCACCTACCACATCTACAACAACTAGAAATAATAACACCCACCGATGTGCTTCCCACCACTCATTATAGGCCTAAGTACATCCTGCATCATCCACCTATATTGGATTTATGGCCACATCCACCTCATCTGGACCAGGATGTACTAGTTGTGCTCCTATCATACCCGACCTCGCTCGGGGCCCTCGTGCTCTAAGTAGCTCTCACACGATAGTCACCAAGTTTTCACACAATAGTCACCAAGTTTTTGTTACTTGATTCAACTTGGCCATTCCCTTGTGGATAGTAGTTAGAGGAATGTACCTAGATCCCATGAGTGTAGCAGAAATCAACCAACTCCTCAGAAGACTGATTTGGAGCATTGTGCTCTACATTATTTTATTAGGCACGCCAAACCTGACAACAATATTTTCTTTTATAAAACTACACACCTCGGTGGAAGTGGCATTCTTCATAGGAATGGCTTCTACCCACTTACTAAAATAATCAGTAGTTGTCAGAATATAGTGATGGCGCAGACTTTGGAAGGCAGGGGTTGAGCATGCCAATAAAATCCATTCCCATCTTGGAAAGGTTATTCAATTACAATTGGTTTTAAAGGTAATGCAGTAATTTTACACGCCCAACAAAGTGTTGGCATGCTTAACACTTAGCTACCCACTCTGCAGTATCTTGAAAAAATGTGGGCCAGTAATACCTTGCTCTGAGGATCTTGTGTGCAGTGACTCGGGTTGAGAAATGACCACCGCAAGCCATGTCCTGAAACTATTTTAAGAGCTGATCTGTTGAGCTTTACCCACGACGGAGAAATACGCCATCAATCCCTCTTTTGTATAAACCATTATCCCATAGAACAAAGTCTTTGGATTTTAGTTTAATAGTTCATTTCTCTTTCCAAGAAAGTTGATCTAGGCATTCTCCATACGTCAGAAAATAGGCAATGTTACTGTACCACTCCTCCACCAGATCTATAAAAAGTACCGTAGGCAAATCTTCATCTATCTCTTCTTGATCTGCTTCTGGCACTATTGCTTTCATCTCTGTCATTAGTTCGCATAAACCTCTTCCTCGAACCAGCTTTGTAGGTTTAATATCCAGGTCATATTCTTGAACTTTTGTCACCCATGTGCCTCTTAACAATCCTAACTCTTGTTGAGTGAGGATAGATTTCACTGCAGTATCTGGAACCAAGACCACAGTATGTGAGGAAAGAATATAATACCTGAATTCTTTACACACTTTTACCACTGCATATGCATGCTTTTCCATTGAAGTATATTTCAACTCATAAGCTGTAAGGGGCGTGTTCATGAAAGTAATCGGAGCTTCTACATCCTCTTGATTTTTCTACATCAAGATTGCTGACATGGTGTGTTTGGAGGAATAACAGTAAAGAATAAATTATTTACTGAAGTCAGGTGAAACCAAGACTGGGGATTTTGACAGGGCCTCCTTAATCTTCTCAAAAGCTTCCTTCCCTTCGCTGCTCCATTTGAAATCTTGTGTCTTCTTCATCATATTTGAGATATGACGGGTTAGCTCAGCAAAGTCAGGAATGAATCTCCTGAGAAAATTAACTTTTCCAAAGAAAGAGTGAACTCCTTTTTTGGATGTTGGTAATGGCAATGTCTGAATGGATTTGACATGTTCCGAGATCTATCTTGGTTCCTTCCTTGGAGACAATGTGCCCTAGTAGCTTTCCTTCTGTTACAGCAAAGATAGATTTCTTAGGGTTCAAAGAAATACCATGTTTGCGGCATTGTATGAAAACCTCTTCCAGATTCGAAATGTGTGTGCTTCTATCCTTGGAAAAGACTGTCAGATCATCAAGGTACACCACTATGCTTATATCCTTGAGATGAGAAAAAGCTAAATCCATAGCTCTTTGAAATGTAGCTCCAACATTGATCAAACCAAACGGCATTTTCTGGTAAGCAAAAGTTCCCCAAGGTGTAATGAATGTCATTTTGTATTGATCTTCTTCAGCCACCTTGACCTGATTGTAGCCTGAGAAACCATCAAGCATGGAAAGCATCTTAGATCTAGTGACCACCTGCAGAGTGTGATCCATGATGGGGATGGGGTAGTTATCTTTCAATGAGGCTTGATTGAGGTTGTGAAAATCTACGCACAACCTAATCTCGCCACTCTTCTTTCTCACAGGAACTATGTTGGCTAACCATTCAGAGTGATGTATGGGATAAATTATCTTTGCATCTAACAACTTTTGGATCTCTACAAAGATAGTTCCGAGAAATAGTAGGGTTATGCCGCCGCAGCTTCTGCTTGAAAGGCTTTTGTTCTGGTTTTAATGGGATGTAGTGTTGAACTTCTGCAGGCTGATATGTTTTTAGATCCTGGTAAGACCAAGCAAAAACATCCATGTATTTCTTAAGAAGCTTTGTAAAAGCTTCTCTTTCTACCTCTGAACAACACTTTCCTAGATTTACTAATTTGGGATCATTGTCGGCTCCCAAATTTAGTAACTATGTATCGGAGGAAGAACCTTCCCCACTTTCTTCATTCTTTTTAAGCATTTGATCATGCTTGTCGAACATTTCCTCAAGAGATACCAAGCCTTTGGGAATTTTATTTCCCTTTAGCTGGATAATCTCCTGACTTCCTGAGACATCTGCATCCATTTCTCCCACAGTAGTTTGCCTCGGAGGTGAATTGCTTCCCTCATAGTAGATCTCTTCAAAGTTGTCCTTTTGTTGGAGAAATGCAAAGAATCTACTTGTCATCGTTAAATACTTTCCATTGCTGGACGTTGTCAGAACTTTTGGGTAGAAGACCATCTCAACTTTGTAATCCCCTATCTGAAAAATGTGGGAGGCTGATCTGGATTTAACAAAGCTGCAGTCACTGCAAGTGAATCAGCTCTTGAATTTTGTTCTCTCGGAATGTAAGATACCGAGAAAGCTGAAAAATCCAAGATAGCAGAGTAGACTCGATCTCTATAATGCCAAAGTTTGTCCTTTTTTACTTGATAGAGACCTCTTATCTGCTTAACAATCAGCTCAGCATCTCCCTTTGCGTGTAAGAGCTTGATTCCCATTGTTCTTTCTGCTCCATGCCTAACAACAACACTTCATACTCTGTTGTGTTGTTAGTATTTTTGAACATCAATTTGAAGGAATGTGCATGCACCTTCCCTTCAGGAGAGATAAGAACAATGCCACGTACTAGATCCAAATGAATAGTAGCTGCCATCAAATTCCAGAGACCAAACCTTGTTGTCAAGTTGATGTGGTTCTTGAATCACAGGTTGAATTTCTTCTTTATCCATTTCTAGATAATAAACTCCATGATCAGATTCCTGAAACAAGATCTGAGATCTAGGATCCTCAGACTTTGATACTGTGTACTTGGATTTCTTCTCAGGTTCTAACTTCTAATTAACTCCTTTGATTGGTATGTGCGCACAAGACCAATCCATCTTGACTTCTCCACCCAGCTCTTTACAGAAATTTCTACTCAACAACATGCCATAAGAGACTGGGATGTCTACTACAAGGATAGTCATTTTTAGTCTTTTATCTGGAAAAGAAGCAAGTACTGCTGTGCATCTTTGATTTTCCCCACAAGAGGAACTTTCCTTTCCATTGAATAGCATCTTCCGATGGTTTTTGTCAATGTGAGACCCAAGGCATCAACAACTTTGGTAGGCATGACATTGTCAGAAGCTCCAGAGTCCAAAATGCAATTGCTCAATTTATATCCGTTGATAAGCAAAGATACATAAAATGGCTTGATCCTTTCCGATGTAGCAGGAGAAGAAGTAGAAGGAGAAGAACTTGCAGCTGCATTATTTGAAGGAGGAGTAATCTTTGGACTTGACAAGATACCCCGTGAAGGATTATTTGTTGGGTTGGGACCGTTACTTTGCACATACTTGACCAATCTATTTAGCTGATCAGGAAATGCCCTCAAATACTCAGCTTCTGACATTTGGACCTTGGTCTTCTTGATGTGGTCAATGATGTCAAAAGCTTGACTTGCTTCAGCTGGATGTGTGTTGGCCCTCTGCTGCGAATTGAAAGAATTTGAATATTTATCTTTGGGCACTAATGAAGAAGGAAGAGGGCTACCTCTTTTCAAGATAGTAACATCCGGCCCAAGATCTTCTCTTCTTTGGCCGCTTGTGGATGCTTTGGCATTTTGGCATGTCTGGGACCTTGTGAACACCACAAATGTGTGACCATCAGAATCTTCAAAAGATTCATAGTAGCCATCGTCAGATTCGTAGTCCAGGTAACCAATATTGGAGTCACCAGCGGGATCTACAAAGTCTTCATCATCAAATGATTCGTCAATGCCGAGATCTTCTTCATTAGTTTCCAAGTTATTCCTTGGAGCAGCTTCAATTGCCAACCACTGTGGTGTAGCAACAAGTCTGTTTCAATTTTGATTTTGATTTTGACCATTAAAGGTCCGAGCAGGAGCTATTCTTGAAGGGGTCGCATTTCCTACTTGAGAGATCTGCTTCTTGATTTGCAACATGTCATTAGCCAATCTTTGTAGCAAAGGATCTGAAGTACTTGAAGAAGCTCCATCACCTTTGTGAGATGGTTGTTTGAGTTTTCCAGCCATGATCAAGTCATCTTCAACTTCCACGGCAGCATTTTGTGCTTCAAGTAGATTCACAGGTCTTGCCCTTCTTAGCTGATATCCAACTTTAGGCAACAGAGCGTTTATAAAAAATGTCTTTTGATTTTCATCGCTCAATGCGGCAGAAGTGGGGATTTTATATAAAATCCTTTGGAACCTTGCAATAAAGTCCCGCATGTTCTCACTTGGCTCTTTCTTCAACTGTGTCAGTTGGGTGATCAATGTGCTAGCATCCTCTACAGGCTTGAATCTTTTCAGAAATTGCTCACGCATAGTCACCTAGTTGGTTATGGTGCCAGGAGCTAGCCGATAGAACCATTCGCCAGCCAAGTCATGTAGAGTCTCAATGAAGAGTCTGACTGAGACATCTTCATGCTCCACTGCAAGCACACCACAAGATATGAAGAAGGCCGCCAAATGATCATCTAGGTTTTTCTTTCCATCTCTAAAGAATTTTGGAAAATTATTTCTGGATCCTTTTGGCAGATCATGCATAGGTGGAGCCAAGTTCAGTGGCCCAAAAGCTACTCCCCATGGGATAGGTACAATCTGGTTTTGATTTTCCATGACGAATGGAGCACGTCTTCTCCTTGTGTAGACTTGGTGAATAATTCTAGCTGCCGGATTATGTTGAAGATGATCCGAATCTAGATGGGTGTGCACTCTCCTTCTTGGTGAGAGACTAGATCTGCAGACTTCTAACTTGAGGAGGATGATTGAAATTGAATTGCTCCTATAGTCTGAAGAAATGATCAGTCCTTCCTTGCACCTTCACAAATCGGGTGAATGGACATTCAGCCAGGTTGAGATTTGTATGAAAAACACTCTGCATATTCAAGAGATAAGCTTTGATCTACAAAGATAGTTATTACCCAGCGGAGTCACCAAAAACTGTTGGCTAGATTTTCTGCATAGCATAAAACCTAGGAAGCCATGAGATAAATCTCCCTCATTTACCGGTGAGGCTCCGTGTCAAATTTGTCAATTAAAATATGCTAGTATCTATATGGGGTTTTACTTTAACTATTCAACTCATGAACCATAGCTGTACAGTTTTGCAACAAGTAAGTAGTTGTTTAAGAAAGGAAATATTTATAGAAGAAGGGAATTATATAAACACAGAGAAGAAATGGGGAAGATGTGCATCCCAATCAATAGATAACAGAGTTGATTGCATGCACATAGAAGAAACCAATAGATATAAACACAGAATTATAAGCAAAGGCAGCTCTAGATCTAGATCTAAAATAACACAAAGTTTATTCAAAGATCTAAGATAGAAAGCTAGAAACAAAATACACCGTGACACAAAGTTCTCCGAGAAATTTGCTCCTGTATATTCCTTTGCTTCAAGTGGCTCTCAAGGGTTTCAACACAAAGTCTAGAACACAAGGATGCTACTTACAAATTATGATCATTAACCCGAAGGTTCTTCTTCTACTTATAGAATGTAGAAGGAAAGTACAAATGGGAAACTCAACTGAACTGAAACATAAACAAGAAGTAAAGATGACATTTGGAAATCATCCTCCACTAACTTCTCCTTAAGTGACACATGTATCACTTAACTAATAGAATTGTTCCACATAACTTAAAGTAATGGTTTCAAAACCAATAACTTCAAAGTTTTACAATTTCATCCGGGAACGTGGAAAATAGAAGAAGAAAGAATAGAAGAAGTCAAGCCAGCTATAACATTTATATCTTGTTTTTGTTCTAATACAAAATGTACTTATCGAACATGTAATTCAGCATCTTCCCATCTATCTTAGCCACAACTTCCTTTTCTATCCTGAACTGCAGCAATCCTTCGTTCAACACCTTGATACATGCTTCCACATCCTCCAAGCTCAGCCCGAACCTCGAAATATCCATTGCAGTACCCCGGTCTACTAATGGAATTCATCATGAAAGGCTTAGTAGCTCCATCAATTCTCCCTTGTACCATCAGAAGAGATCCTTCCAAGGAATTAATCACTTTGCTAGGAATGATCTGTATGTGTGAAGTAACATTTCGACCACTTCCTCCTCAGTGAGAGCAATGATACTGTCTGGTAAAGATGATGTCTTACTCTTAAGTGCTTGCATCCTCTTTAGCAAAATTCTACAGATCTCCAAACAAAAAGACACTACAAACTCCAACTATTTCCCCTCTCAATTGATCCATCTAGTATAATCTGTTCTGCAACCAACACTTCTCTGGCAACTTATTGATTTCGGCCAAAGTACTCAGGTTACTCTCAGCAACTGTGTTCATATCTACTATGCTTGTCACCAGTTGCTTCAGCTGATCTGCTGCATCATTCATAACCTTCAGGTGGGTTGGCACCTCTCCGAGTTGTACAAAAGCTTGACGAATAATCAGATTCTTCCATTCGTCGATAGCTTTCACCTGATTGCTTGCATCTTCCATCTCTTGCATCAAATGATCACTCACCTGCTCTTGAGCTGAAATGGGCTAAGTGGAAGATTTAACAACCTTGGCTATGATCTCACACAACTGAGATACCTACTTCTGAAGTTCATCTTTCTCCGCCTTTTCTCTATCAAGCCTAAGGAATAGAGCATCTATCAATGTCTGTGTATCCTGCTTCAATCCTTCTGTGGTGGCTTGACCGATGGGTACTTTGGTTATTGTTATGTCTTCTGCCATGAGCTCATCCTCTTTCTTCCCCTCATTGAACTGACATCTTAGCAAACTTCTACCTCGACTCCTCGATGATCAACCTTGAAGTTACCTTAGCAACTTTAGGTTTTTTGTCTTTTCTACCTAGACTCTGGAGCAGCTGCAAGTCGTGTTCCTCCAAGTTCATTTCCACTCTAGCTTCTGGAACCAACTGTGAAGTCAACCATTCTGAGAAATTACTTCTTAGAGAATGAGAAGTTTCTAAGTGTACTACTATCTCCCACTCTGATTCCTCTCCATCAGAAATTACTACAGTGTTATGGATGTCATCTTCTAAATCATCCAAGGACAAAGCTCTTTCGAACTCTGTCATCTACAGCTTCAACATCTCTTCTAGAATAGGTGTTGAATGGAGTGGCTGAGGAGAGAAGATGAATGTTGCCAAATTCAGTGGAGGCATGGAAGTGTCCTGCTGAGGTGCACAATGATCGGTGAAGCACTAGATCTTTGGAAAGGATAGAACTAATGTCATTGCCATGGAAGTGATCTTCTCTTTTGATTGAGATATTCTATGCACTTTCATCTTCTCAAGCCTTCTGTTGCTTTCACCTTCATGCTTCCTCTTGAGGGAATCTCCTGTGCAAAGTTATCCATGATTTGATTCATCAATGCTTCATCAAGGTAGTATTCCTTCGTTGCTTGAACCGATTTGAAGTATTCACCAGAACAACGCTTAGACCTTTCCTCAATCGTATGGCAGCCCCTACGTTATCCTGAAGTACGGCTCTATCTCCTCCCATTTGATGGTATGTGTCAAGTAACACATTCCCATCATCTTTAAGATCCACAGGTATCCATGATAATCCAAATTCAAACACTTGTCATGTTGATAGCCTGCTGAAATCCTTCTTTCTAACCTCGTACTCACTTTTGCACTTCATCCAGAAATCCTCTAATGAAGGCACATGTGCGTACTCCTAGGAGATCATCTTCCTAGCTACTCCAAATGGATTGAAGTTCAGCCGTACTGGGAAGAACTCTTGCTTGTACTCAGATAACATTTCCACTTTCAATCCTCGGGCTTTATGAATGCTTTGGCAGCTATAATGTCCCACAATGATTGAGAAGAATCCGTAGACTTGTGTCATTTCGACTGAAGGTCGTGTATCTCCACAAGTTGTCTGCTCAGCTCCATGGTGATCAATCTATCATTTGGATATCTAGGTAGCTTAACCAGTTCTCCAGAAAATCCAGTAACCCTGAGGTATGTGAAATCTGCAAACTGAATGAATAGCGCCGATTCGGATACTGACTTCCCACGCTTCCTTACTCACCTGTTGACCTTTAGATCCTTTTCCAACCTGTAAATGAATTCATAGAAGAATCCATCATTGACCACTTTGAAATATTTCCTGCACTCAGGTACAATATGATGTGGGTAGCACTTGAAAATGGGGTCCTTAGAAAGAACGCCACATCTATCCAGCTTGGAGAAGATGCCTTGTGAAGCTGCTGCATATACCAAATAAGAAGTCATTTTGAAGCTGAAAGTATGCTTCACATTCCAGAGTTGCTCACCAATGTTGTCGCTAATGATTTCCGACCAATTGATTATTGAATCAACCTTGTTGACTTCAATGGTCCTGATGAAAGCATACATCCATGTACGGAAAGTGTGAGCGTTCACTTCGCCATTTATCCTGCATAACAATTTGGCAATATCATCTACCTCTTGTACCAGATTGGACCGCGGAAGAGTTCTTGGGAACTTGGAAGGAGATCTAGGCTTCTTCATGTATCTATTATTCATTATGTTCACGCAGTCAACTCTATGCTTCTCCCACCTACTGCCGGCATCCTGAATGCTAATGGAAGTCACCACCTTTCAAGCCAGAATCTTTAAACAATAATTGATGAACTGTGCATCCAACCGAATTATTGTTTTCCCGTAGCATCTCGGACTAATTTGGATGATGGATGGTAAGACCTGACACACTCCATAATGAACTCTGGCAACTGGGTTGTGTATGGAAACACTGCAGCTCGAATAATTCCACTGCTTTTAACTGCACGCATGAGTGAAGTCTTCCCGCTCTGGATCTATCAATCAATTTAGAAAGAGGTTCCGGACCTAGATCTGTGTCTCCTATGTCGTAAATTTAGAAGTGATGCATGACTCTGTTGTGCTTTCTTTTTCATCCCTCTTTGCCATGGTTGTGTCTATCTTTGTTTGAACAATTCTTTTTCTTCTTACTCGACTGGAATTCTTCAAAACTGGTGTAGATCTAGATAATTCTTCAGATTCGAAGGATATATTCAATGTATTGGACATTGATTTAAGCTCCTTTTCTTTTATAAAGCACCTGTAATGAATTCTGTAATTAATTCAGACAAAGATGGCAACCGGAACATGAACAGTGGATTTTAATCATAAAAATCTGCATAATTCAAGCCTGTTGCCCCAAATTTGATGTTCTATTTGCATGCAAAGCAAGCATGAATTTTACCAACTTCACCTGAGCACCTGTATCACTTATGCAAACAATTATCCAGACACAAATCAACCTCCTTCAACCTGTGCGCCAATTTTGGAAGCTTTTAACATTAATTTCACCTTCTTTTGAGCAAAAATCCTCTTCAAATGGGGTGTACTTTTCCCTGGGGCTACACTTCTCTGCTTGTGAATTAATTAATTCATTCTTATGGCAGCCCCTGCTTATATAATCCTCATGATTCTATAATTAATTAATGTATTTCCTATTCCTGGCAATTAATTAATAAGCTTCACTCTTCAAATGGGGCACCTATTTTGTGCATGCTTATGGTTGCCATTAAATAAATTAAATTTATTTAATTTTAGACTTCTGCTTCCACTTAACTCAAGCCTCACAGTATGCTTTGACCTTAGCCACTGAAAATAGGAATTAATTTAATCATTTAATACTTTAAAAAGTATTATTTATCTCCCAAAAGGGGCGCACTTTTTGACATAAAGGGGCTGCATTAAATAAATATTATTTATTTAATTTTAGAACAGTCTATTTTCAACCTCCTTTTGTCCATTTACCTCTGTTGACTTTTCCACAAGCCTGGGCACCAAAATTGGGTGAATAAATATTAACAAATATTTATTTAATGCATTTATTATTCACCCAAGGTGGGTCACACTTTTTGGAATAAAGAATTTCTATTTTTAAAAGTCAGATGTCAATGGGATTATTTACCCTGCAAGGCAGCCCTAAAAATCCCATGATTCACTTAAGTCATTTGACTTTCATAATGGGATTATTTACCCTGCAAGGCAGGCAATAAAATCCCATGATTCACTTAAGTGATTTTTCTTTTATTCCACAATGGGAATTTTTACCCTGCAAGGCAGGTAAGAAATTCTGCCTGCCTATTGCCTCTAATTTTCCCATTGTGACTTAAGTGACATTGCTTCCATGGGAAAAATTACCTGCTTACGTAGGTACAAAATTCTCGTTTCCTGTTGCTTCCAAAATCCATGATCCACTCCAAACCTCTTTTTCAAAAATGCGCCCAGCCCAGAAGAGGCTTTTTGGTGCACAACTTCATCTTTTCCAAGAGAACTAGACCTCTGATGGCGAATTCCTTCTAGCACAACATGCATATGTGATCTCCAAATACTCCAAGCCAAGAATCAAGCCAAACCAACAAAGGAATTGATCCAGAGAAATTTCACAGAAAACAAAATGGGAAAACACAAAAACACAAAACATTGCCAGAAGTTACAAATAAAGTCCAAAATGCATTCCTGGTTAAAACCCTACTGGTATATGGGAATAATGATATGTACGATCACAACAGGTTAAACCGGAGCACAATTTGCCTCAAACGGGGCTCAAAATAATTAAATACAAATTTCCTGCAGGCAAATCCGACGACAGAATATAACAATTTTAGGCATCTAGGTATTTGGCGAAAATGGCTAATATGGCTCCTTGGGAATATCTTGACACATTACAGGAACTTTCTGGCAATAAAAACACAAAACGACCCATTATTTTAAAAGTACGATTTTTTTTTGGATAGGGTAGTCTCAAATTTCAGGATGAAATCTGGGGACACCACATGTTCTACCCGAAATAACTCGATCACTCCAAGAAACTAGTCTACTAAGCACATGGTGCATTGAATGCACCACGTCTCAACTCCATCCTCTGCCCAACCATTGTAGTCTCTATACGGCCTCCATATGATAGCCCCTAGTCCCATACAATCAATCATAGATCTATAAATAGTGGTATCCAACCTCCTACTCTGGGTGCCTACCCACCTTGCTGTAAAAATATCGGGCCTCACCCAATTGGCCCGTGGCCCATCGAGTGGCATTAATATCAAAAAATTCTCATAGGCCCATACATGTAACAATGTGGTGGCTCCAAGTCTTCCCCATGGTCCTCCTGTGTGAATTTGTATAGATCTCTGTATAAATGGGCTAACATACACCTCACCCATGCAAATATGGTCCCATACTCCTCTATACGCTAAAAATCTCATGCATCTTATACAAGATTCCCACTCGCCACCCTCTACTACCACATATGAAGCAATCACAACTGCAATAAACTTCCACAACCATGGAACACCTAATCTCAATATGGCATCTAGACTAATATGGGTTTTGATCTGTACCCATGTCCTTATAAAGTATCACCTAAGCTGCTCTCATCTACCTTTGAACATCCACTATAGCCATCAACTCGACTATCTCGCCCATAAATGGTAGTCATAATATACAATATACATCCTCTAGGGTCATTGTCATCTCCCCAGTAGGCAACCAAAAATTACATGTTCGCACACCACCGCTCGCACAATGCAATCACCATAGGCATATTATGGGGTACCTCCCATAGTCAACCTCCATGGAAATCCCTTGAGTGTATGTCTCTCTACACAACACAAACACTAACAAAATCTCAACATTAGTACCTCATATATACGTAAAAACAACCACTCATACTACAAAAAGTCATCAAAATATTTGACATTGAACTATCAAAACACTCTCATGGGTCCCCAACACCAGAAATAGGTCATCAACACTGGAACTAGGTGCTAAAGCATCCCAAAAGACATAAATGACTTGACTTCTCCCACTCGGGTAAGAAACGCCTAGAAATTCAAAATTCAACTTTTTGTAAAAATCAACAAAATCGGCAAATTTCACCAAAATTTTCTAAAATAATCGTACTTACCAATTCATATGTCATCGTGTGACGCAACGGTTATTCTTACTCTCTCAAACCTAGTCGGCCTCGCTGCCTAATCTACAAAGACATCCTCGTAAGCTCGGAGCTCAAATTCTAACTCAATCACAGTTCAAATGAAGTTCTTATTCACTTTTTACTATCACTATATATATAGCAACTTTCAATAATTTGACACATTTAGCACTCATCATACGTGCAATCTTACCACAACCTCTATACTACAAATTGTTCACTACTACACTATTTCACCTCCACTTTTGGCTTAGTGCTTGTTATCTCCACTCCTCACCCTTTCGTTGAAAGGGGGCATATAATCAAGATCACCCTACAATCCCTCTCAGGATACTATACATTCATTCAATACCCCTAGTCCATCGTTATCAAAAATTCTTCTTTCACGTTATTCAAACAAAGGAACAAATCAATCTATTCAAATATTTTCTATTTATTCCCCCTAATGACCTAATCTAGGGGAAAAAGCACAAAAAAACTCTTCATAAGTAATCTATCGCATACATCCAATTTCAAAGTAATCTTTTACTATTCAAATCAAAACAATTGATCGATACAACATAACATACTTTATTATCTCTCCTAGATGACCTAACATGGGAATCACTTTACATTTTCTATCACTTCCAGATGACCTAACATGGAATCCATCTAGCACTATATGAATTGGAACACCCATGGAGTGGGGAAATGAGACGTCATTGCCTTTCCTATACTTGCTCTTATATGGGTTATTCAACATGGAACTAAATGTGGTCTTTATCCATTTGCAGTTGTTAGACCTTTTGAGGATGTAGTCATGGATGGAGAGTAAAAATGGACCTCTCTTTCCAACACTCTTCCTATAGTAGTAGGATGCCCAAATCCTCCTTGATCAAAATTTTACAAAATCGGGTTGGGAATTGATCACTCCCTACCCCTTCAAATCTCCATCGAAACAATTCAAAATCTCCAAATTCTCCAAATCAAATAATCAATTTCTCCAAGTGATCCTTACAATGGTTCACTGTCTCTATTTACGCCACATGGATTAACACACTAATCCATGGTTCGCCACGCTATATGTTCTCATATTTTACGCATATGATTAAGAAATTATAGAATTTATAGATTACAAAATAGACCCAAACAAATAAACAATTAAGATTTAAAACCCTAAGTGCAAATGAGGAGATAAAATGACTTAGTTGTTTTGTTATGATCCCGAAGGTGCACATGGAACTATCGAACTAGAAAATCTGAAGTGCAGACCGTCGTAAAGAATCCCAAAAAAATGTAGAGGTGTTGGAATATGTTGGAATGGGGTGCCTGTGGAGGATTAGGGGTGTTTGGGGTGTTGTAGACCTATTATGGGCATCCATAAGCTGCTCAAAATCTCTCTGAAAACTAGTTTTTTTGGGTAACGAGATGTCTGTTGTCCTTCGCTTCTTATCACTAGTATATTACACCAAGTTCACATATTTTGCATGTAACTTACAATGAAGAAATGACCTACAAAACCCTAAAATGCATCAAATCCCAAAAGGCAAATAATGTAAATGAGGGGTCAGACTGTCCTCACTATCACATAGTGAAATTACAACAGAGCGTTGTACTATATATTAGACCCAATGTAGTTCTATGTGTGTGGGTGTGAAATTGTGCCCTAGGTGGCTCTTGTGTGTGTCACACTTAATAGCGAGCAAGAAGCTAGATGTAAGAAATGTAAATAGATATGTGCATGAAATAATGAGCTTCCCCTTCTATTATTATATGCAAAAGTATTAGTCCCTTGCCCTTGTGTGTGGATGCTAGATGGATGCTTGAGTGCTCTTGTAATGGCCTTTGAATGCAACCTTAGGTGGTGATAGATAATGCTTAGTGTTTGGTCCTTTATTATGATCACATAACTTTATATTTATATGATTCCCTTGCTTGAATTTTGCAATTAACCCTAAAAATGACAACTACCAAAAAATAACACGCACAAATGGCTAGAAAGGACCCAAAAGATGTGAACAAAGTGAAAAGAGGTCGGGCGCGTGGTGTTGGCATCCTGGTTGGGTCTTTGGTGTCCAAGATGAGAAATGCCGAAGTATGAAAAGATAGACTGGGCTAGAAAAAGTGTAAGATCAACAAAAGCAATAGAAATCAAGCAAAGATGGCCAAAGACAAGGATCAATTAATAATTTTCTCGCTTAGGAATCATATGAATAGTATTATGTGATCAAGACTAGATAGATACCCAAAGTGTGTGATTTAGTGTCTACAATGCACTTCGCAATAGGGATTCTCTAGACTTCTCACAGGTATGCTCCTTACTTCTTTTACACTACTTTAATTTCATTCAAATAACCTAAAGGGGGGGAATGTAGACACAAAAACACACACATATTACTATTTACTATACTACCAAGTATGTTGTTATATACATGGATCTTGAGTAAGAAAAATAATCACTGGTGACATAAAACCTAGTCCATCCACTTGCTTTGATTATTTCTATTGTCTTTATCTCTCACATTTGTCACTTCTACACCCAGTTCTAGTCAAGTCACATGGATCCTTGTCTATAAATCTTCTCACATTTGTTTTCAGCTATCCTAGGACACCAATGCCCATTCTAGACACTATCACCAAGGCACTCTTGTCCACCCTAGGCGCTCATGTCCTCTTTTTTTCTTGTTCACATTTTTGACATTTATGGTCAGCCTTTTTAGTTTTCTTACTCATATCCCAAGGTCCTAGTCGGCATGTCATGTCACTAGTGTTGAAATTCAAACAAGAGATCCCTATATATACACAACATACATACCATTATAAGGGCGGGCAATTATAAAGGGAAAGCATATCTACATATTATCAAAGGGACTGCATTTTTGGGCTGATTACTCTACATACACTACATAGGAAGGGAAAGTTTTGAATTCCATCCCACACATTTGCATTTTATCTAGATTTAGCCCATTATCTTGGCATCATTAGCACAAGGGAAACCTAAGGACATTATTTCACACACAAGCACACATAACTACATGGAGTCTGGAATGTAGTGCAGTGCTCAGTCATAAGTTCATCCTTCAAATGACCACCAAGGTCAGTCTAACTTCACATATTACATTTTTTATTCTAATTTGATGTGTTTATGAGCTTGTGTAGGTAGCTAGGGTTTGTGTTGCATGTTATAGGTACCTCGGTGATCCAAGTGCAATATATAGGTGATCAACAATGAACAAGTATAAAACCCTAGTGACACAGGAAAAATCATATTTTGAGAAGTTACACAGTCACCAGTGCCTAGGAGTGGTCTTTAGCACCCAGGCGCCCTTGCCCTGCCCCTGGCGCCCATGTCCATCTCTATCCACTGACTTCTAGAATTCATATTGAACATTTCTGACATTCTACCAAGCTTGTTCATCAATTGTTCCAATTCAGATATACTCAGGGATAAGAAAAAATCATATAAGTGTCGTATCTCTCTCATTTGCTTACATGGTTGCATCTTTAGAGTTCTTAGCATTTGTATTTTGTTATATATTATCATAGTGACTCTGAAATCAGATTTAATATTCAAATTTTATTAAATCACTAGGATGAAATAGTTATGAGCATAGTTGATAGTTATAAGTGTAGTGTTGGTGAGAAAATTTGTCGGGTGGAAAAACTTGTGGATTTCTTGCCAATGCTCTAGGAATCTAAGTCCCTCTACTTAACCGGTGTAGCTACCGTATATGCATATGCATGAAAAGGTGGATTTCTATGGTGGCCTTTTGACCGGGGATCCAATAGGGACACTCCACTGACCCTGCGAAAAAGCTTACAGATACCTGCAAGAGAAGAATTTTCTAGGAGAGCGGGAAAGGGAGTGAGAATATTAGACAAGAGAAACTAATGTTGCAAGTAGGAAATCAAAGACTTGCATTACACTAGTTGGAAATTACATCACATGCATTGAAATTAAGAGGAAACAATACTACAAACAACAACAAGATGAGGTAAGATTGAGAACTCAAAGTTTCTAAAATCTTCTCATAAAAAAGGATAGAAACTCCTTCTTGTATTGGTGCTCAAGTAGAAATTGTACATAGTGTAGGAAATAGAGGAAATTTGAGAATGAGGGGAATGGAAGAATTTGGATATCTCCTTTGTTCTCTCAAAGTAGACACTCTTGAGCTTACAAAATTAATGACTAACCCTTTAGGATGGGAATGGATTTACAATTTATAGAGTAGACTCAACTCCTCATCTTCTTCATGACCCTCCATATGCCTTATTTCTAACTTTAGACTATTCATATTCCTACAAAATATTTAAGTCCCTTTTATAAAATCAAGGTGACTTAATTTACATTATGTTTCTAAAGTCACTTTTAGGTGACTTAAAGGCATATCAAAAAGTGCAAACCCCAATGAAGAATTAGAACATTCAAAGGGAGAGAAAGTTGGAGGAGGAGAGAGAGAGAGGAGAAGATGTTGCCCCGATGATGTATGATGATCCTCATTGATGGAAAGCTACGATATGACAAAGTTCGAATGTCCCCATTGTGCAAAACTACTCTTTGAGTGTGACTTACTATTTTTAGTAAATTCCCAAATGGGAGACTTACTATTTTTAGTAAGAGATGACTCTTGTTTCTTCTTGATCATCTTGATGTGATGAAAATCTTCATTCAATCCTATGCACACTACCTTTGCTTTGACCACTTCTTGGGGTGACTTACTATTTTTAGTAAGCACCCATATAAGGGACTTACTATTTTTAGTAAGTGGTCATTTTCACTATTTTCTACTTTGGATAATCATTCTAGCTTCTTGGAGATCTTCAGTGCACATTGCCTTTTCCATAGCTGCTTTTGATGAAGACTTACCAAAAATAGCAAACATGTGTAGGAAAGATTACTATTTTTGGAAAGTGGATTTCGGTGCTCGGTTTGTGATGGAGTATATTTTTCTAGATTCAGCTTGTCATCACGGTCATGTCCTCCGAATTTCACTTGATTTCGCCCCACTAGAATGATTGGAAATAAATTTTGAAATTTTAACCTAACAGTGGCTTCGAGCACGGAGCTGCCATGGCATCCATTAATGGAGCTCAAAATTTGTAGGTCTAGTTTTTATCTCCGTTTGTGATGAAAACAACTCCATTGCGATAGGTTTTTCATTTGGAGCTCGTGTGCAAGTTTTTAGCTCATTTCCATTTCGGAATGATGGGAAATCGACGAATGTGAGTCGAGTGCACAAAGTGAGGATTTTGTTGGAACAAATGATTTTGGGCACCATTTGACCTCTCGTTTGTTGCATCTTGATTGCCTTGAAAAATGTGGTAGTTTTTAAAAGATGGCATCTCGATCGACTTGTATTTTGTAAGATATGAGGATTTTCCGATCGGGTGACTTTGTAGTCATCTGGCGAAAAATCTTCGTTTTCTCTTCATTCTTCATCATTTCAATCCATTTTTCTCTAAGGCCTACATATTTTCAAGGATTGGAGGATTTTTGAGTCATGGTAGTGCTGGTTTGGAGTGGCAATGGTGGACCGGGTGTCTGGACAAGCAAGAACATGGCCATGGCATGGTGAGGAGCTGTGAAGGAGAAATGAGGGGAAAAAACGACTAAGTGCTAGATTTAAAATATTCAAAAATGCACAAAAGGGGTTGGGCACATTTTTATGTCCCTAAAATCCCTCACCTCAAAGGGACATGAGGGACATCAGTTTCCATAGTGATCCTGGAGGTGACACGTGGCATTGATCCGACGGCAGGGAATGAGTGCTCCAAAATCAGCTTTAAAGCACTGAGGGGTTGGAAGCGGGTCACATGGGTGACCAAAAATATCTCCTAGAGGGCTGGGTGCATTTTTCAAGGTCTTATGTCCCCTGACTGTGAGGGACGTGAGGGACATCAAATTCCCATGGTGGTCTAGCTACTGACACATGGCGAAGATCTGACGACAGGGGATTTGAGCTCCAAATTACACCCGGGGGCTGAACTAGAAATCTTGATGGTCATATGGGGTTCCAGAGGTCACATGGGGGTTGGGTGCATTTTTACAAGGTTGATTTACCTAACCCTCAGGGACGTCGGGGACATAAAATCCCGCAGGTTCATGGAGTTGACACGTGTCCTCCCAAAATTTGGCTAAGTCTGAACTTGCTCTAAGAGGACAACTTGTGACGATGATAACTTGAGCTCCTAATGGACTTTTTCAGAAAAAAATTATATGATCCTAACTATAAATGGCATTTTGAGTCGAATGGTGGGGGTCTCATGTCTTTATTATTACATTTGATCCCTTAAAACGTGGATTTTTGATTTGGTACTCCACTTGACTGAGAAAACTACTGCAGACACTGATGTGAAATTTTTTGTGAAAAATATGATTTTATCATAATGTAGGTCTTGGAATTATCTTTCCAGTGATGTTTTTTTCCTCCTAACTCCATCCCGAGCTCGGTAATCACCTTACGAAGCTCAGTGGTTGTTTTGGCCTTTACACTAACTAGGCATGTGAATCCTAATGCAGCGAAACCCCCAACTTCTCCAAGCCCTTCCAAAATATTCCTAAATAATTTCCATGATTTCTCAAGACCTTTGAATCACCTTCACATCCACTTGGGCTCCTCTTCTCCGCTCCATGGGGTTGTTCCAGCCTCTAGGAAGGTCGGCGATAGCCCTTCCCACTGTTGCCTGTAACTGCAAATGAACTCCTAAAATCACCTAGGGGGAATGAATGAACTTTCCTAAATCACTTAGGGGGATGATATGATGTTAATCATGAGATCACTTGGATCGATTTGAGGCGAGACACAGGTGTCTTGGAATGATAGGACTTGAAAAAATTAACATAGGGGTATAATTTTCATGCTCAGAAATTGTTAATTTCCTTGTTGCACATTTGCATGACAACATGTAGTTAAGTGGATAGTTATGGAGGAGGTCATTCATTTAAGGAAGATTCGAGTTAGAGATATGATTCATGAGAGTACCTTGGGAAGAAAAGGGAAGATTTTTTTTTGGAGAGAACAAGTTAAGAAATTGTCGGGTTACTCTGTTTTGGAACAAGAAATGATTGTAATCTCCATTGTTAGTAAGCTTAAAAGCACATCCTGTTGATAATGAATGTAATTTCTTAATTAGAATTGTTGTGTTAAGATTTATTTAATAGTCTTGTTGTAGATCATTCATGAAATATGGTGTGTTTTTGTTGATTCGCTTTGTCAAGGTTTGAAATTGCTTATAAGTACATTAATCTTCATTGATTTCTCACTATTGATTTTGAGTATTCCTTATAATAAGCATGGTATGATGACTTTCAGTAGTGGCTTGTATTGGAAGAGTGAATAAAAAATATTTAAGAGAGTTTAAATGTACTGGTTGAGAGAGATCTTAACATTTGTTTGAAGATTTATTGCTTTAAAGACAAGGAAACTTTGTTTCTCACAATACCATCCAAGTGGTTAAGTGTTGTTTTCACCTTTTGGAGGGGTAATCAAACCTCACTTTGTCAATATTTTATGCTCCAGAATTTTTATATAGACTTCAGGAAATATTTTATCTCTTGAAATTATGTTTAGGTGTTTTTATAGTAATATATCTTTTCTCAAGTTTACAATTGAAACCCTCCTAGGGTTTGGGAGGTTAATTCATTTAGAGACTTTGCACGTGTTTTCATAGGCTAAAAATTTGTAGTGATAATCTATATTGAATCCTCATTCATACTCAAAAGGAATTAGGGAAAATCAAGGTCTCGGTCAAAATTTATTAATGGCATTCCTTTCCCTAAGCTAGAAATGCACACTAGAGGCCTAATTAGAACCTAGAAAAGTGGATTTGAAGGAAATTTTGTAAATAATACCACCCCGAAACTTTGCACACAAGAAGAAGAGCTTAATGGGTTCTCTAGAAGGGTTTTATTTTGTCAGAGGAATGCACCTATCAAAATTTAAGGCAAAAATATCGTGTAGGCGGGGCTACAAGGAGTCTAGACAAGGTAAGTAGAGGCAAAGGAAAAGACACTTAGCAAAGGAGTTGAGCCAAGAAATTTTTCCTACACCTTAAAGAGGAAAATGAGTAGCTAAAAATGTATTCATCTTGTTTTGGGTCTTAGTAGATCATTCTAGACATGAACCTAGTAAGTGGCATTTGCTTAAAAAGCTTGGAAAGGGAAAAATTAGAAGATGGTAAGAAAATTGAACTTATTGATTGATTTGAATCATTTTGAAGGTTGATTTGAATTATTCTAAGGTCTAGGGCATGTTCCAATGATTGGGTAAGAACTATATGGTTATCAATTCCAAATTTTTTTGATTAAGAGATATTTGGACTTGAAGAAATAACTAGTAAGAAGGCTTAAGGGATTGTTTTTGAGTTCTTGGATCATTCTAACCTTGGTGATTGATTGTAAGTGAATTTATCTTTGCAATGTGACTATCGATATAACTTCTAAGGGACTTATGAACATGATCATTCGGTATCTTTTCATGATAATTGTGTTATGAAAAATTAGGAAGATTATTTGGCAAATCTTGAATTTGTAGTTCAATGGTGTAAACATTTTGGAATCTTCCTCAACCATCAAATATTGATATTTGTTGTTCAAGGGGAAAATTTCTTGTCACGAAGCTTAGTTAATATTTCCTTACTTATTCGTTAACTCTTTCAAATGGGTGAAAGAATACAAAAAGTGTTTGTTCTTCTCGGGAAGAAATAAAAGAGCCCCCTTTCCTTTATAACCCATTATGTATGATCAACCCTCTTCCCAAAGGGGTCTTGACTTAATTTATGGGGTAAAACGTCTTAGTTCGGGATATAAATGGATATTGATAGCTCCATATTTCTTTACCATATGGGATGAATAGCCCCACTAAAAGAAGCAACAAAAGCTAGCATAGCTAAATTCGGAAAACATAATTACAAGAATTGAGGTTCCCATATTGTGATCATAGATAATGCCAAGGCATTCGTTGGAGAAAGGATATAAGAATTCACCCTCAAACAAAATATATATTTTAAAATGTCTAATTATTATCCTAAAGGCAATGGATTAGTCAAGTCTTCTAAAAAATAAGTAGGATTATGAAGGGATTGTAGAGGAAAACCAAAACATTGACATACGAGACATTAAGAAATCCTTATAGGCTAATATGATAACCCCAAAATAATACATTGTTATTTAACTACCCATGTTGGTATATGGTAGAGGCATGATTGCCATTATTAATTGAATTACCAACCTTAGAGTTTTCCCATCAAATAAAACTAGATAAAAATGATGCAATAACTATAAGAATGAATGAACTACTCAAATTACAAGACATCATAGGAAAAGTTAGAAAAAGACTTGAAAATCATCGGAAGTTCATAAATGAATGTTTGACAAAAGATTGTTTTAACCATTTCCTAATTAGTTAAGTGTGCAAGAGTGAATTAAGAATGAGTTAAAGAATGTTATAAGATGATTATTCTGAATTAATTAATAAACATTAATCATACACATTTAGAATAAAACATTAATACTTGCAACTATGTTAAAATAATCTTAAAACATGCAAAGGGATAAGTACTTAACTACCAGGAGTGGTACAAGGTTAATCTAGGTGTGCACATTGGGAGAAAGACATATTTTGAATCTAGAAATGGTTCGTATCTAGTTATGTAATTGGAAATTTCTCTTGTCAACACCGTATAACTTATATATAGTATTGACTAATTTTGTATGGTCTTGACTTCATTTATACGATCTTGTACATATACACAATGGGGTTATATGACTTTTCATTCCCTTTATTTACATGGAAATGAGTTTCCTTGTTCGTCACTACGGATCATATAACTTTGACCGCACTGTAATTACCTATAACAAATAGAAACCCTAGACACTTATAATAAACTTCATGAGGGCATAACTAAAAGAGAAATCAATATGTGGGTGAGACTGGAGTACCTTGGTTGTAAAACCATGCTAGTCAATCCAAGTGTTGCACTACATCCCCTTAAGTTGGAAAAAGCCTCATGTATCTCTCCTAGTGTATATGCAAGTGTGCAAGCATATATAATCCAACCCCATATCAGTGCCCTCTTATCTCTTAACATAAAGATAACTGGATAACTATAGAGTAAAGAATGTACCCAATGTGGTGATATAGTTTGATATGTTATGCTTCAAATGCTTATACTATCCCTTTTTCTTTTGAAGACCTTTGACAATGCTTGGAGTTACTTGCTCTTGTCAAGACATGTATTTAGAACCTATGATTTCTTGGAAATGCAAGAAGTTAAACTCTCAAAATTGGTTTGATTGCTTCATACTTGTGTGGTGGTTTCTCTAACCAATGTGCAACTAATTTAGAGATATTTTGGGAAGCCTTGCGTGCTTTAGTGTTGATATTTTCAATAGGAGATCATAAGAATGTTAGGTGAGCTATAAAATCCAATTAACTTGCTTATATATGCTTTCATGGGTTAAACATTCACATTAAGGATAATCTAAGAAGATGCAATGACACATTTAAGATATTCAAATTTTAAAAAGAGTTGTTAGATGGGAGGGTCCAAGACTGCAAGTTAGTTAGGATCATACTTTACTACCGACTAGATATGTATGGTTTTAGATGAGCATGTAGTGATGAATAAGTCAAATTTTAGGAGTGATGCATGCATATGGATTACTACTTTAGTTAATTAATTTTTCTTGGATGAATGATAAAGTAATGTGCAAAGATGAACAATTAAAGAAAGAGAGTGAGTGATATATTAATTGGGTTTAAAATGTGAGCAGATTGTCTTAAGATAGGTACAAATCCAAAAAAATCATTGTCGAAAAGAATAAGTTATTGAATTTGAGTGTCTATATTTCCCCCTTTAAGTGTGTAATTGAAAATTGCACGTTGTAAGTGAAAACATACCTATGTGCGCACACACACTTTATATTCACTCAATATTTGTTGTCCTTTGTGGTGAAGTTGGCATGTTCCATGGTGAAACCTATAACACAAAATGTACTTAAGTGTCCATGGTAGAAATTGAACTATAACTCAAATGTAAATAATGCTTGTAACTTTAAAAAATTGAACTTGTATAAAGTAAAGTAAAGAGATGTAAAACATAAAAGGAATACATCTATATTTTTTTTGTAAAGGAGTTCCCATTCAGTTGTACTTTAGAGATTTAGTTTTTTTTTAGTTGTAAAAGGATTGAAGGTGATTAGTCCCCAATTGTGTTGAAGGAAAAGCTATAGTATGAGACAAAGTTGAGTACGCATGGCCCAACATTTAATAGGAGAGGTACTAAAGTACCCGGTTGAGAGGGGAGATAAGTGTATAAGGTATCTAACAACCCTAATATATTCTCGCACAAATATAAAGAGGAAAGGAATGACAACCTATGAAGAACTAAGTCATTTTGATACCTTCTAACCCCACATAATACATCGCTAGAGATGGATCTAGGGATAATTTTGTAAATATGGAACAAGGTAAAAAAGGAATGGGTAACCCATGCCCCCATCGTGTCTTGTAAATATAAGTTTGATTATGAAAATGTTGAGTAATGTAAAGGAGAAGAATGCCCATGGACCTAAACCTTATATATCGGTGTATATGAGTTATCTAATGGAGAATGAATGAAGTACCCATTTACCATGTATTTTACTATGAGTTGTCATTTGTATACGAATATGTACAAGAAGTCTGTAAATTTCTATAGAATATTAAATTGTTGGATTTTTTTGAGAATTTTCCCTCACATAGGGAACATCCAATGAGATTCTATATTGTAGTATAGTCTTGACTTTAATTGTATGAGTTCTAAACCAAGGTGAATTATTCCATTCTTCTATATCGTAACTATTTCTAAGGATATGTACCCTTTAAAAACGTGTGTCTGTGTCCTATAATCCACATGTATCAATTGCAGATGTAGAATATATCATGATGAATTCCCCCTCTTCTTGTGGCACGTGTGATAAAACATTTGAGTGTGTAGTTCAAAAGAAATTATGTGTACCCATTGTAGATAAGTTTGATATTCTATGTTGGATCAAATAGAATGTTATAGTGGCAACCATTGTTAGGTACCTATTACTACCAAAGGGATTGCACATGATGGATACCATGACACACAAAGCAACATGCAACACACAACAAGATAGAGTAACAATAGTAATAATGTGCTAGAGAAGTAAACACATAGGTAGATAAGTAGTCAATCAAAATACCATAAGAAATAATATGTACAAGATTCACATCAAGGCATAGAGTTGTAAACATTAGACACCGTAGTGTCAAAATATAATCATAGCTAAGGCACACAGATTACATACAAAAATAGGTGTGTGGAGACAAGAGAGGCATAAATCCACAAACATGGGACACCCATGGCATTACAAGAAAATTAAGGCATTCAAACCGCATAGTATAAATAAACAATTAGTCAAGTAATAAAGTCTTATAGCAAGATAACATAACAAAATAATAATAACAAAAGAACATATAGCGAGATATGTTAGCATTGCACTGAGACACATGTGTTATCCTTGTTAGTCCAAAAGATAACATATGTACAATATAAGTATTTGAGCATAACAAAAAGTGAAATGAAACAAAAACACATGTATAGTGTGGGAGATGCCCCAAACGATAAATTTTGAAGGGAAGGGAAATGTTAACATCTATCATCGTGTATCAATTTGTGTATGTCTTGCATCAAACTCAACATACCTCATGAACACATGTGTAAATAGTATATAGAAAAATATGTTATCTATCAAACCAATATGAAAAACAACATATGTAAAGTAAAGAGATAGCAAATACAATCATACATAGGTCATGATTTTGTATTTTAACAAATATTTGAATGTTTTTGTATTATTTGAATGTTTTTTGTTTTTTTTTTATATATATATATATATATATATATATATATATATATATATATATATATATATATATATATATATATGGAAGGGGTAACATGGGAAATTTATTCAATGTCAAGGAGATAATTTGTATTAGGATCAATCCCAACTAGCCCAAGGTTGATCCTACTACATAACTTTTGACAACAAGGACCATTTAACTTCAAGCTTCTTGGAGGTGATATAATGTCATGATGTATTTTTCATCTATGTAAGGTGACCCTTGGTCAACCATAGTATGGATCCAATGTGTCATATTATGTTGATCGTCAAGGAGACTATCATTATGAATAGTAGTTAAAATATGGAGGAGCGGAAGGTAATACTAAGATTAAATTCATCGATAATAACTTTAAGGCATCGTAACCAAGAGCAACCTAGCAAAAGAGGGGTCGGTTGAGGGTCAAGTGTGTCCCATACCTTAGTGATGATAACACATAAGACAAATAAGAAAAGAAGTTTGATATAACCTTAAAAGATGTGAGATGGGGCTAGAATTAGTTTGATATATGAAGGAGTAATCCCAAGGGTGTATAATGCTTCATAAGTGTAGGTATTATTATTTGTATCTAAGTTAAGTGGGATGTATTTCCAATATTTATCATGAAGACAAAGTGTGCTAGTAAATATATCAAAGCACAAGCATTTTCTTGATTTGGTGATATCCAATGAATGTGATTGTTTTAACAAAATGGATTCTTCATGGGGTATGGTAATAGTGTCATTGGCCTTTAGATTGTGCATATTGTCAATCATACCTTAGAAATGATAGGCATCATGTCCAAATATACACTAGTAGTCACAAAACGGCTTCTTAGGAAGTGGTGGGAAAGCTTTTGAGAAATTTGATGATGTGTACGAAGTAGAGGAAGTAATTTATAATCAAACAAGATATATGATAATTATTGTGATGCATAAAGATGTTCCGAATAGTAATGAGAGATAAAAGAAATTATAATATCAAGCACATTTACAACATGTTGAATTAGATAAGGGTTATCCATTGTTGATTCTATGTGATCATCATTATTATCATGTGAACCCATAGGGGTAGTAGAAACAATTGATTGTAATGGAACTATGTGAGTAATATTAATCATTAAATATTTTAGTAGATAGTGCACAAGGCTAATGGAGACAAATAGAGAGTGAAACACGGACTCATCTTCATCAATAAGGTTGAAATTAAGCTTATATGGGTAATCATCAAGTAAGCTTTATAAGATCCTCATCACTATACGAGTGATAATTAGTAATATTATTTTATTGTTTTACATTATTCAACAAATTAGGAGGAGTAAAAATTTCAAGATGAGGAATGATAAAATGTAATGGATTGACAGGGGTTTATGCGATAGAAAACTAAGATTTACTCGAGAATTTCTCAAGTAATGATGGTACAAAAGACATAATGTCAAAACTATTACTTGATGTGCCAATCACAAATGTATTTAACTTATCCATTAGGGATGAGATGTATATAGGAGGATTACATAATAGTCAAATAAGGGTTAGATGTATCATTTTGGAATATTTGAAAGGTTCAAAATTGATGGAAATATTGTATTCATAATCATTGCGTATACATTTAACACATTGATGCATAATAGATGGGATAACTTCCATAGTATGTGAAACAGTAACATCAAGCTTGTAAATAACCACTTTTGGTTTTCAAGCAAATTTTGGAGAGTGATAGGTTTTAGGGGCATGGTTTAGCATGTTTGTATGGATCCCAACTCATTTGGGTCCTTTCTTGTATGTAATAAGGCCATTTGGGGTTTTCCCTCCAAAATGGGCCATTCAAATATTTGAATTTCCAAGTTGTGTTTAGAGGTCTAGGTGATAAGTTAGGAATTAGGAAATGTTGCATATGGTTCTCAAGAGCTTAAAATGGAGTAAATCATATGTGTACACCCTTCTTGTAAAGTTTCACAAACTATGGTCACTTCTCACCGTGGTTTAGATTAACTAAACTTGTGAAACTACCTCTTTTAGGGCATTCAAAAGGAGGTATTATAATGGTGAAGAGTTTGAGGTTTTGGAAAGATGAGAAAACATGTGGAGGAAGGTGTTAGAGAGCCATCATAGTTTGGGAATATTTGTATATGCATATGAGAATCGATATGATAGGTTTTGTAATTAATAAAGATGTGAGTTCTTGTCATATGAGTTAAATATATAAATGAATGATAGTATAGTTTTGTGTGTTAATATTCCTATCAATTTGTATGATGTGGTGTTCATTAGCTATGAGAGATGTGAATGAATGGTAAACTAATGGTATGACATGGTTATTCTTGAGTGATTGAAACTAGGTGGCATTTGGAAGACAATTCTCATGTTTAGAGAGGAAACTTTGTATTTTTGGTGTATATGATGATTGAACAGGTTATAGAGATAGTATAGTGGAAATTTCAACAAATAAAAGTATGGTTTGAAGCATGAAGGACCTATGGAAGGCTAAAACAGGTCATTTGGAGGAGGTAAGCAAATTGTTTGTAGTATTTTCTTGTTGAGTTGAAGGAAAGAAACAAACATATCTTGCATTGTGATAGGTGAAAAGGGATAAATTTTGGTATGAAGGTGGAGTTAGGGAGAATAAAGAGTCTCAAGAATTTTTAGGGAAAATTAAGAAGTTTTGATAGGACAAACATGAAGATCTCAGAGTGATTATGTGGACTAACCCAGCTTTGAGAGTTTAAAAATAGAAAAGTGAAAATATTGCAAGGAATAATCTTTATCACTTATCGAGAGACTTGTTAGTATGATGAATGGAGATCTAATGTAGGTGTAAACAAGGTTTAAATAAGAGGCCATAAGGTATTTAGGGAAGAAAACTTGAAATAACAGTGAAGAACTTTGTTTTGTGTAAGAAACTAGTCACGAAATCTTATGAATCCAGTTAATGAAGGCATAATCTCTCAAAACTCACTAAAGAGGAAATTTTATTCTCATAAAAATATAATTTTTCAAGTGGAATGAGGTTTTGAAAGTTTATAAAACTCGAGATATGAATTTATGTAGCTTGTTGCCCTGTGATAGTCCCTGTCTAGGACAAATTTCTAAAAACATCATAATTTGTGTTTTATCAACTAGGTTATTGTAAATCTTGGACTGTAGGGTCTTTATACTACTAAGAATATGTGTGTAAATTTTTATCAGTAAATTCACATGTGGGAGAAATATATGATCAAATTTTAGTTTTGAGATCTTGAGAGACTTAGAGGAGACCTAATTCAAATGGTGTTTGTCTAGTTAATGAACTTATCTTGAGAGTTGAACCTTGAAACTTAGGGATAAGTGAGAATTTAATAAAGGGTGTCCAAATATGTGATTGGTTTTTATGAAGATGTGTCATTTGGTTATAAAATAAGCTAGCTTTTCACAAAAACAAGGCTACAAGAAGAGATCTAATTAGAGACAGTTTTAAGGGCATAGAAAGAGATGGGAGCAAAGACATGGTTTGAAACCGTGTGAGAAGCATAAGGCCCATAAAGGGTACTCAAAAATGTTTTCACAATATTTTGAATGCTTGTATATGGTTCCAGACAATAATCTTTGCTTGTATTTTGAGGGCTAATAGTCTTATTTTGAGGTCAAAAGTGAAATTGAACAAATTGAAGGTTTGATGTACTAATGAAGGTTATTGGGTGAGTTTGTAGTAGGTATTAAAGTATGAAGGAAGCTTGGAAAGTCTCGAGTAGCCTTTGAATCTATATTTTCATGATTTTGACCTTTTGGGCCTAGGAGTACAATGAATGACAAGAAAAATTGCATTATGAGTTGATGATGAATCTAAGCTGTTGGTTTGTTTGTGTGAGTTTTCTCTTCCTCTCGCATCGCAGTATGAATCCAAGGATGTCTTAAGAGTAGATTATAATGAAGGGAATTTTCCATGACATGAGATGTAGTAGGTAGTTTTTTATGTTTAATTAAAATATCAAAAGTAATGGTGCCAAATGTAGATTAATAGAAGATACAAAAATACCCACTTGTTATAAAGCAAAGAGATAGGAAAAATATTCAAACCAGACCCATTATCGGTTAGAAAATGCTTGATGAGGAATCCCTGAATGCAGGAAATGATAAACAATGGTGAGAATTGATCCATGCCTGGTTGATAAGGGATCTAAATAGGGATAAAAGTAATTGCACCATCCATAGTTTTGAATGTGTCTGCAGAATAGATGTAAAGCAATCAAGATGGGTATTGGTAGGAAAAATAATAGTTCACATAGAATATCTTTATACATTGGTGTTTTATTAAATAATTCTAAAAGAGATATCTTAGCATGGGTATTGCATAATTGTTTTGATATATCATACAGTTTAGAAGGAGCACCAAGCTTAACCATAAGAGAAGTGGGTGGTGGAGGTAAATATGTATTGCCCCCAATTAGCTACTTATTACACCTTGTAGTAACCACATTAACTTTAGAATCCATAGGTGATGTGAAGCAAGGAGGGTGTTGTGTAATTACCATAATGATATTAGATTGTATATAAACATACATAAGTCTCTTGGGCCACAAGGTAGGAAACACCAACATATGGGTTCCTTCTTTCACCCGAAGCATGAGCATGGACGTGGTGAAAGGGATTGTAGCTCATATCAGAATAAGAGATAGAACCCTTGGGTTTGAGGAAAAAACCATAGCATTATGGCATACAAAAATCAAATCCTAGAGCTAAGTGAGGATCATGTACTAACAACAAAATGATAAACCCTAGGATATATAGGGTTTGAGAGATAGATGTGAACATAGGTTAGGTTCACCCAATGTTTTAACTTGTTTCCTAATTAGTTAAGTGTGTAAGAGAGAATTAGGAACAAGTTAAAGAGTTTTACATGACAATTATTCTGAATTATTTAATAAAAATTTATCATGCACATTCAAAATAAAGCATTAATGTTTCGCAAACCATGCTAAACTAACATGATTATTGTTTAAAACACACAAATGGATAAGAATTTAGCTATGCATAGTGATATAGGTCTGATTTGGGTGTGTAGATTAGGAGAAAGAGATATTATAGAATTGGAAATGCTTCATCTTGTTTGGAATTGGAAATTGTTGTTGTCAGGACTATACAACTTATGTATCGTCTTGATTGATTTCGTATGGTCTTGAATTCTTGTGTATGATCTTGGACCCATGCACGACGACGAGGTTATGTAACTTTGTGTTCCATTCACTTGCATATAAATGAATGTTGTTATTTGTTACCATGGCTCGTATAACTTGCAACTTTGACACCACATGTAATGACCTACAATAAATGGAAACCCTGACACTTGCGCAGTAAACTTAATGAAATCATTAGACAACCAAAGGATAAATCAATTTGTTGGTGAGACTGGACTACCCTAGGTGGTCAACCACTAATAATCCAATTCAAGTGTTTTATTACGTCCCCTTAAGCGAGAGTAAGCCTCATGTAGTTCTCTTAGTGTAGCTACAAGTGGGAATAGATATATAAGCTAACCCCTATTAGTGCCCTTGTGTATCTTGACACAAAATTAATGGGTTAATTATAGAGTAAAAATATACCCAACATGGTATTAGTGTGATGCGGTGTGCTTTAGATGCTCATACTATCTCTTTTACTCCTCAAGACCTTTGATAATGCCCAGAGTGACTTCCTCTTGCTAAGACATGGCTCTAAGACCTTTGAGTGCTTGGAAGCTAAACTCTTGAACCTAATTTGAGTGCTTAAGACTTATCTGGTGGCTTCTCTAATTGATGTGCAACTACTTTAAAGAGATTTTGGAGAGCCTTGAGTGCTTTAGTGTTGATATTTACAATAAGATCTCATAAGAATGTCAGGTGAGTTATAAAGTGTAATCAACTTGCTTGTATAGGTTTTTATAGAAACATTCACACCAAGGCAAACTTAAAAATATGAAATGACATACATAATATATTCAAATTGGAAAAATATTCATTAGATGGGAGGGTCCATGACCATACAAGTTGGTTAGGATTGTACTCCACTCTTGACCAAAGATGTGCGTTTTGGAGAGGCAAATAGTGATGAAAAGAAAAAGTTGAGGAGTAATGTTTGTAGATGGATTACTTGCTTTAATTAATTAATATTTCATAGATGAATGAGGAGTAAGTCAAGAAATAAACAAGAGATATAATGATTGTGCTTAGAATGTGAGAATTTGTCTTAGCATAAGAACAAATCTAAACTTGTCATTGTCAAAGGATAAATTATCGAATTTCAAAGTGTTTACAAAGGGCTACAACACAATAATTTGAGAAAAGGGACTTAGTACTAAAATGGGATGAAGATATAACTAAATTGGGGAGGCATATAAAATTTGATACCATGTGGAGCGGTTCGTATGAAATCACGGTTTATAAAGAAAACAATGCCTTTGAAGGCTAGCTAGGTTCGATGGTGAAGAGCTAAATATCCTAGTATTAGAGTTCTTTCTTATCTTATTACTACGCAAGAAACCCATACCCCAAACACGAGCCTCGGGGTCCCACAACTTTGCATGCTTACATATTAGTTGGGTAATTGTCTTAAGTGCTCACTCGAGGCTCTCATTAGGTTGAGCTCCTATTGGTCGGGTTATAGGTTATTACAACCACATATATGATCTCATTACATATATATTCTCTAAACATCACACTTACCATCCATTCATTTAGACTAATAGTTCTACTCGATATTGCCTAAAAAATATATGTATTTAACAATTAAAGACATCAACAATAAAAAAACATAACTAAACAAGTCCATACAAAAACATAAGACTTAATGCTTATTCAAGCTCAATTCATATTCATTCCCATAGTACATTACAATATGTTTTGCAACTCAATCCAATATAACAATTATTTCTTTAAAAACTCATATATCAAACATGGGCTCAATTCCTCCTTATATAGGCTTAAATTCATTCATATATCTTAATTTCAATCCAAATACTACTAGGGATTCATATCTACCCACCATTAATGCCCAAATGGATGAATAAATGGGGCATTAACATGCTAGGGTGCTTAAACACTAACATGCAAATAATGAAGTATGTGAGAGAGAAATTCAACATAAAAATGTGGACAAAGAAACTTGGGTGAATAAAAAATACTATGTCAAAGAGTTTAATCCCGCATAGGACCATGATGAAAATGCCTACATAAGTGTAAAAATCAAATGGAAGGTGAAAATGTTAGTGGCTCGATTAAGGGCTAGCTCACATCATCTTAGATGTGAAATTGGTAGGTGGACAACAACGAAAAAGAATTGGAAAAGAGAACATGCATAGTTTGTAATAAGGGGGTGATGGAGATGGAATGGAATTACATCATAGAGTGTGAAGCCTATAGTGACATCCAAATCAATTACAAAGAAAACCTAACTACCCGGTTTCAAGAGACGAAGCTTGAAAAAACAATATTTTTTTTATCAAGATCTATAATAGAAGATTCAACATCACAAAAGGATTGAACATTCCACAAGAATAATTGGGAAACCTTGTTGTCATGCAACTATTTTTACACAAAACTCTCTTATTAATGTTGATGTAGCCTAGAGTATACCCACAAAATCCCCAAGGTGCACTAACACATCACTCAGCCTGAACTGAGTGCTCACCCAAAGTGCGCAAGGGTACCAGGTCCCTCTTTAGAGAAGCTTGTCCAAGATGTTAGCATGAATGAATGTATATTTTAGATCCATAACAAATAATCAATTAAACCACAATGCATAAACCAGATCTAGATCTAAACCATATGAAGGAATAACTAAACAATTACTATAATCATATTTACCATGCTAGATCCATGTTCAGTTACATCCAACACCAATATCCAGCCAATAAGATCCATTATATTAATATTGTAAAACTCATAAGCTTCTTACATACATCATAAAGTCACCATAGTCATGTGCGCTAACAAACTCATAACATAACACTACAATAATCACGAACTATCTAAACCATGTAAATCAATACATATTTATAGGGGTGGGGACTTGCCCTTCACCACCCATGCACCTTCAAAAATAGGATACATGCTAATAATAGCCATGCGCCCTTACATGAGAATACAAAAGCATGCAAGCTTGCTAATAATATATTATCTAATAATACAATTGTAGTATAATCCTATTATTAGCTCAAAAACTTTGCATGGTGCTTGATCTTCTACTAGTCCCAAAATAGCCTTGCATGGTATGTAAGTCTTCTGTAAAATGTGCTCCACACTCTATGTCCAAAATTATCCCCAATTTGCAAATGGCTAAGTCCTAATTTCAAATTGTTCCTAGGCATGCCATGTTCTCGCTATACTTCCGCGTGCCCCTATGTGTCATGTGCCCGCACGCCCAATCCTTCTACGCTTTCATCCTTAAGTAGTATTTCATTAGCTCAACATTACCCTATGTTAATTTCATTGCCATCCCCAACAATGGGTAATCACAACTTATCTCTCCAATAATAATGAATAAAGAATGAAAGAATAAATAAATTCTCTTGGAAAAAAAGAATATAGAGGCTACTCGATGCCTTTTTCTTCTACAGGCATGATTAACTATGGATATTCATTCTTGATCTCTGCCTCTAAATCATTCCAATTGCTTAGCGCTTTATTTGTTTTATCTAGAATGTCTACAACTATGGAGCTTCCAACTCATCAAGGGTCATCTTTTCTCCTTCATTCTGCATAACCTTGAGAATATTAGCCATACTTGGGACCATTCCCTCCATTATATCCATCCTCTCTGCAATGAGCTTCCCGATTTCTTTTATTCTCTCCTTGTGTGGGACTCAGGTAGCTTTAAGTGCATCGCGCTTTGCTTCTACCAGTGTAATTCTCTCGACACACCCAAGTGTTTCATTATTTGCTACCTGGAGGACTTCATCCTCTTTTGCCATAGTCTTTGTCTTTATTATCACATCTAGTGTTACGCACATAGTCAATGTCAGGTCTACTTTCTTAAGCTCATCCTTCAAAATTTGCAAAATGGACTCATAACCTATAATTTTCCTTGCAATTGTGGCCTTGGCCCTTGCTTCCTCTTCTGCAACATCCTTAGGTGTGGGCATACAAACGGGCCCTTCTTTCCATTACCATACAAACAAGTGCACACACATAATGCATCATAGATGGGAACTTTTATGGCAAGTTCTTCTCAAAATGTGGCCTCTTTTCCAAAATGTCATCTACAAGCTCCTCCGCCATACTCTTTAATGCCTCATCCTTGGCTTCAACTTGCACCTTCTCGGTTGTTAAGCACTTAATCTCTGTTTCTTTTTCCTTTTTATATTTGAGTAGTGCTCTTATAGTTTCCACTTTGTCAATATTCTTGCGTGTAACCTCCTCACAGATATCTTCATTAAGGCATTGCTTACCTATTCATCAGACATGACAGGGGGCTTGACATTCACATGCCTGGAATGGGGCACTTTCTTCATTCTACATGAAACACAATATTCCTCACACACGTCGAAATTAGGCTCATCCATATGAGTTTGCATAGTCCAAGATAGTTTTTGCGTGTGTGTGTGTTTGCCATGTCTACATCCATGAGTTCCCATCCATACAATCCTTAGGCTCCAAAGTGATTTGGAACCACATGCCTACAAGTTTACTTGTGTCATCCACATAGCCAACTGCAAGAGTCTCATAATCTTCCTCATTCTTTTCCTTCGTGATCGTCTCCCTTTTGGAATCTGGGCACCCGCATCCAATATGGGTCCTCACTTATGGGGTGATCTGATGGCTCACCTTATCTTCACCTATCTCCAAACCAATGTCCCCTTATCTATGTTTTGTTTCTTGGGCTTGCTTCTTCATCATTCTTCACCTCGATCTTCCAAGAGACTCTTATGTATTCTCGTTCTACACTAGAGTATTAGGCGTGTTATCTTTAGACTTTTCTTCTTCTTCCTCCTTATTAGGAATATACCTACACCTTTTCTTCTTCTCAGTTCCACCTTAATGGGTGAATTCTAGGTGATCTCCTAAGGTTCCTCGAGTTTTTTTTCCTTCGAGAGTCCTCTATTGAGGATCCACCTCCAATGCACCTATCTCCAACACTTCATCTTCTTGTTGTAGTGGAGGGGTCACCTCACGCTCACTCTTCTCTCCAACAATGGCTATTTTCTACCCCTGTGCTCCAAACCACCACTATCTTCCTATAATTCTTCTTCCTCTTTCTCCACAAGGGTGAAATCGGTTCCTCATCTGCCAAAGTGCCAACTGTATGCTTCCCCTTGGGTGGGCCAGGAAGTTTGAACTCATTTTCTACATACCTCCCATTCTCCAACCTGGGCTTGAGTTGGATATACACAAGGGCTGCCCCAATCTCACCAATTTCCATACTCATTGCTTTCATATTAATATCATCTAAAATTAATCTCTCAATGTATGCTAGACTTACTTGGATACACATAAGTCTTCCTTAATGTGTGGTAGTCGTAATCTTTCTTGTCTCGCATTAAACAACGGTGCACACATCTAAAAATCTATGTATAGATGCCTTGAAATAGTGCACGGTGAAGGCATATGACAACTTACACCATGGGCTCCACTTCTCATCCTTCATTGCAAAGCACGCAATACAAAAATGTTGATACATGAAAAATTGTACTTGTTTGCCTAATACCGAAGGTAACTCCTTGGGTATTCTCCATTCCTCCTCAAACGTGGGGCAAAGTCATTCATACCACAACTTAGCCCTTTTCTTAAAGGGGCCACTCATGGTCCCATCATAGGTATACTTCTCAAATCTCTCAGCAAGAGATTTCTTCTCTCTAGGGTATTCCCAAATTTTATCCTTTGGCCCATCGGGCACTCCAATTTCTACAAAAACAAGGGATAACAAGATCGCCAAAACTAATCTTCTCACCTCCGTCACGTGCTTCCTCAATGATGGTTTTAGTAATGAAACCCGCCAAGTTGTAAGTCACCCCTTCAATCATTTTCTTCACTATATGCAACCATAAGGTGTTCACACCTATGACCATCGCTCCTCTTGATTATTCAGACTTTGTCGAGGTGCGTGCGCTTCTTAGATAACTCGGTATTTCGTCAACTTATCAATGTCCATTATGTTCCCTCCCTTGTAGGTAACCTAGAGCTTTGTTGTTCGTAATGATTTCCTACCCTTCTGCATCAGTCCTTTGCTAATCTTTGTGCTTGAACTCCTCAATCATGTCAAGGTCCCAATCAGGGGCATGGTGATCCTCATCGTCACCCAGAAAAATAAAAGAATTCCTCATGGACTCTACTCATCAACCACTGGTATAATTTCTTTGGTTTTCCAAAATAAGGGATTTAATACAATTGTAAGACTCCCACCTTTTGCAAAATATTTTCACCCATGTTGTCGTATACGGCCATATCATCAACTATGCGCTTGTTTGTCTTCACCAGTAACTTGTCAAGTTCATCCTTGTTATCTATCATCTGGTGGTTGTAATCACTTACTTTAATCTGAAAAATGTATGAGTCCTAATCACGACCCAAATAAACCCCCTCAGGGTACTGCATCTCTGAGAAATAGTTTTCTGAGGCATCTTCCACCTCAATTTCTACTTCCTTCTACTTCTTCTCCCTTACGGCTCATTGTAGGTGCCCACTTCGGTGCCATATAACTATAAAGGTGTGATTTTTTACCTTCTTCGAGCTCTGTAACTCCAACCGCATGCCCTAGCTACAAACCTGAACCCTAGTTACAATCCTCTTTCACACATGCCTCTGTTCTATGCTTAAACACTTCTCCAAATGGAGCAACAATCACCCTAGTGCGTAGATCTAACAAATCCAACAAGTTCATGGCTCTCTACACTTCACTGACTCACTAGCTGCATCAACAAATCACTCAAATACTCTTGTTTGCAAAGGTGAAAATGATTTCACAACACCACCTTATATAGATTTTCAAAAAAATTATGCATTTATTGCTCTCCACCTACCACCATACCCAACATTGATTCATCGTTTTGTCATATTTTCCCACTTCTTATTTCCACACCACAGTTATAACCTTCTAGTGCGCCTTCTACTTTTGGCCACAGAGACCTCCTTTCATGTGACCTCCTACGTCGAAGTACTTCATGCCACCTGCACCTTTCATTAAGTAGTTTCCACTGCTGACCCTACTTTCGTTACACTATGCATCATGCATCCATATGTGGTCTTTATTCATGAGAAAATTTTCCTATCCACACCTTTCCTTCAAGCACCTACACAATAACTCTCTCCTATGCATACCCATCCTCAGATAATATAATATTCAAACTTGGAAATGAACCCTATATATACTCCACCCCACACTAAGGGTATGTGTGGTCTTCTACACATGAAAATACTTACATAGTAATCATCTTTTTAAGCCAAGCGCACTTATTACACAAAACACTGAACTAAATTGACAAAGCATAAAAACTATGAAGGAAACACATATAAAGGGAATGTATTAAGGAAATCTAATCTAAGTGGCAATATTGCCTTATTACAAACACCAAGAATACTTATTTATAGTAGGGCTTGACCTACGCTGTTGAAGTAATCGAGAAACCATGTTGCATCCAGCGCCTCTAATTAGTAAGTGCCTAAATCAAGTATATAAGTTATAATATATGGTCCTAACCAATGCACCTTAAGCTTTCCAGGTTGGCATAAAAAAATTGAATCATACAGAAGTACCATCTATCCAACCTCAAGCTTCTTGTCCTTAATATGCCTATCATGTCATGCCTTCTACCTAGCCTTTTCTTCTTTTTCGACTCCATCGTATTATAACGCACCTTTCATCTTGCTACATCAGTTTGTCAATACATTCTTCAAGTGTAGATTCATCCGCTAAACCACCTGTGTGCACAATACATAGAGATGGTAACATGAATTCCACTTGTAGAACAACCTCCACGCCAAACACCAACTGAAAGGGTGTGGCTTTATTCAACCTTTATAGCTTGTCATGTATGCTCAAAGTACAACAAAGACTTTATCATCTCAATATTTTCTTCCAAAATCACAAATCTTAGTTAAGGTATGGCTCAATATCTTGTTGAAAGCCTCAACAGTTCCATTTACCTGAGGATGATAGGGTGTTGTTTTATGGTGTGCCACCATAAATTCATCCAATAGTATTCTGATGGTCTCATTAAGAAAATGAGTACCCCTATCACTTGTTAAACTTAAAGGGCATCCATACCTGCTGATAATATTTTCCCACATAAACCTTGTTGTCATAGTTTTTGTAATCCTTTGTAGGTGTCACTTCTACCCACCTTATAAGATAATTTGTATAAGTTATAATATAGTGTGATCCATTCTTGCACGCATGGGTGGGGAGATAGGACCCACAAATTTAATTGCCCACTTCTCAAAAGGTTATGCACTAGCAATAGGCCTCAAAGGCATCTCATCTCTATGCCCAAGCTTTCCAAGGCATTGACAATGGTCACATGCCTTACAATATTCTTTGCAATCCTTGTATAATATTTCCCACCATAGACCAGCTAATAGAATCTTACGTGTGGTGGCATCTCCCACATAGTGTCCACCTGCAATGCCATCATGAGCCTCCTCCATAATTGCTTTGCACTCATGCTCAAGTACACACCGGCAAAACTTCATCCCGACCTAATTTGTATAAGTCTCCACTGATCAACATGTAAGGCGCGACGCGAATAACAAGTTATTTCTTCTCCAAATCCTTCATACCTTCAAAGACCACACGCTCGTTCCCAAAAAGACAACAATCTCCTCTACATCCAAGGGCATGTGGTTTAACCTGAATAATTGTGCATCGACATTATATCCTCAATGCTCTACGCATCCTCTCCGATTGAATCCTAGATAAATGGTCTAGACCAAAATTACTCTTTCTGGCTTAACCACCATAGTAAAGTTAAACTCTTGGAATAACAGAACCCAACGACATATGTGCCCCTGTAAAAATGGGCTTGTTCACCAAGTACTTTAGTGTCATGTGGTCTGTATAAAATATGAATGGGGTATTAGCATAGCAAATATTATCGAAACTTATGGAGTGCGTATATCATAGACAAGGCCTCACGCTCTATAGTGGTGTAATTCTGTTTTGTTGGAGTCAACTTCCTTCTCACAAAACAAATAGGATGATCAACAATCCCTCTCTCATACTGGGACTAATACCATGCCCAATGGCCATGTCAGAGGCATCTATATGAACGTGAAATGGCTTGGACCAAGAAGGAAAGCGCATAATAGGTGTTGTAGTAAGCCTTTCCTTCAGTGTCTCAAACATGCGTTGTTGTGCCTCACCCCAATAAAACTTGCCTCTTCCTTTTAATAACTCCTCTAAGGGCGCATCGATCTTGGCATAACCCTTGATAAACTTTTTTATAGTATCCTATGTGCCCCAAGAATCCGTGCACCTCACTTTGGCTAGTTGGTTCCTCTAAGCCCAAAATAATAGCAACCTTAGCAAGATCCACTAGCAAACCTTCCTTACAGATGATATGTCCTAGAAAAATTCCAAAGGGTGTGGCAAAAACACACTTCTTGATGTTTAACGAGATGCTCAATTGTCAACATCTCTCAAACATGAGCCTTAAGTTATCACAATGATCCTTCACAAGCCCATAGACTATCCAATCATCTAGATACACTTGTAAGAACTTATGAATAAAATCTTGGAATGCTTTGTACAATAATGCATGAAAATATTCAGGCGCATTCTTTAATCCAAAGGGCATAACTATGTATGCAAAACTTCCCCACTCAGTGGTGAAAGTTTTCTTCTCTTGATCCTCTTTAGCTATCCTCACTTGATGATATCTAAAGAATCCATCAGTGAAGGAGTAGATCTCGCACCTGCAACACCTTCCAAAATTTCCTCAATAAATGGTGTGGGAAAGGGATCAATTACACATGCAACATTTAACTCCATGTAATCCATTTTTAAAATTCTTCCATCCTTCTTGATACTGATCACCATAGGGCTCACCCATTATGACTCCTTGATGGGCTCAATGATTCTAGAATTCAGCATTTTGTCAATTTCTTCTTTCACCTTGACGTGCAGGTTCGGATTCATCCTATAAGGCCTCTTTCAAACTAGGTGTGCACCTTCCTTCAGCTTGATTCTCATTTCACCCAAAGATTCATGTACCCCTTTCAATTCATGATAGCCTCTAGGGAACAGATCCTAGAAGTCGAAAAAGTAACTCAATTATCTTAGCAACTTCAGAGTCAAACCAATAATCTTTTATGATGGCCTCCTTTGGTTCAACATTTGTTCCAATGTTTACTTTCTTAATCTTCATATGCTCATGGTAGGCACATGCCTTCTCATCGCACTACCTAAGATCTCGTGTACCCTACCCTCTGCATGCTCAATATCCATTCTCAACTTCTTCATCAACTATATAGACCATCTTATCCTTTTCTCTTTCTAGGCAGACGCGTCCAAGTTATTCAGCATTTGCTTCTTCCTCTTCAACTTTTTGCCTCTAGGTTTGACTCACCTAACAACTCTTACAGATCTCCTCAACCTTTGCACTATCTCCCATAGTTAAGCACTTCATAACCTGTAACACCTCATTCACAGAGGTTTAGTGGAAAAATAGTCAAAGGTTTGAATCATACTCGCAGTAAGTTCTTTCTAGTTTCCAGTCTCTTTATTCAACTTCGCATAGACATACCATGCACATGCTCAACCTCGCAAGATGAAATAGAGCTTGTGCACCCACAATGAAGGTGGTAAAGCTTCCTACCCCTTTGTCCAGAGTCTCTCACATTGCGAAATGTGGTGTTGAACATTATCATTACCATGACATGCATAGATCTGAGTAGGCACATTGCTCCTTAGAAACCTAGCAGATAAAGCAATCCTCACTTCTCTCCATTCTAAAAGATTATCCTGTGAACCATCCACCCATGCGTTTTCATCCCACGTAAAGTATAAACTAGCATATTCCTTCTTTCCACCTGAAATTCCCATTGAACTTCCATAGCAAACAAGAATACCTCAGGATTCTCTTCACCATTGTACCTTAGTACCTAGTTGTGGCCCAAACACCTGATACTGTGTGGCTTACTTACACATGTAGTTGCACTTCTCACTTCGCAACCCACCATTTCATAAGTGTCATATGCCCAGTTGTCACATGCAACACTTGTAGTATCGCTCATGGAATGTGCATCATCCCATTGGAGAACTCCTTCCTTTGATGGCTCAAGAACTTCCGGATCTCGAATGGTGCGCACATAAATTTTATTCAAATCTTCTTCACTTAAGGGCTCTACATAAGGTGCAGATTTCCCATTTGTTAAGGGGATAATGACGTGCTCCTCTTTGTTCTCAAAACTTATATACCCTTTGTTGAAGCACAGATCAACGTTGTTTGCATAACACCAAGGGCGCCCAAGTAAAGCTAGAAAATTGTCGACTTTTGCAAGTGCTAAGACCTCAAAGTCCCACAGTAAACTTGGCTCCATGTATAGTAATTGATGCATCCTTTAAAAATCCAATAGGCATGGCTTTAGTCATGTTTTCCATAAACAAAACATTTGAAGATGGTTGCAATGGTGGTATGCCCATTTGAACCCACGCATCCAAAGTGAGTACATTTACTTCCATGCATGTATCAATTAGAATATTACTCAAAATCCAACCATCCACAACAACATTCAGAGTGATCTCCTTGTCATAATCTAGGCTATGAGGGGGAAGGTTAGCATGCAAAATATGCCTTTCATGCTCAATCCTAGGAGTGTTTCCCTTTAACCAGTTTCCTAGCAAAGGAATGATGTTTTCTTGGTGCAACATCTTACAAACCTCCTTTAGATCATCAACATCTGTTTGATGGAGCTCAACTGCCTTCTTTTGTTCTAACTTCCACGACTGCTCTTTCAAACATTGTATCTCACCCTGCAAATTCTGAATCACCTCCATGGTTTCTTGATAAACCTCCTTCTGATGCATAGGGTCTGGATACTTTGCATGTAGAACTTCCTCCTTAGTAATGGAAGGCTTCTGTTTCAGAACCTCCCTAGCACACGCAACCTCAACATGGGTAGTAATCTTCACAGAATCAACTCAAGATCGACACTAACTTCGGCATTTATTGATCTTCTATGGTACATTGTACTCTAACCATTCCCACGCCCTTGTTCTCTTGTTTGTGTTTCTTACTCAAATGTTCATACAAGTCTAGACACTCTTCATAATTATGATTATTTCAACAAAAAGAACAAAAAATGTTCTGAGGACACTCTCGCTTGTAATGATAAGGGGATCCACATGTATAAATAGTTTCATGAGGAAAATCACTTCTTCCACCACCGCGACCTCGACCTCTGAATCCTCCTCGGTAACCTCGACCTCTACCACAACCTCCATTAGAGTGCCCTTCATTATGATCATGGTCATGATGCTCACTTTTCTCCTTAGAGATATTTTACAACACCGATCTATCGTACGTCAATATAAATGACATCATGAATCGATTAATCAACCTCTAATCTTGATATCATGAGTAGTAGACCTACAGATCTTACAAGTAATAGGACACATTCTTTCTTATCATGCGTTGCAACAATGGGCACCGAATTGAACTGTGGTCCAAGTGACAAATCTCACAGTCCAACAACAAGGAGCACATTGATTTATGAGGACAACTATCCTTGGTGTGCCCTTCTACTTCACAATCTGTGCACCAAATCCCACTATGTGTCTCATGTGCCGAATTAGCTGATAATTTATCTAACTATTTAGCCATTGTTGCAATATGAGCTTCCAAAAATGGGCTCACTCTTGTGTCTACACTCCCTACCGCCTCAGTGCGCAGAGTCGCTGCCAAGTGCCTCGCACGGATATGTGAAAGTCTTATGTAAGCGTGCTCTTCTAAAAGGTGTGATCAATCCTCTAATGAACCACTGAGCATGTTGGCTTGTGTGTATGTCATAAGATAACTTGGACAAAAGGGTCTTGAACCATGCATCATACTCTTGAACACTCTCAGTAGTGCCTTGTTTGATGTCTTTCAACGCATTGATGCTCTTCTGCTCAAACTCAGGGATATAAAATTCTTTCAAGAAAGCATCCCATAACACGGTATAATCTACACAAGTTTGGTCAGGGTCAAAATTTCTATACCAACTATGCACATGCCCCTGCAATGTAGTTACAAACTAACTTGCCTTGCACTCTAGAGTAGTAATCCCCTTCACGCGCCATAGTATCTCACACATATGCATATGCTCGGCTACATCTTCAATGCCTCTATATTATGGAAGACAAAGGGACATCTCCATATAAATCTGTCAGGGCTGGTGCAGACTATGCCCACCATATCTAGTACTTGTATTTCCTCATGTGTTTCCTCCGCCTCCAGAGCCACCAGATCTACCAACGACCAAGCCATCGACCCTCTTGATCCTCCTCCTAAAGTAGGCAATGTACTAGAGAATGCCTTTGCCTTGTGTTCAATGGTCGTGCTAAACTAGACTCCACCGATCTGTGAAGTTGTGTTACTTCCGGACATTAAACCAACGTTTTGCATGCCCACATTTTGTGCTAATGATGTGCCGAAAAGATACCTCTAGTTGAACCTCCAAATAACATAGACGATGATTGCGCCACCATAGATGAATAAGATACCTGATTAACTCCTGAAATTGACTGCAAATTGACTCTATCTACTGCAACTCTACTACCCACACTAGCTTGCTTATTGTTAACTATCATAGAATCTATAAAACCAAGTGCAAAGGCTAGGTCACTAGGTAGGTTCAGATGCACATCCCGGTCCACAATCTTTCTTCTGACGCGCCTTCATCCAAAGTTGTGAAGGGTTCTCTGCCATGCTTTCCCAAATGGGGGAGTTCCAGATGCTCTGGCTCCATGCCCTCTATGTGATCTTAAAATCCTTCACAAGCCATGTCCCTCTATAAAACCATTCTTTTCGCGATCTCTCGTTGCTTCATCATATCCCTCTCATGCACTTTGTTAAACTTAAGTTGTCTTTCTTCTCTCTATCTCTCTACCGCTAGGTCTGCCATCTTTACCAAACCTGCTCCTGCCCCCGCACATGGTGGGGTTTAGCTAGCCATAGGCTTCTCTTCTAAATCCAGGGTCATGATCAAGATCTTAATTTCCAAAGGAATACCGCGCAAGTAAGATCCTCTGGGCTCGTGCAAGAACTAGAACTCAACAACTAAAGTGGAAACTATGTACTTAAGAATATAAGCTGTTCAAAACAACATGTAACCAAACATCCACAAAGCGTGTCCAAATCAGATCGCATCATACAAGGTCTGGAATTCTTCCTGTGTCCAAACAAGAGTGCAAAACCTCCAGTTCCTCTTAAATGCATAAGCAACCAGCCACTCGTACAGATCTATAGGAAAGATGGCGAATAAAGTCTCATACAATGTGTCATACAGATTCTCGCTCAACCCACACGCATGTATTAAACTCAGGCCCAATGCTAAATCTACGAGCATACTCTTCTTCCAAATCATCTAACCACTCTTCAATACTAGCCAAGGTCAATCAGTACGTCTTCATCATGTAACATCTTGAAAACAACAGTGAGAAAGAGGTCCTAGCAACGGAACCAATGATGTAGCCTAGAATATACCCACAAAATCCCAAGGCACGTTGACACATCACTCAGCCTAAACTAAGCACTCACTCGAAGCACGCAAGGGTACCAAGTCCCTCTTTAGAGAAGCTTGTTCAAGATGTTAGCATGAATGAATGTATATTTTCCAAGATCCATAATAGACAATCAATTAAACCACAATGCATAAACCAGATCTAGATCAAACCCATATGGAGGAATAACTAAACAATTACTATAAGTTACATCCAACACCAATATACAACCAATAAGATATATTATATTAATCTTGTAGAACTCATAAGCTTCTTACATACCTGTTATTTGCAGCTCACAACACCCCCGGATGCGATCGGGCTTCTATGGTGATCACTCTAGCATCCAGTGTGATTGCACAACATTGAATCCTTTCTCCAAGTGTGGGACTTGCAGAAATGAGAAATGAATCTCTAGAGAAGGCTGGTTCCTGCTCCTAAACTACCTGCCACGAGCTATTCCAGTGCAAGCAAGCTAATCTAAACCTAATCTAACCATGCCAAGGAGACAGAGAGAGAGAAAAGGGAAAAACAACAAAAGCCTACACTAAAACGGTGATACACCAGAGAAGGAGAATGTTGAACATCTATCAAAACTGCCATGGAACAGAGAGAGGTGAGCAATGGGAAGGATGGACTGACGCATCACAGGCCCAAGGATAGATTTCACACAGAAGATGTCCCAAAACTCCATGAACATAGCTCCAAACCTGCAATGAACATTAGAACATGCACAAATACCTGCAATGAAGAGAGGCAAGAAGAGAATAAGCAAAAAATGAGCAAGGATGGACAGATGCATCACAAAACATGTTTTTTGTTGCTCCATAAGTTTGCACAGAACATCATTTCAATAGTAAAAGGCAAAAACACCATTACAGAGCAAGGGAGGAGGTTCAAACTCCATTTTCAACCCTAGAGAAGAAGAGAAGGGAGGGCAGAGCTAGAAAAGATGAACAACTTGTTCTCTTAAAAATGAGCCAAATCTAGCTTTTACATTGCATGGGTCGAGCCCAGGAGAGAGAAACGCGGGAAACGTGCAAGCCCATTCCTCATTGACTGCAAATGCATTAAAACGGCATGGGGAACCTTACAAACCCATACCCTGCCATTTTTGACCGAATTACGGAGAATGCACCCATTCTGCGTTAAATTTGGTCGCTGAAATGTCACTTCTGGCCATGAACACGCGTCAGAGCCGTTTCTTAACTTTATCTCTCTAGACTACACCAAAATTCAATATTAACCCCGAAACATGTAGAGAATTTCATAAGCTTTCCGTTGATATAAAGAACGTGCAAATCCGAGCTCTGGATCGAAAGATATGTTGATATGAAGATTTAGGGCACAAAATAGGTGAAAATGCGTTTTGAATTTTTTTTTGCGCTCTGCCACCTGGATGACACGTGGCATGCATTGATTGGTCGTCAGGGGCGCAGGGCAGACCTTTACTTTTAGCTTTTGGGTGAACTTCTTGCCAAATTCTCTAACTCCTCCCCGAGCTCCGAGCTTCCCTTCCTCATTGGACACGTGTCCTCTTTTTATTGGCTCGGGTTAGTGCTTGAAACCTCGCCCTTTGAACTTTTGGACTTTTCTCCTTGTGACACGTGTCATGATTTGGTTGGTCCGCTGGGTCTGCCGGCTCTTTCACGTCTCCCACGTCTTTTTGTCCGGATGTCCCAAGACTGTTTGGGACAAAAACCTTCAATCCACCCGAAATGGGCTTCCTTGTCCCTCATTCGGCCGATGACGTGGCGTTGCTTGATTGGCTTTCGGAACCTTCGGCCATTCTGCATCCCATGCGTCCCTTTGT